>CM017796.1:63453268-64673119 GCA_008121215.1 Drosophila athabasca | reverse complement strand
TTGCCATTTCATTTGTTTATTCCATTTCCATTCTCGGCGAGTGTGTGAATAACGAGTGGACAAAAAGCGGAAATTAGTTGCAGGCCTCTGTCCCCCGTCCCGTTCCGTCCAGCCCTGCCTCGCCACTCCACTGCTCTGCTCTCCTCTGCTCGCCCCAACAAAAGTTGACCAAAAATGATTAAAAAAAAGAGTGTTGCAAAGCATGGCATAAAGTGTTGCTAAGCTCGCAAGCACAACTAAAAACAAAAACAATTACGAACAGGCATGGGGCAATTAGGTGCAGGAGAGGGACAGGAGACTGTGTGGGATAGGGGAAGGCAAGGGAGGGAATGAGCCAGAGATGGACAGCAAATAAATGCAAATGAGTTTGGCAGCAGTTAGCTTTTTGTCTGTTTGCACTTGCAAAGCGATTAGCAGTACTTTTACCACTGGACCCTGACTGAGAGAGGGGGGAGGGTAAGAGAGACGGAGAGAGTAACTTTTGTAAAGTGGGAGAGCAAAAGTTTTGCCAGGGACGGAATTAAAGGAGAGCGTGCCAAGAGTGGGCTGGGGCTGGGGGCTGGGGCTGGGGCTGTGGGGGGTCAGACTATGTTAAATGATAAATAAACAAGTGTGCGGTTATTCTTTTTCTCCCTCTCCATCTGCTCTTCCCTCTACACTCGTACTTGTTGTTAAATAATTGTTGAAGGAGAAACGAAATTGTTGCGTAAATTCCTGCAGATTCGAGTTTCACTCGAAGTGAGGGGAGAGTGTGCAAGGGGGAGGGGAGAGCGTGCAAAGGCCTGGGTAGGTGGTATAATATATTTAAAGTATTTTCAGATCCTTGACCAGCCCCGCCAGTGACCCGGCCTCTCCCACAAAGTGTTAATGAATGAGGCTGAAGGAATTCGTTCCAGGCCAACTCCTGGCGGCCGAGCAGAGTTGCAATTGAAAACACTTTGCCACACACAAATTATTATCCAATCAAGCCACATAAATCGGAATAATCATGCAAATAGCCCGTATCTACCTCCTCCCACTCCCACTCCCACTTCTTGGCCATCTAAATATGTAAATCTGTTTGGGGAACATTTGGGCAAAATATGAACGAATAATGAATGAAATATGGTAAATAGAGAAACTCAGGGAATTTAAATACATATATATTAACGGCTCAAAGAAGGAATTTAAACATAGAATATATTCAGAGAACATGGAAACCATAACATTTCTTTATTTATCTGAGTGTTAAAAACTCCTCCCATTTTCCAATCCATGCCCATAAGGGTACCGCTGTAAGCGAGCCTTTTAAAATGAAATACAAAGACCCATTAGGCGTTCCATTGTAACCCTCAAAGAACTGATTCAATCTGTTCTACATATGTATGTATGTATGTGTGTATATTTTTTGATATATTACACATTTCAAAGCCAATAAAGTAGTAATTGCACTAATTGGATTACCGCGGAAGAGTTCACTCCAGTGAAGAATGGAGTGGGGCTGAAGGGGGATCCCCTCCCCGTTCCGTGGACTATCAGCTATGCCCGTAAACATATGATGCTGGATAATACATCGGCCAGAGCAGTTCAGCTGTAAACAGCTAATCTAATCTAATAATCTAATTCCGGCATAGCACTAACTCTGTGCCCCAAAACATAACCCCTTGTTTTGTTTTTATTCTGAGTGGGAAGGGCAGAAGGGGTAGGGGGGGGGGGGGGATAGGATACGGCTAGCTAATAAGCACTTAATTAAATTAATGCTGCAATATGATGACCAAAAAATCGGAACCCTCTGCCGTGCCCCTTCCACAGAGCTGCTGGTATGGGAATAAATGCAATTAAAAAGTATTAAAATTATATATCAGACTACCAGACAGAGACAGGCAGCTACTGACAGCGCGCGAGAGATAGAGAGAGAGAGAGAGAGAGAGAGAGAGAGAGAGAGAGGGAGAGGCAGAAGGACAGAGTGAAACTTTATTGATGTTGCCAGGATATTGCGGTTCGCATGGGTGGAAATACGAACAGCGTGGAGGGTCTACATGGTGGGATGATGGGCCAGGAGCTGGTGGCTCGTGGCTGCAGGATGCTGGCCACTCGCCAACATGAGGCAAAAATGTTTGCTAATTATTTGCAAAATATTGGTAGCTCCTGTTTACACAATTAGTCATATTGCTGTGGGAAATACCCAATGTTGATGCTGGTTCCGGCGGCTGTGGCAGCCCTAAAGTAGTTTATTAAAATTGCACAAAATATTCTATGAAATGTGAACGAATTTCGAATTTCGCATTTTGGTTTTATTATTTGCATCGCGTCGAGTGGAAACTTTCAGCAGCACAAAAGCATTTTCGGCAACAAATTGAAACACGTTTGGGGGCAGGATCAATTTGATTGCATGAGGGCTAATCAAGCTGATTGCTCAGGGTACGGAATACGGTATACGGCCAGACCGACAGAAGCTCATTAATAGTTGATGGTCCAGGATGGAGCCGACTGTTTTGCACTGTTTTTGCTCCTACTCTGCAGGACATTTTTGTTTTTTTGAAATCGTGTACGAGCAGGGAGCTCAGGGAAAACCAATAAAAGGCTCGATAAAAGTTGCCGCAGGCCAGACCGCAATTGCCACTAGAGTCGCCACCTTAGCTCTCTCTCCGCTCTCCGCTCTCCCCCCACTCCATCGCCCCCTCTCTAGGCGCTTTTATTCCTCCTCAATTAGAGTTGAAAACTTGATAAAAGTTTCCGTCTCTGCTATTAAGTATGCTACTCTCCTTTTTGCTTTCTCTTTCTCTCTCTCTCTTTCTCTCGCTCTCTTTATCATCAATGCAATCTTCCTCTTTTTACTGAATGTCTCTGGCGTTCCATCGGCTGTCTGTCAACCACACTGAACCAATTCAATGCTATTCAAATTGCGTATCTATCTTCATTTATTTCATTTTCCTGTAATTTCCGGAAATTTCTTTCTTTACTGATACTACCTCTATCCCCCTCTATCCCTCCCCCTCTCTCTCTCTCTCTCACTCTCACTCTATATATGTATCCACAGGGTATATATATAATATGTATATATCTATCTCTTTGGGAGGCAGGTCTTTCCCTGTCTTTATTTTTTGGTCGGAAATGGAAAAGTGCGCCAACTTTTCACTTGAATTGGCAACGCTTACACCTCCCACCATCCACCATCCCACCATTCCACCATCCCACCATTCCACCATCCCACCATCCCACCACAGTGGCTGCAATCTGCCAGGACCCGGACCCGGACCCGAACCCGAACCCGGACCCCCGCCACAGATCCTACCCTGCCCTGCCCTGTCCCACCTCATTTGTGGTTTTTGCGGTTGTGTGTGGGTTCAGTGCATCCATCGGACGGTGGCAACCTGTAATCGCTCCTTGCGCCACATTTAAAATGTCTCCGGGTGTATTCTCTACTCATCTCCTCCCCTCCCCTCCCCACCCCTCACCTCAGCCCAGACCCAGGCCCATACCCATGCCCTCCCTGTACATCTGTCTCTGTGTCCATTCGTTCATGTCTTGTTAGCGTAAATCAAGCGTAACAAAGCGACTGCAACCAAAAGGAAGAAGAACTAGGAGATGGAGATGGAGAAGGAGAAGGAGAAGGAGAAAGGAAAGGAGAGGAGGAGGAGAACTAGGAGCTGAGGCGGTGGAAAAAGAAGATGAAGCATGGGTCTCCCTGGATGCAACCCCGTTAAAGTCAAGTCCCGGTCTTGAAATTTATTACGGCGCTCAAAACGGAAACTCGCTCGCTAAACTGCGCCTCTGGGATTGGGTTACGGATTGCATCCCGCCTGGAGGGACAGCCAGACAGCCAGGCAGCCAGGCAGCCAGCTAGAATGTCCTTTTGCCGGGACACCACGTTGATTAAGCGCCACGCCAAGCCCTCAAATGGCTTTGTAATGCGGTTGGAGATTTTCCAGAGCGCTGCCAAAGAAAACCGTTTAAATTGATAAATTCCTGATCTGCAGGAAAGAGTCTTACTTTTGCTCCCAGAGCACCCACAGTAGCTTCCTGTGCTTCCACCCAGCAGTCCTGTGATCTGGCAATCAGTCATCGGTGTGGCAAGGCCTCTGCCCAAAGACTGGCCATGGCATTGAGGGAACTCTTTTGATTGCCATTCGAATATAAACTAGGACTTGAAAAGCACAGTAAAAACTCTACTTTCTCTATATTCAAATCTGAACCTCTGAGCCTCTCTCAAGTCCCCGCAAATCCTACTTAGCTCTGCCACTAAAGCAGAACCTAAGTCCCCCCTCTGTAGACAGGAGACCCAAAGTTGACCTCCAATCCCATCTCAAGTGGCAGCCCGAGTCCCGCATAAATCTCAATCCCGGAATGCAAATGCAAATCAGCCTGAAATGTCGAGCACCCCGTCGGGCGGTCGGGCTCAATGGGTCATCCGGGGATACATATGTAAGCCAATTTCGCTGGCCAATTAGCGCAGCGTCGAGGGGCAGGAGCAGGGGATGAGGCCCGTTTAGACACTACTAATAAACATAAACAAAAGCCGAGGCCGTTGATGCTATGCCAATGGGCAGAGTCGCTGCGTGGTGCAGATGAATGGAATTTATTGATTTCTTGGCCCCTGCCCAGGCACTGGGTAATTGGAGCATCTGGGGGCTATGGGAATTACAGACATGATAAGCGCATCTACGACTGCCTCATTGCATTTTCCAGCCCTTCGGCAGGGCGAAACTTTTCCAGTTAGTTGGGAATTAGTTCCCATTGTGAGAGCTTTTAAATTAACCAACAGAAGTGGGCTCTCAGCGACTTATCGTCCATCTTCCGTCTTTGTTTAATGGAGCTCACCAGGCAACCACAGATGAGCAGGACTTAAACTCCCCTCCAACTTCTGGCTTCTTTTGTCTCACAGTCTCCCATTGACACTTTTCAATCTGTGAGCTCAATCTATGACATCCTTTTGCCAGGGAGCCTTAATTTACCACAAGAATTTACAGGCCATTTATGGCTGTTGTTCGTTTTGCCAAGTGGCTTTTGGGGCCATAATAATTAAATATCACTCATACGCACTGGTTAACAATTTGAAAGTGCTTCCAACATACATGGCACTAGTCACTAGAACATTTGTACACACATTCCAAACATGCATAACATTACGGTGCGTGTCGAAATTGATGCGCGACACTCAAAGAATTTGCCATAGAAATTGCCATTGAAATGTATCCGGCGTAAGAGGCGACAATTGAATTGAATTTAAATCAATTATCGACTCCACTCAATAAGTGATCTAATAAAGAACTGAATTCGATACATATTTACCTTTTGAATAAATCAAGTGCATGGCTTAGACCACTTTACAGCTACGAGACGCACTGTCTGCTTAAACGCTCTGCTGCTGTGCCTGTGCCAGTGTCTGTGCGCATACGAGTATGTACATACATATATTGATGTGAATAGTCTATGTATGCGTGTATCACGTATTTATGTGAGAGCATAATAATGTATAATAAACAGAAGTGGCTTGCTTACGCAACAACACGCATTCAGACAAATGACAACAAATGCAACAGCAACAACAGCAACCAAATCTGTTGCAGCAGCTGTAGAAACAATAGTGGCCATCTCCGTTGGGGGGTCTGCATCTGTGGCATCAAATTTATAGACTCCTCCGTTGCCTCCGTTGGCTCCGTCGGGGGGTCCTGACTTTCGTTATGCGTGCGACACTGAGCGGCAAAAGTATGCCACCATTCACCACAATCAAATGATGGAAACACTAATGAAATTTCGCTGTTGTGTGGCAGGGATTCCTTTCCCAAGTTATTCATATTCAAAGGCAACATTCTCGTGCTTAGAACTTGTATTTCGAACCCTTTCATGTTGTTTAGTGTAGCCTGGGCCACAGACAAATGGAAATTGCATGCATAATTGAGTTTTGCGGGGCGCATAGTCGCCAAGAGAGGGGGAAAGTGGGAAGCTCCATTGAGCCAGCCTGGTCTTGTTCTTGTTCTTGTTCTCGTGCATGTTTCATTACTTTAATTGAAATAATTCCACAATAATATTGAACATATTCGTACGCAATCAGAGAATGCAGAATTCAGAATGCAGAATGCTGAATGCAGACTGCAGCTCGTGCCAGTGTTGGTAAACTAGCATTGAGAAATCAATTAGATTGCTCATACGACATGCGACACCAGGACGGACACCAGGCGAAGGCCGGACAGCTCAATTGTCAGCTGCTCCCGTGACATTCATCAATCAAATCACATGCGAATCGTCACGAATAACAAATATGCAACTCTCTGGGAAATAATTCAAGAAATTTCGCATAATTCCTAGGAAAATTCTCGAATAGCGTACCATTCGCAGGACGTCTTTCCTTTTGCAGCCAAACTAAACCAGCAATAATTAATTTTTCCCGGTTTTAAATTTGATTTGCTTTGTTTGCTCCAACAGCCATCCCCCCCCCCACCCCATAGCCCCGCTTATCCTCTGATTTATGTGGCATAATTAACGTTATCGCCGCTCTCGCTGGCCCCGACACGCGGCAATAATTTAGCAAATCCGAATGAAAAGCGCATAAAAATAGTTTAGCACGCATCGAATGCGGGACTTTTGCAATGATCGCAATTTAATGAACTGTCAACGCTTGCAGCGCTGGTGTAACGCGGCGTATGCTTGATTTATGGCAAGCCATCAGTGGCAAATGACCGGGTGGCTGGAGCTGGAGCTGGGGCTGGGGCTGCCCAGCGATAAACGGAAATGCAGAAGGAGATAAATTAAGAATAGAATGACGCAACAACGGATCTGGAATACGCTCACAAATACGCCAATAATGAGTATTCATCTTCATTCTATGTATATGTGCGCATATATTATATAAAACTAAGACCTTTGTTGCTCTTCCTTCGACTTTGACTGCATATAATTGCATGGTGCTATTTGAATCACACTTTAATTAACATTCTCATGGCCTCTATACCCCATTGCGTTGCATCAAATGCACAGTACAAAAGTGAACTGATAACAGCGACGGATTCTGCTTGGCTGCATTCGAATTAAATTTTCAGATAACGATGATATATGCCAGTACGTGCTTTTGTGTGTGTGTGTGTGCGTGGGGGTGTTTGTGATTATGATAGGATGCAAACTTAACTGTTGCATGAACAGCAGCAGCAGCACCACCAGCAGATGCAGGGTGGCAGGGTGGCAGGGAGCTACCTTAATGCATTTCCGTCTTTAGCTGCATGTGAGTAGTATTTTAATGAAGACACGACAGCGCCGAGCACGCAACGGGACGGAACGGAACGGAACGTAACGGAACAGGAGACGCTCGACAGGCCGCGGAATTCCTCTGCCTTGCCAGGCACTTTATCAACTTCCGGCATGTGAGCGCTAACAACGAGGACACCCGAGGAGCACGGGGCGGAGGGGGCGGAGGAGGGCGAGCGCGAGCGCAAATCAAGCGCAACCCCACACCTCCCAGCCCAGGCAAAGTTTCCCTGTTCATGGGGTTGGGGTGGGTGAATTTTCGTAAACTTGCCACATTGCAATGCGGCATGGGACGTGCAGAATGTCCTGCTTCCCCTCCTGCCTCCCGTCCTTTGAATATTTTAGGAAGTGATTGCACAAATGCATAATTTAATGACAGGCGATAGAGATGGATGGGGCTGGTGTGTGGAGAAAGGACTGCCATGAAGGACTGACTGCTGCCGCAGATTTCCATGTTGCCATTTTGATAAACGCTTCGAGTGAACAGATTTGGCTTGTGTGCGATAGGAAAAAACACTACACGTGTGTAAGAACTGGCGAAATGGAGAGCTGAAGACGGGAATGGAAATGAATGTTGCATGCATTTTAAAGACATTTCTTTGAAGTTCTCTTCTACTACCCGCATATAGCTATTTCCATAGCCATAACCGAAGTAAATGTAAAAACTATCATCCACTTGGCTCTGTTTCATTCAACGATGTGCCCGTCTAGCCTTAACTCCATTATGGCCCTTGTATGTGTGCTAAGCCGGCAGGCAAATAATTCTTATGCCCAACAATGCCACAAAAAATCAATCAAAATAAACCCAACTAGCCCCGCAGATGCAATGCCAATCACTGGGGAGAACTTCTACCCATTGAAGCTCCCACCAGCAAGCGAACCATTTTACGAGTACATAGGGCACATAGCACAACATCGGCATACGTATACGTATACTCGTACTCGTACTCGTATGTTTACCCAGCTACCCCTCATTCCACTCAGAGTCCACTCATTCCCTTCACACAGATACAGATACATATACAGATGCAGATGCTGTGAATATTTCTTTTTAAATTCAAAGTTATTTATACGTATGTTTGTTGAAATTGAAAATTGTGAAAGGGAAGGGAAGGGCTGGGCTGGGCTGGGATGACTTTCGATCAACGCATGTCACGCCAGCGATTCATCATCGTCATCGCCAACGTACCAATCGTCATCATCGTCATCGCTGACATGCTGAAAGATGGTAAGTGTCGGTGGAAAGTGATGGACTAACTGGTGGATTGAGTTAGTCACAATAAAACAGAATGAATTTGATTATGATCCCATTACCTCTGCAAGGAAAACTGACTGAGAGCAAACCATTTTCCTCATAGATTTCCCACTCAAAGTATCGATATGAAATACATTTTCGGATTGGACGCAATTTACGAAGTTGATTCGATATAAATGTGATATGATGATGCGATATGCGATCTCTGGCAGTGCAAAATCGTTAAGCTGTTTATTGAGTAAGTTATTTCCCCAGCTTTCAGTGTCTCCGTAAGTCACTGCATTCCGCCGTATCAGCGTAACACCGTAACACCGTATCTTTTGCCCATCTCTACCATCGAATCGAATCGAGTCCTGTGACAGGAGACTACTTACGACGACATTCATTTTAGTGCCGTGGAGACTATTCTAAAGATATTTCGAGCACATCGAAGTAAAAAAAGAAATGTGCGACTGCTGTCATTGCTACCATTGGTACCATCCTCCAGCCTCCACCCCACCCCCCTCTTCGCTCAATACACGCCACACTCTCTTTGTATGGCTGTCTCGCATATCAAAGGACCAAATTGCATAGCATTTGCTCAAGAGGGGGGTTGTGGTGGTGGTCCTGGTGCTCTTGGTGTTTCTGGTGCTCCTGCTGCTAGTGCTGATGCTGGTTGTAAGTGAATGGTGAGTAAAGAAGCTTTGGTTTGCTGAGATCTGTGCGAAATTGTCACTTGAAAACTGACAGCAGAAGAGGTACATATTGGCAGGGTGTGTGTGCGGCTCGTTTCTGTGACATATTAAATTGTATGCTCTGAATGCAGAGAGGCCCTATCCTCGGCTCATTAGATAGGGCAAGACTGTAGATCTTCCAACAGAGCATCAGAGATACTCCAACAGCGGGAGATTATCAGCAGCGAGAGAGTATAAGCAGCGAGAGAGTATCAGCAGCGAGAGAGTCTCAGCAGCGAGAGAGTCTCAGCAGCGAGAGAGTATCAGCAGCGAGAGAGTCTCAGCAGCGAGAGAGTCTCAGCAGCGAGAGAGTATCAGCAGCGAGAGAGTATCAGCAGCGAGAGAGTATCAGCAGCGAGAGAGTCTCAGCAGCGAGAGAGTCTCAGCAGCGAGAGAGTCTCAGCAGCGAGAGAGTATCAGCAGCGAGAGAGTATCAGCAGCGAGAGAGTCTCAGCAGCGAGAGAGTCTCAGCAGCGAGAGAGTCTCAGCAGCGAGAGAGTATCAGCAGCGAGAGAGTATCAGCAGCGAGAGAGTCTCAGCAGCGAGAGAGTCTCAGCAGCGAGAGAGTATCAGCAGCGAGAGAGCATCGCTGGATCGGCTGGGAGCTGGCCTTCGTTTCCTTCTTTCTTCAGTTTGTTGCTCTCTTGATCTGTTGCTCTCCAAAATAGTGCATCTGAACGTTATGTTTCCACCCACACACGCAAACACACACATACTCGTACATAGCAGACGCATATTGAGTGCACGTGCACTTATGTATATTGAGTAATTAGTTAACATTGGCATTAAAGCTCTTTTGCTCCCGCTCCCGTCCAACCATTACCGTAATTGAACGGCAAGAATTGTTAGCGCTCATTTCGATTACGTGCCTTTCATATGAATGCTGTGGGAGGGAGGGCAGCTGTGAAGGCTGGGAGACTGGAAGTCTGGGAGGGAGTGGCGCGAGCAGCAGCCTAAATATAGGCAACATTCATTTGCATATTATAATTTGCAATGCGAACACATTAAATGCATAATTTTTGAGGGGGATTGCCTGGGAGAAAGAGTGCCAGAGAGATAGGGAGGGTGGGAAGGGTGGTAAGGGTGGTTCCCAGAGAGCAGTCTAATTAAAATTGGCTTAATTTCCGATACCCAAAGGGGGGGAAATAAATCTGTATTTTATTATTACCTTATTAAAGAGGATGGGGTGCGGGCAGAGGAAGGAAGAAACGTGACAGCTTTGGAGGCGTATGGACGAAGTATTGGAAACTCAATGAAGCTTAAAATGTAATTTCTAGTCCCAATGGCTGTAGAACTGTAGAAAGCAGTTTCAAACTCTAAATGTGAATGAAAGTGGAGAGAGTGGAAAGGGCAGAAAACTAACTGTAGAAATACCTACAGTTCTCATCCATTGCTCATCTTTCGCGAGGATATCTCGGCTGTCACTGCCACTGATTCGTACAGCTTTCCCGACAGCCCATTCCCGAAAGGTTCCTTAACTTGTTACGCTTACGCTGACGAGTAACGAGTAACGAGCAGTCACGGCATTTCCCACCAGCTGGCGACCAACAACAATGCTCGTAATATTTAATGACAAACGCGCATAAAATTTAAATCAAACGCCATTAAAACTGTCGCCCGGTGGCCCTAATGGCCATCAAACCCAATATAGATATAGTACGAGATATGGTAACACTCTGCTTTTACGACAACTTATGGAAATTGATGGGCCAGCTCCCCGTGGAAGGGACGGGACGGGACGGGGCACCAAACAAAACCAGAAAAGAAAACTTCCAGCACAAGTTGAGTGATGCCTAACGGGGGGCTGGTGTTGGGGCTCGAGCTGGGACTGAGCCATGGCATCCCTCCCAAAGGAGTAGGTGAATACGAGGGTGGGGGTGGGGTGCGGTACGGAGACGCGCCACTGACATTGATGATGACGTTGGCCAGGGGCGTTGACAATGTTTGTCATCGTAACAGGCAGCTTTGACAGGGCGTCAGCAAATGAAGACAGACGGACAAGCCCAGACAGCTATCCAACCCCCGCTGGGGGCAGGCGGAAGCTGAGCGAATGGGCGTGGACGGGATGAGAGTGTGGGTGTGGGTGTGGCTGTTCGCGGAAAAGTTTCAAAGAATCTCCCAAGTGGTGAGCTCTTCTCTTTCTCTCTCTTTCCCTTCCACCCACTCAACGTATACGTACTCTTCTTTCTAATGAGCTGCACTTGGCCTGCGCTTAATTGTGGTCCGCGGCGGCAGAGGGGGTGAAGCAAGGATTTCAGCTTGGAGATCTGAAGCTCATCTTTCTCCCACTCTCTCCTACCACTCCTCGATTTCTCTGTGGCATTGCTCATTGTTTTTTTTCCTGCACTTAAACTTCTCAGTCAAGTTCCGAGCGACTGCAATGAAAATCAAACGATAAGCGGCAGTTTTTCCAACAGTTTTCGCTGTCTGCAAGAGCAATTAAAGGAAAAGTTTGGCCAGAGGGCCGAGTGCTTTTGGGGAAGTTGTAAAATGTGCGGGATTAAATCGTTTAGCCGGAGATTGCCATAGGAAAAGGAATAGAACATGGTACAGTCATCAAATTCATTGTTGCGGAAAACGAACCCACTGACGAAGGAATATATTATTATTGATTATGGATAAGCAATACTCTGCTAATCAAATCAAATCAGAAGACCGTTTTCCAATGTCCCTCAGTCATCGAATATTAAAATATTCTCATTAAAATTTAAAATTTTAAGATTTCATTAAAGGAAATCAATCACTATTAAATATAATATAATTTCGTGACTAGTGGCTTGTGGCAAGTCTATTGTGGGGCCCTAGGATTGGGATGGTCCTGGGGCCACGTTCATCGGATTCTCAGAAGATATGGCGCTTTTTTCTCTCCCGTATGCCATAAATTGTACACCCAACTTCAGTCCCCAGTCCCCAACGAAGTCTCCCAGCAAACACACACACGTTTTTGAGAGCTGCAGAACAGAATAGTTCCTTGAGAGCACAGCCACATCCAGTCACGTCCACGTCCAGTACTGGCCTGGTCTTCGCCTGAGCAGGCCTGGCCACACAATTAGCACGACGGGCGGGTTCATAACTCAACTCCAACTGGCGGGGGGTGGGGGAAACTGAAACTATTTAGCATGTAATTCCGAATACACTCGTACTCGTACTCGTACTCGTAGTTGTATTCATACCCTTATTCCCGTCACACACGCAGGCTAGGCACAATTTTTAGCCAGGACAAGGTGACCCTGTCCCGTCCCCGAATTGGTTCCAGCTCCGACTCGACTCCGACTGCGACTACGACTACGACTACGACTTGGACTTGGGGCAGGCACGTGCCAGGGAAAAGTTGCAACGTGGCTGGCAGAAAGAAGAAACTTTCCTGGCCTCATTAGCATGCCACACCAAGGGGCATTAAATCACATTTTGCATTTGACGCTGCAACTTGCAATTGCTACCAGTAGTGGCAATAGAGGGGCTGGTGGGGATGGAGGGGCTGGGGGAAAGATATACAAAAAAGACAGACTATGAATTCTGATGACTTGGTCGACTTTTCATGTGAGGCGCATGTCGGGGATAACCGGATAGCACCCCTCGCAGCCGAGAGATGAAAGCGTGAATTGTCGTGTCCTGGGATCCGCTCCTTTGAGTCCGCCGTGAGTCACGAGGCCATCCTCCCCCCATTCCCCCCTCTCCCCTACTGCGCCCATCTCTGCAGGATGCACAATGTTTGTTTTTCTGTTGTGTGCTCCCTGCTTTTATCTCCACTGCAGCATTCCGTATGCATTCCGTCTGCACATCCTGGTCGAGGACTTGGGCACGTCCCGTGCTCGGGATATTCGCCCCGTAGGAGTAATTCGAGTCTGCAGTTGGCAATCAAAACGTCTTGCATGTGGAATTGACAAAATGCTCAGGAAAAACAGATAAAGGCTGAAGAACTCATTCAGCCGCTCTCCGCCCTCCAGCTACGAAAACATAAATATGGTTCCACTCTGCTTCTGCTTCTTCTCCTACTCCTACTCCTACTCCTGTCCCCGTCCCTGTTCCTACTCCTCCTGTTTCCCCTCATACGTAAGCCGACAGCTTGGGGCAGCAGTTGATAAGTGGCTTACTTCGGCATTGAAAGTGGCCAGAAAGAAAGGAGGATCGACAGGATGGGCATTGGCCGTGGCTTTCTTTTCAACCTGACTGTGAAGTGCGTGACTTCACCATCATTCTAAATTAGAAAAGCATTTTCTACACATGAAGAATATTTCTTCTCAGTTCTTAAGGTCAAAGTTCGAGCCATGCCCGAAACTAACCGATAGCCCAGAGAGTGGAGTGGAGTAAGGGGTCTACTTGATAAAACTTGATTTAATTAAACAGTGTGAAAATTAATTAAAGTTACAGCACTGGTAAATTATTGTACCAGCATGTCAAAAGCCACCAAGAAGTGCTGCACTGAGACGTCGACGTTTCCATCTGCAACTGCAACTGCAACTCCTTTCCACTTTCCACACTTTCCACACTTTCCCCTTTAATTTCTTGAATGCAAACTGCACTTTGCTTGATTTTGCGGTGCCGGTGGCCCGCTTCTCTCTCTCTGTCTGCCTCTCTCTCTGGGGAATTTGCGAGTATTTCTCTTCGACTTTCCATTAAATTGTTTGCCCTTTGCCTGGTCGTCGTCGTCCTGTTCTGATTGCAAATATTTTATGGTTTTAATTTGTGCTCATGCATTTCTCGTGGGCAGTCCGGGAAATGTGCAGTGTTTTCCAGGACTCCATATCTCAGTTTGAGGTTAGCCAGAGCCAGTCATCGAGTTGTGTTTTAGTAGTGCTGCTCCTGCTGATGTTATCCCTTCAAAAAGCGGGTAATTGGTGAAGGTTATCCACCCATCGAGAGCTTGCGAGCGTGTGCCCTTCCTGAGAGTCCATTCGATTTGGCAAATTAATATTTCACAGGCGAGTGTTGACCCTGTTGGCCCGACCGGACCAAGACTGGAACAAATTCAATTAATATGCAAAGTTGGCTTTGTCAAAAGTTGCAGAGAGAACCAAGGCAAACGAGAGTTCATTCCAGTTCATAATTAAAGCGTAGCCAAGAAGATTTTACCCACACGCAGTTTCAACTGGAAATCCCGCTACACTCCTCCAGGTGAGCCAAACTGATAATCACTCAATTTGCTTTGGGGCACAGAAACTATGAGGTTAACTCTGCTTGTCGAAAGTTGCGGAGCAACAGCCAGAGCTGTAGTTGTAGTTGTAGTTGTAGCTGTAGCTGGAGCCGAGGCAAGAGCCAGAGCCAGAGCCACAGCCACAAGAGGCATCTGCAAAGCAAAACCAAAAGCCAAGGCAACCAAGAAGCCAACGCCTGCGAGCTATCCGAGTAGAGCAAGTGGAGTGCACCAAATTGGCATTACGTTTCCGAACTGTGAGGGACGGGACGGGAAGGGGGGGGGCGGTGGATGTGGGGGATTGCCATGCAAAATAGATGTTGCAAGCGTTAACATTGCTCAGCGCCTGGGAACAATGGAGGGCTACACGCTCCTCGACTCGACTCGCCTCAACTCGAGCCGGCCCTGGCGGATGCATTAGATGCATAATGCAATAGCTGCAACCGAAAAGAGCCACGGACAAGACCGGGAAACACACAGGAGAAAAATTAGTTGCGCCAAAAGCAGTTGCCGCGTGATGGCCGCGAAAGGGAGCGGAGGGCAGGGGCAGGGGCAGGGACGAGACGATGATGCTATGCTAAATGCTGGCGGGACACGAACATCAGCCAAGCAGCGGCGATGCCAGCGTAGAGGATGGGACTCGAGGAGGGTTCCGGGCAGGAGTACTGCACTAAAGATACTCGTACTCGTACTCGTGCTTTTGTATCTTTCTGACGCACAAACCGAATATTACAGCTTGCAACAGCTTGGAGACAGTCGATATTGCGACCAACGGATGCATGCGCATCCCTAGAACGTGCATCCTTTTCGCTGCTTTTAAGTTTGAGTTCATTTCGAACTTCATTTCGAAATATTTGTAGAGCAAATATATCTCTTGGTGATTTTTGTTTGGAATGTAATTATATATTTAAATATATTTATATTTTTTATTTAGGGTAAAGCCCATGCGCCAGCCCCCGTTTCACTTGCTTCAGAAACCACAAAATTATGCCCCATGCCTCTTAAGATTGACCACATTGCGACATGCTCACACTCACTATTGCATTATCTTGTTTTTTACTTTGTATATATCTCATTTTTCATTATCTTTCAGATACCCTTTTTGTGTCCATCTTGAGTTGTGTTCACTGCTGGGCATGGAGAGGGAACTCTATAAAAAGGGGTCCCCCTTTACGTTCATCCGATCATTTAAGGTGTCTCTAGTTAGCCTCCAAGTTTTCCCCGACTCAGGGACATCAAACCAAAGATGCAAAGTCGCGATGCCGCGGAAAACGGCGCCCAAAATGTGGCCAAAAACAGGGCGACACACACACACACACACACACATGCAAAGGGGTAGAGTAGTGGTGGGGCCTGGAGGAAGGAAGGTAGTGCTGACACGGAGGGAAGCAGTGGCGGAAGGAGGCAGGAGGCAGGAGGCAGGACGCAGGCAGGGAAGGATGTCGTCGGCATGGCTCATCGCGCCTAAGCTGCGTTTGATGCCTGATGGTTGGTTCGGTCGGATGCCAGCCCGAGTACGCGGGCTGCAGCACAGCCACAGTGCCACAGAGGCCCTCCGCCTTTGGCTCTGCCACTGCCACAGCCACTGCCGCTGCCGCTGAGAGTGCAACAATGTTGCCTGTTGGCTGCAACACTTGGCTGCGGATTTGGCGACAATGTCTCGCACGCTCCAAAGATTTCCAGCTGGCGACAAGTTATCAAGACGAACGTGACTGGCAAATAGTTGGGCTTAACTTCTGTTTTCCAGTACCGAAAGTTTAGACAAGGGCTTTACTTCGGGAATGGGAATGGGAACGGGGATGTGGATGGGAATGGGGCTGTGGGCTGTGGGTGAGGGGAGGGGGCGAAAACTTTGTCTTGGCATATTGAAGGTGACACTTTGATTGGACCATGGAAATGGGCGGTCAATTATTCAAGAGCACAGATGAAATGTTCCAACTCCTTATTCTTCCACTCTGCGGAGTACCAATGAAGCCTAGTCACATGCATAAAGAGACTCCATGGAGTCCTCCTACCATCGATCGACACCCCTGCCCCCCATTGGCCCTTTCCTCGTTACACCTCTTCGTTCCTCTCCTCCGGTTTTCCATAACGAATTTGGCCCCGTTTTGAGTAAATTTATGTGCTGTTGCTGTTGCTGTTGACCTGCTCAAAATGGAGCCATGAAATTTGTAAGTGTCGCCAGAGCCGCCCTCTCTGCACTCCCCTTTAGTGCTGCCCCTGGCCCTGGCCCTGGCCCCATCCCATCCCATAGAAGAAGAGAGACCCAAAGCTCGACCGTGGCTAATGAAAAGAAATATTAAATTCTCACGTTCCGAGGCGAATGGAAAGAAGCGACGACGACGACGACGACGACGACGACGACGAAAATCCCTGCCAGCACTCCATACAAAATAAACCAAAGGCGGTGGCAGAGGTGAGAGACAGAGGCAGAGGCAGAGGCAGAAAAGGAAGAGAGGGAATCATAAGCAGAATAGAACCAGGTTGTTCTCATACACAAAAGGCAAATAAAAATGGCAGGAAACAACCAACGCTCTGACCTTTCAGCCGTAGACTACAACGCCAACTTCGACTGCGACTGCGACTCCGACTACGACTCCAAGTCGATGTGGAAGTGGAAGTGGAAGACGAAGTCAGAGTCAGAGTCAGTCAGCCATTGAGGTCTGGTCTGGTCTGGTCTGGAGTCGAGTGTACCTCCTCCTGTACAGTACAACAGACTGCCCCTCCTCGTGCCCAGACGTACTGCATCGTTAAAGTCCGAAGGCAAAATAAAACGTGATTCATGTTACTTATCACCCGCACAGCATCGACCATCAAGAATGGCTAGAAGGGAGCTGCGGTGAGTGGGGAGAGTGGAGAGTACAATGGGTGCCAGGTCCCAGACATTGGAGTTCGTCCCCTTTCCATTCCACTCGACTCCACTCCACTCCATTCCATATCCGTGCCTTCCGCTCCTTCTTTCGCTGTGGCACTCTCCGATCTCCAACTTTTCTGGTAAAGTTTGCTGCGCCATAAGTTGCCCTGCGGCATATGAGGCCAGTCCACGTCCACGTCCACCGCCTTCCTCCTCCTCCTCGTCCTCCTCCTCCTGCCTACCCTTGACGTACATCATCAATGTCGTTTGCTGAGGGGCCAAGAAACAATTTTGAAATTTATGCTCACGACCTTTACCAAGACCATCCCCCCCCTATCCCCCATCTGCTTGCTGGGCCCGAACAAAATTATTTTGATTCTTCTCCCCCTAGCCCCACCCCCAGCCCCACCCCCACTGCCTTTTATTTCTTATTTGCGCTCGTCCCGAATAATTCCGCAATGTAGAAAATATTCGTAAGATCATTAATGAGTTGCTATTGTTGTTCGGCTGTTGATGGAACTTGATTTGTCCCGACCTCCCCGACCTCTGACGGCGCACAGTTCTGCATGAGATCATACGCCACTCAACCATTCAACCATTCAACCACTCAACCACTCAATGGGTTTTCATTAGGTCCCTGAGGAGCCTGGGGAGCTGAGGTGATGCGATGTGATGGGTGTTCCACAGAGCACGTCCCAGGCGGACATCAATTGCGTAGGTGAGTGATGGAAACCTAGACCTTAAGACTGCTTCCAGCGAATAGAATTTTGCAGCTTATCGTACAAGAAGGTTGTTCCAATCAGAGGTACAACAAATCCTACCTAAATTGGTAACATTCTTGATCAGCTCAGTCCACAAACGCCTTGGATCACTCTTTGTTTTCCATCCATTTAATTCTGCTATTAAAAGTATATATTTAGCTGAAAATTGTTTCCTTTTCGGTAAGAGAAGCCAAACTTTCCTTCCGCCTGGCACTACCAGTCTGGCACATAATTTTGACACATTTTGTGAGCTAAAAAGAAATTATGACAATTAAGCAACGCCCGTACGGATGTCGGGAAACCGCAGCACAAATCTGATTAAGCCCGCATCCACAGCCACCCACAGGCACCCAGAGACACCCACTGACACCCACTGATGCCCGGCTTCAGCGGCCACCTGCTGTGCTCGGCTTTTGTGGCTCTTTTGAGGCAATTGCTTTAATTACTCAAAGAAGAGGGAAGAGAAGCCAGCCATGAGAGCAGAGCGGTGAGAGATGAGAGATGAGGGACGGGGAATAGGAGACAGCGGAGGAGGCCACCTGCTGCATGGTTTATGTCTCATTGAAGCCTCACCTTTCCATAGCCCACTCAGCACGAGTCCACAACTGATTTATAGTCCAGAGATAGAGAGAGAGAGACAGAGAGAGAGAACGGGGAGCAAGAGGGACGGCGGTAGAGAGCCCGGAAACTTTATCAATAAGCCACATAAAAGTTAGTGCCAAAAAGGTTTAAGGTTTGGACTGCACTGAAATGTTTGCAAATTCGTTTTCATCCTCGATAACTATAAAATTTGACAACTTTTTGGGTCGCACTCCCAGGTCCGCACAACCACACCCACACCCAACGCCCCACGCCCACCGCCCATCGCCCACCGCCCACAGAGAACTATTCATTCCGATAAACAACTCGATTCGATTATTTGCGATGCCATTAAAATCGATTTTCGGCTAAAACTTTTCGACAACTGTCATTAGGCATTGTTGGATTAGCCCCGAAAGAGAAACTTTATCAATTTGTGGGCGTGGCGAGGGACATTTTATGCCGCCCCCTTCACCACCCCCATCCACACTGATAGCTGGCTAATGGAAGTTGACTTCCTCTGACATGACTCATCTTTGTTTCGGTTCGGTTCGGTTCGGTTCGACTCTCATTCCTCTCCTCTCCGATCCGATCCGTTGCGATTGTTTGTCTTCATTTTGCAGCGCTTAACTTTGATTGACATTCATGCTCCATCATTTATTCATTTCGGCGCCGAAAAGTTTTCCAACCCTCTCTGGCTGAAAGATTTAATTGACTTTTCCCAGCGCAAAAATTAGCACCTCCTCCTGCCACTTCTGCCACTTCTGCCATTTCGGCCTTTTCTGCCTTATCTAAAGCAAATATTGAGCCAACACTCCACCGCCCACCCATCCACCCATCCGAATCGAACTACGAGTAGTCTTCTATCTGAGATTCGAGGGTGATGGGATTCGGGTTGGCTTTGTACGTATTTGGCCAGGCAATTAAGTTTTTCCTTTGTTTGCGGTCTACTTGCAGCAAGATGAGTGCTGGCTGTGGGGGTGACAGGGAATGTGCCTCATTGGCAATGAAATTAAAGTCAGGACAAGGGCCAATGAAATTTCATTGCCAGTTCAGCGCAGCTGTTGAGATTTCCGAGCTGCAGGGGCACTGTGTGTCGCCTTTGAATAGTTTTTAAACAACCAAATAAATATCCAAATAAAAGATGGTTCAACCCGAACCTTTCTGCAAGCCACTAACTTTTGTTCCATACTTTTTCGCGACTCTCTCCGTTGTCCTTGGTCCTTTGGGCAGCAATCCCCTAAGCCACTCCACGACAAACATTAATTAAGTAAACAACACAGAGCCCTGCATTCGCGTATTTTTTTGCTGGCCCACTTGTGCAGTTTCCTAATTGAAAATTGCAATTAAAGGCTGCTGCCACCCCCACCCTCCCACGGCCAGAGCGGCACATTCGACAATTAATTAAATGGAACTCCCGCTGCTTTTGGCCGCTTTTCCAAGTGATATTTGCTGGGATTGGACGCCCCCGAAAAAAGGGACAATTAAAAGAGCAGCATAATATCTAGCAAAACATCAAACAGTCCACCGATCCCCTCGATATCGATATATCAGAATCTCATGCCGCAGATTGGTAAGAAGCCCCAACCAGTACGTGCTGTCCATGGAACTGATAGACCCACAAAAAATGTTGGCAAGCTACGCAGGAAATCAAACTGATGTACTCGCTGCTCCTTAGGATTATCCTCTACGGAGCAGAACATAAGTTCTCCCCCCAGTGTCAGCTGCACTGACTGAATCCCCGTCCGTATCCGTATCTGCATCCGTATCTGTATACGTATCTGTATCCGTATCCGTATAGTGGGGAACGTGCAACCGCACAAATGTATCCCATTTCGACACTCCTCGATGTCCTTTTGGGGGCGATTACTTTTTTTCCCCCATTTCCTCTGGGCTTGCTCCGGTTCTTTATAGTTCTTTTTAGTAACTTCCCATCTACTCATATGTTTTGCTTTATGATTTTCACGCCCGCATTCGGCACCAACAAAACTGCGCTGCAAATAAAAGTTGAATCAAGTTGAACGAAAATTGCAAGCATTTCGTGTCGAAGATTGGATGCCCTGGAATTTGGCAAAAAAAAAGAAAGTGAAAGTGAAAGTATTCCTATGTACTTGTATATGTGTACATAGTTCTAGAAAAACTTAATTCTTTGAAGGAGCATAGAGATTGTGAGGCTTAGTTGGGGAAGTATGAAAGCAATATTGAAATATATATTCGCTTAGAGTATGCCTTTAGTCGGGGATCTGGTCTGTTATCCTGCGAGCCTCTCATGCTTCAGAAACATTTTTTGCCACATTAACGCCTGAACACGCCCGCGCCATTTTGCGGCCGTGTGCAGCCACGGCATTCCCTAGCTCACTATCCACTTCCCCTACACCCACACATACACCCACACATACATTAATAACTTTTTTATGGTGGTCACATAAAAACGCAACAAAACCCACCGCGAAGCGAACATTGGATTCCATTTTCGTGCAGTTCTGTTCTTTTCTACCGTCCGGACGGGCTTTTTGTTGCTGAAAACTTTTCTGTGGCTGTTGTAGTTGTTAAATCGCACACGTGTTTTGTAAAACATTGCCATATCCTTCATATCCTTTAATACATGTCCCACTGCGTGAGCTCTGGCCCCGAGCGGTGGCGGCGGCGGTGGCGGAGCTCGGCTAGGTGGGAGAGAGTGATTTTCCCGAGCCACCGCCCCCGCCGCCGACTGTTTTTTAACTGCAATTTGTTGCCAAGGAGCTTAGCGACTGACTGAAGTCCTCTTCCCCAGCAGCCTCACAGCCCCACTTCCTCTCCCACTCGCACTCGCACTCGCACATACATACATATGTAAGTACAGTCTCGCTGCGGAATCTATTTCGGCCTTTCCACCGCACACATGTGTTTCAAATGGTTCTGTTTTTGTTTTTGTTTTTGTTTGCGAGTTTTCCTTTTCACAGGGGTTTTCTTTTCTTTTTTTTTTGTGTTTGTGTTTGTGGTTCCTCCATTCTCAGCAGAGCCGGGAGAGTATTTAGAAAACAAGTGTAATCAAAATTATATGGGCGTGGATTTCTCGTTTCCACTCGTAAATACCAAGGCTTACGGCCATGTGTTCCAAGTGGGAGGTGGAGGTGGAGGTGGAAGGTGCAGTGGGATACGAGTGTTGGCAAGTTATGATTGAATTTCGAGCTGCTTTTGTGGCCATGGTGGGTCTGTCTGTCCGAATGTATAGTTGCTTCTAATGGGAAAACTTTAGATGTTCGTGTAAGAGAAGGGAGCAGGGAGGAGGATGCAAGTGGGGGAGAAGTTTGGACTGGTGCTGAAAAAGAGGTTTCCTTCCTATGGGGCAGTGTTAGGCCAATTAATATATATTAGATTTCCCACTGATCCTAAATTTTTAGGTGTAGAACATAAATGAGCATGCTTAAGCAATAAGTGTTGGGAAGCAATAAAAATCTATGTTGGAAAACGTTTCTTAGAGTTTTAGCTGTTCCTGCACGGTATATTGTAGAACATAGAACGAAATACATAGCCTACCAGTACATCAAGCACTTACATCCGCTTCGTTGCTTCGTCTTGCATTCTAGTACGAGCCAAATATTGCATATTCCGCTCATCCGAAAGTGCTGATTGTTGCTATCGTCCAGGACAGACGACTGATGGTACGGTGTTGCACATCTATCAGAACCCTTGAACAGCTTGCTCATCGGCATGGATTCAGTTTCGAACCTATTCCTGTGGTCCATTCGCATATTCAATTCATGCTTCGAAATAACACCGGAAGCTCTAAATGCTTGCTACGAAATGTACGATTTTGGATCCTTATAGAGCGATGGTTGTTCTCCTCGAGTACCTAACATATCGATGTCATATCTGAGATGTAGCCCATGAAGATTGAACAGATTTCTCCTCTGCATCATCTCCACACTTGCCACAGCAGTCTGCCTATCAGATGTCCTGCTGATAAATGTCCCAGTAGAGCCCGAAATGTTTGTTTCTGTGGAAGCCATTGGAAATGTAAACACATTGCACATTTTTCAGTCTTTAACAATCAAAAAAAAATGTTTTATTTTTGCATATTCTGTTTGTGTGTTTGCTATGATGCTGCCAGGGATGCTTTATGTTTATGTTTACGTTTACGTTTATGTTTATACACTTATAATTGTTCGTTTGCTATGTTACACCGACTATCGATAATTGCTATAATTATAATTAATATGCGCTTAAATGCTACACAAATCTGGCTTGGCTTGGCTTGGCTTGGACATTAATGCTCGCCATATATGTAATGACCAATCCAATCCAATCCAATTGAATCCAATTCGATCCCATCCCATCCGAGGACTCAATTAAATGCGGTGAAAACAAATGCGAATCAACAGTTGGCCGATACCAGAGTGTTGGATTTTGCTGCTTCTCTGGTTTTTCTCTCGTCCCGTCTACAAATATTTAAATGGCAGTTTCAACCCTTATTTAGTTAGGGGCGTGTCCTTGGGGGTGTGGGGTGGGGGTGTTGCAAAAACGTCCATAAATTGGCAACAAATTTTTGCGTATTTTCATGTTTTGTGTTGTTTGTTCACTTAAGTGCTATGACTACAACGTCATTTCGGAAAAAAAAAAAACACAAAAAAAAATTGAATTAAAAGTATTCCGCTACGCATTTAAAATTAATTAGCTCAACAAATATACAATTACAATTACAGTTACAGTTAGAGTAGAGTTACAGTTAGAGTTAAAGTTACAGTTAACATTATAATAGTCGTATTTGCATTAGGTTTAGCACATGGAGGACATTTATTGCTACTACATAATACATTTTCAAACTGCGTAATGGTTTCCCTTTTATACATCGATTTCAAGCATTTCCAGAGATGTGAGCAGTCGACACAGGACACTAGGGGACACTAGGGGACACAAGAGGACAGTAGTTGGTGTTCGGTGTGGTTTGTGGCATGTGGCATGTGGCATGTACTTTAGAGTAAACGATTCATCTGTGTGTTTGTGTCTGAACTACTACTGACTACTGAAATTGAGAGCCCAGTCGCTGCTCCACATCCCCGTCACATCTAAATCCTAACATTCATATCATTATCGTCACAACTTAATTTCTATATATATATTTATATATATGCATATATGTATATATGTGTATATTATATGTTCTTTAACGGTAGGGCACATTTAAAGCTTTCAAAAATCAAACAAAAAAAAGTCTAACTTAATTCCCATGAATTCCAATGCTTCGTCCAAAGACCAGAAAGATCAGAATCGAAAGTCGTATACTCGCACGTAGAGCAATGAAAGCGATGAAAGCGATGAAAGCCTAGCTAGCCTAACACTACAAATATAGTACCTACAGAATACAACTCGACTTAATGGATAGTTTTGGTTCAACAAGCTTGCTTTCGTATCAACTAAGACGATTCAAAAAACAATAACCTAGGCCCTAGGGTCAACTTTTGATTTCCATGATCAGAGTGTGGGGGGTGGTGAGGGTAAGGGGGGTAAGGGGCTGGGGGGGAGGAGATGAACTTTATACAAGCTACGGGCACTACAAACTACGACTGCATTTATGGTTGCGGTTAAGGTTGCGGTTAAGGTTGCGGTTACGGTTACGGTTACGGTTCCTGTTGGTGTCTGAGTCTGCGGGAGTTTCGTGGGGGGGAGGAGGGATCTACGTGCTAAACACTAAGTAACTCTCGTTAGCCGCCTCGGGGTCACCTGCCGCCGCCGTGCCGCCATTGGGTCCAGCTCCGGTGCCCGCTGCGCCCGTCTCATACTAGACATACGCCTGGGCCCGCGTCCGCGGCTCCTTTCCCTGCAGCCGCTCCACAAAGTTGCGCCAGCTGACCATGGTCTTGCTGGAGTACAGCCAGACGCTGGATGTGACCCCGACCAGCATCGAGCAGAGATACTTCACCATGAAGATCTGGAAAATGGGCCGGGCCTCGGGCGTGCCCGGCGCCCTGGCAGCCGGACAGGGTATGGAGAAGGGCTTGCATATGTCGCGATGCCACTGGATCATCCACTCGTCAAAGTTGTAGTACTCGTAGAACAGGCAGCCCAACAGGCCCACGGCCGGCAGGATGAAGAGCCCCGAAAAGAAGCCGATTCTCAGCATCAGACGCTCCAGCTTGTCCGTTCGCTTGCCGTCCGTCTTCATCACGGTCCGTATGCGGAAGAGCGAAATGAAGCCGGCCAAAAGGAAGAGCGCCCCGATCGATAAGTATATGCACAGGGGCAGTATGAGGAAGGCGCCCAGCGAGTGGGTATCCAACTGTCCGACAAAGCAAACGCCCGAGAGTATGTCGCCTGAAAGGAGAAGATACAATACAAGGATACAATTACATTTCAGATACATATAATATATTTGAGGAACGTTACGAGATCTATCCCCCAATCCCAAATGAACTTCAGATTCGATGGTAGCCGATATTCAGTATCCGACAGATGAATGAACGTCTCGTCAGAGGTGCAAGGGGAGATAACCATTTTGTGTACCCCTCTTTCGGGGTAAATATTTACACAGCGATAGTTCCCTTGCCACCCCCACCCCCTTCCATCCGTAGCGCAGTTCAAAGTCAATGCGCCGCTTCGCTTGTTTAAACAATTCACAAGCGGTTACCCCGTGTTTGTGTGTTCCCCTTCCCCGCCCCAACAACACTCTCTCTCACTTTTCAGACGGCCCCCAGCCTCATTAGCGTTATTTATAAACATGTTACAATATTCCTTGCACCTCACACCTTGCCCCCCCACACCCATTCAGCACCACCGAATCCATCATTTGTTCGGTGTGGCATATTTCCGCTCATAAATTATCGATTAGCCCCTCGTTGGCGCTTCTTGTTGCCTTCTTTTTTCCTCCTCCTGACGTGACATGTTAATTTGGGTGTTTCTCTTTTGCTTTTTCCTGGGAAACTTGTCGCGTTTTCCAGGCTGTTGCCACACACACCAATTTGTCATGGCTCGTTGAGTTGAAAATACTTTCAATTAATGCGCTTCATATCATCTATTTTGCGTTTGTCAGTGGGTGTGTGTGTGTGTGTGTTTTTTTAGATTGATTGATTATTTGGCGTGTTCTTTGAATATTTTTGTTTGAAGAGGTCTCCCAAACGAATCGGCGCAAGTACCACTACTTTTGTATTGTCCTGTTTTTATAGGCTCGGCTGTTGCATAAATCCTTAAGCCATCCGGGGCTGACATTTATGGCCATTGAATGTGCATTCCCGACGCCAGATGGCGCCTCATCGCAAATCGCATGCCTTTGAAGTTATCTACGAGAAAATACGAGAATGGTGTGTCTATGGGTAGCAGGCAGGCAGGCAGGCAGGCAGGAAGGCACGAAAGTAGGCAGGCCGCCAGGCAGACAGCCTGAAATATAACTTTATACCATAAAAGTCATGTCATGCTGACAATGCACCACAGAGCCTGCTCCTCCGAGCAGAAGAAGAAGGCGGGAAAGGATGGGGAAGGCGAAGAGAGGATGCGAGGATGCGCTGCAAATTAAGCAAATTGAGAGAGCCGGGAAAATGCTGATAAATGCATACAATAAATAACCACTTCGCCTTCTCCTTACCCTTCCCCTTCCCCTTACCCAACTGATATCGCAGATGCGAAGTGAACCGGTAAAGGATGTTCCCCCCCCCGAAGAAGATCGAATATACGTAAATCAAATTGTGTATAGCTCCGAATCGGAATATGATTTCGATTCTGCATCCGCATACGAATCCGAAAACCGATATGAGAAAATACTCGTAGCGTACCACCTGCCGCTGTTGGCTTCTTTCTGTCTTTCTGCCGAACTGACGATCTGTGTTCCCAGTTCCCAGTTCCAGTCCAAGTCCCAATCCAAGTCCCAGTTCCATTTCAAGTTTCCCTTCCGATATGGATCTTAATTTATATCGGAGCTTTAGAATGCGAATACGAAAGGGAATCCAACTGAAATGAAATGAAATGAAATGAAATACAAGGCAGGGGAAACCGGCCTGGGACACAGGGACAGAGCCCGATCGGGAATTGATAAATGCAGAGCAGAGCAGAGCAGAGCAGATCGAAGCCGGCCGGAGAGAACCAGTTCTATTCGTGTCCTTTACTGTCGCAGCCAGTGGAAACCAGTTTCTTTTCTGCTGCCCATTTATTTGAACTTCATTTTGGAAAATGGCAAACCGAGCTGATGGGATTCGGGTAAGGGGAGTGAGTAAGGGGGGGTGGGGATGGGGATGTTGCTGTGACAATTCTGTGGCTGCCTGCCATCGAGCATGGAGCAGCAGAATCTTCAGCAGCTTCAGCATCCACAAGAGGAGCAACTGAAACACCAACAATGCATGTCAATTGTTTCGTGTGGCATGAGGAATGCATGTTGCACGTTGCACCACTGAGCGGGGTAAACGGGTTCCTGCTGCAGCACAGAGAGAAGGCACAGAGAGTGAGCTGACTCTTTCAGCTGTCTGTCAGTCAGTCAGTCAGACAGTCCTGCATTACCTTCTTGCTGCCCCCAGTCCGCAGTCCCCAGTCCCCGGTCCCCAACCAGCCTTTTCCCTGGATCTCTGATGAAGTGCAGACAGTAGAATTCCATTTTTAGCCAATGCCACATTGCATTTGATTATGAGGCCCCCGTCCAGGCCACAGAAGAGAGACGGAGACAGAGACAGAGTGAGAGGCAGAGTGAGAGGCAGAGTGAGAGCAGAAATATGGCAAGGTTGGTGTTTCTTCTTGATGATACTCTTTTGTCCACTCCTCAAGGTGTTAATCTGCTGGGCACATACTTCTCTCTCTGTGTGCGTGTGTGTGTGTGTGTGTATCCGCTTCAGACAGAGCTTACCGGCACAACAAAGCCTGAGCTTTGTACTTAGCCCAGGGGACAGAGAGAGGGGTGGTGGAGGGGACAGTGTGGTAATGAACTCTCCAAGGAGAGTGGTGTCTCTTTGTTGCGGTTGCCCTAGGTGACACTTTTTCGCATTCCTTGCCACTGGACTGGTGGACTCGATAGCTGGCTGGCTCTTAGCACACTCTAAACTCTGGATTCTAAATTCTAGTTATACGAAAATGTTTGGCTATGCCGTATGCCCTATCCTCTGTTCTCGAGCACATCCCTAGACATCCTCAGACTGAAACTTCAGCTTCAGTTTGCTGGAAAGTCAATCTCATGTGACATTTCCACCTGCTCTGCAGTTCCTGTTCATGTAACACCCTCTCCTCTGTGGCTACCCCTCTCCTTTCGGTTCTCTGTCCCTATCCCTGTACTCGTACATACGATTATCTCGGCATCCATATCTACATATGTATGTATGTTTGTGTGTATGTATGTATGTTTGTATGTAAATATCTTGTACACATGCTGATGATGAAACTGTCAACTGTCATTTAAAATTTTAATCGCATGTTCCTCCCTTCCCCTTTTCTGCCCCTCTGCCAACTCTTCGCTTTTGCCCTCTCGCTTTGTGTGTTGGTCTCTGTCGCCCCTGAGCTGCCGACGACGATTATTTGTCGCCAGCAAACCAACAACAACAACAACAACAACAACATGACTGAAGATTTTTAATTACTCTGGCACCACGACAACACTGGCACAAAAGTTCCGACTCCTCACAGTCCCAACAGCAGCAGCAGCACCACCCCTCGGCATTGCACTCGCTGTCAGTCGCTGCTTATCGCGCGATATAGAGACAGAGAGAGAGAGAGAGAGCGAGAGAGAGAGAGAGAGAGCTTTATAAAAAGAATACAGTGTGAGACAGTCATTGGGCTCGTCTGCTGTTTCCTTTTTCTTTCATTTGGTCTTGCTTTGCTCGGTTGCTCCATTTAGATAAATGACACATAAATTAAGCAATTTTCCTTTTATGCTACCCGCTACTTCGTGAATGCCCCAGAGGCATGCTGGGCTGGTCAATCACTACATATATTTATTTACCTATATTTTTTATTTATTTATATTAATATTTATGCCAGAGCCCTGCAGGAAAAGGCAACTCAATCGATTCGGTGGGATTCTGTATGCGCTTCGTCTCACTCCTTTTTGTTTTGCTTTGAATTGACAAAAATTTCATTTCAAATATTGGAAGATATTTCTAATTTGTTGAACATTTTGTACAGTGCAAAAAAAATAAAGCCGAATGTGCATAGCCGAAGGCTCTTGCAGCAGAATGAATTGCAAATGAATGCTGTTTTCTAGGGTATTTTTTTACTACTACACTTTTAGTGCTTCTCCCTTTTGGTCATGATAAAATAATTATAAAACAATTGTCAGTTAGCTCTGCTCTCCACTCGCTCCCTCTGCTGCTACTCCCACCCTGTGGGCATGATCGTTCATCTGCTATTTGCTCTGCTATTTGTGTCCGTTGACCCAACCATCTGTCCATCCATCCATCCATCCAGCCATCTATCCATCCACGAGGGGCCACGGAGTGGAGGGGCGGTGGAGCATTGTGCCCGGGGGGGAAGGTGGGAAGGTGGTCGGTCGGCTACCGGCGGGTGCCCATCTGTTTTTACGAGTAGTAACGAGAATTCTATCTCAATAAAAGTTTATTTGCGCTCTTAATGCGTTTCTTTTTCTATCATTTTATGGGCAACGCTTCTCAAGTGTTAGATAAACATTTTGACAACAGAGTCATAAAGTTTCCATTGGAAATGAGTGGGGTTGAGGGGGCTTGATGGGGGGATTAGCTGCGGTCGGCGAAAGGAAAAGGTTAGATTATGTGCAAGTATTATGCAATTTGTTGGTTTTACCATCGCATTTTCATGGGGATTTCCGAATACTAGAAATGGACTGCAAATGGAAAGTTGAGAAATGATTTCTATGGAAATCCCTACCAGATCTCACGTACATCCCATTATGCTCTCATCGCCAGTCGCACACACTTGCCGCCCATTTATGTAGGTATGTAAATATCTCAATTAGGTTCTTTGGCAACAAAAAACCAAACCTTTTGGCAGTCCCAAGGTTCAACAACCTGTTGCACAGCTGCAAGCGATGGCCAGGGGGGGAGCCCAGCACACACCGAAATGGGGAAGCGGCATGCGACACGCGACATTAAAAAACGTGGCAGGCAATAAAAATTGAGGTCAACAGCAACAGAAGCTAATGAATAACAGAGCACAAAGCGCAAAAGAGACGGGCACACAGAGACAGAGACAGCAAAAGCGGGAAAAAAACAACAACCAGAGTTGCCGTGTCGCATAATTTCGCATTGAAAATGTCAACAGCAGAGGTTGCGCTGTGGAAGGAAGAGTGGACAAGGGGCATAGGACTCTTATCAAGATGCGCAATTAAATATGGAAATGTGCAGCGTAGAATAGAGAAAGGGAAGTGCGAGGAAAGGGAGGGGTAGGGGTAGGGGTAGGGAAAGGAAGGAGAAAAGAACACACACAAAAACAACATGAAATCTGCACACGCGACAAGTGTCATTAGCAAACGCCCCTCGTGCCTACATGAGCCCCTCCCTCAAACAGCTCCTGTGGCGGTGTACTTAAAAAAAAAATACTTATACATACATATATACAAAATAACGACCACGATATACATGCATATAGACATATGTATATTTATATTTTTTCTTTTGCAACAATTAAATGGCATTTTGTGGGACATTTTATTTAGTAAAAGTTCATGAGGCCGCCGTCGCCGCAGAGGTGCAGCGGAGGGGTCGTGTCGGTTGTAGTTATAGTTGTCAGCGCATTTCGTGTATGTATGTACATGTATGTGTATGTGTGTGTGTTAATAAAAGTGGTAGAAGAGGCAAATATTTGAAAATCAAACATAAAGCGCAAGAGAGTTGAGGTTGGGAGGAGGGGGGTGGTTGGGGCGTTGGGGCGTTGGGCTGTCCCCAAAATTTGTTGAGAATTTATATTACGTGTCGACAGCAACAACACCAACAACAACAGCAACAGCAAACGACTGTTAGGAGCAACAACAGCTGGCGGCCAAGGTTCAATCCAGTTCACACACTCTCCGACAAGGCAAACAATTTCAATTTGCATGTCGTGAAAGGAGGGGAGGGCAGTGGATGGCAGTGGGTGTGGAGGGGGTGTGTGGCATGGGTGGCTGTCGAAAGTTCCAAGTGGTGTACGAGTGCGAGTGCGAGTGCGAGAGCGAGGTGTGAAGCTTAGTTGTGTGCTAGTTTGTTGTTGCATGCAACATATGGAATGCTGTTGTTGATTGTTGAATGAACATGTTTTGTTCGAGATGTTAGAGATGTTTGGGGCAATGTCACGGGGTGGAGTGAACCATTGGGGGAGTGTACCCTATAATTGCCGACGGAATCGGCTTAGGCTCGGCTTACGAATTCAATTTTGTGTGCCCTCTTGTGTGGGTTTTCTTGTGCTTGCTTTTGAAATTCATCAAATTGCACTTAACACAAAAACATTCCCCATTTTGAGTCTCTTTGGTGTGTCCCTGTATATCTCTCTCTCTCTCCCGCTCTCTGGCTTATCTGCACGCACAGTGGGGCTACCTTTACCCTTTGAATTTGCAATGCCAAAAAGCCAGCTTAGACGTGCATAAATTGTGGGCGACAGGAGATGGAGAGATGAGATCCGTCTCTCGGTCACTCTCACTCCATCTCTATGACGGCGCTCCCCGCCCCTCTCTTTTCGCCCTTTTCAACATATTCAAATGGAAAGAGCGATGGCAGGGCGGAGGGGAAGGGAGAGCTGGCTGGCTTAGACAGAGATAACCACAGGCTAGAGGCTACAGACTGGAGGGGCTATGGTCCGGCGGCCCGCCCGGAGCATATGCTTGACATTAAGTGTGGCGCCCGCTGTCGGCCCATTCTCGTACTCTGTGCTAAAGGTGGGCAAAGTAATTAGTGAGAGAGCAGCAGGAGCGCCAAGAGAGCGCCAAGAGAGCGGGCGAGCAAGCTCAACTACGAGTATGCATCTCTCTCACCTTCTGCTTTGCCTCTCTGTCCGTCCGTCTGTGCAATTGTTGTCGTGGTCATGCAGTTAGTTTCATGTTAGTTCCTGTCGCTTGTTGCTGCTGTTGTTGTTGTTGCTGCTGCTGCTGCTGCTGCCGTAGAGGTTAAGCACAGCTTTTCATTCCGTCTCCAGCAGGAACGTGCTACGGAAATGAGTTTTGTGTATTTCACTTTCCATTTTCCGCGCACACCTTTACCACACCGCTCTCCCTCTCTCTCTCTCTCTGCCTCTCTGAGCAATAAAAAAGGATTAAAATTTATGAAATTGCTTTGGGTTCTGGTATTTTTGGTTTCTTGTTTTCAGAGGGTTGGGGTTGGGTTGTTTAGGAAATGGAATTGGAAGTGAAACGTGCTTGTGGCTAAGCCCGAGATGTGTGATCCATAAGTAAGCGAATGGATTCCTTGGAACTTTCTTTCTCTCTCTCTCTCTCTCCAGGGATGAGAACCTTTGACATAAATCATGATATATGAAATATGATATGTACATATGCAGTGGGTGGGGGGGAATGTCCAAATTGAAGAAGGTACTAGGAATACCAGAAGTGCGGAATTTCCTATCTCTTTTGGGGTCTATCTTCGAATAAATCTTCCCTCTTGTCCTCTTTGGGAAGATGAAGAGGCTTCCATTGCTCTCTGATTGTTGCCTCAAATAATTACAGAATATCCTTTTAATGCTACCAAACCCACCCCCAGCCCCAGCCACTCCTCAAGAGATCCGTTTTAATTTTTTTAGCTTCACATTTCCCATCCAAGACAGGACACGGAATAAATCTCTTCTCTCGTTTTCCCATTGCTCCCTTTTGGCCCCACGTTCGCGTGCGGTTTCTGTGGACGACCCATAAAACCCTTTTTCCACATCCTTAACCCTTAACCCGCTCGTGCCGCTGCCACTGCTGCCGCTGCCGCTGGTCGCTTACTGTTTCTGTTTCTGCCTCTGCTGCTGCCTGCTGCCTGCTGCTTCTGCCGCCTGCTGATGAGCTTAAGCTCAATTATCCAGCGACACGACCACGCATAAAAAATCAGGCAGTGGAAAAAGCCAGCAGCGGAGAAATGTTCATTAGGGGAAATTCCATTTAATGAAATTGTTTTGGGGCTCGGGCTCGAACTCGGGCTCTCTGCCATTGAGGTAGCCAGAAACGTTTAGGGCACAAACGGTTGGGGTTCCTTCAAGGAGAGTGCTGAAAATGCGGGCGAAATGGCTTGCATTTTAGGAGAATTCTCGGAGCGATGGTTAAGGATTGTTACTCATTTCAAGGAGGAGATGAGATTCGTAATGATGACGGTTTGGATGCTTAAAGAGTGCCTCTGATTTGGTGGGGAATACGGAACAAAATGCGAATTCGGATATCCGTAAAAGAAATAAGAAATATGTTATTACTAGAGCTAAGACCCCCGGCTCACGCGCTTTGCTCGCTGAGTAAAATATCAATTCAAAATTCAAGCCCTTGCGTGAAAATCTGCCCATTCCTTCGGTCCCCCATTCCCCCTGCCACTCTAATCCTAATCTGATTTTCGCTTCTTGCAATCCCAGGAAGCACCAAGTGGCACCAAGAGGCGCCAAGTGGCACCAAGAAGCCCCAAGAAATATGCAACAGAACCGAGGCACTAAAGAAGACAACATTCCCCCACCCCCCAACCCCAGCCAGGGCCCAGGAGTGAGTCCGGCCCAGAGCTGCGCTGTTTGGAGCTTTCTTTCAGCCACAACAGTCAACACCAGCGGTGTCGAGACCCACGAGGAACTCATCTAGGTAAGCAGTGCCCGCTCACCATCCACCCCCGCACCCGCTCCCGCTCCCGCCCCCGCCCCACTCGCCATCTCTCCCCAAAACCAGTGTGTGCTGCGAAACTTTGCCGGGAGTTTTCCCCTAAGAGTTTTGCTTACATTTGCCGCCACATCCCCAGGACTGGGGCCAGGGCCATGTCCCGGCAGGACTTAGAACAAAAGGCGCCAGAAATGCGCCCCAAAATACGGGGAAAAGCGCAGCTCAAAGAAAAATATCAAGTATTATATAATATGTATTAACACTGGCAAGAGAGAAGACGCATATGGAAAATAAATTAGAAAAGTTCAAGTTTACTTGCACCCCGCTCTCTCTCGCCCTCTCTCTCTCTCTCTCTCTTGTGCTCTCTCTGTCTTTCTCTGGTAGGCCTGGCCTCTCAAAGTTTCTCTCTATACAAAATTTATTAATATTTTATCAGAAGCGAGGAGTAAAAGTCTGGTGTACATTCAATTAAAAGTTCTTTGGGCCACATTTGTTTACCATTTAGTGTCCAAGGAGGGAGCAGGATGCCGGATGGGCAGATAGCAGAAGGAGAGAAGAAGAGGAAGGGGACGGGACAGACAGGGAAATCAAAGTTTATGAAGGCGTCAGATGTGAAGACACACACACAAATACAGAAGCAGAAACAGAAATAGAAATAAATTCAAATGAAAACAAATATCAAGGAAAGGTCAAAACCCACACACACACACAACAAATTTGTTCGGCATTTCCTTCCGCCTACCGCCTTCCTTCTGACACCCCCCACCCCAACCAAACACACAAATTTTTCTTCCAATTTTTTTTGCTTGTGGTTCCTGCATTTGTAATGAGATTTTCCCGCTGAGCAGAACTGAAGAAGCAGAAAAAAAGGGTTTCGGGTTTCAATTGCAAAACAGAAATTTGTTAAGGCCCGGAAGGCCGAAAGTCTGATTGATAGACAAACAAACAAGCTTTTGGGGTTTGCTGCCCATTGTTTGCTCTCCTCTCCATTCCATTCCGCCGCCATCCTGCTATCCTGCTCTCTCCCCTTCTCTCTTGCTCTGTTTTTGGCACTTTTTTAATTGAAAGGGTCAGCGAAGGCAAATTCCCCTTTTTGTTTTTGGTTTTTTGGTGGATTGGATCTCTCTAATGAAGGGAAATAATTCAGCGATGGTTCGGTAAATATTGGATCATTATAGATATGTCTTCGACTGACTCAATGATTGAGTTGCACCAAGCAGTCCGTTCTGTCTGCTTTGGGTCATCTCTTTAATAAGCTCTTTTGCCATACATACATATATCCACAAGAGAATCAAGAAATAAAAGCTGTCTCTCTCTCTCTCTCTCTCCACTTTTGTGAATTTTATGTGCCCATTCCATAACCCAAAAGTTTCATCTCTTTCATTCCGATGCTTCCAATTTCAATTATACGGGAAATTTCCTTGCCGCTTCATTTACAAGTTTCGCTCAGTCCCTCTCTTTGCCTGCTCCTCCCGTCTTTGGGCTGTCTCTTGAGCAGCTCTGCGCCCACAAATTATTAAGAAACATTCTAACAAACTGCAGACAAAGTTGGCAACAAAAGGCACCCCGCTTAATTATACAGACCATTAATAACTAAAACCAATTTGTATGCGCAACAACAGAGATGGCGAGAGGGAGCAGCAGTGGGAGGCAGTGCACTCAATGGCTCCTCCTGGGAGTAGGAGTACGAGGAGGAGGAGGGGGAGAAACAACAGCAACAACGGCAAAAAGAGACAACTGCAATTCATGGACTGCCTCCCACTCCCGCTCCCGCAGCCACAGCCACACGCACGCTCACACATGCCAGCACCCATAAATCAACGCACAAAAGGAACAATAGCAAAAGGGCATACCGGCAAGGGGAAGGGGAAGGAGAACCTTCAAGAAGAAGAACAGAACCGAAGAACCGACAGAAAAAACCACCACAACAACAGAACGCAATTTGTGCTGAGAGCCCAGAGGCTTCCTCCTCCTCTCTTTGAGTGAATGCATTTGGATGGAAGCCGAAAACCGAAGAGAAGAGTCACCAGAATTGATGGAAATAAAAGAGTAAAGCCATACATAATATGCAAAAGGAGGACAGAAAATTAAATGGGGACCAAGGTGCATTAAATATAAGGTACGGGGCGCTCTCTAATAGAAAGTTATCTATTCGCTATTGAAAATATGTAACTTGAGGCCAGAGACCGTTGAAAGAAACAACAGAACAGAAAGCTTACTACAGCACAAAAACACTACTGCACATAAGCAATATTGATGACTCCTACAACCACCACTACGACCGTCTCTCTTCCCTGGAGGGCCCTGCCTGCCATCAAGACAATGGCAGAAGGCGATTGTGGGCAGCCAGGGGGGAGACGGGGGAGATCGGGTGGAGAAAGGCACAACAACAAAAGCCTCACCTCACCAAAAAAGGTAGCAAAATGCAAAATGTGCAACTAACGAGAAACACACATGCACATACATACGCATACCTTCACTTGAGGTAAACCAAGTTCTTATAGCGAGCGAGAGAGAGAGAGAGAGAGAGAAAGATCTCCTCTGATCACCCCCCTCTGAGTACCGACAAGACTCTCCGCAAACTAAGCTCCTTTTGTCGAAACTAGCATAAACCGACGCCCCAGGGGAAAAGTTTCACCCAGAAATTCTGTTGTTCTTGTTGTTGTTGTTTTTTTAGGGTATTCATCCTCTTTTTACTTCCACTTTGGGTATCTTTTTTTGGGGTTTTCTTGTCCGTTTCATGTTCTTATTACATATACTATAGGGTAGCACTTGCCAAAAATGGAAAACAGAAATGGGCGAAAAATAAGTAGAAAATCGAAACAGAGACGGAAGCGGAGACGAAGAAGGACAAGCTCATTAGTTCAAGAGGAGCTCGGCTTAAGAGGAGCTACATACAAAGCTCTCTTTATACTCTCTCATTCTAAGTATACCTTCTCTTGCTCTTTAGCTTCACATCCATCTGCATCTGCATCTGGTTCTGCTTCTGCTTCTGGTTCTGCATCTGCAGCTCTCTGGCGAGCCCTTCAAACTGTTGAGGATTTCCTTTTCGCCTTCACGCTTTTGTGAGTTGTTCCTGTAACGTGTAATTAACATCTGAAGCTGTTTGCTGTTTTGCTTTGTCCAAGAGGGCAAAATGGATACAAGCGGGAAAGTTCTTAGGTTCGAGGAAATTGTGGCCATTTGTAGGAGTTCACAGAGTTGAAACCAGAGTATGAAACGGACGGTTTTGTTATCGTTTCTGTAACACTGTATTCGAGAGTGAGAGAGAATGAAGCACAGTTTGGGGGTTTTGTTTTTCTAAGACGATTAAAGGATTAAATACAGAAATATAATGGTTGAAAACACTAAAGTTGATCGTCGTTTGGTTTCGCTATACAACCCTTTGTGTCGGAAGCTGAATTGAAACTCTCCGGCGGCGCCTCTCTCCCCGATCCGATGATCTTCCCGCTCTCGCTCGCTCTTGACTCCCACAATGCGCTCTCTTCTGTTGCGATTGCATGTGTGTGAGTGATGAATGATGGATGTGTGTTCGTTCTCGCCCTCGTTGATTACTCCTTAGAAATAAACCCAGCAACCCACATGAATAGAACATAAACACATCCAATCCTATATAAATACACATTCTGTATCGTCAAGGCTCAATAAAAATCCTGAAAGGCTACTCAATTTACAGATTAAAGGATGAGAAAGACTTCAAAGAATATAAATGGAAATTATCCAGCAGAGCAGAGCAACCTTGCAACCCCAAAAGTTATTTCACAAAAAGTTACTCGTATATCCCCTCCCACCACCCCGTTTAGGGGCAGCTCCCTCTCCCCTTGGCACTCTCTTGACACTGCAATTGTAACTTTAACCCTTGTGCAAAAAAAGAAGTGAATTCATTTCATTCGACCTCTTCATGGGCTATCAAAACGCACTTAACACAATTGCCAGACACAAAAGTTCAAAGCTGTAAAACTAACTGAGTAAATTGGATCCCCCTCCCTCCTTCCCCCTCTCTTTCTCTTTCCCTTTCTCTTTTTGGCCAGCCCCCCTGCACACCCGCTGCCATTACTATCAAACATTTCCAACAGGTGCTATCTCTCTCCCATTGTGTCGATAGTTTTGACACAAAAGTTTTTGGCTCATTTGCGTAAAAGTTAATAAGTGGGCATGGGGAGAGGGTAGAGGATAGAGGGGAAATAGGGGAAATAGGGAAGGGGGGAACAGCAGCCAGAAATGGTAAGAATTTAGTAAGCTTTTCCATTGGGTGGTGGAGATGAGACTTAATTATAATCAGATGAGAGTTTTCTTGGCTTGTTCTGCTGCTGGCACTGGGACTGGGACTGGTTCTGGGAGCCAAAAGCCACCTCCATGACCCGCATCGAGAGATGGCCATCGGGAGATAAGAGTGAGTAGTCGATGTCTCTATCTCTCTCTCTCTCTCTCTCTCTCTCTCTCCCTCTGTCGATTGGCAAATGATTAATAATCGAAATGTCAACGCTGTCTGCCCGTCAACTATAAAGTCACTTGACAATTTAATCAATTTGTGTGCGTTCCACTTTCCTCCATGGAAATCAAGAAGCATGCGGGCGGGCGGGCAGAAGGAGGGTGAGGGTGGGGAGGATAAGGGGTGAGGTGGCTTAAAAAGCTGGATAAATACAAAAATTTCTCTAAAATGTTGACCGAGTAAACAGTTTTGAAAACTTTGCTTTCTATTTCCCCCTCGGCAAACAGAAATTGTCAGCCATTGTGTTCGGGATGAGCAAATCGTACGTAAACTGTGTCCCAGAAAGAAGAAACAGCTGTGCTTAGGCCAAAGAAATATCGCATATAAGCCCCCCAACCCCCTGCTGCCCTCTGTCCCCTCACCCACCACTTGTCGTCCCCTTCAGTTGGCTTTATTTTCTCAGCAAACAGACGGCGGGTGGCAAGGAAAATAAACAAAAATTATGACAAACCAAAGAAAGAAAGAAAAATAACATGAAAATGCTCAAGAAAAATTGCAAACCGCTGCGGAAAATCCAGAGTCAGAGACAGGGACAGAGATAGAGATAGAGCCAGAGCTAGAGTCATGTGTGGGCGCTCTCAGGGTAAGGAGTGGGGGGGGGGGGGGGGGGGGCAGGAAAACTGCTAATAAACAGGCCTTAGTCGTTGTGGTGGCAGTCAGCCCTCTGCATGCATTAGGCATAAAAATTCCAAGACATAAAGCCAACTTACTAGTAACCTGGTCAGAAGCGTGGCACAGGGGGAGTGGTAGCAGGGGCAGGGGCAGGGGCAGGGGAAGGGGGCGATCTGAGCTTTAAAGACATAAATATGAGGACTTAATGCTGTCGGGTAGAAGGTGGAATGACAGTTTATATTTTGCCTAAATCATTACTTCCATACTGTAAATGTCCACTGTTCCAGCGATCTTTTATGGTATCCATAAGAGCCCGGGCCTGGCCTCAAGGCTGTCTCTTTCCCCCTGCCAGAATACCAACAAAATATCAGACATTTTCGGATCTATGACAGTACAGTTTCGGGAAAGGCACTACTGGGTATGCATATGTAGTTTTCTGTGATAATCGGGAACTGTCATAAGCATATTGCCTGCCCAAGACCGCCGGTAGCTACTGTCCAGTCCTGTCCAGTCCGGTGCTGTCCTGTCCTGTCCTGTTCGGTGGCATGCCACCCAAGGCAACAAATATTTTCCCATGCTGTGCTGTTATACACACTGTTATACATCGCATATCAGCGTCCAGTGCAGATGCCACTTGCATTCTGTCCTTGCATTCAAATGCCTGGCATGCAAATTTCTTCGACTACCTCTTCCGCTTTCTCCTGCTGCGTTATGTTTGCATGTCTTAATGCCCTTCTATGGGGGCGAGTTATGACCCTTACCTGACTCGACTCGACTCGACACACAGAGAGAGGAGAGAGTGGAGAGAGAGGAGGCCGCCCCCTCATCAATGACTCCAACTCCAACCGAAACAAAAAAAAAAAAAAGAAATGTTGTGTTACGTTTGTCAGGCGGAAGCTGAGCGAGCAGGACCCCTAACCGTACCCGGTACGGTCTCGGTCTCGGTCTCGGTCTTGGTCTCTCGGTCTCGGTCCGATCTCCGGACAGAGCACACATGTAAAATCGGCAGCCACTGACTAAACATTCCCATCAGAGTCCCGTCCTACCCCGTCCCGTTCCGGCTAACAGAGGGAGAGACACATATGGCAACAGCAGCTCCTCGACAACAACAACAACCACAACAACAAACGAAAAGAAAACTACAATAGATGCTGTGGATGCAGCATGTGGTGGGGTGGCAGGCAGGGGTATAACTCAGTGAACAGCCGTTGACCATTGCCTGACATTTGAGCCATGTTGTCAACGTCGTTTCGTCGTTTCGTTGTTGCCTGCTGGCTGGCTGGATGGCTGGATGGTTGTTTGCCGTTGCTGCATGCATCCATAATGGCTGTTTGCTACACCCGTGCCAGTGACCCTCCCCCCTCTCCTCGACCACCCCCTTTGGCTTGTTCGCATTTTGCCAGTTTTGTCTCGTTTCATTGGAAGTCGAAGCTTCAAGTCGGGCCTCCTCTCTTTCTCTCTCTCTCTCTCTCTCTCTCTCTCTCTGTCCCACTCTGAAGCTCTATCTTTGTCTCTGCGGACTGTCGCCACGCTGCCATCTTCTATTGTTACCACATCTCTTTTAAGCCACAATTTAGCATATGCCTGACTCACTACTTAGTTGCTTGTAATGAGCTGCCTTTGCTCATAATTCAGCATTCGGTATTCAGTGACTTCCATCGAAATATGTACTCCACTCCACTCCCCCATCCCTCATCCCCCTCCCTCTCCTGGGTCTGCTGCCTGGCTTTTCCCAGCCAAAGTACGGCTGGGACATAAAATATTAACAGAAAATACTCGTAGCAGCTGCTTGTTTTGTTTTATCTTTCCACAAAATTAGTTACAGACGACGACAACGACGACAACGACAATGTCCACTTGGAAAAATGTTGTCTGTCATCATCAAACAGCTGTCATGGCAGCCCTCCCTCCCCGCCCCTCTTCTGGTACTCCTGGTACTATCGATGCTCTCCACTTATATGGCTATGGCCTAATGGCCTAACCAATAACCGAACCGAACCCAAACCCAAACCCGAGACCATGTTTTGGCCTTTTCCCATGTGGCTCATTGGCAAATTATTATCTTGACCGCACACACACACACACACACACACACACAGGGGCAGGAGGAGGAGAAGGACTTATTGTGGCCTGACATCGATATACACTGCTGTGGCTTGTTGAAACGGAAATGGACCACTAGATTGCTTAGTTTTCACTCTACCCCACACCCACACCCACACCCTCCCTCCCCCACCCTTCACCTTTTGCATCAGTCTTTAATTTTTTAATTAATTGCTTGTCACGTTTGTCCAGAGGGACAGAGAGAGAGAGAGAGAGAGAGAGAGACAGCGAGCGACAGAGAGTAAAATGAAATGGAACGCTATGGAGCTCGAGACGAAGCTGAAGCTGAAGCTGGTGCTGGGGCGTGAGGCCAGTCTCGGTCTCTGTCAGCGAAAAACAGAGGAAAAATAATTGTTGCCTCATCGCTGCACGTTGCTTCAAATAATAGTTATAAGTGGCGGCTAGTCTGCGGTTTGCGGCTGCCTCCCCCCCCCCCCCCCCCCCCCCCCCCCCCCCCCCCCCCCCCCTTTGGACTCCCGCTTTGAGAAGAGCAAAAAAAAGTGCCCCAGCCAGACGACACTTCGACGACTAAAGGATGGAGAGACATCCCATCCCATACCATACCATACCATCCCATTCCATACCCAGACAGGGCTTGATAACAATAGCTGGAGACTCGTTGGCCACAAGGAAGCCTCTGCAGTGGCAATAATTGTCATCATCATGCTCTTTCCTCTTCATTTTCATCTTCTGGTCAGTGGCAAGTGGGCGGCGGCGTCTGCAGTGCTCCCACTCTGAGCCGGGGACAATCAGAGCCCATGGCAAAGCCAGAGCCACAGTCAGAGCCAAAGCCAAGGAAAAGCGAGCCAAAGCAAAGTAAACTGAAAGCAAGTTAACCGGCGACATTTTTGAGATGCCATGCCACAACGAGAAAAGAGGAAAAGGCCTCGGACTCAGCCCCAGTCGCAGCCTCAGTTTGAACAAGCAACTAAATGGCAAATCCCGAGCGTCGACCGAGAGAAGAGGCGCAAAAAGAATGACCAAACATGGGTAAAAGTGCTTGGCTTGGCCAAGAGGCTTGCTGTGGCACTGACTGGAAGTGAGTGTCAAGGCCAAGAGGGGGCCACTCTTTAAGTCCGAGTAGGCAGACGTCTGTGGTCGAATGTTTTGATACCCTTAAAGATCGATCGTTCCTACCTTCTGGCAGTCAAATGTGATACATCGAAAGGATCTTAACTAAATATAGCTATCATCTATAGAAATCATAGAAACAGAGGAGAGAGAGACAATAATGGAGGTACAGTTTTTAGACATTTAAGTTACAACTACATATTCATGGCTTTTGAGCGCTCTCTTAAGGCTTTTCCCGAATGAACAACTGAAGAGAGCCTGGAGCCACCCACACAAAAATTGCATGGCCGTTACTCGTCTTACTCTTACTCTCTATTGTCTTTGGCTTAACAAATGCTTATACAACAAATATAGTGTTCATATCGTAGTATCCTATGGGAAATCTTGGCTAAGCCCCTGCCACTGCCACTGCTACTGGCAGTGCCACTGCCACAGCTCCATGCTGTGGACAGCGCCCACAGTTTGCCGGCTGCAGGGTCCAGTTCTCGGCGGTGTGCTGTGCTGTGGCCAATCAAAGCCCCCCCCCCCACTCCACTCCACCCTACCCCACTGCCGGCACAGTCCCTGGCCCAATCCAATTGCAAGTGTCGCTGGTCGAGCAGCAGCAGCATCAGCAGCAGAATGGAACGATGAGATGAAGGAAGAAGCTGGGCCCGCAAATACTAGTGATGGAGCTGGAGATGGGGGGACGGGGACGGTAAAAATAATGAGCTGTGTAACCCTTTTGGTCCAGAGCGAAGGAGGAAGGGGAAGGAGACAGGCTGGACAGGCGGGACAGACCGGACGGACTGGACAGACTGGTAGCCGAACGGCGGCAAAAAGGAAATTAATTAAGGCAAGGGGCCGACCGATTGAGGCGTCGCAGTCGCAGTCATCGATGTTGATGTGGATGTGGATGTCGTTTCCAAGGGTCCCAGTCCCAGTCCTAGTCCCAGTCCTAGTCCCAGTCCTAGCTCCAGTCCCAGTCCTAGTCGGAGTCCATGTCTATACCGATGTTGATGGCGTTGTCGGGTGGGTTGTTTGATTTCTGCACGACCTTCCTTCGAGGCTATCGCTGCCTCGCATCTCCCATACTTATACCCATACCCCTATCCCTACCCCTACCCCTACCCATACCCATTCCCAATGCTATTCCCATTCCATTCCCTCAATCTTGGCCATAATAAATCTTCAGCTCAATCTCTGCCACGCCTCAGCCACGGCTCCTCCTCTGGCTGCTTCTGTTCTACTCTAATTTTTATGCATGACAAGGCCTACAAAGTCTTTTGGCCCAAAATGTACTGCCCACCAGCCTCATATCCTTAGCCCCAACCCCCCTCCCCACATCTGCTCCAACTCCGACTTTTTTGTTAAACTTTTTATGCGTTGCCCCTCGCTTCTGGGGCGGCAAAGTTTTCATTAAAATTTGATTAAAAATAAATTATTGGTTATTAAAAATGATTAGTTTTGGCCAGATTGATGTTCAGGCCAGTCCCCAGCCCCCAGTCTCCAGTTCCCGAGGGGCGTGCGACTGGGGGCTGGGGGAGGCTGGAGGACGGCCAGTCATAGGGGGAGCAACTTTTAGGGGAGCAACCTTCTGTAATGCTCTTCAGTAAATTCTGACAAAAGCAATAACGAAACTGTTAATGTGCCTGAAAAATTAATGAAGCGCTGCGGAAGCTTCCAGCAGCACAAAACGGCCGCAACGGAGCACGAGATGCTCCAGAAGCCAAGGGGCGTTTGATGTCATGGGCCATTTTTGAGTCCATAAACGATGCGGGTCAAAAGGATGAGAGGAACAGGTATAATTCATTGAAAATTGTTTAGGCTTTCAGATAATTCAGATAGAAACACAAGTTCTAGGCATCAGACATCATAGGTACATATCTCTCCTTTCTTCTCTCTCGTTCGATATTTTATTGATATTGCAGCGAGAGAGGCGCAACGAGTGGCGAGTGTGTAAGGGATTGGCGCTCGTGCGAGTGACAGAATCCCTCTATCGAATTCTTCTATCCTAAGATTCTTTTCGAATAGATATGGCCCAAACCTACTGGGATACATACACATACTACAGATTGGTAAAAGAGATGCACAGAAAGGTCCTGTAATATAAAATATTCCGACCAGATGTTCAGATACCATTCGGATGATGAACCTTTCAGCGAGACAGTACTGAACCGAAGTACTGCTGCTAGTCACTGATCAGCGTTACGGCGCTACAGTGCCACGGTCACTCAGCGGCGAATACCTTTGACAGGCTGACAGGCTGCCAGAGTTGCTTCACTGGCCAAAGTAAGCGTATAACAGTTACAGTTACAGTTACAGCTCCCGGACCACTTCCAATCACTCGGCCACGTCAGAAGCCAAAGCCAGAGCAGAGCCAGAGACTCGGAGGGAACCCAACACCGAATTGCACTTGAAATGGCCGCGTCAAAATGTCGCTCAAAACGAGCAGAGAGCGAGAGCGAGACAGCGAGAGAGAGAGAGAGAGAGAGAGAGACAGAGAGGGGGGTAAAAATGATATGGCAAAAACGCTTGAGACCCGAAAAGAGGAGACTGCGAGAGACAGCTGATAGACAACTGCAGATACAGATGCAGATGCAGATACAGATACGAATTCTGGAAAAAATTCTGCAGATCTGAGGAACAGCGAGAGAAAGAGAGCGAGAGACAAATGGGCCAAGGAGCCAAGGAGCCAAGGAGCCAGGGGAAGCGATGCCAGGGATTGGCCAATTTTTCACACCACACCACAAAAAGAAAATGGGGAAAATGAGGAAACTTCTCTGCATACGACAAACACACATAGTTCGCAGTGCGTTGTACAACAATTTGTTATCTCGGCATTCGGATCTAAACGTTGCATTTAACGGTACTCAGACACAGACACAGAGACAGCCACAGCCACAGACGCTGCCACAGTCTGGGGCACGCACCAGCTACAAGTGTCGTTGTTGTTGTTGTTGTTGTTGTCGTTGTTTCAGTTGTTGTTATGCAAGTGTTGCCAAAACATATTGGCGGAGCGCACAGCACTTTGCCGAAAAAGAAAAACGATGTCACACACATATTTCTCTCGGCATGGAAAACGTATCTAAATTTGCAAATCAGCAACAACACAGATACAAATGTATCCGACAGACGACTTCCCGTTCCAGTTTGTTGAGTGAACCTGATCCGCATCCGAATCTGAGTCTGAATCTGAATCCGAATCCTTGCAGCAATCCCCAGACCCCAGACCCTACGCAGGCATTTACGTGTTCAGCATGCACTCGAGAAGGAGAGAGAGAGAGCGGGAGAGCGGGAGAGAGGGAGAGAAGAAATCAAGGGCCCATTAAAAATGATTTATGCCGAGTGGCAAATGCACAAAAAGCCAAGAAAGAATGGCAGGGCCATCAGATCGAAGCTGCGAATACCCTTGAAGATCGATCCCAAAAACTCAAAAAATGTTCCCCTACTTTTCCTGATCTAAAGGAGAGTTCAAAGTGTGAAGGCTAAAGGATACCGTTCCTAGTTCTAAGTGTATCTATACAATATAGGCTATATCAGATGCAGATACTGATCTGAATCATCTGCAGAGTTTCTGGGATAAGTGGATTGTGGATGACTACCCTCTCGAAGGGTATATCGCATAAAAATGGTATTCATAAGTTGAATTTAGTTTGTGTGCTGCTGCTGCCGCTGCTGATGCTGCTGTATTGATGTTAATTTATGTATGTTTCACTTGGCTTTCTTGCCACGCATGTCTCACCCTGTCTCCCGTCTCCCTTTGTCCCCTTGTCCCCCCTATCTCCTGTCTCCCTCTGTCTGCAAAGCTGCAAAGTTGATTTACAGCTGCAGTTGCCATCGGAATCGGAATCGGCATCGGCATTGGAGTCGAAGTCGGACTCCGATCCTGGGTTGGGTTGGGTTGGGTTTGGGGCTGGAATTGGGTGGGGTTTTTCGGTTAGTCTAGGGGGCTGGGTGGGTAGTCGCTTAATTGGTCTCCATCTCGCCACAAACATACATATATTGCGCCACATGGATTACAGTTTTTTCTGGTAATGCGAAACGCACTTTCAAAAACACACACGAACACGCACACACACACACACACACACACACACACACTCGCAGTACTTGCAGTACAGCTAAAAAAAATTATGATTTATTTGCATTGGACAGCTCCGAGTGGGCCATTAATGGCCTATTGATAAAGTTGTATGAATAATTTGCCATAGTTGAGACCCATTTCGATTGTAATTTTAAACATTAGATTCCACTTAGTGCAGAATCAAGGCTCCATATGAATCATAAGGCTGTGACGGAATGAACTATGGAAATACTCAATCCCCAAAGACGCATCTACACCATATGTGGCTGCCATTCCCTAGGCAATGCTCTACACTCTATAGAGCTCGTAATATTCCAAGTATTCCTGTCTCTTTGCGCTCAATAGAAACCCTCGTCGACATCTGCCTATAAATAACATTCGAATTCGGTTAGCGATCTCTTACGAATATGTGTGTGGGTCCAAGCCAAGTCCAAACCATTCCAATATGACTAATGGTGGACAGAGATCGTTTCACGATCGTTACAGATCTCCATCTGCCAGAGAGCGCAGAGTGGAAGAGGGAGAGGTAGATGTAGATGTAGATGTAGAGGAAAAGAGAGACCATCATATTTTAGGCACAATTTTATCTTGTATGTAAATTTATGAACCAGTCTCCGTTTGGGGCCACTCAAAAACTTGACTGGCAATAATTATGATTTCTTCAAGTGTACTACACACACACACACACACACACACACACATATGCAATATACTATATAGTAGATATATATTTCCATATTTATCTTTCTTCTTTTTTTTTTTTGGGATTTTACACAAGTCATGGCAAGATGTCTATTGACAGGCGGGTGGGGCGGTGCGCGCCAACCGCACAGCCACAGCCACTGCCACAGCCACAGCCACTGCCACACAGAGACAGACACTTGACGGGGCAGCTCGAGTGGCTTTTTGAGAAACCAGTCTCAAGTGTGTTAGAATACCAACTCAAGTGGGGATAGTGTGTAGTGCAGTGTAGTGTGAGGAAAGGGAGGGCAGCCAGCTATCCCTATCCCTAGACCTGGGTCTGGTCTGGTCTGGTTACCATTTCCTAGCGCCGTACCTCACATGCCGCTGCACTCAAGGAAGACCAGAGACTGGCGACTCCAACTGGGATTGATGATGAGGTGATTTCAAACCGGTTTAATTTTTACAAAAAGGGTGTATCCCGAGAGGACTTGAAATATCTATAATTAAATTTATATAGTAATAGTTGAGGGGGCCAGCGGCTATTGTGGCCCAGAATCAAAGTAAAGCGTATTTATGGCCTAATTATAGAGAGCCTGCCACTGAGCCGGCCCGACTGTGGACTGTGGGCCAGATTGCATTTTAAACTAATTCATAATTTTGGCCAACCAGTAGTCGGCCAGCCAGCCAGGGTTCGGGCTCAAGTGCTGCGGCCTTTAATTGCCTTCCATTGCGGTTCGTATGAGGTGATGCTGAGGTGATGTCAAGTGAGTGCCGGCCGAGAGGCTTCGAGTGCATATCCGCACCGATGTTCGTTCGTTCGTTCGTTTGGCTGTTGTTGTTGTTGGCAATTTAACCACTAAATACGAGTGCACATAAATATTTAAAGGCCCCTCTGTGCGTTTATCGTGTCTAATTATGGCAAATTAGCCAGACTTGTGCCATAAATCAACAGCAACAACGACTCCAAAGTCCCACTGGAGGGAGATCGGGGTCGGTGTCGGATGGGGGGTCGGTTTAGGGGTCGTTCAACTCACTCCGCTTTGGGGGCAGGGGTCAATCAGTGATGGATTCACATACCTGAAACGACAAGAGGTGGGGGTGGAAAAATGTTGCGGTTAGAGGTGGTAGGTTAAATAATTAGTTGTATTTGTAAGTAGTCAATTCAAGTACGATTACGATTACGATTTCGATTACGATTAACGTTCCCATAACTCATTCTCTGGCCTGGCGAAGACCCAGGCGACATTTCCATGGTCACAGCATCGACACGAAATCCAGTGGAGTGCCGAATCGGCACACACACACACACACAAACACAAACGCAAACAAACACAAACGAGAAATGCAGCCAACCAAATTTGCTTGACATTTACAACTGGCCAAAAACGCCGGGCCGTAGAGTTCGGCCTGGCCTCGGAGTCAGAGTCGGAGTCGCAGTCGGACTGGGACTCGGAAAAACTTGGCTAACCCGGCAACAGGCAACAGGCAGCAGGCAGCAGGCATCAGGCATTTACTGCCTGATGTACTCTTGAGTCGGTACTCAGCTGGCCAGGTCGAGACGAGAGTGGGGGTTTGGGGGGGTTACCTGTGCCATTTTAAGTGTTTATAGGTATTTGTTTTTATTGTTTCTTATGCTTAACGATTTTTTAAGTGGAGTGTGCAACAGCAGCAGCAGCAGCAGCAGCAGTGGGAACAGCAGTAGCTGCAAGTAGCAGTCGTAGAACAGCACCAAGAACCGTACGAGTACGAGTACGAGTACCAGTACCGGGGGGGGTACGAGACTTGTATGCAAAATGCTGACGATTCCTCACTCTTTTCGCTTGAATTTCAGTTCGCTTTTTGTTCGGTTTGTTCGGTTTTTTCTTCTGTTTTTTTTCTGTATTTTTGGCTGGTATTTTTCGCTGTTGGCTCTTCGTGGGTTAACAAGGCGCAACAAGGAACAAGCAGGCGGCATAGTTAAAGCCAAAGTTCCACCGACGGAGAGTCGGCAAGTCCCCCCCCCCCCCCCCAAGTCCCCCCAAGTCGGGGGCAATTTAAATGACCAAAATGAAAAGAATACGGCGAATTCCTCGGACGGGTAGATTTATGTGTCCTTTGTTCTAGCGATTACAATGCTCTCTCGCGTTGCCGCAACAAATTTTCCCTTTCAATCGTGTCTCCATGCACTCCGAGGGAGGGAGGGGTGGCGGGTGGCAGGCGGCGGTTCATTGCTCTGGCTATATTTCAATTAAATCTCACAATGAAATATCGTAAATAGGGACTGCTGTACGTACACTGGATATTCGATTGGGTATAAGCTTGCGATTAGGGCTCGGGCCTCACTGGGGAGACTCTGCTCGGAGAAAAGCTACTCAGAGGTACTTAGGGATATACAATGTACAATGTATGTGGTTTGTGGTTCGTGGTTCGTGGTGTTGTGGTGGACCCCATAAAGTATTTATCTATAATCTTGATCAGCTTTCATGGCATTCAAGCCTCTCCTCGTGCAGTGAGCGAGCTATGACGGCCGTTGTTGGTGTGAGAAGAGCGAGAGCGAGAGAGAGAGAGACTCAGATGCAGCGGACAAAATGGCAATAGATTAAATATTCTAAAATTCGAATCACATGGGTGATTAAGGGGAAATCCAAGAATTGGTAACTAGCTCTATGTTTTTTTCCATCTATCTCTCATTTTTCGCACAGATTATCTTCATAGATTGAGTTCCTTTTTTTGTGTCAAGGATGAAATCTCTTTGATGGATTCCTGGAGCTCTTTCCTGTCAGTCATGCTGATGTCTGTGCCGGGTTTTCCCTTCATTAAGCACTTTTAATGTTCGATGTCATTGTGTCTGTACCGCGGCACCCCTCTCCCCACCACCCCTCCACCCCTCTCCTCTCTCCTATCCACCCCAACCATTTTAATTAATTTACGCATTTTCGCTTTTTATTATTTCATGATTCATCTTAATTTATGAGAGACCAAAAGAGCAGCGCGACAAAATCTCTCACCAAAAAAAGAGAGAAAAAGAAAGAATTGTAAATTATGCAAGTAAAGTTGAGCGGCAGGTGGTGAGGGGTGGTGAGGGGTGGGGGCAGCTGGGGTGTTGGGGTGTTGGGGGTGCTCAACTTTTATTTCCACACGGAGAGAAGTGGCAAAAAAAAGTGACAAAAAGTATGAAGGAAATTATTTAATTATGTGTATAAAGTTTCACTTGTCATCCTGTCAGAGGGCTGCCGTAATTTGACAGTAAAAATTAATTATAACCGAACAAAACCGAAAAAAAAAACAAAACGCCAAGCAGAAAAATATGTTCTTGAGGTTAAAGTTTTTGGCACATTATCGTGGCCAAGAAGAAGATGGGGGAAATTCTTGAAAATTAAATATCTCCATTAAACGACCTGATAATCTGCAAATAAAGACAAGGGTAGACATTTCCATTGGCTTGGACTCGGGTCCCATCTGATGACCCCTTGTTAACGCACTAATCCAACAGATTTCCCATTTTTTTGTCTTTTCATATTTCCAGCTGGGGACAGTTGTTGTTGGAGGAGACAAAAATACGAGTACGATCCCATGTCAACATTAATTAGGGTCCGGCATCCAGTCCGGCACAATTCCCCTCTAGTGGGGGATGCCAGGGAATTATTGTCGAGAGTCCCAGATAAACATATGACAAGTTCCGTTCGGTGCGGTTCGGGGGCGATTGCGATGTCAGGTATTCCAAATAGTTTAGGAAAAGTTTTAGTTTTAATCAGGATTTAAGTGCCAGAGGGAAGTCACCTCAAGTGGAGTTCACTCCCCAATGGCCAGTAATTCTACAATTCTGGCAATTTTCAACCTATTTTGTAACCTTTCCATTTCAATTCCCCCAAAGAAAACCGCAAATGTAAACACACGCAATAATGAAATCCCTTTTGGATGTTTTCTTAATCAATTTTCGCAGCTTGAGTAATAAAATCAGTCACATGGAAACTTTGTCAAAGTCGTAGGCAAATTTGAGCCCAAGCCAGAGCCTGTCTGTCTGTCTGTCCCCCCCCTCCCCCCGTCCTAAGGCAAACATCTTAATAATAATAATGGAAAGACAATTTTTGCTCATTCTTCTTCGCTTTGAGCATCATAATTTAAGCCGATTTAAAAACTGGCGCCAGCTAAGTCGTCCGTGGGCTCTGTGTTGGCTCTGTGAGTGGGCGTGGCATTGTGGGAATTGCATCGGAACACAATAGAGGACAGATATACGTAAAGCTCTTTAGATGCGACAGCTTTTTGGCCCAACTGGACAGAGGGACGGACAGATGAAGATATGACAGCGAAGATGTGGAAGGTGGCGGGGGGAGGGGCGGAATTTATCCGATTATTACATTTGAATGCGTTGTCGTGAGGGGTGAGAGGGGGAGAGTGGGGGGGGGGTGGGAAATCTATTGTAGAGAAAGAAACGTGTGATTAGACAGAGAAGGAAGTTGGTGGCACTTAAGCGCGACATCCCCCCACCATCCGCCATTCCCAGATGCTGGCGTTCCCAGAGAAAGATGGAATCTATCGTTCACACATTACCAAGGGGAGGATGAGGCAAGGAGGCACGGGGGGGAAGGGGGGTCCATCCTGAGTAACCATAAATAACACCAAAAGCAACAATCGAAGAGGCAGCTGAAACTTGGCCCGGACAATGGAAAAGCTCTTTCGGCCATTACCGTTGGATGTCCCTCTACCGAGTATCCCACACCCCACACCCCACTCGACACCCCCCTCTCTCCTTCTAGCTGTTGGTTGGTTTCGCTTTTTGATATATGGTCAGGCATTGATTTTGCCTATATAAGAATATGCGATATAATGTCCAATTAAATTCTAAAAAAAAAAGAAAACACTGCTCAACCCAAAAACAAAAACGAGCAAAACAAAACATCGAAAGGCAGTTAGAGGGCTACCAAACTGGGTCCCCTCATAAATATATACAATTTTATGCCTCCTCCTCCTTCTACTTTGTCTATCTCTCTCACGCTCTGTGCTGCTCTCTCTCTCTCTCTCTCTCTTTTTGTTCCGCTCTTTTATTTATTTTTATTGTACAACAAAAAAGGCGCTCGACTTCTGCATACAAGTTTCTGCTTCTTTGGCTTTATGGCTTCTTGGGATGTTGTTGCTCCTCCTCCTTCTCCATCTCCTACTCCATCTCCATCTCCTCCTTCTCTTTCTCTGCCTCTGCCTCGGCAGCTGCTTCTTTTCTTCCCTTTGCATATTATACCAATCGTCGAGGTTGAGGGCATAAATCTTGACTAAAGGCACCATAGATCATTATACTAGGGGCTACAACTAAATCGCACGATATACGATGTATGGTATATGCATAGCAGAGAAGGCCATGCGAGGGGGGTGGGGTGGAGCCCCTCTTGATACGAGTACGAGTAGGGTACCCTGTGGGCGCTGAAGCGGATTATTAAATATTAAACTTTATTTGAGTTGGATTTTTTTTTTGGTTTTTTGTTGTTTTTTCTGCGTGGACACTTGGCTGAAAGTTCAAATACAGCTTAGAGCTGACAGGAATTGGTCGAAAAGAGCTTACAGCTAACAGCAGACGGGGAAATGGTAATTAGATGTTGGATTTTTCCACTTTCCACTTCAAAGAATTCAAAGAGAATTGTGTGTGAAATATTTAAGTGTCTTTGCAGATGGAAAACGACTTTATTTGAGCTCTAAATTCAGAGCCGAGCTAGAACTTTGAAGGCTCTTCATAAACAGGATCAAGGTAAATCCATGCGCACCAAGTATCTTCCAGTTAAACTTTCGGAAGGAAAGATGAACATGCTCGCATCATAGAACGCCCAAAAACCATGTAAGCCTCTAAGTAAACTTTCCACCACCTAGCGCTCCCCCTCCCACTCTCCCTCTCTCTCTATCGGATTCTCTTTAGCATGTACTCGTACACGACAAGGGGTGGGGTGACTGCGACAGCAACAACGACTACAGAGAGGCAATTAAAAAGTTCCTGCAAAAGTTTAATCAACAAATTTCCCACACACCCGCACACACACACACGCACAGCAAGACGCACACTTACCTAAAAGCGCGTGCGTGGCCTCAAAAACTGTCTTGCTTACAATCCCCCCCCACCCCCCAAACACTCGCTCCACTACCTTCGTACAAGTGTCATCCCTCTTCCCCTCTCTTCTCTTCTCTTCTCTGCTCTTCTGCCTTACTGCAGTCGTGCATTTCATTTCACACATGGCCAATTTTAAGAGAGAGCAAAAGTTTAACAAGCTGAATGCGAATGCTGATTGCCGGCAGAGGCTGCCGGCAGAGCAGCAGAGGGAGTTTTTTGCTTAGCAACTTTGTTGCTGGCAACAAAGGCAGCGGGCTGCGGCAGCGGCAGCTCCAGCACGAGACAGATTTTCATTACGTCAAAAAAAACTCGTGAGAGATTGCAACTAAATTAAGTAGAATTTTTCTGTTCTGCTCTGTTCTGCTCTGTTCTGCTGGCCCTCTTCTTGGCAGAGAGTTGATTAGCATAATTTTCGCTGCATGTTAACGATGGAGAGAGGCAGAGGAGAAAAAAATGTGGAAAAATTAATTTACGTCAAGCGCATGCGCGACTTGTTGTCCAGCTAAGTTGAATGCTACAATGTTCTATTGCAACATGTTCTGTTCTCGTGCTCTGCTCCCCCCCCACACCCCACACCCCTCGTATCTCTTTCAAGCATAGCTCGCAAATAACTGTTGACCGTTTGGTTTGCTAACGCTCTGCTCGCGAGAGCAACCGAAAAAAAAAACCACCCTCGATCTCGCTCTGAGCAGGAGACTTCGTTTCTTTTCGTTTCGGTTTTCGGTTGACCGATTGACGTTGAGCTGTTCGTGAAACGGTCTTTTACCGAGCATCGCACAATGAGAGATACGAGTTATGCTCGCACAGAGAGACTCACTAAAAGACCGATTGACTGAAAAAGTCACCCCAAACGGTCTTTTCAATACCATCCCATCGAATTTCACAATGCAAAGTGACGCGTAGAACATCCCAGTGGACCAAGTGCTCGTAAATGATATCGCAAACGAGAGTTAAGCGGAACTCAACCGTGTAAAACTATCGTTTTTGTATCCGAAAGTGATACGAAAATGAATCACTGGTCGCTCAGTTTGTGGCAGTGAAAGTTTCGTTTTCGATAGCTCGAAAACGGATCGTTTGCGGGCCTTTTCTAATATCTTTTGCGAGCCTTTTCTAATATCATTTGCGAGCCTTTTCTAATATCATTTGCGAGCCTTTTCTATTATCATTTGCGAGCCTTTTCTAATATCGTTTGCGAGCCTTTTCTAATATCAAAAAATGTTTTTTGTTTTTGTTGTTTTTATTATTTATATTATAGAAAAATTAACATTAAAAAGTAAAATAAAAAACAAATTAAAATTAAATATTAAGTTTAATTTTTTTTTGGGTTTTGTGGACCCTATCTTGGGCGTACTGGAAGAATTTCTGGGTAACTCTATCAAAGTCCGAGTCTTCCAACGAAAATCTTTCATTAAATCCAGCTGTAAAAAAATAATCGATGTTTAGTATATTACAATACACATATTAATTTTAAAATAATACTTACTACGGATTGCTAGGGTAACCCGCAAGCCCTAACATATTTTTTTGCATCTGTGCCACGCCATGAGCACTGTCGCGCCACCTCGTCATTAAGAATGGAGCGCCAAGAGCTCCGAATCCATTTTTCGAACTATTTTTCGCCACACATAGTTAGCTCTGAGATCTGTACAGAATATAATATTAAAATATAATATAGAATATATTAGTCAAACTTATTTACTTACCGATTTTATGTCTTAAACGCCACTTAAACCAATTATTTTGTTATATCCACTCAGGCACGTCCGTCCGCTGCGGTTTTCAATCACAAAAGAACGAACCAACGAAAAAAGGCAGTGCAACACAAAAAAACGTCGGCGTCGCGGCGGGCTTTTTGACATGTTCGTTCATGTTCTATTACGAGAGCCGCTGTTTCTTGCACATCGTGTCCGTTTTTAACTCCGTTAGCGATACTTTTGCGAGACTTTGGTCGTCGCGAGTTTTTTGTCCGCAAAATGCTCTTTTCTGAGTCCGTCAGCGAACATTTTGCGAGACTCAAACCGAACCTAGCTATTTTATCCGTTACTAATTTTCTTCTTTTTATTTATTATCCTTCTTGACCAGTTTTCACTCATTTTTAAGTCCGTTTGCGATACTTTCGCGAGACTTTGGTCGTCGCGAGTTTTTTGTCCGCAAAATGCTCTTTTCTAAGTCCGTTTACGAACATTTTATGATAGTTCCGTTTTACTATCGTCTTTTGGTCCACTGGGATTCGAGAGTTCACATACACACATACATTCGCAAAAGACTTTTTGGATCGTCGTTCGAGGGCAAACGGTCCTGGAATGAGCAGAGCAAAAGAGACCGAAAAAAACTGCTCGTCGACTGAGCGCGAGCAGAATTTTTGAACGAACAATGCAATCGGTTGCTCTCGGACCCTTTGCTCAAAGTCTCAGTGAAGAACTGTTATTTTGCGACCGCACGAATCGGTTAACAGTTATTTGCGAGCTCTGCTTTCAAGCCATCCATCTATGCAGCAGTCCTCCTCCTGGAGCAGCTTCCTCATTTGCCTGCTGCTACTGCTGCTGCTGTAACATTTTAATTATGCTTCGCCGTTAGTTCTGATACCCTGTATTTGGAGGGTTTGAACAGCTGCCTGTTGCAGCCAAAAAGCAGCAGGAACACATATTGGACTTTCATTATTTGTTCCTTGAAAATCTTTGCCTGTATTTGCCATCTCTCTTCCGCCCACTGTTCGCGCCACAAAATAATGTTATTAGTGGGTATCACACATACGAGCACTGCTAGCCTCCAGTCTCTCCTTTCTCTCTCTGTCTCTCTCTCTCTCTTCAGCTCTGTGTGTTTTCTGTAGAGTTGTTCGTTCATGCTCCTGTTGCTGTCGCTGTTCTCTTTCTCTTCTCCTTGCTTTTGCTGTTTTGCTGTTCTCTTTCGCTTCTTGTTGCTGTTGCTGTTGCTGTTGTTTTTGTTGCATCGAAGAAGTCGCTTGTAAGTTGCAGGCGCAAATAAATTTGTTTGAAATATGTTCGAGAAGTGCGCGCGGGTCCGTGCGGGGGGAGGGGCTGGTGTGGTTCTTCAGCCAAATGAGAAGCTTAATAGCTTGTACCGGGCGGGGCGGTGATTGCCTGCCTGTTCACTCTCTGAGGGGAAAACTGTGACTCTGCGCTTTAGGGAGTGACTGAAGAGTTGCTTCTTCTGATCTTTTAACAACAAAAATATAAATTAATAAAATAAAATAACAATCACTTTTTTGCCACTCACTTTTCCCTCACTCACTCGCTGTTTTCTCAGTGCTACTCACTATTCACTGTAAAAGTCGCAGTTTCCAGAGGCATCCCTGACTAGATCTTGGCCCTGCCTCTGGCTGGACGGGGGAATGCCAAATGCAGTGGCACCCGCAACTCGTTGGTCATTCCGCTGCTCCTCCTCCTGCTCCTGCTCCTGCTCCGATGGCTGGCTGGCTGGCTGGATGGCAACATTGCCACAGGCCTCTCTGACAGCCCAGCTGCAAGCGACTCTGCCTCGCCACTCACAGAATACTGCCTGGGGCAGTCAAAGAAGATGGGGAGATGGGGGACCCAGGCCAAACCGCTTGTCAATCGTGTGGCACGTTTCGTTGCTGCTGCTGCTGCTGCTGCTGCCCACCGACCGCCCCCTCTCGCCCACCTTCCGTCCAATAGAATTGCAGCATTATTTCTTCATCGCATCTCTTGGCTCTCTTCCTCTGTGGTGGCACGTTTCGCCATTTGCCATTTGCCATTGGCCATTTTCTATTTTCCGTTTGCTGTTTTGCCATTTTCCCCCCGACTCTTCCGCCGAGTTCAAGATCGCAGCGAGACGATAGTGTCGCCCAGTGGTTCTTCGTAGTCTCAGTCGCTGACTCCGTCGCAGTCTCTTCTCTAACAACTGTCGTCGTTGTCGTCGTCGTCGTCGTTGTAGTTGTCGTTGTTGTTGTTGTTGCTGTTTCATTAAAAATGATTGATTGCCAATTAATTGAACTTTGCCGATATGTTAATTAACAGCCAATCGAATTCATTCAGCTCCTCCGCACTCCCCAGTACCCACCCAGTCGCCGGTACCCAGTACCCTCCCCTTCCCACATTCTTTTCCGCCCCTCCACTGCCTTGTTCCATTTTCGTGCATATTTTTTTAATAAACTTCATTTATTTACCGCACAATAGCAATTCATTTACTTTTTTTCGATTTATTTCTTCTGTTTGATGTTGCCCAATTTTCTTCTTATTTATTTATCCGCCCGTGAATAATCCGATTGAAATAACGTATATTTCTTTACTTTAAAAGTTGATCATGCAAAATATCCTTAATATTTGTTGAATATTTGGAATTTCTCGGATATTGGCTAAAAGTGTTTCTGCAAAGTGTTTCTGCAAGTTTGAAAAATCTCCTCAAATGGTACATTTTCATCATTTACGTTTTGAATAAACATTTCTAAAAATACCTTCATATATTTGGCGATGATTTATTGTTGAAAATCTTTTCAAAATCATTGCCTGTTCCGCCAAATTCGAAATTAAGACACACACAATTCTCCAAAAGAGCGAAACATTCTCTCGGATGGATGACACACACACACACACACACACACACAGATACACACACATACACGTGTGCACAAATATAAACAACATTTTTTGGAATGCAACTTCCTCGGTCGCCCCCCAGGCAGCCTCTCTGCTCTGCCACCATCGCTCCTCTTGTTTATGCCGAAAACTTAAACAATTTTATGTGTGCTGAAAAGTTTTCGGCCACTAAAGCGCCAAAAAAAAAAATGTTCACACGCGATAAACAAAGCGAACCCCATAGATGTGTCAGTGGAGAGACGTAGGAGGCGGGGCATCGCAGCAAGGCAGAGGAGGAGGGTAAGAGTCGAGCAGCAGCAGAGCAGCAGCAGAGTCACGAAAGCAGCAGAGAGTAAGCAAAGTGGAGGAGCAATAGAAGAATCAACAAAGCAGCGTAGAGTCTCGGCTGCAGCAGATATTTCAGCACTGGATAAACGAGAACAGGATGCATGATTCAATTACTCCAGGTGGTCCGCTAACTCTCTCTCTTTCGGGTCTACATAAGAATAAAATAAGCATAATAAGACCCCAAAAGAGAGCGCGTTGCGGGAGTGAAATGCAATTTTCATAGTCGCTCCGTTTAGCCAGTACTTTGGCGAGAGCTTTTGGTCTCCATCCATGTACCTGAAGTGAACCTCAGCCAAGCCACAGACAAACATGTCGAAGTGGCAAACCAGCAACAACAGCAGCGGCTGGAAGAGCGGCGACAGTGCCTGCAAATTGTGTCATGTCATGTAAAAAAAAAAAAAATAGAAAAAAAACTTTTGTTGTTGCTGTGCTTTTTTTTTATAGTGCAGAAAGTTCGCTTTTATGTTGAGATTTTGCTCTGGCGCGCGGCCTTTCTTATGTCTTTTCACACTTTCCCAGCCCAAAGGCATCATCGAGGGGGGGAGAGCGGTGTGTGCGGGGAGAGAGCACTTAGAATGCAGAGTAGAAAGAATGAAAAAGCACATGTAAGCGGACACCTTAAAGTGGTTAACTGTATGAGTTACTTGGCCACCTTCCCACCAGTTATACCGTACATACATACACAGAGGTGGGGCCCAGGTAGAACTAAATTTCTAAGATGCTTGCGAGCCCACAAGTGGGCACACAGGTGTATCTGTGTGTGTGTGGGGCTTCGGCTTTGGAAATATGATATTATCTATGGGCCCAGCCCAAGAGCGGGCAAAATGTGGTCAAAAGGTTAAGTTGTGATTGGGAAATTTAGGTGAATGAATTGGGAACAGAAAAGGAATACGTGTAGAATGAGATTTGTACATATGTATGTTTACTTGTTACATTCGACTAGGCGGCAAGCCAACCCCCGGCCCACTCGCTTCAATCGTTCACTCGTTCGCGCTGAAATGAGTAAAATAGCGAGAGCAGGAGAGCGAGAGAGTTTATGCCTCTGAATGTTGCATGCCTCTAATAGTATTTTCGTCTTGCCTGAACAACAAGACAAGATCAGATCCCTTTTAATCTACATCAATCAGCAACTTCAAAAGACTTTTGCGATTCAAACGATGGACATAATTAAGATTTCTCGGAGCTACATATACGAGAGAGTCCGTGTAGATTTACCCCCAAAACAGAACCGAAACAAATTAGTGGCAATGAGCTAATGAACACAAAACACTTCAACTTCAAAGACCCATCATGCCACAGACGACGACCATCTGCCATTCATCTTCCTCTAAAAGCGTACCACAACATTTCCAGAGCTGTCGGCGGCGATCATTTCCATTTCCATTTCGAATGGTTGAGTTCTATGGATGAGTTCTGTTGTGTAGATCTGTAGATCTGTGTAGTTCTGTGGCTTCAGCATTTCCTCATTTGCCTCCAAGCCAATTCTCAGAAAAATACACACAAATCAGACGACGCGATGGCGGCATTTCAAAAAAAAAAAAAAAAAGAAAAGGGCATCCAACGTGTTGCCCCGCAGACATAGACCCGCCCCCTTCCCCCTTGTCCGGACACAAGATTTTTGCTCTCATTTAAAAATGTGGCATTAAACGTATTTTGCATGGTCTGTGGGGATGGATGGATGGATGGATGGTTGGATGTTGTGTCATCGCGTCTGGGATTTGGGCAGAGTTGTGCATTTCCCAAAAGTTCACGACATTCCGTTCTGATATCCTTGCGAAAATACCTTTCCTCTCTCTCCCTCTCTCTCTCTCTTTGATGTTTCTTAATGGACAGCAACGCTGGCGTCTCATTCAAAACAGAATTTATGATCTGCGGTGCGGCAGGGGAAAGAGTGCAAGTGAAAACGAAAACGACTAACGACCAACGATCCTCAGATTCAGATTCAGATACAGATACAGATCAACGGAAGCCCCAGAGCCATGTACGAGTGTGTATGTGTAATCAGTAAGCAGTTAACACAACAAGCCAATTAATTGAAAACAAATTGCCCATTAACTTGGCCAAATAACAAAGACCTATAAAGCGATCCTCAGGAGAGACAGAGAGAGCGTGCGGATCGGTAAACGAAACCAAAAATTCACTTGGCTTGGCGATCGCTTCGCTTCGATTAAAGTCCATTGCGGAGTAGAGCGAGGGAGCAAACAGAGAGTGACAGGGAGGGAGGGATGGAGGGAGGGTGGTAGGGGATCGTTATGAGTGGTACAAGATCGCTTGATCAGATCTCTGCAGCAACAGCATCGGCAACGGCAACAGCAACATCAACAGACATCAAACAGACGGCCGCTTCAATGGCTTGATTAATGTGCCCCACATCAATCAGAGTGTATGCTGGGGCTCTGGGGGGCACGGGGGGGGCTCGGGTCTCGGATCTCTGGTCTCCATCTATCTGGTCCCTCGCAGCAGCATAAACACACAAATCTTTAGCGGGGCGGCGCCGCACAAACGATTCCGAGAGTATGCTGGAAAGAGACAGCCATTGGGACACCCACACAATTCCTGTTCGCTTCGAAACGAGCCATAGCCAGAGCCAAAACCATAGCCAAAGCCAAAGGCTTTGTCAAAATAAATGAACAAACATAAATCGGGTAACACCAAACAACAAACAAAAAACCAAAAACCAAAACCAAAACCACAAGAAACCACAAAGATTTACTCAAAGGAAATCTCTCTTCCTCTCCTCCGAATTACAAAGTGACGACTGATCGAGTCAGCAACAGCAACAGAAAATAGGTGAAAAAAAGAATATACATACACACAGACACACATACCTATACATATATATGTATATAGTAAAAGAAAACAATAACAATACAAAGACTACAAACGGAGTTGCTTAGTTTAAAGATCACGATCTTCCACAGTCTTTGGAACATTTGCCAAAATGAGCAAAAAAAAAAAAAAAAAGCAAAAAAAAAAATCCCAAGCAGGCGCAACAACAACAACAAATCACGTTTGTGATCTTGACTTTTAGACATCAGGCCGACCTGAGCCTCAGCTTCAGCCTCAGCCAGAAAAGAGCCAGAAGAACACAGAAAGAAAAAAAAAACAAAGAAAATAGCCCCAAGCCCCTCGAAACCGAAAGAAACCAAAGAAAAGTCATTTAAATGGCTTGGATGGAGGTGCCCAAAGTGGGAGTCTCTGTTGTGTTCTACATATATATATATATATATATTTGTTGTATCCTAAGTAAGAATTAGCCAGAGGCGGTGGGAGGTGTACAAGTAATATTTTATGTTACTTTAGGGTAATCCAGAATCATATATAATATAATGATCATTGATCTTTATTCACATTCATAGAATCATTAGCGATCAAAATGGTACCAGCTGTAAGGATCCCAGAAAGATCTCAGAGATGATGATTGTTGCCCGTTTAAATTATGATATCGGGAGTCACTAAATCCCTTAAAGTCTTAATGGAAAAGGTCCATCTGCAGATCTACTTGCCACTGGAAGTGGCTGATATTTAGATCCCGTAAGGGGCGCCCCCCTTTCGATCGACGCCTGTGCGCTTAGGCCTAGACGAGTTCTACTTGTTTTTTTTTTCTCTTTTGTTATACTTTTTTTTTTTTTACCTTGTTTGTTCGTTAGTTGTTCTTGTTGCTGTTGCTGTTGTTGCTGGTGTGTGTGTGTGCCTTTTTTGTTTGTTTGTCTGAGCATCGGCTACACATGCAAAGTGTTGTATTTGTTGTATTTGCTGTACTCCAGGTTGTAGTTGTTGTAGTTTGTTGACTGCCCCAGCGATTTGGGTAACATGACAATGAGATATTGGGAACACTGCTACCACAATGGGTTCATTTGGGTCTCGGCTGCTTTGCAGAGGCTTCAAGGTACTCGTACCCCGTACCCCGAACCCGTACTTGTAGGATTTCCGAATTCGGACTTTCAGGCTCGCTTTGATGGATTTCTCTGGCTCTAATCATTTCCCGCAATTGTTTGCTGCGTGATGAAAATCATAAGCCAAAATTTGGTATTCAATTGAGCAAATACGCTTAATTAAAGACAGACCAGGGGGTAGGGGGTGGGAGTCCCTTGAGAGTGGAGTGGAGTGGAGTCACTTCCTCGCTCAGCCGAAAACCCATAAAGAGGGAAATAATTTTCCAAACAAATGAAAGACAATCAAATGAAATGCTCCGCCCTACAGCCTGCCAGCCCCTCAGCCTCTCAGCGACTCTTCCTCTTGTGTTTTCTCGCACTTAACTGAAGGCGGAAAATGGCAACTCATCAATTTTCCACGTGTGATTTATTAACTAATTTGCCTCAACCGCATTTAAATGCGCTTTTGCACACAGGCACGTACCACAAACAGAACGGCATAGGCGGCATCGGCATCGGCATCGGCAACGGCATGGGGCATCGGCATGGGGCAGAGGCAGGAATGAGGTGGGAAAGAGAGAGCTTAAGACACGTGGAAATTCATTAGACAAAAGTGCCTTTCATTTTCTCGTTTTTCACATTATTAGCGCAGCTCAGGGCTGGCGATGGGAAGACAATCGTGGGGTAGGGGTGTGGGGGGGTAGATGGGAAGGCGGGGTAGGCGGGTGTGAGGTGTGAGTGTCTTTGAACCTCTTGAGAAATATGCGAAAAACATGAACAGCAGCAGGAGCAGCGGCAGCAGCGAACAAAAAGAAAAGTGTTTAGGCATTAATTATTTGGATCGAATCTCTCAGGGAAATGCGCAAGGATCTCTGAATAATAATTTCCTATAATTTACAGTGAAAGCAAATGGTTTTCCTCCCAATGTGGGAATTCTCTGAATATGTATGTAGGTATTTATGTATCTGAAAGATGGTTAATTTCGCTCTCAAGAATGCACATGAATGCCGCGCCCACAACGCACTTAACTTTATTATTGATTCAAAACTTTTCACAAATCCATGAATATTTTATGTCATTTGTTCCGCTTCATTAATACACACATATGTACATATGTACATACATTATTATATTTTCCGATTTTTTCTATATATGTATGTATGTGTATTTATCTGTACTTCCCCTGGGGAGACCGCCGCCCCGCCCCCGCCCCGCCAATGGCTAATTTCATTTTTACGACTTTTATGCGGCGCGCATTTGTGTTTTTTTTTCCTGCTTATTTTTGTGGCAGATTTTCTTTTGTCTTTTTGCGGCCCAGACTCCGATTCCGATTCCGACTCCACGCGGATGATTTATGGGGAGATTTCTTTGAATTTGAATCGACCACCCCCCTGGCTACCCCCCTGGCCACCCCCTGGTCCTCGAAATGCTCTGCATTTGGCGTTAAAAATATTGCCAACTTGCCATAAATTTTATTGTATTTTGACAAGTAATAAAAATGCAGGCCACAGACCGAAGGAAACAAAAATGAAATAAAATAAAATAAAATAAATGCAAGAAAATGCATTTCGAGGGAAATCAGAAAATGTATAATAGAAATAGGAGAAGGGGAAAAGCGGAAAAGGAAAAGGAAGGGGTAAGCGGGTAAGGGTAGGGGTAGGGGTAGGGGTTAGGGTAGGAGAAGAAAACCCATTTTGTAGCTAATTTGCATTTTATGTTCCCCAAAAAGTGTTCGCCGAGGCAGAATAAAGACGTTGACAAATGCCATTTTTTGGTGATTCGTCTTCGGTTTTTCGGTCTTTGTTGAAAGATTTATCATGGGGGGAGGGGGGGGATCCATTTGCTTGGGCTACCCAGATGGTTGGTGGTGCTTCTCAATGGGTTTCTTTTCCATTCAAAACTAATTAGCATCATCAATTGGCCTGGCGTTTTGTCTTTTGGCCATTACCATTTGAAGTTATCACTCAATCAATGGGATTGTAAATCAAAATCATAAAACGAAAAACCCGAAATCCCCATAAAATTACATTTAAAATTCTATTCAAAAATGGCAACTTTGTGTCCAGTTATTTTTTATATTATTTTCATTTTTGGATTTCTGTTTGGTTTTCAGAAGTGGGGCATAAAAGTTACGTTAACGTTAACGTTAACGATTTCGGGCTCTGCGTTTCTCTTAACTTTTATGAGTGGGTCGTATATCTTATATAGGGATTGAAGCCGGTTTCTGTTTCTGTTTATGGTTTCTGGTAATTAGAAAGACGCCTCAGAGCGTCTCAGGAGGGACTGGCTATGTTTGACCGATTACCGATTAAGCCAGCCCATTCCCAAGGGTTCAGAGGTTGGCTGGATCATTTTACAGGACCGTTTCCCGATTGAACCTTAACTAGTTTTCTCCCAACATTTGGCGCCTTCCTCGCCTTTAGGCCGCCTCGTCAGGGTCTCACTTTGCTCAACCATTTAATGGCCACAGTATCCATTAGCTTGTTTATATAAAGACTAAAAAAAACTCTTCCCATATCTTGCATAATCGACAATATATTACACACACATACAGACAAACAGACAGACACTTGGTGGAAAAGTTTTTCAATTTTCCAAAGACCCAAAGACACACACACACACCAGCACCAACACCAACAAAAACAAATCCGAAACGCTGCGTGTAATTATCATAAAGCGAAATCTCGTAGCGCCAATATGAAGCTCATAACTTGTCCAAGACTCCAGTCCAGGCAGGATTCTGGCTGTGGACCCGGAGCTGGAGGAGGGGTGGTGGAATGGGAATGGTCGGGTGACTGTAGCTGGGAGTCCTACCCATTTGGCCGGGGTTCATAACGATGTAACTTTCAATTTGCGTAATTTTCAAAGTGACTGCGAGACTGCGAGGAAGAAGCGTGGCCAACTGATCCCTCACCTAATGACTTCTGCCGTGTGATGCTATGAGAAATGGATGCCATGCCATGCCCGAAACTCCAAGAGGGCCTGAACATGGACCTGGACCTGGACCTGGAGAGGGGCGTGGCGTATCGCCACTGGTGCTGGTGTGTGTGTGTGTGTGTGTGTGTGTATGTTGAGGTGCACGCTTGTCATAAAATGCCGCTTATTATGTTGGCTATTAATTTTTACAGCCTGGACGCGACTGTGGGGACCCAATGGCCCAAGACGTCTGTGGTTGCTGCTTGGTGGTTGGTGCGGTTCTGGGATCGCCTCTGGACGGTTGGGGGACTGTGGGGGTCTCACAAGTGAAGACTAGAGATGATAATGGGTATCATTCCCGTTCGGCTTACACATTTCGAATGCAAAATGTGCATCTATGGACTGTTATTGGTAAGGTATCAATCGGTTGTTGTGTAGCCATTGCCAACTATTGATAATTGCAATTGGCCTGAGAAAGCCAGAGAAGTAAGTGATTTGCTAACTATCGCATTGATCGTCTGTCTGGCTATCGTTTCAGCGAGTGGAGTGCTCCCATCCCTAGCCCCACCGCAGCTCGGGATGGCAGCAGGCATCTTCTTCTTGGCGCTCCATGGCAATTTATGACAAGCAGGCAACGCAACGCTGCTTCTTCTTGCCTTGGCCATGGTCATGGCTGTGGCTGTGGCTGTGGCTATGGCTGTGGACCCACGGTTGCCATGGGTAGCGTTTGGCTCTCATATCGCGGCTTCTATCGCAGATGTACAAATTTATTTTTGCGTTTGGATAGAACAGAATCGAGTGCTGTGCTGTGGGGGCACGGAGTGGAGTCCGGACCGGCCCATCATTAGTACTAACAAGCGACATTACGCGGCTTTAGTTTGGGGCTAGTTTTCGGAATGCGTATTTGATATGGTCTTGGACTTGGACTTGGTCTTGGTCTTTGAGCCGCAGTCTTAGCCTTTGTCTCTCCTTTGGGTATGTTTATTTAATGAGAACTTTTGTGGAATTTTTTTATTGCCCCATGTGGAGGATAGAGCCACGTCCTCGACTCCTTGACTCCTAGGTTTGTTTTTTGTTTTTGGGAGGGGGCGTACTTATCGTATTTTTGATTTTTCATGGGTTTATTATATTATTCGGATGTAATCGTATGTATGAGCCTGGTCCAGAAATTGGCTTTGATTGTTATGCGAATGGGTTTATGATTACGCAGCTAATGGGTTTGTTCTGCCGATTTGATTGCGGTCTGGGGCGAGTATCTTATTTCTTTTATTGCCCTGTGTAATCACATCCGATTGATGATGATCTGTTCATGAACATTTCATTACTTACTCTACTCATAATTATGTATAGGATGTTCTGATGGCTTGTGACTGGATTACATACCTGAAAGACAGGCAAAAAGTGTATGGAATTAGTGGAAGATTGCACAATAGAACGATTACAATTGTTCACAATTAATGTGGTTGTTTTTCTCTGCCCCTAAATAACACTAAAACAACACTTTCCATTCGAATAAGAATATTTGTATATTCAAACAATTTCCCAAGTACAATGGCAATGGTGGCTGTGGCAACTCGTGTGGAAATTATAGCGTGACTGCAGACAGAGAGAAAGAAAGACTCTTCTCAGTGACTCAACAATATTTCACTTTTATTGTTGGTATTTTCATGCTGTTGCATAATCACAGACTGTATCTGATGGATGCCCTGCTCTGTCCTGCCCTGCCACCTGGCTGCCTGGCCATCTTTCAGCCTCATCTCTTCCCATGGCAATGGCAACTTCTGCCTCTCATTGTCTACCTATCGGTAGGAGTGCACCCATCTTTCACCTCCCAGACCCCACCCCCACCGCCACCCCCACCGCCACCGCTCCGCACTGGGCCATCTATGTAAAGTAAACATTTTAATTACGTAAAAAGCCAAAGCAACTTTGACTTGACTTTTTCCACTCGTTTCGTTTCTTCTTCAACTTTTCACGTAAACTGGTGGGGGTGGGGCTCTCCTCTCTCTCTCTCTCTCTCCGATGTTGTGCCTGACTTGCCATATAATTAAATACAAATAACAATTAAGATATACGAAGAGCTCAGCCGCAAGTTGAAGTTGAAGTGGAGGCTGGCTGGCTGGCTGGCAGCTCCATTTGTGGCTGCGAGCATGGATCAAGTCGGGCCAAAAACATAATTTAAGTTTTTTAATTAAAAGCAACCGACTTGCGTTGAGAAATGGTTTTCCAGCCGCGACATTTATGAATTGAGACGTTAATTGTCATCCAGTCTATTAGATTCGGGAGTTCCATTCGGTTCGATTCGGTTCGGTTCGGCTCGATACGTTTCATTTCGTCAATTTGCGGGACAGGCCTGTCCCATGAAATTGTCAAAAAATATCTATCGAAATATATCTTTGATAGGCAGACCGAAAATAATTTTCATATTTAATTGACAGTTTGGGGGCTGGACGTAAAGAGAGTGCCAGAGCGAGTGCGAGTGCCAGTGCCTGTCAGTGCTACCAATTCCATTAGCGCGACTTGTCAGCGGAGTAGCGATAGTATTATGCAAATACCCTTTGATCAGAGAAGAGAACTGGATGTATTGGTTTCAATGCATATAATTTAAGTATTAGAAACGATTCGCTGAGGATTCGCTACATTCAATCAGTTCGAATCAGCGTCACAGCATCTCTCATTCCATCAAAACGCTCGAAGCTGAAATTTCGATCATTTTTCTCGCTCACTTTCTGTTTGATTTTCTGGTAGAGAGAATGAGCAAATAAGAGACTGATTTGCCAAAAGTGCATAGTCGAAAGCACACGATTGTTGATCTGCATCCGAAGTGCTCGAAGTGATTCGGGGATGATTCGAATCTAACTGACGGCGCGATTCGTTCGAATGTTCGCAAGCACAAAGAAGGCGAGGCACGAGTATAGCTCTGATTTTATGAATACTGTGGATTCATGCAGTTTATATGGTATCCCTTAGTCTAGGCCCCGCATATTCTCGAAATTTACGAGAGTTACGGCTCTCTTCCCGCCGTCTGGCTTTGGGGCGTTTTGGTGTCTGTCGTTTTACTTAATGGCAACATGTTTTACAACATTATTAGACAGGCCGAAATGGAAGCCAGTTTTTTGTTTGGTTTTTCGGTTGGCGGACCCAACAACTGGCAAATTTTAATTACCAATATTTTCCAGGTGTCGATACCCGCTCGACCCACGCTAGGGGCAGCATTTTGCATTTTATGACAGGCCATAACCCACAGACAACAAAACACACACACACACACACACATATAGCACACACACACAGAGATACATATAACACTCGTATAAATATATTGGGAGAAACCCACTCGACATATATGTATGTATGGTAGCTGCTGTCTAATTAGCGTTTTGTGACAACCAGAGAAAAATAAAAACACTTTGAAATAGTTTTGTAATTGGCAAACATTTTGTCTGAACCGAACGGAAATTATAAACCTACAAATATATACACATATAATATTTAATTTCATTTGTATTTATCGGCTTTGGGCTTAGCAAAATGAATTGTCGTCGCTGCCGTCTGGTTGGAGTTGGAGTTCTGTGGGTGGTCGCTGGTCTGGTTCCGGATCGGATCTCGGGTTCTATATAAGCCTCTTATTTTTCTTTAAAAATATGTCTGGAAAGGGGCCTTAGCAAGCAGCTTAGTACCCAAATGTAAATTCTGACAAGTCTAAGAATTCGTTTAGGGTGATTTCTTCACGTCAAAGATAAGATAGGGTATTTTTTTTTTAGCTTGATCGATGGGAACTATTCCGGCGAGAGGCTCCATTTCGAACCACATATCGATGAGGCTAATTATATAGGAAATATATAGATGGATAAGTTTGCACTCCCATTAATTACCGAATATTAATTACTATTGAACTTTTTTTCCATTTTGCAATTAAAGATATTTAGGAATTCTGGTTTTTATCATCATTTTTTCTTGTTTTATTTATTTATATTTTTTTTTTAGTTTTAAACAAATTAAATTCGCTTTTTCCACTCGACCAGTAATGAAAGCAGAAAGCATTATAAATAAAAAAAAATATGTGCTTCCATCACTACTCGAGTATGAATCATCGGCATGCCGGATTTCATCACTAGGATCACTGGATCACTGCTGTGTCCTTTCGTCCTTGTACTTTCTAGCAGTGATGATGATGATGATGACCCCCATGGTGGTGGTCAAAGTGTCCTGGGTGTCCATGGTGTCCATGGTGATGATGATCGAAGTGGTGTGGCGGCGGTCCATGGTGGTGGTGGTGGTGATGATCGAAGTGGGGCGGCGGCGGTGGTCCATGGTGGTGGTGGTGGTGGTGGTGATCGTAGTGGGGCGGCGGTGGATGGTGTCCGTGGTGGTGGTGATGGTGTCCATGTCCGCCCAGATTCAGGCCGAAGGAGATGCCGAACAAGCCTCGTTCCTCGTGATGTGGTGGCGGCATTTTGTGGTAATTTGTGGTTAGATCCCTTTGTTCTACTGATAAATTCCTTTGTTTACGGAGACCTCCTCTTCCGTGGCTTTAGAATGCGAACTGTGCTCCCAACCTGACGAATTGCCCGTTTATATATTGTACATCATATGTCAATATCGCTTGTTTTGCTCCACTCGTAAAGATAAGATTATTACGATTGCTGTATCTTATCGAGAGGCGAGTGCTACAGGTGACTCAATGGGGGGGGATTCACTGTACTCTAACACGGCAAATGGATGGATCATAAATCTAGCCGTATTATTGTTAAAATCCATGAGTAATACTCCCACTCTGGCACTCCCACTTATACTTATACGGTACTTTCCATGCCAGTAATCAAAGATATTGAATACAAAACATTCCTATGCCATTTCTTTTCTTTTCTTTTAGACTGTCGAGTACGTGCATGAAGGAGAGTGAGAGGGAAGAATACTTCTACTTCTTCCGGCTTGTTTACCAGACAGAACAATAATAAAAGCGTAGCCGCACCGAACTTTATATACCCTTGATCAATATCCCAATCGCTTTACTCCGAGGGATGATCGGTCAATGCGAATGCTAACTTTTAAACTGAGAAACAATGCAAGAAATTACTTATTAGGCGGTGTCTTCGCCACATCTGCTCTCTATCGAGGACCATCCGTTTGTCAGTCGCTTAGCAAAATCGTCATTAAAATCGTAAACAGAAAACAATGAAAAGAATATGCTTCGCTATACTATTATTTCGTGTTATTTACTGTTACCTCCTTCTAGCGCTTGTCGTTCCGAAAGCAGCGAGAGCGAGTTGCAAAAGGCGATGGTCCTCACCACATCGGACGACACCACCTTTAAGTAATTACACCATGGACTGATAAACACTCTCATGAGCACATATGTTCGCTGTTGATTAAAAATCACTCAAACTGTCTCTATTGCGGCCTCGCTGAGCTCATTAATGCTCATTTTCGTGCTCAACAATGATCGTATTGGCTGTGAGTAAAAAAACTCGAATGATTTTACTCATTTGAGGCAGTGACCGACGCGCGAGAGCTCCCATAATCGGCTTGGACTTCTGGGACGTTCCCCACACACTGGGATTTTTTTGTGATTGTGGTGAGTGAGTGAGCCCTTTTTGAGTGATTCCGTGTGAGTATTTTTTCGATACTCTTGTATGCAGTTATGTACGAGGCGTATGACTAATTTCACAATACCCTCAGCTAGGGTATGGAAAAACGTAGAAAATAAAGTGCGAAAAAAGGATGGAACCAGACAAGTACAAAAAAAAGAGGAAACGAAAGCCAGAACACACTGGAGACCCCAAAACAAAACCCCAGAGGGAGACGGACGGACGGACAGACGGACGGGTAGGGTTCTATAGAAGGAGTCTGTCTGGCAGCTTTATATGGAGATTGGTTTAATGGGCTTGAGGTTCTCGGTGGCCCCCTTTCGCTCAGTAGCTGCCCGTCTCTATCTCTCTCTCTCTCTCGCTGCGTCTCTCTGTCTCTTTGCTTTCTCTCATGTGAGAGCGACTTTAGTGCGTGACAATAACTTTTGCCTTTGAGCCTTTTTAATGGTGTACAGGGACGTTGACGGGGATGGGAGCGGGGATGGGCACGGGGACGGGGCTCGTGTGGGGGTGAACTGCGGTGGGGCTCTGATAAACTGCGTTAGAAGTTATAAAGCGATTAGAATGTGTCTGGAGTGTTTCTTGGGGGTTGTCAGAGACAGAGCTAGAGATAGAGAAGAAAAAACTTTGCTGCTGTATCAATTTAATGCTTATTTAAAGTGCGAGCAGAGACCGAAACAGCGGGGGGGGTGCTGGGATATGGGAAATGAATGAAAGAGGAGTGGGGGAAGGGGTGGTGGGGTGTACCCTGCAGTGTCGGTGTGCAGGTAATACATAAATTTGATTTTATGTACTTGCGTTTGAAAGAACTTCTGCAAAAAGTTTGATAATACATTTTATTAGCTTTGCGGCAGAGGAAAACGTGGAAATTGCATGGATGGCGAGGGAGGAAAACGAGATGGCAACTGGAAACTGTAACTGAGAAAATACGGAAAAAGAGAGTTGTGAAAGCATCTTTGAAAAGCTTTTTCAAATTATCTTTACCGATTATTACCACTCAGCAATCCCCCCCTCCTCCCTTCCCATTTCATTAGAGGTTTTTGTATCATTCCATTTCACATTTCACATTTTTTTTTTATAGCAAATTCCTCAGTTGCCTGAAATATGTTTTCCTTTCTCGCGAGCCAAAAAGCGTGCATATCTCCATATCTCTCTCTCTCTCTCTCTCTGTTCCCTCAAAGATATCGCTGTCTGACTCATGAGCAAGCGAAAACACATAAAACCCCACAGAGAAAAATCAGAGCCAACCAGATTCAGTAAATCGCACAATTTTCTATGCATTTTTTGTCCCTCCTCCTCCTCCTGCCCTCCTCTCAGACAAGCAAATATATGTACATTCCCCCCTCCCCCAACCCGACCGTATATGTATTATATATGTATAAAAAGAAACCATAAAAAATGCAACAGACCATAATAATTTCAACGTTTTTTTTTTTTTCTTCCGAGCATTTTCTGCTTTTGTCGCAGCTTTGCTCAGCATTCCCTTCCCTTCCCAGATACAGCTCCAGCTCCAGCTCCACCGTTCACTCCATCTCCATCTCCTCGCCATCCTCCATCGAGGATTCAGGGTCTGACTATGCAAAAATGCAGCAGCCAGCAGCCGAAAAGCATATAAAATTATTATGTGACGAGGAACGTGAGGGAAGGACGTGGCGTGGCCGTGGATGTGGCTCGAAGGCATTTCTGGACTCGGCCAAAAATCAGACTCAGCATGTGCACACACACATACATATGTACTCGTAAAGCTCAAATAAACTCGAGATCTTGACAAAGGGTTAAAGGCCATAATTGTGGTGGAAGGAAGGGGGAGGGAGGGGAGGGAGGGGAAGGTGGCCAGCCGAAAGTGGAAAGTGGAATTCCTATTGAAAGTGTAAACACAGCGCCTCCTCGGTGGGGGGGCGCCCAAATGGGTTAAGTTCGTGAAGGGATAGTGTCGGGGGGGTTATGGCCATTTTAATGGATTCGTGTTTCATTAGTGGAGATCGTGAGACATTTCAAAATATACCTACAATATGTATATTTTTATGTCATTTTGTAAAGTTATTATAATGGGTTTTTTTTGGGAGATTTCTACTAATGGAGTTCTATTTTTATTTCGAGAAATATGCGTATATTTCCTAGATTTCGATTGCAACATACAACCCATATGACGGCTCTGCCAATTAAGTTTTCAATTTCCGCAAGTCAACTTCAAAGACTTGAGGGATGTCCCTGGAGCCAGAGCAACCCCCGCTGGCTCAAGGACATGCGAGCGGGTGAGTGAGTTCCCCAATTCAGGCCACCATCTCCTGGCATTTGTTGACATTTCATTATGCATAAAATAACCCACCCTCGCCACGAGATGTTGAGGGGATTTTCCGGATTTCGGGGGTTGCAATTCTCTGATTTCTTTCTCTCGTTTTTGTTTTGCCTACACACGTAATAAAAATAATAATAATATTTTGCCTCTTCCCCAACCCAACACAAGCGTGTGTATAATTTACGATAATTGCCACGAAGCTGTGACATTTTCAATTAATTCGATGCTTCACTGTATCAACAGTTGTCCGCCGATAAAGATCCCAATGAATTGTGAGCCGACCGACCTTAGGGCTAATTTTGGTTTATAGTATTTGTCGACTCCCTACCGGATATCCTAGATCCCAGATGCCATATCCCATATCCCAGATTTCTGTCCATATCATGAATGTGATGAAAAAGCAGTTGAAAAATCATTGCTTATTGTTAATTTATTTCCCTTTTGGCTGTTGAAATTTCCTTTGCTTTTTCCCCCATTTTTTTTCTTTTGTTGCTGTCTCTCTCTCTCTCTCTCTCTCTCGCTTTTATTGACTTTATGGACTCGTACACGGATGTGGCATTTCCGGTAAGGAGTCGTTTTCCTCCTCTCTCTCTCTCTGTACCCCCGCAATCCTAAGCAGTGGAAGGGGTCGGGGACGAGCACGGGGACATTGACCAGCATAAAAGAGGAAGAGCCCCAGAATACACAATACAATGTGGGACAGAGAGAGAGACAGACGGACAGACAGACAGACGGACAGACAAGAGAATATAACAAAAGCCTCAGTCGGAGAGCTTTTTTAAGCGCCTTGCCTTGCCTTGCCTTTGCTGGCCCTAAGCTTGTAATGAACTTTTATTTGCATTGTAGCCTACACAAGAGGCGGATAGAGGCTACAGGGTGCAGGGTACAGGGTACAGGGTGCACAGACAAGTGGGCCACAAGTCGATACAACCGCACACACACACTCGCTTACACCCATTTCAATTCATTCATTTAGCCCATAAAGCCACGCCGTCGTCTGATGCATCCGATGGAGCCCCTTCCCCTCTGTCACCATCTACCATCTACCATCTACCATCCACATCCACCCGCACCAGAATCGATTTATGGGCATTTCCGGGTTGAAATCACTTAAAAGAGTTTGCTGGGACAAAGACGACGATAGAGACCGATACAGAGAGGGGAGAGTGGAGAGGGGAACCGCACCGAACCGCTTGTTAGTTCCTTTGTGTTTGGGTTTTATGCTCTTCCTTCCGTTTCTTCTCTTTCGAACAGATCTAATGCATTCTTGGGGTCTGTCCAAAAAATGTTTGCAAGGAAAAAAAATTTGTAAGCTTTATAAAATAAATATTCCGCTCTGTTGGGAGGGAGAGCCGCAAGCCAGCCACCCAGCCACAAGGACTTTTAAGGGATGATATTACACTTGAATTTCTTATGATTTTTGAAAAGGGGAAAATCCCCTCATGTGTGTGAGGCTGAATCATCCTTTTGGGCACACGCATCTTTGATTGAGTTATTGTTGGGCGAAGAAGTAATTGAAATCTTGGGTGGGGTAGGGGACGGATGAGGGGGAGAAAAGTCCATTTGTTGGATAAATTGACCGATCGAAAGTCACCCCCCAAGTCCATGGGGAGAGACAGACAGAGACACTTGTCAAGTAAATAAATGCAATATTCGAATACTTTAAGGAACATCGAATCCCATCCAGAAATCAAAGTCTCGGTACCAGAATCCTAATTGACTTACGTCTTGGAGGGTTGTACCCACCCCCCAACGCATACAATCTTTAACTAAACTTTAAAGCTAACTATGGAGCCAACCCTCGGCTCACTCGCTTCTCTCGCTAGCGCCGAGATAAGTAACGAGAGAGAGTAGGGAAACAGCTCTCTGAAATGGTCAGATTTCCAATCAGATCAGCCTTTGGACCCTCTTTATGGGCGGAATCCTACATCAATCCCAGCATCTGCTGTGCTTTAAGACCCAAAATCAAAGTAATCCACCCATCAACGTAATCGCCTCCAATCTCTAACCCAAAAGCCGAAACCCAAATCACAATTACTTTCGATGGCAGATTCTGGCAGCTTTTCCACCTTTTCCACACACTTTCCTTGGCTGACCCATTTTCAATTTGTTAATTTCGCCGACAAGTTTTTCTTCCTTTTCGTCTTTTTATAATCTATTTGAGCTTGGATTTTCGCTGAAATTTCATGCCACTTAATTAACCCTTGGTGGTCCAGGCGTAGCGGTAATTAACCCATTACCTGGCACCTGGCACATGAACAAGCACAAAACTGCAAACTATTCAACGCGTCATGCAAAGGACGAAGAAGAGAGGGGCAGTGGGAGGGGGGCAGGGAGCAGGAGCAGGCACTTTTTTGCACATTTTTTATTTGCCTGCCAGGGCTGCCAAAAACATGCTAAAGGTGTTGGCTGGAAACAAAAGAAAAACGAAACGCAACGCAACGCAAAAAAAAACACTGGCAAAACTTTTTTGAAGTTGTGCCAATAAATTTTGCGGGCCACAGTGGGGTTAAGCGAAAGTTCTCTCTGCACTCGACATGGAACGAACTCGAAAAACAAAAGCAAAAAACAAAAAACCAAGCAAAATGAAATTCTGAAAAAAATTATGACCGAACGTAATTAAGAAAAGTTTTTCCCTGGCACAATTGAAATCGTGGGAAATCAAAGCGGCTGGAAAGGAAGGAAATCTCCGGCAGCGATTTTGGCCACTTTAACCCATGCCACCCCAAAAGATTTATTTCTAAAGAATAAAAGTAGAAGATCCCGAAAATGAGAGGCAAAAGCAATTTACACGCCGAAGGATTTTCTGGTTGCTTTTTTCTTTCTCTTTTCTCTTGCTTATCAAATTAGACAAAAGGGAGAAATTTCGTGGAAAAGCCTTTTCGAATGCCTCTCAATGAGGTTGTTGTTGTTGTTGTTGTTGTCGATGATGATGGGGAGGGGTGTGGGGTGCGGGTTGAGAGGTGGCTTTTCCTGGCGGGTGGTGGCTGGTTGGCTGGTTTGATGGTGGCTCCAGGTCAAAGGTGTTGGCAAGCGCCGCAGGAAGCGCTTGAATTGCCTCTGGCACCCGGCGATATCCCATCGATATGGGGAGGCGAAGAAAACTTTCTGTCGAAAAGAGATTTTAATGACATCGCCGTGTCGGCTGCGCTTTATGGCCGCCACCGCCGCCGCCGCAAAAGACAATTTTCGACCCGAATTTTCATGTGAAGGCGTGTTTATTGTCGCCCCGCAAAAAAGAAAAAAACGATGGCAGGATATTAGAAATAAACAGAACAGCAGGATGCCGCCCAAGGGGAGGCTGGCCGAAGAGAAACTGGAGGCCTGGAATCAATTTGCCCGAGGGGGGAATCATTTTTCGACATAAGCATACTTGCTTCTCCCCCCCCCACCCCTCCCAAACTGTGAACAGATCGATGAAATTTTAGCGAAATTCTTTGATTTTCGTTCGGGGGTTTGGCTTTACTTTCAGATTGAGACCCAATCGAACTGCAAAACGTTTAAATGGGATCTTTAATAGATACTTTGTTTAGTACAGTCTCGCGTTAATTGGCAGCTTGGGCAGCAGGCTTTCTTCCTCCGGTTTTCCTGAGTAATCAATCAGAGTGGCTTAAGGATGGGACATCCCAGTGGCTTACCGCACTGCCAGCATAGATATGTATGTTGTGTCTGGTCCCATAAGTGCTCCCAAGGACACTCTCCAGCATAAGCTTTCCCAGATGGTCACTCAACCTCCGCCGCCGCCGCTGTTCATTAGTGTGGACGGACAGACGGACTCCCGCATCATTAACATGGCTGTCTTCACACTTCACACCGCGCCTTTGCCGGCCATCTCTTTGAACGGTTTCCCATTCCATTGTTCCAGTCTTCTGGTCATTGGCCCTACACTTTTTTTGTTCTTCTGTTTTTTGTCTTGTTCTTTTACAGTTCTGTTTCATTTCGCCCTTGGGCATGTCAGAAGCGGAACGCAAAAGACTTTTTCCTCAGATAGCCAGCCGCCTCGTGTATCTTTTGACTAAATTTTAATGTTTTTCGAATCATATTAATTTGAATTAATGAATTTAATTGCCACAAATTAGTGGGAACGGGCCAGACCACCGAACCAGACTTATGGAGTTATAATGATCCCCGAGCCGTTACAAGTTCAACATAATTATTAAAATTAAATTTTAGCCAGAGCGATTTAGCTATAGCCGGCTCTAGGCAGGTAATCAAGGTAATCAAGGGTTACGCTAAATATCTTAGAATTGATGTATTATAATATTAAAAGATTTTGGATGAACAATAATGTATCTAATAGAAAAATCCATAAAAGAGAAGCAGCAACATCTCAGTCTCAGTCATGACAATCAAATTATGGCGACGAGTGGTATAAAAACCTCATAAAAACGACATTAGACAAATGGAGCACGTAGTGCCTCAGCCTCAGCCACAGTCACAGCGGCAGCCACAGCCCCCGTCAAAGATGACGAGACAGCGGATCAGGGCTAGGGATATAAACAAAATATCAAAATGAAATCAAACAAATAATCTGCGAGGAAAACAACATCAAAAGCAGAGACAGAAACGGCAGCAGAAACAGCAACAGAAGCCCCACAGATATGAAGCGCGACGTACGATGGAGTACGAGTACGAGTACGAGTGCGCTCGTAAACGAACTGGAGGCTGTGCCCTGGACAGATAGTCGACATGCTGAATACCCTACGTGCACAGAGAGTATTCTGTTAGGGTTCACTTTACATTATTTGTATTTTGTTTGTAGGGTATCCATGGTTGTGCCCTCGAATTGTAAATGAAATCAAAGATGCGACTGAAAAAAAGCGAGCCATTTTTTCATTGACTCCCCTCTTGACACTCTTGGCACTCGACAGTGGCACTCGGCAGTGGCCATGCCAACAGGCAGCGCCAAGTGAATAGCAACTTGTAGTCGTGTAGCCCCCCAATGTAGCGACAACATCGCGGTATCTCGAACTGCGTATCAGTTGCTACTGCTGCTGCTGCTGCCGCGGCAGCTGCTGCTGCTGCTGCTGCTGTTGTCGCCACGCTGTTTCTGTTGCTGCCGCTGCTGCTGTGGCTCACGCACACGTTTCACGCTTTTTGCTGTTGTTTCCCCCCCACCCCTGCTCCAACGTCATTGGCAGCCATTTTAGCTACCGGTTTTACGCGCCAAAGTCTCCATAACTTTTGCCACATGCCATTCAACGCACATTGTTCGTGCTGCTATGTTGTTGTTGTTGCTGTTGCTGCTGCTGCTGCTGCTGATGATAGCTTGTCCAACTGCATTGTGGCTTCTTCTTAGGGATTGAACATTCAATAATTTCAGGGGTATATGCACTCAGCCACTAGCGGCTATGGGCGACGCAATAAAAGTTCAAAGAAATGTGCAAATATTGCATACAAAAGGGATTTCAGTTTCAGCATAGAGTGTTTCACTAAAAGATACATATATGTACATACATACATATGTACATACAGCTGTGAAAGAAATAATAGCACCACCACCACAAGAAATTTTTAAATAGTTGCCAAACTCACATTTTTAACTTTAAGGAAACTTTAAGCACATTTTTAGAAATGGAAGACTCTTATAAACATATGAATATAAAAAAAAGTTTCTTCCTTTTTAACGTTTTTAAGTTATTTAAGAAAATTCCTTGAAAGTGATCAAATTAGGCGAAAAAAATAATAGCACCACTTTTCAAAAATTGAGTTAAAAACAAAATAATGACCAAAAAGTAACGAATTCCTTAGTTAACTATTTTTAACTATTATTACTAAATCTATATTTATCATTTAACATTTAGTACAATGTCCTTTTTTGGCAATAACAGCTGCGTAGCGTCTTGGCATGGAATCAATCAAGTCCTGGCATCGTTTTAGGACCAGGACCCTTTAATTTATACCCAAAGTGATCCGATAGTGGCTGGCTTCGAAGTAGCAACCGCCTTCTTAACGTAGGACCACAGATTTTTGATAGGATCAGGTCTGGTGACTGAGCAGGCCACTCCAAAACGTTCACACAGTTTGCCTTGAGCCATTCCTTTGCTTTCTTGCTGGTGTGTTTGGGGTCATAAACCTGTTAAAAGACCCATACGAACGGACTTTCATATTCTGCAAAGGGTAGCATTACTGTCTCCACGATATTCACCTACACGTGCTATTCCATGATGGTTTTTATCCAACCTAGTGTACCTACTCCATAGTGGAAAAAGCAGGTCCATACCATTACACTACACCCTCCATGCTTATCGGTTTTTGTGGTGTACTAAAGTTTGTATTCTACTTTCCTTGGACCTCTAACGTATGATCGAGATCCTTTTCCACCAAACATAACCACTTTGGACTCATCTGACAATAGAATAATCGTCCATTGTTGGGATGTCCGATTTGCTTGAACACTGGCAAACTTCATGTGCTTAGTAATATGTGTCGCGTTTAAAAGTGGTACCTTTCTTGGGCTGCAGACTTTTATATTATGTTGGCTAAGATATGAACTAACTTTTTGATCCATCGCATTTATTTTAAGCTCTTCTTTAAGCTCGGTAGCTGACTTAAAGGGACCCTTCTTGCTCTGACGAATCCGTCTTTTGCCATGAAGAGGGGTCATAGATCGTTTTCGTCCGTGTGTTTCAGCCTTTTCTTCATAGTTTAAGACGTTTTTAATCATTTTATTGGAATATCATACCAATCGACCAACTTTTCTGTAAGTTTTTCCGTTTAATATCAGTTTTTTTGGTCAGATCTCTCATCTCCGCAGTGCAGTGCTTTCCACGTCCCATTGTAATGATTATTATTAACTTTTATGACAGAAACAATGAAATCTTAGTCAAAACTAATGAATACGTGCCTTTTACAAAGACAATTTCGAGAAATATAGAAGCTTCACTAAGAAAATGGCAAGTGGTGCTATTTTTTTTTTCGCCATTTTTTTGACATTTTTTCTTAAAATCCCAAAAAAAATATATAGACAGAAATTTAAAGAACGGTAACGCAGTTTTTGTTTATGGGGAATACTAAGCAATATAAAAAAAATCAAACTTTAAAGAAATCGTCACATGATTCGCATTTTTTTCTATCACGAACAAAATGTATAGTAGTGGTGCTATTATTTTTTTCGCAACTGTATGTATTTAGATGATACAAATGCAGGGTATGGCTTCAGTCGACTCTTCCTTTGATTATCCACTGCTTGCTTATGAATTCCTTGCAAGCAGAGCAGAGCGGAGCAGTCTTCTGTCCAACTGTATGTGACTCGCATGCGATTTTGCTCTCTCCTTCTCCTCCTTTTCTCTCCTTCTCTCTCTCTCTCTCTCTCTTCTGCTCATCATTCTAACTCTCTTTCATTTGATTTCATTTCATTTCGTTTCGTTTTGCTGTGTGTGTGTGTGTGGGAAGGGTTGGGGGGGGGCTATGTTTGGGCAAAAGTTTGCCATGGCAATGGCAAAGCGCATTATTTGATTATGCAGCTAAAGCAAGAGCAAGAGCGCGAGCGAGAGCGAGAAAGGAAGAGAGCTGAAGAGTTCCAAGAGCATCCCAGAGTGGAGGTTTTTGTGATGCGATCCTTGAACCGAGCTTCCTCTGGCACTTGCATAACATTTAAAGCGGACTTCCCTTTTGGCTGACCAAAAGCTTTCAGCAGACTCCTGCTGCCAACCGAACTGAACCATTGCATTGCCTTTCATAAATCATTCATACGGTAGTATTTTTGTGCCATTCAATAAGTTGCGTTGCTCTCAATTGCTCTCGCTCTTCCCTCTTGCCTCCTTTCTCGTTCTGTTCTTAAGCTCTGCTTTGCTCTGCACTGCGCTGCCTTGGATAAATTATGCTAATTTCATAGCAGCCACTCCACCACTCCTACTCGTACTCCCACTCCCACTCCCTCTTTCGGGTTGCTCTTTAATAACTTGACAAATAAAGAAGAGAGCTCTGTCTCTCTCTCTCTCTCATTCTCTTTGACTGCCTGGCAAGGCATATAATTTTGCTAAAGCGCAACAAATTGCTAATTTTCCTTTGGCTCTGCCTTCTGCTTCGTCTTCATCTTCGTCTTCGTCTATATTTTTGTTTCTGTCTCTCTGTTAATTTGCATATTTCTTCTTCTTATAAATGTAAAATAATTGTTGAGCAGCAGCAAAAGCAAAAAAGAAATGGTAATAAATTCAAGACAAGTAAAGAAAATTGTTGCCTCTGGCTCTGGGGATGTGTCCCCAAAGGAAGTGCTGCGTGTGTGTGCAAGTGTGTGTGTGAGTGTGTTTGTTCGGAATCAAACGGTTAACCAATTGAGTTCGCTTAGTATGCCACACGCAGAGCAAGTGTCAGAGAATGAAGCAAATGTCCTCAGCTGGACATTTATGCAGGTGATTCATAGGCTCCCTCTCTCCACTCTGCACTCTCTCGAAAGGGAAATCCATCAAATGAGCTGCCAACGCGTTGTGCAGTCAATACAAATTGTTAGCTTCCCGTTGGGTTCGCTCGCTCTCTCCCTCTCTCACTCTCTCTCTCTCTCTCTCCGCACTCCACTCTGTTCCTACAGTTATTTACTTTTCTAGAAGTGTCGGGCGGAGGGACGGTAAGGGGAGGGATGGGATGGGAAGGTAGGGTAGGGTAGGGTATATCTGTGAGCATTATTCAATGTTTGCCACGAACGTGCGCAAATTACAAATTCAATGCACGTAGCCGACGGCAAAAGCTTCCAGCCTGAAGCTGCCTCTGCTCTGCTCTGTCTCTGCCGCTGCCCCGGCCCCGACCCTGTCTCTGTTTACCCACAGCTCTGTTGCTGCTGCTGCTGCTGCTGTCTGTCTGCTGTCTGCTGTCTCCCTTACTCCCATCATCAACGCCCAAGGCAGCAACAACTATCTCTGCTGCCATCATCTCCATCTCCATCTCCTTCTCTCACCGACGACACATTAAAATAATGTATTTTTAAATTTAACATTAATTGTCGCTGAATGGTTCCTGAATGGGCTGCTACGTAGCCGTTCCCTCTTCGGGACAGGCCCCCGACCCCGGCTCCGTTCCCGGCCACGGACTCCTTTCCATTTACCGTTTTCTCGCCGAACCATCACAAGGAGTGCCAGGCAGTCCGACCCCCCGACCCCTGGACCCCCCTCTCCCTATTGAACCGTCTTTTGCAGTGCATTAAGTCGTCATTTTTTTCGGTAGATTTTCCCCATAAATCGTCTTTGCCTTTGACTCTCGGATGTTAATGTTTTTATATAAGATGCGATGCGATGGTGGGGGGAGGTGAGGAATGGAGCGGGGGGCGGGGGGGAAATATGTTTTTATGGCTCTTGGCATTTGGCATGCATTAGCGACTCGCTGGCTCGCTGGCTGGGTCTGTATCTCGCTCTTTGCTAGAGTGAAAATTTTTGATTATATTTGTTAAGCAATTGAAAAATTGTGCATCGCAAAGCAATTAGGCGAAGAGAAGGGAGCTCTGATATGGAAATTGCTTCGCAAAGTGTCGGAAAACGAGAAGGTAGGATTAGGCAGAGGAGAGAGGAGAGGGGGGGGGAACAAAAAAATATACATTTTGCCTTGATTTTCTATGAAAATTTGCCACTGCTCTGTTTCACTTCGACACATTCGTTGCATAAATTTCTCATAGCCGAACGGATGCATGGGGCCACGAATTTGAATGGAAATTCGGTATTATCTCGGTTGATTGGTTAGGAGGATTTGCTATTCATTGGAAAATGTATGCCCACTCTTTATAATTATACGTTTCCTCTGCTTTGCGTTTAAATGGAACATCTATGGGGGCTCCGGCTACCTGCGATCCATCAAATTCTCTTCTGACGGGATTTCCCCTTCACAGTGATTGACTTATCATACGAAATTCGAATTTCACAAAGCGTTGCCTAAGCCAGACAATTTCCACGACGATTGGTCCATCCCCCATCCCCCCCTCCACACACCGCCCCCAAATGCAGCAATAATCCAGTGTTAAGCACAGACCTAACCTCGCACTCGCTCTCGCACTCGCTCTCGCACTCGCTCTCGCACTCGCTCTCGCACTCGCACTCGCACTTCTTCCCTCCCTTCCCTGTCTCTCCATCATCCCGTAAATTACCTAACTGTCTATTAAGGAGGCCCAGCTAATGTTGGGCTATAAGTGGCCCTCCACCCTCCTACCCTCGCCCCCTCAGCCACTTACCTACCACAACCCGCAACCCAATTGTCTATGACTTTCATTCGATTTGCCTAACAAGCCATAATCATGTGCTGCTGTATTTAATTACTGCCGTCTGGTCATATTGGAAATTGGCGGGAATGGGGGGAAAGGCGAGGAGAAAGACAAGCCAGGGAGGGCGAGTGGCAAGTGGAATGGGGTTGGGGGTGGTGGCAATAGGAGTTCTGGCCCCGAATTTCCTAAGCTCCATAATGCCAAACACAATTGAGTCATTAAGCCGCAATCTAATTAAGCCCGAAAATGTGAAATGAGCCAAAAGAATGGCCCAAAAGTCTCCAATTCACTTCTGGCCCCTCCTGATGGCAAGGAGAGAGGCTTAGAGAGGCACAAAGAGAGAGAGAGAGAGTGTTAGGCGAATTAGTTTGGGTCTTGTTCTTTGACTTCATCCCAAGAACGAACCGAACCGAACCGCACCGAACCTGAACTCCAACTCCAACTCATCCAAAGTCCACAGAATTTTTACGGCACTTTAACGTGACCATTTTAGCCGGGCATTTTTGGTGGCCGACAAGATTTATTTCGTGTCTGCTTTCGACCACGTAGGTCATTAAATTGTTTAGAAATCGCGGACGTAAACCCGGCTACAGCTCCTCCCGAAAGTATCTCAGTATCCAGGCAAAAGACCCAAATACCCAACCCAACCTAACCCAAACCAAGCCAAACCAAACCAAACCAAACCCATCCCATGCTGTGGCCACATTTTCAAATGATCCACAAAATGACTATGAAACGGACGGCACGGCACGGCAAGGCCCGGCACACGCACTGTGCGTACAGTGGGACAAGAACGGTTGCCAAGCGGTTAAATATTTCATCAACTGAAAGGTCTTTTTATATAATTTTCCATTGGTTCAAAAATGAAATGCTGACTTATAGTTCTTTTGGATAATTAAAAGATCTCTCAGAAGATATCGAGTCGACTAGATAAACTTGTCGAAAAAACAATTCGGTTTTCTCGAGGCCGATACTTTGTCGGAACGATAAAGCGCAAAACACAGGATGGCTTTGATTATTGCATCAGCTGTTTATGATCTCTTTACTGTGAAGTGCCTTCGCTTCTTCTTCATCTGGTTTTCTTTTTATCGATCCTAAATATTCTTGACCAGCAGACACCCTTGAGAAAAGCAATTTTCGTTTTCGGACACTTTTTCGATTCGAGAAATGTTAACCGAAAGTCGAAAAATTGTGGAAATTGTCGATTGCCAACCAAATGCAACTCTGATTGATCGTATTTGTAAGCATTTAAAGAAAATTAAAATTTCCATTTCAAGAATGAAATTTAATTTTGAAAATCGCTTCACAGAGCCCACCGTTCGCGCTGTTTCATCGCTTATTTTTTAGGGTTTTCTTCAAGTTTTCCCCCTCGTCCGGTCCGGTGCGAGCCACGAGAAATAGATACAGATACAGTTAATGCCACAAATGATGTCTAATGACGGTTTCGCCTTACACGATGAAATTGCCTCCAGACGGGGAGACTGACGAAATGAATGGTTCGTTGAGGTCTATTTTGGGGCCAGAGAGTGGAGGGGAGAGGAGTGGAGGGGAGTGGAGTGAAGTGTGTTACCGATAGAGATTTATGCGGATAATGGATGAATGAACTGCCAGGTTCAAGGTCGCAGTGTTAGTAAATCAATAATCATAAAATGTTTGTATTTTCTGTATTTTTTTTGTATTTGTATGTGTGGGTGAACTTACCTTCAACTTTGGCCAGGGCCAGGACGGAGATGGTCTGGAGGGCGGGCACCGCCCAGGCAACCAAATGGAATAAATGCGATTTATTTTCAATTGCCTCGTGGCCCCATTTGAGGCCGGCAGCCAGGAACCAGGCGAACGCCAGGCACGACCACCACGCGAAGGCGGCCATGCAGCAGAAATACAATGCCATGAATAATACGGTGCAGGAGGTCGTCTGACGATGGCCCTGCATCAAACCAAAAGGCAAACAGAGAACTTGGTCAATATACAACATAAAAATACAGTCAAGAAATAAGAAATGAGCCAGCCCTTGATATGGTAGTCCGAATATTGGAATACCCTTTTAGCCTTACCCTTTTTTTAGGGTTTTGCTGGATTATTTCCTGAAATCTGAAGTAAATACCATCTGTCCCCTGCGAGGGTACATCAAATGGGGCGGGGTTCCATCATCTTACCTGGGTTATGGTGGACATCATCTGCAGGCGTCCGAGCTTGACTGGCGGCGGAAATGGCTCGCGGCACGACACCGAGTCGCCTGCTCCGAGCCCGGCCACATAGGCACAGCCCACGACCAGATAGCAGACGGCCAGAAAGACGATGGCCCGCTCGGGGTAGCGAAATCGCGACGAGTCGATCAGGAAGGTGAGCACCTGGAAAGGAAAGGAAAGGAAGGAGAAGGAGAATGCAACATATTAAATATGAATTTAGATTTAATTATGTTTGCCTTAATTAAACCCAAAGAGAGATTCTTTTTTGAGATTCTTCTCTTAAAATCGCATTAGTCGCGGCGGTCCCGTGGACCTATTAAGGATATTCGCAGCTCTGTCTGTCTCCTCCTGGCCTGGCTCCTGGCCTGGTCATTAGGCACTACACATTAGCTGATTGTGATTGTTGTGGCATTTACTCGCCAGAGACCCTCTCATTTGGCTTCTTCTTTCGGCTTGGGGTTGGCCTTAATGAATATGGCCAAAAACATCCTTAGCTGGTTGATGGGAACCCAAAACTGCTTGAATTCTGTTCTCTTTGGTACATCCAATGCCGATGGATTTCTGGGCAAAAACCTTTTCTATCATCTTCAAGTGGGGGAAAATCTTCTACTTTTGCGATTTTCCTATAAAATTTCATGTGTCTGTGGGAGTGGGTGTGGGTGTGGGTGTGGCACACAAACAAAAGTCACCCAAAAACTTGAGGAGAACTTCGCCCACAGATGCGTCTCTCTGTCGCTCTCTCTCTCTGCCCGCCCACTGAGGCATCAGTTGTGGGCGTGTCCGGGGTAAATGTTTTCGCAACATTTTCAGCTTATTTCGTTTCATTTGTAGCTGGTCACACCTACAAAACCCCACCGCCCCACCCCTCTGGTGCGTGGCACAACAAATTGCTAGACAGCAAGAGGAGCAGCAGGGGTAGGGGGAGGCTAGATGCTGCAGAAACTCCCCCTATTTTTTTTTGTTTGGCATAAATAAACAATTCAATTCAATTTCTCAGCTTTTCTCTGTCTGTCGACAAAACGAGTTACAAAATGAAGTGACTCACTGGCGGCACCCTACCCCAAAGACGACAGCAGCGGCATGCCCCTTCCGATCCTCTAGGAATTTGTTCATATATGTAAATGATGAGAGTGGGGAGAGGGGGGGCGGGACTGACTGACTGGCTGGCTGCGTAGGTGAAAATTAGATGTAAGCTGGCTTAGAGAGAGAGAGGGAGAGAGAACTATAATTTCCGTGGAGAAAAACGATTTACAAATGAATAAATTTTCGTGAGTCTGAGAAGTGCGTTTCTGCAGCCATGAATAATTCAAAAGGTCTGCTCGTGGTAACAATAATACTCGCCACATTAATGCAAGGCTAACAACACACACACAGACACACACACAGACACACACACATACACATGCGAGTGTGAGTACGAGTGCGTACCAACTGCTTCTCTCAGATAGTTTTGTTCGAATAGAGAATAATGTTCAAACTAAATGACTTTCGGGGGTCTTTTAGGGGGTGGGGGGAGGTCTGGCTTTTGTCGTAGACAAAAGACCCACCCGACCGCCTTGGCCTGGCTTTGTGGGGGCGGCAATGATAATGAATTTATTTAAATGGCGCGTAATCAGACATGGAGGAGCACGCAGGACATCCACAGAGGGAGAGCCTCTGACCTCTCTCTGTGTGTGTGTGTGTGTGTGTGTTTGCTTTAAAGCCTTCTTTACTGAGAGAAATAGTTACTGGATGATTGGGGGGATATCTGATTAACATCTTTCATAGCCACTTTCCAGCGCCTTCGCTTAGACGTCCTTCAACTCTGAATAAATTATCTGACTAGCACCGCACCGCCCCCCTTTTCACGGTCAACAGTCATCGAGCCATCAAAAACAGAAGAAAAAAAGAAACGAAAAAAAAAAACCAAATTTAATTTCAATTTTTAGCGCTCATAAATTTCCTTGGCGCGGGTCATTAAAATCAGCCCAAAAACTAAAGTGGTTACACCCACCCGCCAACAGCCATCCGCAGCACTCCTCCCCCTCACACACACACACACACACACACACACAGTGTTGAGGAGTGTTGAAAACTAAAAGCCACAGAAAAGCTTTGAGAGCTTTGCCAGCGGTTGGCAGTTTTTGAATTTTGCATAAATTAGATTTAACTCAACTGACAACGAAAAAAACCAGCGAACAAAAAAAAAAAAAATACTATACTTAAAACCAAAAATTGCATAAATTTGCATGGGGAAACAACAGCAATGGGATAGTTTTTATTGTTTCTAGTGCGGGGTCTAGTCTAGTCGAGGGTGGAGTAGCAGCAGCAGCAGCAGCAGCAGCAGCGGCGGATCGTCTATTAGAACAACTAACTATTAACATAAACATTCATTTCAGAGTCAGGTTTGGGGGCAGTGGCATGGACAGCGCCAGCGAATGTGGCATAAATTTTGTGGTAAATGTTTTGAGGTTTTTGTATTTGCTGTCTCTGACAGCATTTTGACGTTTATGGAATATACATTTCAATGATTAAAAGTTACGCGTATACGAGCATATTTAATAATTATTTTTAATCGTTTCTGGGGGCGCACCGCCCCGCCCCGCCCGCCGGTTAGGCACGCGCCAAAAAAGAGATGTTTGCTTTATGGATATTATATTTATATTAGATTATACAAATTTTCCATCTGCATGTGGTTTATGTGTTATTAATATTTGAACCGATTTTGAGGAGTAAATCATTAATCAGCATTTGAGCCTTTAAAACTCCTGTTGATCCAACGGATACACCTATGTATGTGCACCTCACTGAACATTTAGAGTTCCCGTGTTTTACTGGCAGTTTTTCTGATTTTCTGGTTTTCAATTGAAGGTTACGCGGCTCTCGGGTTTTGTAATTAAGGAAAAGTCATCAACGACACGCGGAACACGAGCATCCTCCACTCTCTCTATGTTTATTTGCTCAGTGCTCCCGACGCGACCCTCTCAGCTATCAAGCCATTTTCCTCCACCCAAACACACACATTGTCATTTCCTCTTTTCGCTTTTCACTGCAAAACAAATGTCAAGTCAGCGAGAGAAAGAGATGGAGAGGGAGAGTGAGAGGGAGAGCGATGGAAACACCGACACACGACGTGGAGGAGTGTGTACTCCCTCCCCGTCTGCCCGTCTGCCCGTCAGGCAGAGTCATTGTCTCATCTCATCTAATGCGTTTAATGAAAAAGGTGTTGATTGTTGACAGTTGATGTGAGACACTCCCACCCCACCCCTCCACCCCACTCCGACCCCGACCCCTCCCTCCACCGCATGGCAATAAGTTTTTCCCTTCAGAAATTTCCTGACACTTTTACCTGTCTGCCTGTCTGTCTGTCAGTCTGACATTCGGAGCCCTCAAACTTGAGACAAAAGTTTCGGGGTGCAAAAATATTTGTTTTAGTTTTAGTTTTCGCGAAAATTGAAATAAAATTTGTTTGCTTATAATTTCAGTTGATAGTGGAAAATGAAATGGAAAGCCCCCAAAGTTGGCCGCTGTCAGGGAAAATTGCTTGGGGAATAAGTTGAAGGCTGCTGAATGCCGAGGGAGGGAATTGAGCAGAATGCTGCTGCTGTCTCTCTTTAAATTTCTTTGGATTTCTTGGATTTATTACATTTCAATTGCAATATATTTTCAGATTAATCAATTACTTTTCGAATATTTTCTTTAAACATTCCCATTGGTCGTTCCATTCCCATTCGTCCCATTCCCATTCCATACAATTAGCATTTCAGAGCATTTCATTTATTGAATACCAAATTCCCAGAAATGTCACAACTGAATCTAAATAAATGTGAAGTATTTCAAGTACAAAGGCAAACAATCATCTGCATCCCCCCCCCCCTGCTCCCCTTCCCCGTGTCTCTCAGCCCTCTAAGCTTCAACTGCAATTTTCTAATGCTCTCTCTCTTGTGTCATATGTTTGTATATTATTTTTTGTATACCATTTCCATTTTCATTGACATATTTTTGTGGCAATGCAGTTTTTATCTACACAGCACACACACCACATGCACCACGTGCACATGCAGATACAGATACAGAGACAGATAGAGAGATAGAGAAATGGAGAGGAGAAAGTTTATTAAAATCAACAAACAGACAACAAACATAACCCACATTTCATGGGGAATTTATTGAGATGTATTGACTACAATTCGCAGGGGCATCCAAAATATAAGCATACGGAAAATATAAGCTGGAAAAATGAAAATCATTCCAGTGGCTGGTGGCTGGTGGCTGCTGGCTGCTGGCATATTTGCGGTTTTCCCCCATGCAAAATTTGTTTGGCAAAATCTCTGAACTAATCTTGAAGGGCTCCCAAAAGGTCGAGGTCGAGAGGCCAAAAAGGCATGACAGTTTCCTGCCATCACTTTCCACAGGCGATAGAAAAACCAAATTAAATTTTAAATCTTAAATCTCTCTGTTTCCCAAAAAAAAAAACATACATATTTGTATATTTAAAATGCACTGATTTTGATTTTGATTTTGATTTTGATTTGGATGAATTGCAATCAATCAGTGAAATGCAAAGAAAAAGGTGCAAAAAAAAAGGAATAAAAATAGGTAATCAAATCAGTGGAAAACGTTGCAGTTGACTAAATAATGGCGAATAAAGGGAAGTGGAAATGAAAATGGAGAGCATAGAGTGAAAATTTGCATGCTGATGAATGCGTGGAAAATGCAAAATGTTTAGACAGACACAAAAAAAGAGAAAGAGAGAGAGAGAGAGAGAGAGAGATGCAAATGAAAATGAAAGTAAATATACGACGAATGAGAATGAAAATGAAAATGGGAATGAGCACTCGCAGAGAACATAATCATAATCGTAAAAAGTAAGTGGAAGTGAGAGCAGGCAAATGAAAAACCTCTCCACCGCTTTTCCGTTTTCCCCTCCCTCCCTCTCTGTTTGGGAAAACAATTTTGAAATTTGCATAGAATTTGTTTTTGTTGTTGTTCTTCTTCTGGATTGCACTGATATGCCACGCCCTCCCGCTCGCTCGGCGTGGGCCAGGATCTGGCGCCGACAATGGGCGACAAATTATATGCAATGACAAAAATGTATCGCAGACAAGAGATGGAAAGCGGGAAAGCGGGAAAAAGCGGGAGGGGGGGCGAAAAAAACCAGAGACAGCATGCAAAAACATGTCGCCATGTGAGTGACACTGTCCCCCAGGGAGGATGGCGGGTTGGAGGGTGGGGGCTGGCCCGCCCCTAGACCTCTCTCTGCAGGCACCAGGGCTTGATGGATGTAGCACAGCTTTATGACGTGTGTGTGTCACTCAGAGTCCCTGGGAGATGGGATGTGGGATGTGGGATGGGATGGTATGGGACCTCTCTCTCTCGTTTTGATAGATGTTCTTTTTTGGGTCTACCCAATCCCACCTCCCCTTTGGCCTTCCGTGTGATTACTTGGGAATTATAAGCATTGGACCAGTTTCGGCCATCATTTGGTCTCCTTCTCTTTTTTTTTTTGTTTTTTTTTCTGATTCAAGAGTCTGTCATGAGCCTGCCATTTCCCATTTGCCACAGCAGACAGCGCTCTCACTTTGGCCCACAGCTAAATTGATTTTTTATTCCAACTGATGGTCGTCCCTTTCTTTGACAACAACAAAAAAAGGTAACAAATATTAGCATAGCTTGTGCTATGATGGGGCAAAATGGGGGAAATGCTTGGCTAACAAGTTGATTTCCATATGCCCAAGTGAAGTGACGGAGCAGAGAGGAGGGGAGTGGTGGGGCAAGGACCTTTCACATGATGAATAGTGCCAGACGAGACGAGACGAGATAATTAGACAACGAATATTGATTGATTTATGGTTATTTGGAAACGAAGGGGCGGCATCAATATTGTTCAAACTGTTTCAACTGAAATTGATGGATATTTTATGGTAAAATTGAGTTGCCACAAAACTGAAGAAATTTCATGAAAAAATATGCTCGATCCTTGGCCATCCTTTGACTACCTTTTACACCAGATATCGTTTCTTTTTTAATCTCTACCAGAACCTTTTGAGGGCTTTAAGCATTTTCCTCTACTGTCACATTCCTGCACTGACTTGTGACACACACACACACACAGGCACACATAGAGGAGGGGTCAAGGGGGGGAAGGAAACACCAAGTATTACTATGCGACAACTATTTCCAATATTAGTTTAGAGCTCATCCAGGCTTGAGGCATTCATTCGCATTCATTCCGCACCGAGTCAAAGGAATAATGGGACACATTGAAGCATGTCAGGACATTCCAGAATATCAAAGGGCAATTCTAATAATATTTGAAATTTACTTTTGTTCTCTGGTATACTGTATATCCTTCTTCCATCTATGTAGCTGCCATTCTGCTCTGCTCTGCTCTGCTTTGCTTTGCTTTGCTCCTCCTCCCCCCATCAAGGTAGCATCCTTCTTGCCAAGAGCGCCGCAGGGTGCTGAGAGTATGAGAGGATGTGCCAGGCAGAGTAGGGAGTGGGGTGGCGTGGGCGTGGGCGGTGGCGGTGGCGGTGGCTTCTGCATATGTTTTGCCAAGTTTATTGAAAAATATGCACTGACAGGTAATATGTCAAAGCGTGGGATTTGCCAAAGTGCCAAACGACTTCGTCCTCCTCCCACGCTCTACCCCCTGATAATAGACTTGCTGGAGGAGCAGGATTCAGACGTTTCACTTGGGAAAGATGTTTCCTTTCAGCTCTACTTAAAGAAAATATGGCAGCACTCAGCGAAGGATAACAAAGGTGGCTGCCTGGCATACATATGTACATATGTATATGTATGTAAATGGATGGTTTACCCAAGGCCCCTATGGTACAATATCTTATGTCTTGTATTCGATCGAAAAACTTACTGTGAAAAGGCAGCTCGCCACGCAGACTGCCGCCCAGGATCCCACCCAGTAGCGGAGAACGGTCCGCTCTCTCTCCGGGAAGAACATGGCATGACAGGGGGCTCCGCAGTCATGGAGATCCTGCGGAATACAAAAAAAGTAAAGCAGATACAAATGATTAAATTGCTGGGGTCGTGCGCAAAAGAGAAGCCTACAAAGAGGGAAATTCATTTGCCGGCAGCGATTAATTAATAAGGCTTAAATTAAATGTGGGCAAAATGGGATTGTGGGTTGTAATTAAAGGGGATTAAGGCGGGAGACTTATGGGAAACGAATATGAATGAGTGGAGGGGAGTGGGATGGGATGGGACGGGATGGGAGGGGAGGGGAGTGGCACGAAGTGGAGTGGGCTAATGTAATGAGGGCAAAAGATATGTACACAAACTTAAAGGATAAAGAGATACACATATACATATTTACATATGTATTACAATCGATTCGGATTTGGATTCGGTATTCGCTTTGTTCGGTCTGTTCGAATCAACGTCTCGTAGCGTATGTTTCACTGTGTCCGATTCGAACATTTCGGTTTCTTTTCCCGCTCACTCTTTGTTTGGTTTTATGTTATGTTCGGGGTGATTCGAATCTAACTGAAGCAAGCATCAATTGTACCTCTTTTTCTCGTAAGAATAAAGAAATTTTATAAACTTTTCATAGACTTTAATTAAATGAATCTTTCTTCCATATCCCAAACGCTAATCCTACTCCTGAAGCTCGAATACATGTTCCACCTCCAGGCAGGCGGCAGGCAGGCAGGCAGGGTGGAGGGTGGAGGGTGGAATCATCAACAACAACAACAACACTGAAATGTCGCCAGGGAGTGACAGTGCAACCCTCAGCTCCGTCAAAATCTCATCACAATAACTGCAGTTTAATGAGATTTGCCCGAAACAGGGATCCGTTGGTCTCAACCTTGAACTCCAAAAACTGAAGGAGAAATCAACCCCCCCCTCCGCCCTCCGCCCTCCGCCAAATTGCATTACGAAGTGTGGCAACAATGCAAACGGACGAACAACAGCAGCAACAACGAAAACAACGACAACGGCAGACAGACGCCCCAAGGCTCGTTCTGTGGTAGCGAGAGAGGGAGAGCGAGAAGAGAGGAGAGGGGAGTGCTGTTCTGTTCTGTTCTGGCGCATTGTAAACCGCAAGAGATTTGAATTTTAGATAGCACGAAACGCACGCACACACACACACACACACACACGCAGGCAGGCAGTCAGGCAGTCAGGCAGGCGTCTGCAGGCGGCTGGCAAGCGACAAACAATTCGAAGAGAGGAAGAGAGGCAATCGAGAGAGAGTTAGTCGAAGCTTCTGGATACCCTGCAGAGACAACCGAACGAATGTTAATTGTAAATGGAAAAAAAAAAGATGACTTATTGATGCATTTACACTTCATTGACACCATTAACAGGGCAATTTGACTTTTGCCTAATTTTGTTTTAAGCCAACTTCAATGATGCTTAGAATGCGATTCGGTTATCGTTACATCGGATGTTCGACATAACAGAGGACTAAACTGTGCGCTTTACAGCACTAAATCGGCGCCTAGCAAGACAGGAGTAAATGTGACACAAATTGGCGAAAACGGGAGCACCTAAAGACGAATACGCCACGTTTTGGCTGAGATTGAAAACCGGAGCTGATTGACTCCAATTTGTGGGAAATATCTATAAACTTAATATGCAAATATTTAAATATGAAATTTATTTGTAAATCAAATAATCATCTCAAGTGAAAGCACTTTCTTTTTTGCAAATTTCCACCCTCGAAGCAAGTCTATTTGAAGTGTAAATATTATATTTATACCATATAATATTTGGGAAACGCAGTAACAGTCTCTGCTGGGTATCAAAATTTCTTGCATGGCAGCAGAGCAGGAGAGCGAAGAAGAGTAGTTAAAACTCAGGCTGACAGTGACTGCAGGTCCCCCCCTCCCTTGCCCTCCTCTCCCCCCGCTCCTGCACCCTTCCGGCTGAGGCTGATTCTGAGAGGAAGCAGAGCAACAGAAGCCGTCGTCAGTCTCTCCTGTCAAACAGCAAAACTCCACCAAAAAGTGTTGTCTGCCTCTGTCTGTCTCTCTGTCTCTCCGTCTGTCTGTCTGCCGTATTCGTATTCGTCCTCGTACTCGTCCCTGTGCCTGTCCCTGTCTGGGCATTGGGCCTTATTTCAAATTCCCATTAAAAATTTAAAATCCTCTCACCCTCCCTCGCCTCTCTCCAACGGCTATCCCGCTCATCGTTTTTGGCAATCATCGTTAGGTTAGCGGCGCAAATTGCGTTTTTTTTCTCCTCCGAGAGAGATAGAGAGAGCGCAAAGGGGATGCCAGGAGCCAGGAGCCATCGGTTAATGCTAAGCAGAGGCGGACGACGCCCGCGAATGCTGCTACTGCGGCGGGGGGGGGGGAACAATATTTACGCATATTTGAGACGCATAAAGCAACAGATCCGCAACAATAACATAAAGCCTGGCCAAGAAAGAGAGCAGAGCGTGGCTGCTGCGAAGGACAGGGACGGGGAGGGGGACTGGTACTGGGTACTCCACAAAATTGCCCGCAGTTTCTTTTTCGGTGTTTTGTTGTGTGTTTGTTTGTCCATGGAGTCCATGGAGAAGTGGCCACATTTATCTGAAATTATCCTTCAAGCTTAAGCTTCCTGCCAGGCCAAGTCAGCGCTGAAAATTTAAATTTTAATGAACTCATTTTGAGGGATTGGCATGGCATGACCAAGAGGCAGGAGACTGAGGCAATTGTGGGCCCCAATCCCCCCCAACTAGCTTTTAGGAATGCCGAGGAGAGAGTACTCGTATTATACTTAACGTTATCAAAAAGCCATTTTGAATTCTACGAAATTTCCCTACTGAAAATATAGCACTTTCCCCTAGAAAAAAACCTGTTTTTGTAAGTACTTTATTTATTTTAATGAAATTGTTCAGGGGGGGGGGGGGGGTCACTCCCATCCGTATCCGTATCATCATATATTTATCATGCTCGATTCCATTCACGATGCTATCGCATTCGGCGATCAAGCGGTCGCTTCCTGTTCCACTGATCCATCGATCTATCTATTTATTACCGAAACCAAATCAAACAGACGGCCTCTTCTATGGGTAATTGTAGTATGTGGACTCCAGCCCCCACCTCTGCTTACAAGAGAATGCCCCAAGAGCAACCAGCAACCAGCAAAAACAGCAACAACTAGTTGCAACATTGACCACAACAAAAGGAGTCCAGAGACTGCATTGTTAGGCCCAAGTCTGGACTGGACTCCCAGTTGTTGTGTTTGGTGCTTGGTCCCTTTTCGGCCTGATCTGGTCTGGTCGGGCTTTGGGGTTCGGGGTCTGAGGTCTGGGACTCGTGGGTCCCAGTCTGGGGTCCCATTGTCTTGCGATTTTTATGAGGCATGTATAAATAATTGCGCCCAAAGGCCGCCGACATAAGTTTTCATGCCGGCCGCGTGAGCATCCGACCAGGAGCAGCAGCAGCAGCAGCAGCAACAACAAAGGCCGGACAACCGACTACTCGTATATCCCCTCCTCTATCCCCTTATCTTTTTACACTCTATGGACCCACTCCCCCCTCCGCCCCCACGCCCCCCTCCCTTGGCTCCGCCTAGTCCAAAGTGGCAATTCTACAAGAACAAAACAATATAAAAATAATGTTTCAGTTTTTGTATTTTTGGCTGGAGGCCACAAATATAATGCAACAAAAAAGATGGCAGACAATGGGCCAAAGGGAGGAGCGATTCAGGGGCTGGAGAGGGGCAGAGGGGGTATGTATGTATATAGAAGACTGGTATGAAGAGGGGAGACCGACCGTTGAGGAATAAACGAAGTTTTGCCAACATTTAAGGAGTTTTTAATTTATTGCAGATACATTTTATGCCCAGCGCGAGTTATGAAAGGCCAAAGGGCAAAAGAGAGGTACACGGAGGGGTACAGGGGGTACTGGGGGTACAGGAGTGGCAAAGGAGAAGCAGAACTCTTCCAGCTGGCCCTCAACGCCGTTGAGTTGTTTGAGTTGGGGGCGTGTTGATGATGATGGTGGTAGATGCTGCAAATTATTAAGACTAGAAGAAACGTTGAGGCATTGGAAGAGCCAGTCATCCTGTGGGGCACAGTGGAATGAAAAGCAATGCATCGGGGCAGAAAATATGTAGGTCTGAGATCACGGGGAGAAGTTTTCGGGGAAATAGTTGTGGAAAGAAGAAGGTATAGGGAGATACAGCTAATCCTATGGTGTACCAGACAGCTTCCTCTGTAAACTTCCCTTGCTCTTCCCCACCTTTTGCTGTCCGTTATTCCACTGTCCGCCAAATAGGCAAAAACCTTATTCGAACACACTTCAATTTCAGACCGATACCCCCCTCATTCCACCTTCTCTCTAGCCATCTCTCTCTCTTGACTGCTCAGACAACCCTCGGACAGCGTTAATGATGACTCTGACTCCCTCCTCCCCCTCCCCCGCTGTACGATTTTTGGGGGTGTTGCTGACGTTGTTAAAGTCAAAATAGACAGAGCAACAGACAGCACCGTAAAGAGAACAGCAACAACATACAGGAACAGAGACAGAGGCATTAAGAGAGAGAGAGAGAGAGAGAGAGACAGGGAGATAGGGAGACAGAGACACAGTAATAGAGTGAATTCGATTGTCCTAAGGGTTGATCTGAACAGGATGGAACAGGCGGCAGGCAGGCAGTGCAGCCGGCCGATTGAAAGGCCCAAAAGGACATGCTGTCAACTGTTGTTGTTGTTGTTTCTCTCTCTCTTTGCTCTTCTTTCGTCTTCCTTTTTGAAACACAAACAAAACAAAGTAGAAGAAAACCCCAGGAAAACAGAGAGACAGACAGACAAAGACAGAGGAAAAAAACAACAATTTGAATTCAATAAGGATGCGACGAAAGAGAAGGAGTAGAATACCAGGAAGTGCTACCCGCCGGACCCCAAGTCGGGTCAAAAGTTCAAATGGACACACACACACACGCACACTCACACGCATACAAAATAATAATAATACTCGTAAAAAGGAGTCAAAGAGTCAACAAGCACTTTTCACACACATTTTCTTGCTGACCGCAACACAATGCTCCAAATTCCTGTCCAGTCCTGCCTCCCCCATAATTTATTAATATTATTGGTCGGGGTCACCAGCTCTCGCCGTAGCCTCCCGCAGCCTCTTCCTGGTGCATACAAAGGCCCCGCAAATTACACATGTCGACACTTTATTAAAAGCCAAAACCAAAGGCAGACAAAAAAGGGTTTTAAGGATTTTGATTCGATATTGGAGGACTTCTCCTCCACGTAACCCTCCCTTCGTTTTTTTTTGTTTTGTGACCATTTTTTGCGGTCTGCCAAAAACGAAACTGATCCCGGGGCTATAAAATGTCGACCCGTCCATATGTTGGTTTGGTTTCGGTTAAAGAGGATGGTGAAAGGAGCAGAAGAGGAGCAGCGGCGGATTGGGTACCCGAGGCCCAACAACTTTTAGCGCGATTTCCTTTTTCGGTTAACGCCCCCCCCATGCCCATGCCCATTCCCATTCCCGTCCATGGCCATGTCCATGTCCATGTCGGGGCTGGCTGTGCGTTTAACCCTTTCAGAGCCAACAAGAAACAGGAGAAAAAAAATGCTGTTAAGGTCTACACTTGACTACATGCAAATTATGCCTCGGGCGGGGGCACAAAAGAGAGGCCAAACGAAGAGGAAGGCCAAAGGGGAAACGGGGAAACGGGGAAACGGGATAAGGAAGACTGGAATAGGAAACTCCGCGCGCGCATCCTTCTTCTGTCCGTGGCATGGCAAGTCCCACCCCTTTGATTACAAGCCATGTAATTTTAATGGATATTTATAATGAGCATCTGTTTTAAATTTTTACTCGTATATTTTTTGGTTCGCCGTTCCATTCCATTCAGCCTCTAAAAGGTGACACAGCACAAGGTCCGCGCCCCGAAGCTATGCGAATTGTTGTCGGGTCATTGTTGGGTCTGGTCGGGGCTGGTCTCGTCTGTGGGGCGGTGTTAAGGCAGAAGACCGACCGACCAACAACCCAACAACCAATAACCCATTATACATGCAAGGTGTTAAGCTGGGGGAATTTTTTCTTTCATTTTTTTTTTTTTGTTTTTTTTTTTCCATGTGTCGCTCGTATGAATATTGTATTTATAAAGGACCACAGGTGAACAGGTGGTTCCCTCTGCCAGTCGGTGCCTGTCGGTGCCTGCCGTGTGGCTCTGCCACTCTTTGAAGCTTTGGCAATTAGTCATTGAAAATTTCGAGGCTAGCAAAGGGGTTGTGGCTGTGGTTAGGGTTGTGCATATGAATTAGGTTTTTCCTCTTTCTTTTATTATTTAAATTATTCATTTAATTTTTCAAATTTTAAGCATTTCATTTTATCAAAGAAAAAGGAATGGGAAAGAAAAGAGTTCGGAAAACCGAATAGATTCGGTTAGATTCGGTGGGATTCGGTTAGATTCGGTAGGACTCGGTTAGATTCGTTGGGATTCGTTGGGATTCGGTTAGATTCAGCGTTGGGATTCGGTTACTGTGTAAAATCCCAAAAATATAATATCTATTAAGTCATATCTGAATAAAATGTTGTTGTATCTCATCTAAAACTATTCTGATTATTTTCTAGAATATAATAATTTTTTTCCATAAAATCTATTTATTTATTTAGTTGAATCTTTTCTCATATAGATAGATCCACAAATGCTGTCATATATTTCAATGTGTCTCCCTCCTCCCTGAAATCATCTCCGATAAACAATCCAAGTCAAGTTCTCTCCCCCTCGGAGCGCCAAATCCCAGTTAATGTCATCTAAATGCTTACAACTTAAAACCAACTTAAGCTCGAGCTTCAGCTTCAGACAAACTTTTACGCATATACATATATAAAGATATATGTATGTAGATATACATATATATCTCACTCCATATACATGTACATGCGTATGTATATGTACATCTAATACCAGGGTATGGCAAATATTTATCGGTCATGCATGTCACGTACTCCCAAGTGGAGTAAAGCTGGCAAACGGAGGGGGCGCTGGAGAGGGAGCTCTGCGGGGGAAAAGCCAACGTGACGCTAACACTCATTGACCATCTGACGGCCTCAAATACACGTTAAACATGCTAACCTCTTCGAGGGGGAGGGGGAGGTGGTGGGAGATTGTAGGGGGCGTAACAGATACCCTGTCACATCATTCAGCAGCGTGGAGGCATTAGTTTGTATGCAAATTAAATAATTTGTTGGACAGCCACTTGCCAGTTGCTACATGTGGCACAAGAAGGAGAAGAAATCCTTTCATTGGAGTGTCCCCAAAAGTCATACTTGGCTTTGAAGCATCAAAGACATTCTCAGATGCTGCCACAGTGGAACAAGCAGGTGCATTTCCCAATTTCCCAATTTCCCATTTCCCAGTTTCCACTTTTCACCCAAAAACCTGTACCACTTTGCTCTCTATGTCTCTCTCACCCCCGTCTTTCTCTCCTTCTCGGTCTCTTGTGACATTGACATGGAGACAGCCGGAGCAGCAGCAGGAGGCAGCAGGAGGCAGCAGGAGGCAGCAGAAGGCAGCAGCAGCCGCAAACGCAGCAAATTTTCGGTTTGACATTTTGGCAGGAGCTTCAGTCGCTTCAGTCGCTTCGTTCTAATTGCAAGTGGAGGGATGTGGAGCGGGTAGCGGAGGGAAAGCCTTCTTCTGGGGGCACCTCTGTGGTGGAACCTCTTTGCATGTTGCCTGGACACGCTTCAGTCTCTTTTAATGCTACCCTGAATGCAGCATAATTTGACATATTAATTTTTAGTAGGCTCTCTCTCTCTCTGTCGTGTCCTCCTGCCTGACAACAACTAATGAGCACGGTCAGGGGGGTGGCGGGGGCAGGGGCAGGGGCACCTCCCCTCAAACATTTTGCCCCATGTTGAGTTGCCTTCTTTTTTGTATCTTTTGTATCTTCACCCAATTGCACTCGTCTCTCAGTTGGTGGCATTTTTTTTTCTTTCTTTTTTCCAACTTCTTTGCCTCCTCCGCCTTCTGCTCCCCTCCCCTCCTCTTCATCGCATATTATTCTATATTTAAGCGACTTCATTGGGGATTCTCGGTTGTCTTCGTTCTTTCTTTTCCTGGCTTTGGTGGGGGCATAATTTAATAAATTTATGAAATTTAATAGAGAGGAACGTGTTTGCGTGGCCACAATATTGTGGTGGCTCTCCTTCTCTCCCTCTCTCTCTCTCTCTCTTAGTCCCTCTCTCTGGTTCACTGAAATGTATACAACAGGCGGAAGAATGTAGGGGAACTGTGTTAAAGTAGGCGTGTCAGCCGCCTGAAGGGGAGGCCCATCACTTATGTCAGGTCCATAGAGGATTTCAGACAATTTGTCCATGAAATTGAGAAGAATGCGAGAGTTTTCCTTTCTTTTTGTGATTATTTATTCAAAAATGTAATCCGCGCAGGGAAGTCTTTTACCGTTTCGATGGCGCTTCGAATCGTATCAGAAATGGAGGGGGGAGGGGGTTTCGTTGGTCTTTGCCACTAATAGATTTCCATCTGTGACAAATCCCCGGCTTAACTGCGTCCGACATTAGCCACATCTATCAAAAGATGGACTGGACTGGTCCTGGACTGGGCCTGGACTGGTCCTGGACTGGTCCTGGACTGGGCCTGGACTGGGCCTGGTCTGGTCTGGGCTGAATGGAAAGGGTAATCAAGTCAGAAGGAAAGTGCCACCCGAAAGTCGCATAATAAAGCCAAATAAATGCCCAATGAGCTTTGTCAGAATCAAACTACCAAAACGGTAATTCCGTTTCATGGAGTGTCGCCTATGCGGACCGTAACAGGCAACGGTCCGGTCCATTTGATGTGCCATCCTATACCCCCACCTGACCAGCAGCAGCACCATGCCGCATGCCGCATGCCCCCCTCGCCCCCTCCCTGTTGAATGGATACACTACACGCAATAAGAACCAAATCATGGAAAGAGAAAGAGTAGGAAGAAGCCACAGAACAGCACACACAAAATATTACAACAATTTGCATAAAGTCTGTTACTGTTACAATTGGGAAGACGACAGCCAGCGGCGGCGGCGGCGGCAACGGCAACGGCTACGGCTACGATGGCGATTCCAACAGCGATGGCGTCTGTGGCATGCAACCATTCGAGATACAGATATGCCACAAGACCACGCGGCTAACGGCAAAAAGTGTGCGCCTGAAACCTCTTCGAGTACACCGTACACCGTACACGTACACGTACATCGGATCGGAGATGTTCGGGATGCCACAGATCGGGATCGGCATTGGGATCGGGATCGGGATGAGGTTGGTGGTGCTAAGGCTGGTGCCTTGCTGCGCGTACAGTTAGACGAAGGCGTTCAGCCGATAGCCGAAGCAAAAGCCGCAGCCGCAGCCACAGCCACAGCCAAGCCGGTTTCCCTCGCTCCTGGACACTGGTACCATAATAATTACAAGAACAAGAAGTTATGGCAGGTGGCAGGGACCACAGAACCATGGAAGAGGCTCCCCCCCCCTGTGGCAGAGTGGCAACCAGCCAGCCAGAAGGAAAAAGTGAACTAAAGCTCAGGTCTGGCTGTCAGCCGGGCGATATAATGCTGGAAATTATATATTATTTGAATAATAACGCATCAAATTACATCAACGAAATGTACAGTCCAGGGAAATGAAAGACCAGGCCGGAGTGATTGATGTCTCCTCTCTGCCAGGAGGAGGATCACTGGATCACTGGATCATGATTTGATTCATTTGGAAAAGGGAGTGAATCGAAGAGTTGTCATTGCCCAAAGTGCTGCTGAATGGTGCACAATTAAGTGGAATTGCCACTGATGTTAATTAGTAGCGTGTTTAAATGGCAGGCACACTGTTTAGCCCAGGGCCAACCGGAAACCGAATCGATTCGGAGAGGATTCGGTATTCGGTATTCGCTTCGTTCGAGATGTTCGAATCAGTGTCTCGGAAAACGCTCGTGTCCGAAGTTCTCGCACTCGGCTTTGAGTGGTTCGGGTGTGATCCGAATCTGACTGAAGCCAGGACTCGTTCACGAGGCACCAGTATATGTTCTCTCTTCTCTTTTCCCCCTTTTAGGCCACTTCCCCTTGACCCTTGACTTTATGTTAATTTTTCAATGCGTTTATCTCTCATTTGGTTGTTGTTCGGTGATTGTTGGTTTGATTGGCAAAAAACAATCAATCAGTATGCTTGGGCGCCATTTTGGGGGATAGATAAGTTTCAGTTATCATATCACGTACAAATTGCGAAAAATTGTATTCCCCGACGCGATGCTGGGCTGCTGGGATGCTGGGAAATGTCAGAGTTGGCGAACACCGAACCCCACTGACACTTGAAATGCTTACAAAACTGATGCTGGCAACATGTGAAGCACTTGTGCACATCATCCACATTTCCAGCATCCAAAGCCACTGACATCGATCCCATCGATGGTGCTTCTGCTGCATAATCTTTCCTCCTAACCCTCCTCCTGCCCATAGCCATAACCATAGCCATCTCCATCCTCATTCCCTGCCCATTCCACAGCCGATAAACCGAAACCACTTGACGTTGGTTGGTTGGTTGGTTGGCTGGTTGGTTGGGCCAAGTCGAGTGCGCATTAACTAAAAGCCTCCACTCCACTGGAGCTCTGAGCGGGGGGGGGGGCTCTAAGCGGAGCGGAGCGGAGTGTATATCGACGGTGTGGCGGGCAGCAACAAAAAAAAACATGCAGAAGAGGAGAGGCGAGGAGAGGAGAAATAAAAAACATTCACTGAAAACTATTTGCAACAATTTTTCACAGTCAGCTGCCATAATTTTTCACACAAAACCCCGCAGATGAACATGGGGTCCAGTGTCGAGTGAGCTCCAGCCCCCATCCCCCATCCCCCAGCCCCTGCCCCAGCTCCAGCTCCACTCGGATGAGAATCTTTTGCTTTTATTTTAACACTTTAAACGATGACGTTTAGATGGGGAGCAGCAGCAGCAGCAGGAGCAGGAGGAGGTCGCTAGCGACTGTTCGCGATTCCCCGACTGCATTTTCATTTCCATTTCTCGGTAGACTGGCCAACGCTTTGTAATCAACCATGGACAGAGGGAGACAGGGACAGACTGCGACTGCGAGTGGTACTAGTACTGGGTTGTATTGGGCCTGCATTTGCTGCAGATGCCATGCTCAGATACAGATACACCACAATTTATCTCACAGTTTGCAGTCTAAACAAAACCGACTGCTGGCTGGCTGGCTGGCTGGCTGGCCCTGCTGCAAGTTTTTAGCTGCTCAGCGGCAGGCTCATCGGACTCATCTCCTGCCAGGCCATTTGCCATGTCCGCATCCGCATTGTCCTCTCCCTCCTCCTCCTCCTCCTCCTTGTCCTGCTGTTGGGGCCACGACAGCGATAAATGTTTCAGCATTCAGCAAACACAAGCCTCGAAACTCCGGCAAATACTCGGTATACAAATGATTTCGTATTTATTTCGGCCATGTACCCACCGATGATGACAGCCCCAACAGCCCCGACAAACCCGACCAACCGACAGCATTCTCTGGATCAAGAGTTGCTCTCTCCGTAGTATCCCTCTGCCAGTGCAAATTTCAACTGAGGTTACACTAATTATCCATGCGGGCTCGACTGGGATCGGGGCTCCAGGACGGGATGCGCTGCATATGGCAGAGCAGGCCCAATTGTTGGAGCCACGGACTTTGATACTAATTATGTATGACCACCATTAGGAGTCCATTTTTAAGCTGTGTTCTCCCTTTTTTTTCCTTTGGTTTTCCGTTTCGGTGCACTTTTAGAACTCATTTGGCAAGCGCTTGGCACTAATTTCCCATAGGCGAACAGACATTAACGCGATTCACCAAGGAAAAGTGAATCCTTCTTTTTCCTGTAACCGATCAGGAAATTTCGGTTTTTTCTTCGCGCTCACTCTCCATTGGGTTTTGCGGCAGAGAGAATGAGCAAGCAATACAATAATTGCTGTGACTCAGAAGCGTCTCCAAATGGTCTCTTTGATCCATAAATAGTTAGGGGGGAAATGGATGACGAACCATCGGAACATATCGTATTTCAATGTTGTTTGCTCTACAGCAGGAAATGAATTGTGATATGAGTTCCACTGAAGATCAACAGATCATCAAAACCAGTGGAAACCAATGTTATCCACGAGCTTGGGTATGAGAAAAAATCATCCAATTGTTTACGCACAGAAGAAAAGAAAAAAAAACCGAAAAATAACGAATTGAAAAAAGAAAAACATGACACACAATCGCTGATTGATTTCGCGCATTCCTCAGTGACCCACACCACACACCATACCATATACCATTTAGCATACCCCCACACCCCCCAACCACACCGCACTGCCTGGCCAGCGACGCGTCGGTCTTTCTTTTGTGGCCTGCTGCTGATAAATGATTTCAATATTTATAAAAAAAAAAATAAAAAATATATACGAACAGAAACAGAAACTGCGGGGCATCAAATTGCGTCAAAAGCCTGTCAGTCTCATTAATTTTCGCATCAACAACAACAACAGCAAAGGGAAAATAAAAAGCGTACAGAGAGAGAAGAGAAAGACGGACGGACGGACCGGACCGGACCGGACTGGACCGACTGACATTCAAATGCTTTGTCCGGCATCGCTGGATATTCAATTGCTGGAAAATGCTTGGCGCCCATGGAAAACTATCTGATAATGAAGGCCCCAACCTGCTGTTCTGCTGTTCTGCTGTTCTGGTCGAGGGATCAGTGGAGGACAGGACAGGCCAGGCCAGGACAGGCCAGAACGGAACAGGATGGACCCTGGCCAGTGGGCTGGGGAGGTGATTCAGCATTTGGCATTGAATTATTTGTAAGCGCTGCTTTCAGGCCACATTTATCAGTCATCAGTGTGCGCGGTTTAAAGGTTTTTTGCTTTTCAATAAGATAGAGTACCGATAGACGAGCGCAGGGAATGTGGGAATGGGAATGGAATTGGAATTGGAGTTGGGAATGGGGTTGGGGGTTGGGGGCTGGGAAACCCTCTTTGGGGCTTTTATGGTAAAAGCTTTAATGTGCAAGAACTGAAGAGTGTTTTAACAGAATTGGAAATGCGCTGAAAATATTGTGCATCGCATTGGCACTCGAATTGATTGTGATTGAATAAAGCTTGATTGAGGGGTGGTGGATTGGGGGATGCTGCCTGCCCCAAAAGGTGTAATTTCCGCTTCCTTTTTTTGTTTTGCTTTTGCAAGTCTTTTCTTATGCCTCCAGAAAGCCTTGTGGAGAGCCCCCCCCACCCACTGCTAATCGCTAACCCTTTGTCCGGTCTGTCTAGTCCTCTCCGAATTGCCGCAAATTAAAGCCTTTTCGGCTAACGACAGACACGAACCATGGCCGAAAACTTTAAGCCATTTGTCAACACAGAGGCTTGGAGGCAGCCAGAAGCAGCCAGGGAGAGCCAGAGAGAAGGGGGCGTTGGTAGGTGTGGGGCATGGGGCATGCAAAAATGCGTTCCCCAACGCATCTACCTACAAAAAGGAGCAGAAGAATGGATGAATGGATGAATGGTTGAACGGATGCCTGGATGCCTGCCTGCCTGCCTGGCCCCAAAAATGGCACCAAAAATACCGATATAACCAAAACTCGTTCGTTCGCTCAACCCATCAACCCCCACCCATCAACCCCCACCCCCACCCCCACCCTCTTCCACCCACGAACCGAACACTAACTCAACCCCGAAATCCCCCGTTCATTGCCCGTAGAGCGACGACCACAGGAAAATTTATAGGCAATAGCTAAAAACAACATCGCTTCACTTGAGCGTGAACAGTGCCAGCCAAAAGTACGACAACGACAACGACAGCAGCCAGAGAGTGTAAGTGAGTGAGAGAGAGACAGAGAGAGAGAGAGATATTGTGGGAACTTCAATTCGGTTCAGTTTCAGAGTCGATGAGGTTCGGGGTTCGAGGTTCGAGGTTCGGGGTTTGGGCTATGGTTCTACAGTGCTGGCGAACAGTACTCGTACTCTGGATATAAAAGTCAATGGCTCGCATAACAAAACACAGGAAAAGAGCCAAAAAAAAGACGGAATGTTGTTTGTTTTTTGGATATTCCGCATTCCATGAAAAGCAAATTAAGCCATCGGCCTCCCCCTACCCCCCACTCCGCCTACCCCCTCCCCCGAAAACAGAAACCGGGGAAAATGAGAAGAGAAAAGTTCATCTGGTTTTTTTTCTCTGTTTTGCGTATTTTGCAAAACATTTTCGAAACTAGAATTTCGCCGCACCTGCAACAATGAGTGGCACCAACAGAAAATTAAGCGATGCGATACGAAACGAAAGTCTCCACAAAGAATCAGAAAAATGTTTGTTTGAAACTTGTTCAAGCGAAGACCAATCCCCAGCAGATCCGAAACCCCCCAAAGTTCTACCAACTTTTTGACAATTTTTTTTTGGATTTTTTGGTAATTGCCCAAAAAAGAAATAAGAATAATAATAATCATACATAGTGTCTGTAGGTGGGTGGGTCTGTGGGTGTTTTTGGGTCTGGCTCTTCGAGATAATGGAGACGAAAAGACAGTAAGTTAAGAGGACTTACAGGTACGAGTCCGGGATCCCTTAATCCAGAGAGAGAGAGAGAGAGAGCACGAGAGCACTCGCCGTATAATTGCGTATTTATGGTTGACTTTGACCCTTTTGGTCCCTTTGGTCCAGGCCTTCGGGTAAACTTTTTTCCCCAATTGGCTTTGGGCAAAAGTTTTGACAGTTTTGATGCTCGAGGCTTTTGGGAGGAGCAGGAGTTGCCTCTCTCTCTCTCTCTTCTGTAGGGGCTTAGCAAGGGTTTCTGTTACTCACACACACACATTCTCGTTACTCGTTACTCGTTACGAATTAAAGGATTCTTGGTTAAGGAAGATTCTAAAAGCTAGAAACACTCGAATGGGAAACGTACCTGCAATAGAAAGAAGAAAGATTGTTAGATTTAATTCATACATAATTACTTATAGACTATATCTACTTTTCGATCTTTAAACCAACAACATAAATCGCAAGATAACGATTTTTAACTACTCATAAAAGCTGAGTAAAAGTTTATGTGGATGGGGGGAGGTATGAGGGGTATGGAGATTGACTTAAGACTCGAACATTTTACGATGCAGCCATCCATCGTAGAATCTCTCTCTAGGGAGAGGCCACATCAAAATTCTGTGCACACCTTTCGGCCAGGGCTGGCAATCACTCAAAAAAGTGCAAATAAAGAAGAATTTCTGATTTCATTTTGATGGCTTTTAATCAGCTTAAAAATTAGTAGCCATAAAAAGTGAATTTCCCCTCGCCACGCCACTCCACTCCACGCCCAACTTCCATCCTTCATCCTTGGTTCTCCAAGATGTTGCATCTTCCACCGGTGGCAAGATTATTATGCTTAATGATGTACAACATAAAAAATCCTTTTTTTACGATATGCAAACGCATTTTGATAATTTGCTTTAAATAATAAACAAGAGGAGAGCTCTCGTTCTCTCTGTCTCTCTCTCTCTCTCTCTCTCTGTCTGTCTGTGTGTGTGTCTCTGTGGCAGGATGCAGGCACCCATAAAAAGTTTGAGCGTGCCATAAAAAACACTTAAGCGACGAGTGGCGAGGCAAGAGGCAGGAGATGGTTCGCTGAGGAAAGAGCCGAGGAATAAGCCTCTAATGGGTTGCTTAAGAACACGTTGCCACTTTGCCTCAGAGACTCAGAGACTCAGAGAGAGAGAGAGAGAGAGAGAGAGAAGGAGAGTGAGGGAAAAATCATTTTCATGTAAATTGACACGTTTCATTATGAAGATGGATCTGCGGCATCCATATCCATCCATCAATCCATCCACTGAGGGAGGTGCTCTCTAGCACCAAGGTGCTGCAGTTCCATGGAGTGACAACCAACCCGGTGACAACTCTGCAGCAGCAGCAGGGATTGGGTGTATCACCCAGGGTGTAGCACACATTGTGGTCGAGGCTGGGAAACATGATATGCTGTGCGGTAAATAAACTACCGAACCACCAGCCGGGGCTTTCTTCTGCCAAGGCAGAGAAGTGCCACAGAGTGCACGAGCAGGCAGGGGCAAAGTGCCACAGAGTGCAACAATTGGCCCAGTGTGTGTGTGTGTGTGTGTGTGTGTGTGGCACTTGCACACTTCCAGACAGGAAGCAGACCAGCATGCAAAGTTTCGAGTTTCCAGCAAAGTCGAGGGAGGGGAATGCGAGTCGCATTCGGGTGACCTTGGTAGAAGGATACAAAAGGCCACCAATTGATCCGGTTTGAGCTTTCAAATTGAGTATCGAATATTACCCTATTTAAAGGGATTACATTTGGCCATATTTTCCATAAAGAAGTTCCCTAGAACCAGAGCCCCCCTGCATAAGTCCACAGTATACTCATATCTCTCCACCCGAAATGTTCGAACTGTTCGAATCCGAATCCGAATCGATTCGGTTGCCAATCCTATATGGATTCAGCATTCTCTGGAGTAGCTAAGCATTCTTTTCTTTTCTTATGAGAAAGTTTTCGAGTTCCTGCAGCTGTGTTCTGCCCACCCACATTCTCGTTCGGCTCCTGTCCTATTACTATTATTAGCATTTACCACACCGAACCCCCCAATCGGCTGGCCGGCAACAGCAATTGCGGTTGAAGTATTGCAATTGATAGGCCTCGACGACTTCTGAGGCTTTCACTGGGTGAACACCCAACCCCAACCCCAACCCCAACCCAGCCTTAACCCACTGCCAGTCGATGGAGGAAGGTGGTGCAATTTGGTGCAATGTTGCACATGCATACATGCGGCCAGAATCACTTATTCTCCTCCGGATTGGAGTCCGAGTTTCCCGGCATCTGTTTTTCTGTTTTTCTGTATTTTTTTCTTACCTATTTACAACCGCTTTAACCTAATTTTATTACCCAGAGGGGTGAGGGGTAAGGGGTGAGCGGGGAGCGGGGAGCGGCGACCGGTGACTGTACCACTCACCACCAACTCAATTAAGCCACACAGCCAGCAGAGGAGATAAAAACTCGAATGGGGACAGCATCCATCCGTCCCCCAGTCCCCCAGTCCACAGTCATCTCTGGCTACTGTTGCCCCCCCCCCCTCCTCCTCCTCCTCCTCCTCCAATCTATGTATGTATCTTCGCACTCTCATTTGGACCCCATCCAGAGCCAGAGCCAGAGCCGGAGACCAGAGCCAGGGCCACTCATCGCATGCATGTCAAGTGTCTCTGGCTGCTCCATGCTGCCCCATGCCCCATGCCCCACCTCTGGCATCTCCCTGCTGCTGTGCTGTGTGGTACATAAAAATCCAATTTTCGTAATTAAAAAAAATAAAAGCCATGCAATGCAGCAAGAGATGCCGCTCCATGACCACTCCCCGAGTCCAAGTCCAAGTCCAAGTCCGACTCCAAGTTCGAGTCGAAGTCCGAGTCTCATCTCATTAGAGCACTTCCCTTAGTGTCCCCCCTCCCTCCCTCCCTTCGCCACTTAACGGTAGCATAAGCACTCGAAAGCATAAGCAAAAAGAAAAACATAAATGCAGAAGGAACAAATCGGAGACTGGAAATTCAGTTTTCAAATCATTGAATGGAAAGAAAGGGAAAAAAAACGCAAAGAATGCTAAATAAATAAACAACAATAAAAAAGAAGGGAAAGGCAGACGCAGACGTAGACGTAGACGCAGGCCAAGATTGAAGTTTATTCTATTCTCTGCTGCGGTGCTGCTGCTGCTCTGCTGCCTCTCATCGTGTGTATGAGAGACTCTTGAAACTGGCATATCATCGTTGGCGTTGGCCAAGGCCAAGAGTCGGTCCGACAATCCAAGAGTCGAGTTTCGAGTGTCGAGTGTGAGGGAAGGGTCGCAGATGGGCCAGGAGCCAGAGGAATCATCATCATCATCGTCGTCGTCGTCGTCGTCATCACAGTTGTCCGACACCACTGTCCAGGGGCATCGTTAAAACGCTTAGCACGTTTTTAATTATGCCACGAAATGGAGCTGAGACGGACTGCCACTGCCACTGCCACAGAGGATGCCCCTTCGGGCGCCCTTTATTTTCGGGGATACGCTTCAAGTGCCACACTGCGATTTCTACTTAACTCTGGCTCTGGCTCTGGCTCTGGCCAGACAATTGTCTGGTCATTTTTCAAATGCAAATTGCAGCTAGGCTGAAGGCAAGGAAAGCCACGGAAACTGTTTATTAAAGCCACGGAAAATGAGGTGCCGTATGGAAGGTGGTTTTACATCGCTTAGGTTTTACTTTGTTGTACTTAGAGAACAAGAGTCTTTCCAAACACAAAACCAATCTATTCCAAGTAAAAAACATACATAAAGTATAGAATTTATGACTGCCAGGGTGCGAGCGGAGAAATGATCACGACACGACACACGACAGCCCAAAGTCAAGTGCAGTAAGCAATCAGTTGGCCACTCGCAGTACCGATGCACCCAATACAAAGTTGTCCCCATTCCTCATGGTAAGATTCTGAAATAGGGTGTCTAGACTTTTCTTTTAAGGTCTAAATATGTTTCCTAGAAGTAAATATCCCCCTCAAAAAAAAAGGCACTAAAAATATTCTATGAATATTTGTCCATCGTTTTTTATTGTAGATTTATAAGATATTTTTATAGGGTTTTTCTCTGCGATTTCTTCAGTTAGTTTTGATCTGAAATCTTTAGTTTTTTTGGCTGTGTTCGTTTGCAGTTTTCAATTTCGGAACCATTAGATGTTTCATTATTAGATGCAAGAAACTTTCTCAACTATAAAATCCATGGAAATTCGCTTTTCGCTTTCAACAGCTTACCAAACGAAACTTGAACAATCACAGAAATATTTTGCAGCCAAACAAAGGAAAAGCCAGGAAAAACTACAAAAGCACTGCACTGCACGGCACGGCACTGCACAAATAATTTAGAAAAGCACAAAAACTGCTGCAGGATATGGAAACTGAATTCCTGACAAACTCGTTGGCCTGCCCCAGCCCCTGCCCCAGCCCCTGCCTGCCCCAAATATCTCGCACAAAAGTCCTGGGGGCACGAAACTAAGCAGCAACAAAAAACAGAAACAACAACAACAAAATGTCTGTAAAAAAAACACAAAGAAAAAAAAAACAATTTTAGATAAATTAAAAAAAAAATACCATCATTTTTTGTTTTGTTTTTGTTTTTGTTTTTGGGTCAATTATTGAGTTGGCTTAGAATTTGCAATTGGCGAAGCGTTCAACATGTGGCAGACCAGACTCTGATTAGCTGCAGGTCTTGGAGGGGACTTTGAAGGAGGGGGGGAGGGGGAGGGGGGCTATTGCCTGTTGCTTTCTTGGCTTTGGCTTTGGCTTCGGTTTTTGGCTCAAACTGCCCGACGGCGATTTTCACAGTTTGTCAAACAGAAAGAGAAAGAGAGACAGAGGGTGAGAGAGTGAGAGAGTGAGAGAGGAAAATGGCCAAGAAAAAGTGCAGCTAAATTCGTTTCTTCCACTTCTGCGCTTGCCCCATGCTGTGGCATCAGTCAAACGTCCAACAGCCGCCACTGTGGGTGCATCTCTTCTTAGCCCTGTCTCTGTCTCTGTCCCCGCTCCCGTCTTCTCCTCCTTCTTGTTTGACTTGTTTTCCTGTTGTCTGTCTCTGTCTCTCTTTCTCTCCGTCTGGCTTCGAAATGCACGTCTATTGACAGTAACCATAATTTGTTTGTCTAGCGGCGGCGGCAGCGGCAGTGGCAGCGGCAGCGGCGGCTCTGCCGTCAGGGGATGCCGGGGTTCGGACCGCGTAAAAGTGCCCAAGTGGCAGTGGAGTGGCAATTGCCTCAGAGGCCTTCTCCTTCTCCTTTTGGCCGCTCCACTGCTGATGGCTTAAACATTAGTTGTTGCTGCTGCTCTTGCCAGTTACCGTATTTTGTTGTTGTGTGCTGTGTGTGTGTGCTGTGTGTGTGTGTTTGGGGGCCACAAAAACTGATGACAGTTATAAATGATGGGGTTGGTTTTTTCGGTGGGAGAGTGGGGGGGGCCACGTCCCAAGTGAGTGCTTAAGTGTACCTAATCTGGGTGCCAAGTCTTCGCCACAGACCGGAGTGCTCCGATGTCCACCGGAAAGTGTAGCTTTAAACATAATACCCATATACGTATGCCCGAGAATTGAATGCACTGAAAGGTTAATTGTTGACAGGCGTTGCACCAAACGGTTTCCGCTTAAATGCACTCCCAAAAGTATCTGTGCACCGAATAGATAACTCCACAAAAACTAAACAAATTTATATTAGTTTAATGTTAAAAACATGAATTAAAATCAATTTCCAAGCAATAATTACATGAGTAAAGGAATACATAAAAATTAATGCAAAAAAAGGTTTTGATTTATATTTATACAACATTTATTCTGGCAACCCATTTAAACTAGATCCAATCGTTCCTAACATATCCTAACATATCCTAACATATTCCTACATATCTATATAGTCTATAAAGTCTGACTGCGATGAAGGACCTATGTATCTGTGAATGAAAGAAGAGCCCTTAAACTGGGCGAATTACTCGATTGAAAGACCCGCATGAACATTGAATTGAATCGATTCGTTGGCATTCGCTTCGTTCGAGCTGTTCGAATCAGCGTCTCGGATTCTTCATTCCATCAAAACGATCGCCCAAGCGACGAGCCCAAAAAATTTCAATCATTTTTCTCGCTCACTTTCCATGTGGTTTTCTGGTGGAGAGATTCGTGTTGATCCGTAATCTGACTGATCGAAAGTTTCGATTGAAGAAAAGATGTGATTTTCTGAATACTCTGGATGCATGAAGGACTCTGGTTCGTATCCTATACGATATGGTAGTCGGTAAATGAGTAAATCTTCTATGAGTTGTAGACTTAATAACAGTTTTAATTGACGTCCCCTTCGAAGCGTAATAACCAGAGTAATAACCATTTTTGATTAGAAAATAAACGTACCTAAACAGCTCAAAGGAAGTGCAGAGACAGAGAGAGAGAGAGACAAAGAGTGAGAGAGAGAGAGACAAAGAGAGAGAGAGAGAAAGAGAGAGAGAGAGAGAGAGAGAGAGACAGACAACTTTTAATAATTCGGTGCCATTAGGGCGGCAATTTGAATTTAATTTACCGCCAATTGAATTCGGGTAGCGACCAGACCATATTTTGTACCGTTTTGGCCATTATAACGGCACATAAATGCGCCAAGTAACGGTTAAAGTTGTAAAAGCCAAAATCATGGCATTTAACCCGTATTAGCCATGGCAAATTGATTTGGTGGCCATTTCTAGAGTCCGCCCAATGCGCACCGCCCGCCCTGTCCGCCCGCCCTGTCCGCCCATTTCTGACACGCCAACACCAGAGAGACGCAAGAAACATTTATCGTTTATCGTTTTATCGCCTCTATGGCCACAGCCACAGCCCCAACGCCGAACAAATTTCCTTTCAAGATAAAGTCATAGTCACAGAAATGGCCATAAATTACGCACTCGCAGCTAAGAGTGGCCAAGAGTGGCCAAGAGTTACACTTAGGTATTGGCCCAGTATAGGCCAGTGCGTTAGATCGGATCGGATCGATCGATCGTATCGTCCGATGGTCTCTAGATATGCATCTGGTAGACTGGTAGGCCCGACTGGTGGCCACTGGGACTGAGGACTGGGACTGGGGACTGGGACTGGGGCTGGGGCTTTCACTCTATAAATAATATAATCAATGCAACGCATATTGCAAATCAAAGCAAGGCTATCGCAACAATTTAATCGCCAACTTTAATTGTAAATCTTTGCCACAGAAAGTGGCACAGCACTGCTAAGACCTGCCCCCAGTCGGGGGGGCTATTAACGGCTCCGTTTGGTGCGGCTTGGCTCGGCATTAAAATAATGCTCTGGTAATAGTTCGATGGCCATAGGCGTTATGCCGGCCTGCCATATAGGGACTTCGGCTCCCTGACATGGCTAGCAATTTTCACTTGATGCATTGACAGCTGGCCAACAAAGCAGGCAGCAGGCAGCAGGCGGGGATGGGAGGGGAGGGGGATATATGTATGTATGTATGTATATCCAGAATGTGGCAGCACACACTCGAGAGCAAAAAACGAGATTCTGCTTGATTGTTTGCTCACTGGACGCAGGATGAAGTTGGCCCTAGAAAACTGAAGGGTTTCTTTTGGAGGGTATTCGGGTATGTTGAGACTGCAAGTTCCCCTTGGTAGACCAAATAATATAAAGATTCTTTGATGATTTGACCATGTCCAAATGTGGACTAGTTTAAATTGTATTTTATGCTCGAGCCAACAGCCTAGCCCCAATCTGAGCCCCCATTCAGCATCAGCATCTGCATCGGCATCTGCATCGGCATCTCCATCGTCATCTCCATCGTCATCTCCATCGGCATCTGCAGGTGGTGCAGGTGCTCCCCTGATTGTGTTTGCCTTGTCCGGCATGCGTGCCGAAGATGATCTGCAGAGTCTCCATCTCCATCTCCATCGCCTTTACCCCTCGAAGTGAATGCAGAAATTTTAATTAAATTAAACTTTACTTTGAGACACGTGTCTGGGGGGGGGACACGGATGGACAGGCCAGGATGGACAGCCAGGCAGACTCCCCTCCCCTCCCCTCCCCTCCACACCAGCATCTCGCTATCGACATCTCTCACCTCACATCGTAGGCCCAGGGATTGCTAGCTGGGATTGAGATTGGTAGTGGAATGGGGACTGGGACTGGGATTGGTGCTCGGATTGGGCCCGTACAATTTTTACGACAATTTTGCTTTTGTAGCCCCACTTCTGCTCTGGTTTGTGCTTTTCAATTAAAGCTGAGACTCTTCGTTCGTTTTTAATTGAATGGAAAACCCAAGGATATGGTAATAGAGTGGGTGGGGGGGGGAGTGTGGCATGTGGCATGTGGACAAGTGCTTGTCAGTGGGACAGTGGGGCAAGGGTGAAAGAACAACCGAAGTCCGCAATCGCAGCGAGTGAGCCGGGGCTTTGGCTTTGTGTGTGTCCCTTCGCTTATGGGAAATTCGTACACTCGTGGAATAGAGCTGTATTGCAGAGCCCTATAATATGTCATTTTTACACGCTTTTCCGAAAATAGAAGCCAAAACATTTGGGACTTTGACTTGTTCCAGCTAATTTGACCCACATCAAGCGAGGCGACTTTCATTTGGCCCATAAATAACCTTTTTCCCTGAAACATTTGACTTATTCCACTCTTAGCCACTCTGTCATTGGATCTATCGTGTCTGTTTGCCCTTTAGGCCGTATCTATCGCATCCAAGTCGAGGCAGTTGGCAGTTGGCAGTGGAAGAACATGCACACCGATACAGAAAAACAGCAACAGCAAACAGCAATAGAAACAGAAACATAAACTTAACACAATTTGGTCACGATTTAGGGAACGCACACGCCAAAAATTCATCAACATGCAAAGCTCTCACTCACTCTCCATCTCCATCTCTCTCTCTCTCTCTCTGTCTCTGTCTCTCTTTGGGTGGCCATCCAATCCAATCCATCCAATTTGCCTGATAAGAAGCGTTTAGGCCAAAAACATGCGCCAAATTACACCAAATTTCTCACTGTAATGTGAGTAGAGTAGAGACGGGGACTCTAGCCACCGCCCCACCTCGCACCACCTCGCCCCTCCCCTCCCCTCCCCTATCCTGATGGCACCAAATGGGGAACTAGTTTTTATGGCTCCCGACATAAATCAAAAGAGACCTGCCCCGCCCTGTCCCGCCCCGCCCCGCCCTGTCCTTGTCCTGTTTCTGTTTCTGTTTCTGCACGGTGGAACAATCGATGTTTTGTGACGCGTCACGCAAATCTCGATAGCAACACTGGCACACACTCACGCACACACACACAAGCACACACACAAGCACACACACACACACACGAAAACAGGAAAAACAATTTCCACTTGTCAAAAAGGAAAATGTGATTTGCGTGGAGCAGGCAGGCAGGCAGGCAGCAGGGACTCCGCTGAGATGTGGAAATTATCCAAACGCCAAACGCAATTTGACTTTGCAGTAAACATAAATCCAGACAAAATCACAAATCATTTCGGGAATGGGAATGGGAATGGGGGGGGGGGAATGGTGATTCGTCAGGGCACAGATAGAAGAGACATCCCAGGCATCCAATCGGGATAATGGTCCATCATCCATGGTCTCCTTTGGGATTGGGCTTCTCATTCTAATTAACGCGACAATCAAATCAAAGCCACCAAATGTTGTCACATGATTGATCCAACCGCCCACCCGTCCGCCCTCCTCCTCCCACAACGAACTGCCCACAGATTGCGCTGGCCTTCTGTCAGTCCAAGCCCATGGCCGGCAATCATGGTCATCAGCGGTCATCAGAGCGATCTATCTTGAATCTTTTGGGTCTTGAATTGGACTTATGCGCTTGCAGACTAAGGGGAGACGTTTGTTTTGGAGATGTAGATGTAGATGCAGATGTAGATCTAATCTGTAGAGGGTATACAAAATTCCCCCATATATGTATGTTAGATCACTGATTCCCCCTATTGTTTATAGGTTCTCCTGCCCACGTCTGCGGTCACACATGCACAATAGATTGCTCCACATATGCGGCCGTCCGTCCGTCCGTCCTTGCCTGCCGTTCCCTCCATAAGTCTGAGATGATTTACAGTTATGACAATTTTAAGTTGGTTCATTAGTGGCACACACACACACACACACACACACACACAGATACACTCGTAACTCTTTCGTGTCTGTCTGTCTCTGTCTCTGTCTCTGTCTGTGTTATGATTGAAGATGATTACAAATGTCTTGTTATGGACTGCATACAACTATTTTCCTCTCCCCCATCGTGACTCCGATCGTTATCCATTTGGAGTCTGGTCTTTTGCTCATCTGGATTTTACTCCCCCCCCCAACCCCCCAACCCCCCACACACCACACTCCACTCCACTCTCGTGGTTGTGTGTGGTGGTGGTGTGTGCCTGCACTTTAATTAATAGCCACTGTCAGCATTTTTGAGTAAAGCATCCGCCAGCTACGATGCTGCCTCCCCTCCCTGCCCCCTGCCCCCCCCACTGCTTCCCTGCTGTTTGGAGTTGCGTTTAAGTAGCTGCATTATGGCCATAACTAAAGCGCTAAATTATATCCAACTAATGGCTGTTTACGTATCTCATGTCTCGCTCTACCTCGCGAGCACGTCGGCGGCCCTGGCCAGGCATGCATGCGAGTTGGAGGCGGAGGCGGTGGCTGGGGCGGGGGCGGGGCCAACGTTAATTGAATGATTTTTTTGCTCGGATGAGATTCTTTCCTCCTGAATGCCTGACGGCAGAGAACTTTCTCTATTAGGCAATGGCTGGATTTTCATATCGGAATGTTTTGCCGGAGGATGGAAAATGTTTTAAAGTTCGGAATAGCCAAAGACCTGAATGAGAGATGCTTTATGGAGAATCTGTTAAACCTATAGATCCTTTGTTTCTGTAGCAGCTCTTAATTTTAATTGCAATTTTATTGATAAGCCATTTCCTGACTTCATTTTACTGCCAATAAATGTATGAAACAATATATTCCGGCCATTCCTTGAGAGCTTATGCCCTGGCATTATCTTTATGGCCTGGAACACCGATCCGAGCCGATCCTTAATGAATCTCATTTTCATTCTCAGCTGCTTAGAACTTTGCCACAATCCAAGGCACAATGGGAGGCTCCCCCAATAAACCTTTAATTTTCTTCTCTTTTTATATAAACCAGATCTGAACCCACACACATGCAACATACCCCCTTTCTCCCCCCCCCTTGCCCAGATGTGGAGCAGACAATTTATGATTTGCCTTTTTGGTGGCGTGGAGTGGAAACCCGTTCGAGTCTTCGAGCCTTCCATTTGTGGACTTTGCGCCTGCGCCGCCTGCGTGGCATCGACGGACTTCTTTAATTAAGTCTTGGCCATCCGCGACGCGTCGCGTCGCGTCGTCGAGGTGTTAACTGACCCAAGTGGCACAGGCACAAGCACTGCAACAATTTGTGGCTCCAAGGATTTCAGCTCTTTTCATATACATACATATAAAATATCTTTGCTTATTGGCCCATCCCATACCATCCCATACCATCGTATCCCCACTTAGTATGTCAGTCAGTCGACCATCTTGGAGACCCAAATATTTTGTTTATTTTGTTGGCCAAAGTGGGGAACAAGAAGTTATAGAGAGGAGAGGAGAGTATGGAGAGTACCTATGGTATTACTTTTTGTTTGCCATTGTCTGGGTCCTGGCAGACAATGGGCATTATAAATTCATCAGACCGACTTACTCTCTGCCTTACATATGAATGAATGAATGGATGGATGGGTGGATGGACGGGGCAGGGGGGAGTGGCCTGCATAATGTATCCGAGTGTATCTCAAGTATCTGTAAGATGCCTTTTGCCATCGCAAAATGGCGCAGCGCTTCACAGAACAATGGCCAAAACAGCAACACAGACGGCAAAACAACAACTAAAGACAGAAAATCAAGAGGAGACCAAAAGAAGGATTCCTCTGTCTGAGATTTGGTTTTCTTTTCTTGCCACCCGAAGAAGAAGAATCCAGCTCCTGCTCCAGCTCCCACTCCCACTCCCTGCTCCCTGCTCCTTACTGCTGCTCCCGCATCTGAGGTTGACATTTGTTTGTACTGTTCGCTTTTGTTTTTAATTGTGTCAAATATTCCATGGGCTTTTGGGGGCGACTGTGGCAAGTGGCAAGTGGCAAGTGGGGGGGAAGTGGGAAAGTGGGCCACATGAGTGGGTGCAAATGAAAGCCACTTCATTGAAAGAATTCTGTGGCATGAGCCTAACAAAAAACACAACATCTGCATACAACAGATCGGGTGCAGGGGTGCAGGGGTGGCGGGTGCAGGGGTGCAGGGGTGGCGGTTCGGTAAGGGGTCCCTGGGCTGGGTTAGTTTCTCTGATTAAAAGGGAATATACATAGTAGGTGGGTACATATGTGCTTCAGTGCTTCAGTCTTATGCTCCAGTTTGCACAGACAAAAGCGGGAATTACTGCTGCAGAAAACATCTAGAAGGAGTCCTTTCTTAGTCCTTAAGGAACTTGCACAAAGAAATATAAAGGACACAAAGTAAATAATCTAAGAATTTTCCATAGAGTTCTTACAGAATTCGATGGGTATTGTACGAAAACATCCCATAAGCGAACGGATCTGTTCGTTTCGAATGACACAGTTCGGAATTCGGAAGAAATATTCAGCTTTACAGGAAGATACACACCGTAGAATGGGAACATAGGATCCATCATGGAAGACAGCGAGAAATCCGACAAACCGAAGGCAATCCTTCAGTTAGGGAGCGGAGAGGCCTCCCCCCACCCCCGCACACATTTGTATCTGCATCTGCATTTGCAGCACCCAAAGGCCCCTCCTCTCTGTACAGATCCATCGTTCAACCTCAACACTTTCGATGTTGGTATGTAAATGAACAAATTTTCAATGGATTTAACAACAACAAATGGCAGGCAACAGGCAACATCCTGTTTAGTAAATGCAAAATAGGACCACAAAAAGGTGTCAATCGGATTCCGAATTTTTCGAATGATTTTTGCGTTGTGTTGTTTGGGGGCGGTTGGGGGCGGTTGGGGGCGGTTGGGGGGAAGGTTGGGGGGGTGCGGTTAGCCGGAGTTATTAAACCAAAAATTGTAAATGTGCCAACTGTCATAGTGCTGACTGCAGACTGGGGACTGGCACTGTCATTAAATGTTTGGGAGTAATTAAATATTTAGGCATATTTAACTGGCCAAAAACATGTCAGGCAAAAGTCAGAGCCAGCCAAAGGCAGGCAGGCAGGCATTAGCATTTCATTTTCGTTAACAATTCCAATTTGAAAAGCATTTTCATTTTCATTTGCATTTCCATTTCCAGTTGGGATCCGAAACGAACATTCAAAACCATAAACCGACTGTGGGCGGCCGCAAAAAACTGACAAGTGAGGGGGGGGACGGGGGATCCAATCCATCCATCAGCAGTTTATTTCGAAACTGAACAACAACTGTGTTTTTTTTTTGTATCTAAAGATTGTGTGTATCTGTGTGCCTTTAGCCGTATCTGGTGGTTAATGATTCCTCACACGATACTATTTATTTGAAATACATCTCTAATCTATCTCCTATGGCTGCCTCCCTTTCGCAGTTCCCCCGCAGTACAGGACACACACTCCTCCCCCCTGCATGTAGGACAAAGCGCTGTTATCGCTCAGAGCCAGAGCCAGGGCCAGGGCACGTATAGGAGAAATTGCTTTCCCATTCTCTGGTAATTTTTATGGGTTTACGGGGGCAGCTTTCCCAGGAGAGTCCTGGCGAGAGAGAGAGAGAGAGAGAGAGTGGACCCTGTCTTTGTTTGTCTCTGTGCTTAAGTAGCCGGAAGTATGTTGGATATATATGTATTTTTGTTGTCTCGCTTACCAGCAAATTAATTGAGTTGAAAGCGCTTGTGTGTGTGTGTGTGTGTGTGTGTGTAAAAATAAATAAATAATCGACATCGGCTTAACATTTATTGGTTATAAATTGAACAGTTCGAGCGTGAAATATAAAGTGGATTATAGTTTTAATGCGAGCAGAGAACACGGACACAGAGGCAGAGGCGGAGGCAGAGCCATAGTTGCCTTAAAGGGCATTCCATGAGATCAATTCCACAGACAGGACACAGGACGCTGGCCAGAGAGAGCGACTGTCGACTGGCGACTGGCAGGGAGAGATTATCCCTGGGCTTTGCTGGGAATGAGTGCTGGCTGGCTGGCTGGCTGACTGGCTGGCTGGCTGATGATGATGTTGATTTGAGACAAAGGAGCAAGCGACTGAAAGTCCAGTGGTAGTCCGGGGATTACCTCATGGACAGTGATAAATGTATCTTTGAATGTATGTATCTCTCCTGTATGCTGTATGCTGTATCCTTTATCCTTTATTCTGTAGCTTTTAGTGCCTCGGAGGCCTCACATTCTGATTCGCTTAGTTTTTATGCCAGCCAAACACTTGCCACTAATTATAATCCCAAAAATACACAATTTTAAATTATTGAAATTATCCCAGCAATCTATTAAATATTAATTCCATTCCCTCTCTCCTCTCTCTGCTCTCTGCTCTCCCTTTTACACTAAATTAAGCAGTCACTCATTGAAATGTTGCACAAACAGAAACAAAACAGACCAAAAATGCGGCATACAAAATATGTAATTTCGGAAATCAATTACCCAAACCCACCTCAACCACGCCCCGCACTCCGCACCGCCCCGCCCCGCCCCGCCCCGACGCTTGCCTGAAGGCAAATGAAGGCTGAATTGAATTAGTTGGAAATGGTCTCCAGTCTCCAGTCTTGGCTGAATCGGCTGAAATAATAATCGCAGGCAGGGAGCGAGGAGCGGCCTAAAAGGGCAGAAAATCCCAAATCCTTTGACTCCTCCGCAAAAGGGAAAACTGTTTGGCTATGGGAGGACATTCGGGTGGTGGGGGGGCAATCAATTATAGAATCGGTTCACAATTAAAAGTGGAAGACCAGGGGATCTTCCATGAATCAATTTGGCGGCGCTCCCCCCCACAAATAATCCCCAAAAGGGGATAGAGACTCCTCCTAGCCTCCTAGCCGCCGCCTAAATGCGTCAAAAGCGTTACAAATGAGGCTTTTAATGGTTTTACGATTTCCCAACAACAGCCCCAACACACAATCCCATCCCCCCATCCCCAACCCCATCCCCAACCCCATCCCCTCCTCAGGCATCCCGCCCCCAAACTGTTGGCTGGTTGGCTGTCCTTTCGCGCTCTTTGATTAATTTATTTTTGGTTGCCACGGATCACACCGAGGTTGGGGCTTAGCAAGGGGGGTGGTGTCTGGCTCTGGTTCCCAGTTGTCTACACATGTAGCCATCAATCGGGAGCGGACATTGGCCTGGCCTAATCTGTTGGTTCCGGCTTGAAAGGGCGCTTGGAAGGGATATGGCCAATGATTTGAGGAAGTGAATTGGCGGGTTATCGTTTTTAGATATTTGTATTGAAAGGTTCTTAGATTCCCTCCCAATTGGAATGGGAATCACTCCTTAATGGCAGGAGCATCAGCTAAGGCCCTCCCGTGTATCGGGATCATTATCTATCCAATGAGCATTCATTCACGCTCTCTCACGCCCCGGCATGCCATTATCATTAGCAGAGAGACCCAGAAGCAGACCCAGAAGCAGACCCAGAAGCAGACCCAGGGGTAGGGGTAGGGGAGGGGCGGTGCGGGGGGGTGGCAATCCAAATGCAATCGAAAGCGAGGAAAACAAGCTGCTAAATTTCGCACGCAGCTCTCGAAAGGCATTCAGGCACGGACAGACCCCCAGACCCAAACCAAAGATGCTGACAAGGATGATGGAAAGGGGCTGCAGATGACACACACACACACACACAAACACACATAGAACCACAGAAGCAGAGAAAAACGAGACCAATCAAGACTGAGAGGGCGAAAAAAAAGAAGAAGAAACAGAATCGCATAGCTAAAGTAGCTAAGAGAAGATATGTACATACATATGTACACATGTGTATCCGCCAGATACCAGATACCAGTTACCAGATACCACGCTCCGAGCCAAGTGTGAATTATCCTGCCTGAAAGTATTTAATGCGCTTTACACATGCCAGGCAACTGACGGACGGACTGACGGACGGACGGACTGACGGACGGACGGACTGATGGCTAATAATAGCCAAGGAGCAAGCGGAGCAAGAGAAAATCCCAAAGAAAAACATTGGAAAAACATTTGATCATTACTCAAAAACAAAAACAAAAACAAAAACAAACTCAGCTTCAGCTCAGCTCAGCTCAGCTCAATGGAAAATTGTTCTGTTTTGTGCTGGTTGGTTGATGGTTTTCCGTTTGTCCAAAAATAAGCTGTGAAAAGTGGAAAGTCGAAAATGGTTTGAAAATTAATTAAAGAACGTGAAAATGCAACAGGCCTGACCCTGGGACCCCATCGGGCAGTTCAAGTTATTAAATACAGTTCTCCATTTCTTGTTAAGTTTTTCTTTTTTTTTTATATATTTTTTTTGGGTTACATAACTAGGCATTACAAATTACAGAATTATTCTGCTCTCCTCTCTCTTTCTCTCTCCCTCTCTCTCGCTGTGTGTCTGTCAAGAAAAAAGATGAAAAACTGAGCAAAGAAAACTGGTTTACCTTTCCTCGAGGGAAGCCAAAGAAGCGATCTACCTGACGTTGGTTAATGCTGTTCTTCGATACGGGTACGGGCAGGTAGGAATCGGAATGCGGGCTCCTCAATACCATACTTATTCCTGCTCTCTCTCTCTGTCTCTCTCTCTCTCTCTGCCCGTGCCTGTGTCTTGGCAGGACCTCCTGCTGGCTTTCCTGGTGGTGGTTGGAAATTGTTTACTGCTCAACGCAACAGGATATGCATTCTGCTCCGACCTGCCTGCCTGCCTGCTCACTCGTAGCCCAAGCAAATTGCCACAGAACCCAGATGAAGACATAAAAAACACAACACAAACAACACATTTGACCTATATGGATGAGGCGATATCTGTAACCGATCAACTTCCAGGAATAGTCCAAATGCCAACATCAGTTGGTGGTTTTCAATTCAGTTTGATTTCTGGTCAATCGAATTCAATTCATCTTCGAACCCCACCACGAAAACTTCAACGATCTTCAACTTGCTTCAACTTACTTCAACTTGATCTTCAAAGATTATGTGGGAGCATTCCCCAAAACTGAACTATCGAAAAATATGGAAGAGAAAACTATATCCGATAGACAGCCAATGGTGCTATAGGATTAAATCTAGGCTACAGTTTATAAAGAATAAAGTTCTAAAACTTTTTCACTGTTTAAAAACATATCAGAATCCCGTCGGACATTCGCAATTTTATTTCAATTTGTTTCAATGGCAGAAACAGCAACAGGCAGAAATCAAGTGGAAATCGATTGAAAAGCTTCATCTTTTATTAAGAATCAACATCTGGGAAACACACACACAGTTTTCTCAAAATGTCGAAGGGTATCAATATTATATAGGGGGATGATCACTTGTTTGGGGGGGTACGCACCTTTCCACCGACTTTCAGCTCGTAGCCCATGCCCAGCGGCGTCTTGAGCTGGACGGGGCAGACGAATCCGATGTTGCGATGGGGAATCTCGACGCCTAGCTGGTGCTTCCTGGTGGTCACCTTGGGGGCGCTCCTGGTGGGCGCCGGGGTGGAGGAGGTGGTGTTCTCGGCGACGCACAAGTCCTCGCCCCCGTGGACGGGGAACTTGGAGCACTCGAGGTTCTCCGGCCAGTTGAAGTTGTAGGTCTTCATCAGCTTCTCGCAGACGCGCGCGGACTCGCAGAGGGAGCGGCAGGGCGGGATCGGGCGCTCGAGAATGGTGCAGACGGGCACGTACAGGGAGCAGAGGAAGAGCTGCAGGTCGTCGCTGCAGCCGATCTTGACGAGCGGCGCGAACTGGTGCACCTCCAACCCGGCCTCCTCCTGCTTGGTGTGTCCGATCAGATTGGGCATAATGGTCATGTTGTAGGGTATATTCTTGCAGATCGAAATGGTGATCGCCTCGCAGCGGTTGTGGTGCGGGAAGCCGTCCAGGGAGGTGGCGGAGGTGCCGCTCAGATCTGGCCCCATCAGGCCGCCGCCACTGCGGTAGTAGGGACTGGCGTCCAGGGGCGTCTGGTCGTACCGTTGGACGCCCTCGATGATTGCGGGCAGCACTAGGAGGAGGATTTTTAGCCACATTTTCGGATTGGGATTTACCATTTCTCGCGGTTGCAATTCGTTTTGCGTTTTTCTGGCGTTTCTTATTCTTCGACTGCTCTTCGCTATGCTCTTTCTCTTTGGCTTTCGCTTTATATCTTTCTTTATCTTATCTTCAGATCTCGCACATATTGACACTCGCGACACTCGAAAAAAATCACCGTTACTGAGAGGAGGGGTAGTATTTATGTGGGATACAAGCACTTAGCACTCTTCCATCGTTTGCCCGCGACAAATATTCGCCTTAATTTCAGTTGATTTTCCCCGTCTTTCTTGACTTTTTACTTGCTGTAAATATTTGATACTTATATTTGTTTCTCTTATCACTGACTCGCGACGCGGCGCGAATCCTATCCGGAATTTCTCGAGCACTTTACGTCAAAAAGCGCGCGCGACTTGGACACGGAGAGACGGACACGGAAAACACACAACATGCCTTCGGAAAAGTGGAAAACGAATTGACGAATTGAAGTAACATTGAAACATTGACGCTCAGCATAGGAGCGCAAAACTGAGCATTGTGCGCTCGTGCTCTCAAAACCGGTCGGGCGCTCTTATTGCCTCTCTTATAGTCTGTTTCCACCACAACGGCTGCGTCATGCGTTCTTGCGTCTTCGTATAAACGCAGTTTTTCGCTTTAACATGGGATAAGCATGGGGGTGGCATATAATAATGTGAGGCTGAATACTTCTCGATATAGGGGAGGAGAACATCGATGGTTTTCATGCTGCTGGGAAGAACTCCCACAAACTCCACAAAGAAATGACTGAACAAAATATATTCATACATAAACCTTGTTCCATAATGTTTTTTGTTTTGCAGAATTTGGTTGCCTTTCTCGTCATCAACACCAAAAATCTGTCGGTGTTTATTCTTCGATAGGAAACGCGCGGCAGTGGAAACATGCTATTACTCTACTCTCTTTATTTCGTCGCCAACATTACCTGCTCTTAACAGAAGCTCTGTTTTGTTTTCTTTACATTTTTAACCTTAGCATAACAGTGGCTCTCTTATTGACTATGCCAGCACTGCTTAAGCCATACAACTGCCTTTTGTAACATAACATAGACTCTCTTTCGCTGTTAAGTTTAACAGCGACCTTGAATTTGAACCGCTCTCAGTGCAACGCGACTGTTGGACCACTTCTCTTTATATTCTCTCTTACTGTTGATGCTGCTTTCTCCCTCTCTCTCGCTCTTGCTGTCTTGCTGTCTCTCCCTCCTGTTGATTAGACGAAAGAAATATCAACAAATGGTTCAATGTGGGGCTGAAGGAATTAATTCGAATTTAAATTAAGCTATAAATGGGCTTCTTGGAGATTCTCAGAGGTTAGAGGGTATCTGCATATCTGCATAGCGGTAATTGGGGATATTTTCTGTGTGTTGCCAGGGAAATGTCGTTCAACCTTTATCTATTAGCCAATGCCGTTACATTTCTTGTTGTCCTCTGCCTCTCTCCGCTATGCAGCTAATTTCTTCTTGCACTGGTACCGTTAAAACACATTAGCCCTGCTCTTGTGTGCCCCCCTCCCACACTCATCCATCTCCTACTCTCTTCTGCTGGAGCGCACATATTTGCACGCGTTAATATACACAATTTGCTGCGACAATATCTATCATTTATCTTTATCTATCTGTTCCATCTCTCTCCTTTCGGCTCTCATTTGTTTGTTTTTTTGCCATGCACTTAATTAAGTCATTAACTTGCGTTTAATCTAAGCTTAGCAGCGCGGAGAGTGTGGGGTCGAGAAAAAGGGGGGAGAACAAACTTCGCCGATGCCAAGCATTTCTCTAATGACCCCAAGGAGTGTATGGAGCGGGGCGGGGGGATGGCAGTCAATAAACTTGTTATATTGACAATAATGATGACATTAGAGGAGTCTTTCCCGATCTCTCGCTCTCGCTTCCTCTCTATCTTTTGTCTTTGTCACCTGCAACCCTTTTGACTGATCATCCTCTGCCTCTGCCCCCATCTTTCCCTCTCACTCCAACACTGCTTAACATATTTCCATGCTCAATCCACTGACATACGGGTTTTGTTCTCTCTCTCACTCTCTCGCTCTCTCTGTTTTGTCGGTCGTGTGGGTTGGTTGCCGCTGATAAACAAGTGTTACCGGTTTAGCCGGCAATGTTCATTCTATGCTCCTTCACCTTATGCTGTTCCCCCAACCACACTCCCCTCAGCATCATCTCCGCCAAGCCCCCGCTCCACACTTCGTCGGCTTGTTTAATAAAAAGCGCCAAAGTTGCGCCGCATAAAAAGGCTCTTTCTTCTCTGTCCCAATCTCCGTCTCCGCCTCCGCCTCCGCCTCCGTCTCCGTCGTTGCTGTTGCCGTTGCCGTTGTCGTTGTCGTTGTCGGTGCGGTGTCGCTATCTCTGTCTTTTGCCTCTTCTCTGTGCCTTTTGCTTTGGCTTCATTGTTGTTGCTCAACGGCGATGGTTTCCGTTGCTGTTTGTTGTACCCTTCCAAAGTGGAGGATGTTACGGTTTACCGAGTCCACATGACAATCAGAATAGGATTCCCGTGCTCCAGAGGGGATAGCGTAGCTAAAGCTTCGGCTCTCGAAGCTTACCTTCTGTTTCTCTGTTTTGCTGTTTACAAGTGAACGAACTTTGACGTTTCGCTCTCTCCATCACGTCACCATTGCTCTGCCTCTCTTCCCCTGTTAGAAAGTGTTTTTGCTGCTGCTGTTCTCTTCAGTTCAGTTCTTCAGTTCTCTCGCGTCTGTTTTTGGAATATGTAATTTAATGTAATTAAAATGGAATTGCTTTGAGAGAAAAAAAAAAGAATACTCTGAGCGAAGGAACGAGGAATCAGATGAACTTCTTGAGATAAGCGAAAGTAAAATTGAAAACTCTTCGTCGTCCGCTCCTCCCCACTTCCCTCTTTTGGTGGTTGTTGATATTGAGAATAATTATATACAGTATGCACATATAATGATAGTTAATGAAGGGTTTTCAGAACCATGCTCTAAATGAAGTTAAAAACTGTTAAAACGATCCAACATACTGACGTACATATGTATGTACATATAAAGATTGTGTTGGATTCTTAATGGTTAATGTGGCTAATTTATGGTTAGAACAGAACTCTTTGCAAATTATCCAACTCATATTAGAAGAGATTCTGCTTTGAGGGAGGGTTTCCATTCAGATTTCCCTCTTCAATTAGTCTGATTAGCGCACAAAAGGGTTCCGTTCAGTTCCGTTCTGAATGCTTCTCAACAAAAAGAAAAGGAAAAACCCCAATCATTTGTAGCTTACAAAATACATGGGGATAAACAAATCAATCCGCACAAGTTCAGTCATGTCTCGTGTCTCGCATGAAAAGCGAGAAAGCCAAAGCCAAAGCCAAAAAATAAGCAGCCCCCCTCTGCCACCCACCACCCCACCCAACCGCTGAAAACCCCCCCAAGGACAAGGCACATGTGTGGGATCCTAATGCAAAAGGGACTTGGCCCTAAGCCATAAAAAGGGTTTTCAGTTACTTACATAGAAAAATACAAGTATTTACTTTACTTTCCGTCTGACCTACCAACACTCCACCCCCCCCCCCCCCCCCCCCACCCCCCCCGCCCCACGCCCCCTGTCTGGATGAGCGTCTCAAGTCACATTAGTTAACCCCCAAAACACAGCCCACTCTTAACCCACGAAAAGGTCACGTGGCAGGCAAAAACTTTCGTCCAGGGTCCCCCTCCCCTTCCCGTCTCCACGAGGAGAGAAACCAAAGTAAAATGTCAACTTTTAACAGGGTGGCCACTCCCCACGCCCCCCACTCCTTCTGGCAATGCCAGTTACCAAGTATACTTCCCTCTAATTAGATGTAAAAGCTCTCCCAGAGAGAGAGAGAGAGAGAGAGTGAGGGTGCCGGGTATTTTGGGGATTGGGGGATAAGGGAAAAAGCCCCTCAAGTGTATTTCTTGATTAAAAGTTTACAATGTTTGGTTGGGTTCGAGATTTTTACAGATCATTTGTTGCCATTTGTGCAATCACAAATGCCCCAAGCCGAGCTCCACACACCACTCCCCACTCCACACTCCAATATCTCTCTCCCCCCCTATTGGCCATAGGCCCATCCAGACATTTCTCATAAATAAAACATTTATTTACTTAAAAACAGCCAACGGCCAAAAGCTCAATTAAAATTTTTTGAAAAATTGCCAAAGTCCTGCGGCTGCTCTTCCGGGGTCGGGGTGGGGGTGGGGGTGGTGTTCGCCAAAGAGCCAAAGAGACGAGTCGCAGACTGGCGGACTAGCGTGGGACTAGGGTGGGGAATGGAAGGGACCTGGTCAGCATCGCATCGTTTTGGTGCAATCAATCAAAAGGGCGAAACGGAATCTCATTAAGTCTCTGCCATTCGCTTTCCATTCCCTTCAAACTGTTGCATGACGTTGCATTTCTGTGGGCCATTGGCAGCGATCGGGAGGGAGGTAGGGGGGTCGGGGAATACGGATGGCTAAAGGATTTTTAAATATTTGTAACAAGGGTCACTGCATAAATGATCAAGTGAGCCAATTGATGTCATTCATTCAAGTTTTGTACATGACAAACTTCCTCCGGGTAGAGAGAGTGCTCGGAGTATTCACAAAATCAGAGCTCTACTCGACAGTCAAATCTACGAAGCAAAGAGGCACGGCAGGGATTGTCATACGGTTGTCATACTGTTTCATTTGCATTCCGTGTTGAAACGAGCCGTTGAGCGTTAGAAAACTAAAACTGAAATTCGTTAAAAAATAAAATTTTCGAACTGAAATCCGAAAATGTCTGTTAACGCGTCGTGTGCAAACGTGACTTCAGAGCACGAGTCCTGGCAGGACCTGCTCGGCTGGGTGAACGATCGCCTCCAGTGTCAGTTCTCCAAGATCGAAGAGCTCTGCACTGGGGCCGCCTATTGTCAGTTGATGGACATGCTGTTCCCCAATTCGGTGCCCCTCGATCGTGTCCAGTTCCACACCAATCTGGAGGATGAGTTCATCGAGAACTTCGAGATTTTGGAGGCTGTCTTCAAAAAACTGTCCGTGGACAAGATAATTCCCATTGACAAATTGATTGAGGGTCGCTTTGAAGATAACTTCGAGTTCTTGCAATGGTTCAAGCAGTTCTTCGATGCCCATTTCGATGGCATGGACTATGATGCCATTGGCGTGCGTAAGGGCGCACCGATGGGCTTCGGCTCGGACCCATCGGCAGCAATGGCCAAGCCATTAGTCTCCAAGGTGCTGCCGCGCATGTCCGGCGGCATGTTGCAGTGCCCCACCAATCTGGCCGAGAAAGTGAAGAAGCTCGATGCGAGCAAAGCAGCTGGTACTCAGAAAATGGACGAATCGTCAGCCTCCAGCCAGGTCCTGACTCTGAGCAAGACTCTGGAAGATTTGGAGCGTGAGCGCGACATATATTTCTCGAAATTGCGAGATATTGAAATTCTGTAAGTCTCGGGAACCGTACCGTACCCAATGAGAGCTCTTCTAACTTTCTAAACCCATCTTGCAGCTGCCAGGATGCCAAGCAGGGGATGAACACTTCGTTGGTGAAGAAGATCTTCGCTATACTCTATGTGACTGCGGATGGTTATGTGCCCCCAGACGGTGCACTCCATAAGACTGAGACTGAGGATGGTCTTGCACCCCCAGACGATGAGCTACCAGAAGATGAGGAGAATTAAGAGTTATATTAAAAGAAAAAAGCCCACTAACACACCCCACACAAACCACACGCTCACACACCAAACACACACACACACCACAGCTTACTGAAAAATATTTTCAAGCCAGCATAAACAAGGATAAACTAAAAGTTTAAGCGAGACCAAAAGACACACACAACACACAGTTAATGGCCACATCTCTCCTGTAGACTAGGACTTGATGCTGATCTCCAGCTCTCCTGCTCAAGCGCTCCAGCTCGTGCCTTAATTGGACTCACACAAAGTCACACAAAGAATTGGTCAGCATTCTGAAATATATAAAATTAAAATTTTTGTGTTTTTTTTGGCAGAATAAATGTTAACTAAATGTCTCCCATTGACACATTTTGCTCAGAGTTAATATTCATAATAATCACAATTGTACATCAAACAAATTTTAAAATTCTGTGCACAAAACTGCATTGAACTTTAAGTTTGGGTCGCTAACTATAATAATATATATATAATAACCAGTTAAATCCAATCTCAGAAACATATAAAACGAAGTTCTCTGTGTATATTTTCATCATCATCCCAATGCAATCACCTTTTAAGATATTAAGCCTTAGAAATGCCTATTCCCCCGAAGCGATGCTCAGCCAATCGTAAAAGCGGACTCTCCTCATAACCCTAAAGTTCTTTTCATCTCATTCCCGCATCTTGATGACACTCCTGCCTCTTCTGTACATACTTTTAGGCCCACTCGCATAATTAATTGCATTCCCCGCCCCCGAACCCGCCCCCAGTGCGCCCATTGCGGCACGGGGGTCAGAAATACTGTGGTTCCGTGCGGCTGTATTTGGTTAAGGCTGCCCCTTGACTGCGTTCGGTGGTCGGCACTCAGTTTTGGGGCAACGGAAATTTGCAATTCGCTTGGGCGCTGGCTATGCAATAGAGGCAACCGGTGCGGGGGTACCTCTGGCTAACCAGCATACGCTGCGTATGCGTGATAAATGTGCTCTGGCGGGGGCGTGCACGTGGGCGTGGCATGGAAAGTGAAGAGGGTGGAAAGGGGAGACGGGAGAGGGGAGAAAGAGCAGCGGAAATGTGTGTGCGGTGCCCACCTACGCGTGCCTCGCTCTCTCTCCCCCTCCCTCTTCTGCTCCTGCTCCAACGGGAAGCGGTCGGTGGAGGGATGGGGGGGGGGGGGGGGGGGGGGGGGGCTTTGGCCTAGGGCGTTATTTATGCGATTTGGCTTACGACTCTTCCTGGCCTGCCCGTGGTCTGGCGATGGGAGGGAGGCAGGGAGGGAGCGAGGTGGGTGCTGTTGTGGCTCCATGGGTGAAGATTTGATCAACTTTGGCTGCGGGGCCTCAAAGATTTTTCGCTTGTTGTTCGGCCCATTTTCAACTTTGAACTGCATTTGATTTACATGCAGTAAGACGAGAGGAAGTGTCGACGGGCTGCAGTTTGCCAACAGTCGAAAGGGAGGGGAGGGGAGGGGAGGGCACCTCTCTGCCAGGCAGAATGCAGTGGAGTGGAGTGGCAAATGGAGCAGGAGCTGGGATGCGGCTGCGAGCTGGGAACTGTGAGCTGGGAACTGGGAGTTGTGCGGAGTTGTCGACATGCTGGTTAATTGGGCGTTACAGAGTTCTGGTGTTGGGTTTTGGTTGGATCTGGGCTTGGGCTTGGGGCTTGGGGTCTCGTTGAAGCTAAAACTGAAGTTGAAGTGACTCCTCATCGGCTCCGCCTGTTCCTTCTTTAATTGAATACAGTATGCAAGGAATTTTCAAGGAATAGTTTAAGGATTCACAGAGGCCTTCATGCATAGAGGTCTATGGGTTACCCATTCCCTCTCCCTCCATCTCTGTATTAACTAATCGCATACCCTCTCCAGAGACAGCTAAAGACTCACCCTACTCAAAGCAAATTTGATTAGCAGTCCCTCAACCAATTAACACAACTGACCCAAGTTGATTCCCAAACAAAATCTGAACCCAAGCCCAAACCCAAGCCCAAACCCAAAGCAAAAGCTGCGATGGGTCTGGGCCGAGCTGGAGCCACTTCAATTATATGAAACTATTTTGCCTCGTAAACAGAATCTGCAGGGCTTTCTTTTTTATGGCCCTCGGTTGAGAATTTGCCACACAACTAATTTATGGTCCAGAGATTTTCCGTTGTGATGCATTTGCCACCTCCGAAAGGGGCAGACGCCACAGATGTTACTGGCCCAAAAAAAAAAGGAAAAGGAAAGGAAAAAAAAACACTCGAAAACGGAAGCGGAAGCCTAGCCGCCAGCCATGCCCTCCCCTCATTTTGGGCGTATCAGACCCCGGCCGCCCAGCCAACTTGCAACAAATTAAATATGGCGGCGGCGGCGGCGGCGGCGGCAACATATCGTCTGGAAAAATGGCAGACCAAAACACAAACTAGCAACAAAAACAGAAAAGGGCAAACAAAAAAAAAGCAAAAAAAAATAAGAAGAGAAGGCCCAGAAATGAAGCCGACTTAGCCAACTTTCAGTGAGGGTCAGAACGTGTGCTGACTCTAAAATTAACGCCACCTGATGGCCGAAACGTGTGGCAGGAGTCGAGCAAAGGGTTGGACCGGACCTTGGCTAAGGGTTGCGTTGCGCTGCGCCGCTCATACGCCACGTGCCCCCAAACATCAAACGGCGACTCGAGGAATGTGGGTAAGAGACCTGGCTGGGCTCCACCTCTGGGCTGGGCTCTACCTCTGGGCTGGGCTCTACCTCTTCAATCTCTAAACGGAAGCAGCCAGCCACATGAAGAGTGTAAACACAAAGGGCAGGCACAGCCGCTAAGCAGACGAGCGAATGCTCTTTTCATTTAGTTCATCTAAGGAAATCTGGACAAATATTTGTACATATATGGTTATAAGGTGTATTCTTAGCTTCATGTCAGAGCTATAGATTCTATGAGCTTTACCTAAAACTATAAACTATATACTATATACTATATACTATATACTATATACAGTTATGTATAATATATTTAAGCAGTAAAAAGCAAATAGCAAAAAACGAAACTAGCAAATTGCTATGCTTGAAGGTGATTTGGTTGCCTTTTTGCTTCTCCCGTGGGGTTGGACCAGTTCCTTTGGGTATTCCCACAGGACTGGCCTGGCCTGAGTCCTGGTCCCGGTCCCCCAAGATAGGGCATAATCATAACAAGCTCAAATATTTCTGGGGTTGCCCTGCACAAATGAGACGCGCTTTTGGGCTCCTTTCGGCCCCCGTCTGGCATTGGCGTCTGGTAACTTTTGCCGAGCGGAGAGGGGTGGGGGGGGGGGGGTGGCATGGGAAGGGATGGAGCAGGTGGCGGTAGGTATATGTAAGGGCGCAGAGTTTGAGGTGAGTTAAAGAGGCGACGCCAACGATCCGCACACTTCCGCATCCGTTGGAAAGTTTTCTTTTTTCATATGAGGGAAATACCGAAACATAATTAGGGGGTGGGGGGGGGGTGTGTGCGGGGGTTTTGGGGGGTGAAAGCAGTGCCGTACATATGCCGTAGATGCACACATTTATCCGGGGTTGGTTGAGGTAATTCCCGCATTTTCCAACCTACCTTGGGATGGAGCCAGGCGCTTCAAAATTCTATTGATTTTGGCTTAAAGCTCCATCGCGTGAGAACTTTAACTGGCCACAGGGGGATGGGGGTATCTAGGAATTTGTTGCGTAATTAAAAGCGCAACAGGGAAATTATGGCTGAAGCTGGTGGAGGGGGTGGTGAAGGTGGTGCTGAAGGGGAATGCTTGACAGGCGGGTGGGAAACCATAACATTTCGAGCAGAAAATTAAATAAATTTGCATGTCAAATGCACATTAAAAGCGAACAAGAGCAGTGGAATTTCAGTACCACTCTGCCTCTGCCCCTGCCCCTGCCCCTCTCTGCCGTGCAACTCCCCCATTCTTCGGCTTCTGCCCCATCTTGTTCCCGATTGTGACAACAGGCGAAAAAGGATTTGCCACACGACGAGACATGCAAGCCAACAAAGAACCAGCAAAACAAGTAGAAGCCCAGCCAGGAATGCGAATGCGAAACCGTTTATACCCTTGCAGGATCTACCTGAAGGATCTCCCTGAAAAGCACTATGGGACGGGTGTATTTTCAAGCCTCAAGTATTTCCTCAGAGTTTCTGGGACTCGATCCTGCCAAGGGTCCATCAATGTGGGGGCTAAACTATAAACTATTTTGCATAGAAATTGAATTATAGACGTACACCCTTTTCCAGGGTATATAAAAGAGGAGAGAGAGAGAGAGAAAACGAATATGCAAACCAGAGATCTGCCAGCCCCACTCCACCCCCCCCCGACCCAAACCCGAAACCACCAAAAAAACAACAAAACGAATGTCAACAGAGACAGCGCTGAAAAAAATGTATTCCACTTTTTTGTGTTGTGCGCAAATTAAATTAAAATGTTAAGTCTGCATGGGCGGGCGAGTCGGGGGGAGGGTGGAGGAGGTTGGGGGGGAGCTTGTCCAAACGGGGATGCAATTTTGTTGCTAATGATTTTGGCTTGTTTGGGGATTTTCAGTTTTTCAGTCAACAGCCAAGAGCTGGCAAAAAACAAAACCAAACAAAAAAAAAAACAAACAAAAAAAATGCAACAGTGTAAAGAAATTTTAAGCCGGCTAGGGAAATGCTTTGCACTGCGTCTCCCCCCGCCCCTCCCTAGCCACCACTCCCACTCCCACTCCCACTCATGGCCACATTCAAAGTAAACAATGCAATTTCCTCTCCGCCCACAAATTAGTTGTTCGCCACAGGCTGGGGATGGTCTAAAGGGTGGGCGGGGTGGCTGGCAAAGTGTAAGGAAATTGTGGCAAAAGTACTGGCGAAATTTGTCCAAAAGTGAGCATTAATTGGCCACGTCGAAGATGGAGGAAATGCGAATGACAGAGACACTGAGAGGGGGATGGGGGGGGGGGGGCAACAAAGTTTTCCTTTTCCGAGTAAACGGTTAGTTACAAGTGCCAGATAACAGGACTAAAAAGAACTCAGTGCTAAATGGAGAGGACAGCTGTGGGCAACGAATGCCACAAATCGGCTTAACTTTTTTACGAATTTAATTGCAGACTACCGCTACTTCTACTCCTGGAGGAGAAGCTTTTCCCTTTATGCAAGTGGTAATTATTGCTAGTTTTAATTAATATTATAACATAATGGAGATGTGCAAATGGAATAATAAGAACATTTCCATGGGAAACCGGAGACTTTTATTTTACTATTGTCGAAAAACAGTTCGACAGTTAAATTAAAGTCAAACGTGGCAAGGGCCGCGGCTCTACTTTTAAACCTGATTTCCCCACACATAAATCTCTTCAGTTGAAGGTCCTTCAACTACTGTACATATGTATAATCTGAACTGATGGCTGTTTGACAATTGATAATTTCTGATCATTAAAGGTAAGCCAGCGCTTACCACTTGGCTATTAATCAGCCATAAATCAGTCTTTGGAAATGAATTATTATGCATTTAATTGTACTCGAATATTCGCCATGCGGCAAATTGACTTGTCGCAATAAAAGCAGAAAACACAGCAACAGAAATGCAGAAAAACAGAACGCAAATCCAAGGAAATTGATGGAAAAAATACACATATAAATAAACAATATTAAACAACATAAACAATAACAGCAAAAAAGCATCAGCAAAATGGTGGAACGGTACACGGATATACGGAGTACACACATACACATACATACACACATACATATGTACATATGTTAATAAGCTACCCATCAATCAAACGAATTCAATTGGAGCCCGCGGGGGAGAACAGAGAACAAATATCGCTGGAGGGTAAAATATTGTATGCATATTTTTATGCGGATAATATTTTTATATTTTGCAAACATTATAAATCAATAAACACAAACGTAAAAAAAGAGTCAGCCATACATATGCAGATACGTATAAATATACATATTTGCAGGATGCCGGATATTCGAGGAGTAAAAATAAAAAACGAGAAAATTGTAAACAAATTTTGATGGGTCTACTCGTACGGTAGGTACTGCTGCGCACAGAAAAGAAAACAAGACTGAATCAAAGCTCGAGCTTAAACAAATATTTATGAGCCAGAAAATTGAGTTTTCCCCCCGACGGTTTTAAGGGGGATACGGGATACGGTCTGGTACTACTTGACACTTCACCCGCCGACTCCTTGAAGGACAATAAAAAGCCCATTCCATATTGAGCCATTGGCAGCGTGTCTGCTTGTCTGCCTGTCTGCTTCTCTGCTGCCATGTTGCATTGATAGACTCCGAGGCTGTCATGTTCTGGTGGCCCAATTTAATGTGCCATCAATATTTACCCCTCTCCTCCGGCAGCTGTACGCTGTCTGATGCCTATCAGAGCAAGGACACCAGGACACCAGGACACCAGGACACAAGTTGTAAAAAAAAACACAGAGAGAGGAGAAGGGCTAAAGAGATGACTGCTCCTTACAATACACCAGAGAAAGGCTCCTCTCCGCGTCACCTAAAATGCCATCAGCAAAATTGGAAAAATTCACCATACATACATACATATGTACATACATACATATGTATATATGTACATATGTATATTATATATATACGAGTATAAAAAGGCTGGGTCTACTATGGCTATGACTCCGATTGTGATTGCGATTCCTCTACCAATTCCAGCGCAGAAATGGCTAAAACTAGCAGTGACATCTCGCCCCCACAAGGATTTCTTTCAATGCGACGTGAGCGGCTGCTCTCCGAGGGGGTGGGGGGACAGCCAGGAGCTCGCTGCCTGCCGCTGAATTGAGGCTATTGAGGCTGTATCTCTGTATCTTCGTATCTTCGTATTGCCGTATCTCCGTATCTCTGTATCTGAGTGTGCGTGTGACACAACCTAGAGCCAGGTTAGATGAGAAGTTAAGGAATGTTTAGCCAAGGATTCCAATGCCTCGAGCACAATTGCTTATATGAAATAATGAAATAAGGAAAGAAATGGAGAGGGAACGAGGTCAACTGCCAAGGCAAATACTGGGCCTGGACATGCCAAAGATATGGACCGATATATTCAAGAATTTTATATGCAGTTTAGGGAAAATCTTTGCAATATCCTGACCAACTCGCAATGAAGTTAAGCTATGAAGGCTAATGGCTGACTTAATATGCTTAAAAAATACAGAAAATATTTAAGGACAAGCTCAAACGTTTGCCTGGAGTTTGGGAAGCTAGAAGTCCGTGAAGGAAGCTGTAGGAACCTTTGAAAATCATTCGATCCGAGAGCTTCCGACTTGTCTTGTGCGTGGCCTAAAAAGCAGGATCTGTGCAGAATTCATCAGATCTATGGGAAATCGATTAGCCTATTAAAAATGTATGTTTCCAATAAAATCACAGACCATTTTTATAGGCTTCGCTTCGTCTTCGTATACCATTGGCACCCTTAAAGTTCGATTTCTTAAAGCTAAAGCCCCAAAAGTGTGTATACGAGATTAAGCTATCTTTAACTATCCCAAACTTTCGCCTAAATATACATGTACACCCCTCTGGTAATCCACTTTAAGTGTGCAAACGGCCCATGCGTTTTTCTCTGAGGAATACTCCCAGCCCAATCGCACCACCGCCCCACCGCCCCACCACCCCAAGTGACAAATTCCTTTTACACCGTGCGTGTCAATGGCCTCGAGCTAAATAAAAGACATCGCCTCAAGTTGGGCATTTGACGCTTTTTAGGCCTGACTACTTTGTCAGAGAACTCAGCCGCAGTTCCCAAAAAAATACAACAAAAATACACACTAAATGCACATAAAAAAGAAGGCTTTCTCCCTGCTCCCTGCTCCCTGCTCCCTTTTGGCCTGCAACTCAACCAATTTGCGATAAAAATAAAACATATTGCTCAATAGACAACAGCCAGGAGACGGCTAAAAGGGGGGGCCTTGACAGGGGCAAGCAGAGTCTGGCTGGCTGCTGGGGCTCGAGATGGGAGTTGCCAATGTGCCACACGTCGTATAAGCGATGCGATGCGATGCGATGGAAGGTGCGAGCACGAGCAGGAGACGGAGACGGATAGCAAAGGAAAGGAAAGGAAAGCAGGAGGAAAACTTTCACAGTTGCAGTTGTCACGTGCCGCATTTGCTACCTAAACATTTTTACTCGACTCGATTTGTATTTCCCTTTTTCCTGCTGCCATTTTGCCATGTATTTATCTGGGCTTTCAAATGGAAAGGAAAACGAATAGGCGAATGGTATTATGGATGTTTTCTTTTTATTTTTTGGGGAGGATTAGTGGAGGAATACGCCAAGGGAATTGGATTTGGTATGATCAGCTTTTGGATTGTTTCATCTGAAAAATTATAGTTTTTTGTGAAATTTATTAATATATATTTTACAATGTTTTATTCGCAGTTACATTTCCATTTTAATCGCAATAATTTATGTAAAATTCTATTCATATTTGGGTTTATTCTAGCACTGGTTCGTCTCTGTTTAGTTCCTTCTTTAAGTCTTCCTTTACAGGGCAGTGGCACAGTCTTCAATCCTTTTCCTTGTACATCCCATCCGTGTGTACATATGTGTGTGTGTGTGTGTGTGTTTTTTTTCAGCCCCATGTAAGCAAAACTTTTGCCGTATAGTAGCAATATTTTCTCCCCGGAATGGATGGCGGAAAGTTTTCAGCAAATGGAGGATGCATGCCCCTGCCTATGGTGGCAGAGGGACGAGTCGAGTCGAAAGAGTGAGGCAGCATTAAACGTATACAAAACACGAATGCAACTGCAACTGCAACAGCGACTGCCACTGCCACTGCAGTGGCAACAACTTTGGTGAGGTATCTGCATGGGGATTACATTTCATTTATCGATTGATTTGAAGGAAAGACGGCCAAAGTTGCCCCATAAAACTTTTGTCGGCGTCCGGTAAGTTCTTAGTTAAATCATTCGATTGCATTTGCATTTTCAGCTGCAGCTCTCAATCTACTTTGGCATCACGAGCCAGAGACGGCCAAAGCGGGCCAAAGCGGGCCAAAGCGGGCCAAAGCGGGCCAAAGACGGCCAAAGACGGCCAAAGACTGCCAAAGACTGCCTTGCCAATTGATGCACAAATCGGATAATTCAATAAGCTCAAAGTTCTTTGGCAGCCTGTCCAAAAGATACATTGACGATGCTACACTTCCAGATACAGTTACATTCGTCTGACAGCCTAGATCAAATTTCACTTTTATACTCATACATAAGTGTATGAGTGTGAGTGTGAGTATGAGTGTGAGTATGAGTACAAGTATGAGTACCAATACCAGTATCAATACCAGAAGCTGATTGCTCTTGCTTTTTGTCAGCACTTTAAATTTGCAATTCATTTGCTTTTAGCTCCCAACTCAGTTCCTGTGAGTGCGAGCATAGCAATCCTGGTTCCTGGTTCCTGGTTCCTGGCCGTATATAAATAATTCATCTAGACAAAGTTATAGCCCACAGCCTGGGGGCTGATGCTAAAATATTAGTGGAGCATTGGACCAGGTACGAGTAGCCTCCCCATAATCACTCAAAGGCATTAAACATGATAAATGGCAGCACACACAAGCCGGAGAAAGGAGCGGAGAAAGGAGCGGAGAAAGGAGCGCACCGCTCTTAGGCTTAACCCTCTCCCGTAGACCCATGCCCAACTGGATTCTCAGTGTCATAAATATTGTTCGGAAGCTGACATATGATGCACGGAATATACAGAATTTTTAATACATATTTCGCCCTTTAATGTCCCACACTACTGCCCTTCTTGAAGATTCTGAAGATTCCGAAAATTCTACATTCTGAAGCCGTTTATTAGAGATTGTAAATTTGATTTGATTTCAATATTTTGGCACCCAGCTGTTGTTCCAGCCACACACACTCGCCACTCATCAGCAACTTTATCCATAAAAATCCCTCAAATATAACCCCAAAGTTGAGACCGCCCCCAAAGAGAAGCCGCACCCGAACCCTTTTTTTCGGAGAAAACCAATTTGCGGCAACCAGCTAGAAGAAAAGGAGCCAAAAGGGAGGGAGGGAGGTCATGGGTTAGGGGAACCCATAGAAACGGCAGCCATATGTTCCAAATTGACCACAGCATCATAAATTCTGGGATTTAACATGTGAAGCGGCAGCAGCTCCATGTCCACAGCCAGACGACTGACCAGCAGAGCAGAAATATACATAAGTATATATGTACATATGTATATAGTGTATATATATATAACATGAGTATAGGGGAAAACTGTAGATTGAGGGCAGCTCAAAGCTACTTCGACTGCGACTTCAACTTCAACTTCGGCGTGCATAAAACATGAATTAAGGTAATGAAAATTTATTGACTCCCCTCTCGGCATGCTCATAAAATGTACAAGGTCATTAAAAATGCATGGATTGGGGGGGTGGTAGGTGGTAAGTGGGTCCTGGGTCTGGGCCCGACCTTGCTGACAATTACCTCACGCCGACCAGCCAGCCGAAATATCTTTTTAATCTGCGCAATAAAAATATGAAAACGTTTTATATAGTTCTGCTGCATTTTTCACACCACTTTGCAAGGAAAATAAAAAAGAGAAATTCCCCCACTCCCTTTTGGAGGGGGGAGGGGGGGGGGGACTATGCGCTTGATTTCGGGTTTTTTTTCTGCTGGCTGAAGCCAAACAATTTTTCATGCTCGCCGCTATGGAAAATCGTTTTCCAATCACGTAAACACAGCTGGAATTTTATTGCTGCGTGTTTTATTAAAAACCAAAAAGGAAAACGAAAACGAAAATGAAAATGAAAACAGAAGAAGATGCTCCTCCGCTCCGACAAGGGGGAAATCGCTGGACGCATTTTCGCAGGGCGTTGTAATAATAAAAGTTTTTCCCACCCACCCACTGTCCGCACTGTGCACTGGGATGAGGATAAGGCCACCGCAGAACAGCGACCAAAATCTGAAACTGAGCGAGTGCACGCTACAGATGCAGGACGATATACATGTACGTGTACATGTACATGTACATGTGTGTGCATATCCCTCTGTGTATCCTTCGGCTCGCTCGAAGGGAGTGTGCACTCAGTGGGCTTGGGGTATAAATCAACCCAAAAGCGCACACACTTATTTGCCACCGCTGCGGCGCTATGAAGTCCCGAGCTGCGCTTTTTTCCTGCCCTCGAGTCCTGGTCTTAGGGTATTAAGGATCGGTTTGTTATGGCATCCACTTTAGTAGAGTTTTTGCACAAGCGAGTGCGATCACGCAGTGCATAAACATAGTACCAGGAATCATCATTTATTTCTTATCTCTCATATTAATTATTTCACTTTCTTTGGTTAAGAAGTTTTCCTTGAAATGATTTCCCGTGTTCTCTGCATTCCTGAGGGCATCCCATCTTCAGCAACGTTTTCTCTTTTGTTCAGATTTTTTGTTTTCTGCTTTTACTGGTAGCAGGAGAGATAGAGATAACAGCGGGGGCAGCTGTTGCTGCTGCTGCTGCTGTTGCATGCTGCCTTGAATCCTTCGCATTGTAGCGAAATATTCTCCCATTTCGCCCCAGTTCGGGTTGCATTTATTTATCATATTCTTTCTTTTGTTTCAGGCGCTCCCCACGGCTAACCAAGACCGACCAAGGAGCGCGCCGAGTGGGCGGGACTGGGCTGGTGTGCAGCGGGCCAACGGGTCGCATGATGAATGCAGTGCGCATTAGAGGGAAAAGCGTGCGGTCCGTGGCAGTGACCAGGGAATTTATTTGTTTTGTACTTATGGTGTCATAAAATTGTTTTAAGGCCAACTTAAATAAAAAAATACAGAGCACAGTGCCACAGAATGCTGAAAGCACAGCAGCAAAAGATCCAGAAAGACAGTCAGCAAGACTGAGGCGAAGCAAGTGGCGCAAAAAATGGCGCATAATAGAAGAGTAGAGAAGAGAAGAGAAGGGAAGAGAGGCGAAATCAAATGGTCACTGGGGGAAAAGCAGTTAAGCGGCGAAGAGCAGAAGAAAATGCGCAGCTAAAATGCACGGCATGTCATTTTCTGCTTATTTTCTAAATTGAAAATACTTTGCGTTATAATTTTTCAATGGAAGCGTCCTAAGAGGATGCCCAAACAAAAAACAAATAGAAATGAAAGCGTTAATGGGACTGGAACCTTTGACAGGGAATGGAAATGGAAAATGGTGAAAGAGAATGCATGTATAAATAGGTTGATGGAACACATTGATATAGGACCTTACACGTATTTATAATCACCAAATAACTAGAAAAGGTGAAGCTTTAATTGGATATATTTTGATGTCTTTGAATTGCTACTTTTTGCATATATTTAAGGCAGCATTAAGTCAATTTCTTAGCTCTTGAATGCTACACAAATCATAACCCAACTTAATTTCCTTCTTATACTCTTATATCCTTATACTCTTCGCTCACTCTTTCCTTTCTTTTTATTTTAGTTTTTTCTTTATGCCAGGGGTAGAAGTTTTTCATTCATTTTGTCATTGGGCTGCATTGGATATTTCGCTAAGCTGTATAATGAAATGTTTGCGAGTGCTTAGCAATGCAAATGCGCGCTGGGTGGAGGCGTGGGGGGTCTTGGGGGGCCCTCAGGTGTGGACCCTGGCAAATTATCTAATTAAAGCAAAATGAAAGCCCCTGCCACTGTCAGCAGCTGAGCAGCTGAGGAGCAGCTTACGCGAGGCTTTAAGCATTCTATGCAAATAATCCACAAAGGAAAAGTTAAAAATTCTGCACCAGAGACATAGATAGATGGCCACGGAAGCGGGAAGCGGTAGCCGGGTGGCGGCAGGCGGGAGGCGACAGGCGGAAGGCGGGCGAAAAAATTATGCAAAGGACCAACTTTTTTGCCAGCTATCTGAAAACGCCACTAAGCAGCTTTAAGTGTCTGTCAATGTCATATTTTTTTATACGTTTTCTTTTTTTTGCGAAGCTTACAGCAATTTTTTGGTGCTTCAGACTTGTACTAGCTGATAAGCTTAAAACAAATGCAGACACAAAAAATGCCAGGGAGAGAGGGAGACCAAGTAATAACTGGAAAGGGTGCATTTCGGATGCTCTAAAAAAAGCATTTATAATTGAAGTTTAATAATTATAATTTTTTTCCAGAGGCCAAGAGATTTTGGGGCTAAAATTGATGTTTAGTTAAACAGAAATATGTACAATAATATTTTATGATTTTCCAAATATTTTATGGTATATTTGTGGGAATAAATTATTCATTTCATATCTAAGGAGAAACAAATAAACATAAAGTGTATTATATAAAGTCATGCTCCGGTTTTCGCAAATGTTTCTTATCGATAGTGTTTTATATCCTAATTTGTATGCGCTTTTTCACTTGATGACAAAATCTGGGTTTCTTTTGAAAATTGTAAAATAAACGTAAGAATCGTAAGAGATTTGCGAAAACCAGAGCACGCGATTTGGCGGTTTGATTGTCGATTCGCCACTTTTTGCTATTTGCGATAGCCAGAGCATGGCTGAAAATCTCTGAACTGTTCAAAAATAAAAAATACTCCAAGCTTTTGTTACTCTTGAAATATAGAAACTATGTATACCCGACAGCCACATTCCCGCGCTCTAAAGCAAAAGTAGCACCCTGACAAAAATAAGGAAAAAAGAAAGAAATGAAAGGAGTCTGAAAAAATTGTAAATGATAAAGTTTAACTGGCAACACGCGGATAAAGAGGAAGTTCAAGCAGAAGGAGCCTTCCTTCCTTCTCGTTTCTAGTGTCGCTTACAACTCCCCTGCCCTGCCCTCCCCTCCCCTCCCTCCCATCCCTTCCCGCAGATGTTCCAAGTTACTTCATAATTAAGTAATCCCCCCGACTATGACTATGCCGACTCACCTTAAGCTGCCAACTGGGAGAGTTGGACTTGGACACGCTGGCACGGGCGGAGAATGGGCCAACTGGTTTCTGGACAGAGCCTGGCCATAACGGAGCTTTGAGACAGCCTGGCAGCATGAATGAGTTAAGCGAAAAACGAATAAAAAAAATTAAATTTAAGGCAAATTTTTTCAGTAGAAGAAAAAAAAACAGAGAAGCCACAGTAACAGCCCCAGCAGTCACAGCGGCAGCGTGGCCCCAACGGTAGCTGGGGCCTGCACTGCAGGCATCCCAATCTTAATCAGAGAGCAGGATAACAGGAAAGCACGAGAGCGAGAGAGAGTCCGGGAGAGGGGCTCGCTGAGCATATCTTATTACCTCTGCAGAGGAGAGGAGGGGGGACAGGAGTGGTGGACGGGGACTTGAACCATTACCATTTAACTGCCTCTCGCTTTGACTTTGACACATGTTATGAAATTTGAATAGATCACCGCTGGAGCTGGCTAGCTGAAGAGCTGGTGTGAGGGGTTACAGATTGGTAGCCACACTCAATGGGGAGAGGGGTGTGCACATACACCTCATGATGAAGCAGAAAAAAAAACCTGTAAATTGTACAACTTATGTGAATTTCTTTACGAAAGTTACCAGCTGGATCTCGCGGGTATCCGAAAAGAACATCTGTACAATGAGCCAACACGAAGCCGAGCGCCAGCTAAATAAAGTTGTTTCTGTCCGGGGAAAAGATTGAACAAATTCAAAAAGAGTACGAAAATTGTTTCATGTAAGTGGAAGAGATTAATGAGAATATTGAATGGGAGGAGGAGAGCAATCTGTTTAAATATAGATATACATATGTTATATTGGTTTCAAGGGAAAATATACCAGATATATTAGAGCAGATAATCAGTTATTATACTCATATATGTTATCTTTGAGATACACTTGTCACAGGAGTCTGGATACAAACATTGAATGCTCTAGCACTTATAGTCTCTGAGATCTATATGAATACAAGTCTATGATTCGGCTTTGGATGCTGATCGATAATATATATACTTTATATATATATGCTTTATGTGCAGTCGGAAACACTTCCTGCTGGGTGCTAAACCACAAATCTAAAACATATATCCCTAAATTCATCGAGTGCCGTTAATGTAGGTATGCATATAAATGTGTAATTAAAATATATATTTTATTTCATTTCAAGAAATTACTTTCCACTGCAGGATCATTTGAAGGCCAGCCTTATGCAGGGACATTAAATTTCCATTATCTGGAAGGCATGCAAGCCAGGCATTAGCCTACCGCAACCACCATCCGACTTTAGTCTTGTTTTCCTTCAATCTCTCTTAACAGCGACTGGGGTGCATTCAACCTCGGCTAAGGCCCATGAGCCGTGAGCCATGAGCCAAGACCCAAAGTCCATGAAGTCCATGAAAGCCATGGAGCAGCCAGTGACCGTCAACTGTAACAGCACGACAGCAGCAGCCAGAGGCAACATCGTCTAATCAGGTGAAGCTGGGAGACTTGCACTTACCCCATTAGCTGCAATTGCCACAGAAAATAGGTGCAACAAAAGCAATGAAAAACTGCAACTGCAAAAAGGTGGAAACTGCCGAGGCCAGCCAGCCTGATGCCTGATGCCTGATGCCAACCTAAGAGCTGAGACCCAACTCAGGTTGGGATGTGCGCAAGTCAATAATTTTCATAACTGCCGCTTAATTGAGACATTAACCATAATTGGCCCTAAGTGAGTGTAATACAAGCGACAAAAGCAGGCACCACCATTTAAGCCCAGTCAAGTGTTAAGGCAGGCAACAAAAAACCAACGAAAAGCAGAATAAAATCAGCAAAGATACCAGATACGAGTGGAAGAGTTTTCCTTTTTGCCAGGGGAAAATTGGAATATCTATCGGTTATTGACCCCCAGCCCCAGCTCCAGTCCCAGCTCCAGCTCCAGCCCCAGGCGAGGGGGCTCTTCTGCTCGCTTGGGCATGAAATTGTTGGAAATGAAGTGGGAGTGGGAGTGGGTGTGGGGGTGGGGGTGGCAGTGGGGGTGGACTGGCCGTGTGGCTCGAGGAAATCAGAAGCAGAGTGGCCAAGTGTGTGGCAGGCAAAATGTGTCAATAAATTATTTCAGCTTGGCTCTCGCTCAGGTGTTAAATTGTCTTACCGGCAAGGGGTTAATGCCATCACCCACCCCTACACACAGAATACACTCCCTCGATGATTTGTCAGCGCACGTGTTGCACATGTCAACTGCGTAAATAAGCGGGAAATTGGCCAAAAGGCAGACAGAGAGACGCAGAGAGAGAGAGAGAGACAGAGACAGAGAGGAAAGAGAAAGCCAGGACCCAAACCCTCTCACAAGGCAACGAACCATGAACATTTCTACATCACTTGGAGACATTTCCCCTTCGCTAAGCCCAACTCCAATCAGTTTTCTCCTCTGGCCTGCGCCACACTGGTCGTATGAGTGATTTATCGCCTTTGACTCCTTCTCCTGGTCACCGGTCACTGGAGCTGGTAGCTGGCCACTAGCCACTAGCCATGGCCACTGGTCGCTGGCCACTGGCCACTGGCCATTGCCCGATTCGAATTCAAATAATAAAGTTGAAATTAGTTGCGGTTCCAAATGGAAATTGCTAAATTGGAATTGCAATAGTTTTATGGCACAGAAAACAACAATACGCACACGGATCGAATCGGAGAAAGGGGAAACAATAAAATTGATGAATCGCATAATAGAGAATAGGTGAAATAGTGGCTGTTCAGGGGGGGACGGGGGGTCCTTGGTGGGTGGGTGGTTGGTTGGTTGCAGGAAAGTTTGCGGTGAACTTTGCCGCATAGTTTGGTAAAGTTTTCCGGAATACTGATGCCGTTTGGCCATCGGTGGCTATCGATAAAATTGGGTTAGCTAAATATCAAGAAGAGAGCTGAAAGCAGCTGGCCCGAAGGGAAATCCCCGATTATTTATAAAGATATACATATGTATTTAAGTGTTGTTATATCAGAGACTACGTAAGAGTACGTACATGTGGGGAGTATTCTCCTTCTGAATGTCAACATCCTGCTCATTGAAGCCATCCATCAACGCATGCACATAAAATTTGAGCACCCCACTGAACGACTCCTCCTTCGGCCCATAGCTGCCATTTAGCCATGTGCCGGACAACTGTAGCAACTCCAGCCTACACCCAATCCCACTCGGAGCACCACTCCAGAAGTGGAGCGGGAGCAGCCAGCACCCAGCAGCCAGCAGCAAGCACCCTTCTGCCACCATCTCCTGCTGCCTGCATCAGCCTCTCAGGCAGTCGGCCATGTGTGTTGAGTGATAAAGAACATGTTAATGGCTTTTAATCAATTTGCAATTTTTCCATTTTCCTATACATACATATGTATGTATATGTGTGTATGTAGTTTCTCTCTCTCTTTTTCATGTCGGGCTCGCTGGGCTGTGATGTAATGTGTAATATGAAATTGATATTGCTACTCGGTACTCGGTACTCGACTCGGTACTTGCATGGGGAGAGGGATGGGTTGGGTTGGGTAGGGTAGGATTTTCTACATATTTTAATGATAGTTTAATTTGCAGCAATTAAAACGGTCTACAGCAGACCCGGCTCTGTCCACGATTACGTATCCAGTGAGAGAAGACACCAACAACAACAACAACAACAACAACAAGTGCCAGAAGACGAGACCAGACCGGACCGGAGTGGGATTCTTCTGGGCAGGCCTTGCATAATGATCGAGTCTCCTCTGGCGAGTCTCCTCTGGCGAGTCTCCCGAGTGATTTCCGTTGTTGTCTTGGCGCGTTGGCTTCCTGATTTGGCATCGATTGGAAGCCCACCTGGTTGGGATTGCCATGGCCTCTGCCTTGACTCCGACTTCGACTCCGACCAGTTATCTGGGCAGAAGCATCTGGGAAGCCATGCCTGGCATTCGAATGCGCTGAATCTGCTGCGACAGCCACTTGATATGCAGACAAGGAAGACAAAGTGGCAGGATCGTCAATTAATTCGGTAGATGTTGAGTGATTTCAAGCAGATAAACCTCGCAACCCCAGGATTCAGAGGAATGGAATGCCTCTTCATGTGTGATTTCCACCAGATAACCAATGTCTCCAATGTCTCACTGATAGCCCCATCCCATCCCATTCCACTCTCTCTTCTCCATGCCTTCTATGGATGGTTCGATTGCTCTTTTGCATAGTTCCACACTTGATTAATACATTTATAATTGACACATAATTATAGCTCCATTATCCCACAGGCCCTAAGCAATTGCTACACTTTCATCTGCAGATTGCAATCTACAAGTTTCTTCCACGTCACGGATGCTGGGCAGATTTGTTAGTGTGTGTGTGTGTGTGTGTGTGTGTGTGCCAGTCGCTTGATAAGCATTCTAGCATAATTAACGTCTCTCGTGTTTGAGGGGTGTGTTCACCCAAATTGTTGTGTTAATTGATTTTAAATGACTAACTCAAGCATCCTTCACCAGCTGATTGACCGCAGGGAGCTATCTGGCCTATTAGAAATACCTGAAAGAGTTGCTGCGGGAAACCATCGCAATGGTTCTTTTTGAGATTTGGTTTTTTATAGCTTCTTCCACATAGATTGATGGATCCAGTTTCCCAGCTGCAGTCCCATCCACAGACCCATAAATATTTCTCAATGATGTGCGATTTATCGCATAATCCCTTTCAGTTCAAGTTTAAAGCTGGATTTTAAAGTGTCCCAACTGTCGCAGCTCATTAAGCATCCAAAGAATTTTCGGTTTGCGAACCTGACACAGTCGTCCCCCGGACTTGCTACTGGACTGGAACTGGGACTGGAACTGGGACTGGAACTGGGAGTGGAACTGGCAGTGGGTATGGGACTGGGACTGGGGTTCGGGTTTGGGTTTTGGGTCTGGGCTTACGCGTACTCTCTCATAAATTAGCAACAATTTCATTTCGCTATTGGAATTGACGGCCAGGCAACATTACCCCCCACCCCCGACCCCCATCTGCAGTGCTCCGTGGAGCACCCCCGTGGAGCACCCCCGTGGAACCCCCTTGGAACCCCCTTGGAACCCCCTTGGACCCACCTCCAATGGTGGCAGTGGCAGCAACTGGGTCCATAAATCAAAAGCAGCGCATGGCGTTTAATACACTTGACGTCAGATTTCCGCGACAATTTGCGCATGAATTAAACATAAAAGCAAGTGAGGTATACACGAGTGGGATTGCCCCACCCCCAAGTACAGCAGGCCCAACCCCCCTCTGGGAGGATCTGCAGCCCCTTTGGGGGGGCGGGTAGGGGGTTGGTTGTTCATGGTTGCCCTGGCGAGCGGGCCAAATAAAATCAAAGTAGGTAACACGCGCAAATAAAACACTTGACACATTAAAACAGCAACAGCAGCAACAACAGGGCCATGCCACACACACATGGGGCAGGGCAGGGCTGGGGGAGGGGGAGGGGAAAAGGTGTGGGGGGGGTGTGGAAACGCTATGAGCAATGCGGCAACAAATTTCCATTTTGTCGCTGAATGAGGACACGAGGACGAGGCGACGGCAACGCCATGCAAATATGAGACACTCCATAGACGTGAACAGGAGGAGGATGGCCTGGCCTAGCAGAGGAGGGACTCCGCGCGAAATGAGCAGGATATGAGCCTGCATATATCTGGGATATATATGCACACACACGCACACACACACACACACACACACACTTGAATATACATATGTAGGTGCTGAGTGTAGAGTGTGTGCACGAGTGTCATACATACAAATTTAACGAGTCGCATTTATGATACCACAGACAAGTATAATAATTTCAATTAACGACACCCACGGGTGTGTTTGTACAGCAGAACCAGGCAGCAGGCACAAGGCACAAGGAACCAGGCACATGAACCAGGAGGATGCTCCTGGAACAGGAGTAGATGTACAGGATAAATGTGGTAGACAGGGGCAACCTGAGGTATATGTGCATCCCGCTGTGGCAGGGATGCGGTGAATCACGTCTTAATTAGCACAACCAGCAGCTCCGATTTGTGTTCAGGTTGGAGTCACAGTTCTGATCGTGCCTAAAAGGATTACATTCCAAGATCTCTTCTGATATTTTACACCCACATAAGCTTGATCTTTGATCTTCTAAGATGGTCTGCTTAAACTCTTCTAGCTTATGCCAGCCGGGGTGATCCGAAATCCGATTGATAGATGTACATATGATCGTAGTGACCGAAAGCCTTCACGAGTCATGAGTATAGCTGTAGGTGCATGAAGGGCTCTGGTATTCCCCTCTCATGATCAAAACTCGCTGTGATTTCTGCCCCTTCAAGCTGCCAAGCAGTGGGGCAACTGCTCAACACTGTCTAGCACGGTTAATGTGGGGCAAACAGGAGGATGGGGGGACGTGGGAGAAAGCAGGAAAGCCAGTTAGAAAAAGCTGAAGCTGAAGTCGTAGCAAGTGATGGAATAATGTGACCCGGCGAAGAGACACTTGATGGGATGGGCGCAAGTTGGGGCAGGATATGATACGCGATATACATATGTATGTAAGCGTGTTAGTGGGTCCATGTGGATGCAAAGGTGTGCTTGAGTTTTACTTGTGTTGAAGGTAGCGAGAGAGTGAGGCGAGGCGAGGCGGGAGTGTGGATCCGCATTATTATGCCTCTAATTAACTAAACGCATGTACATACATACATACATACATACATATATGTGGTACACGTATGTATGGGAGGAAGGGCGCATTTGCCTTGGCCACACTTCTTTGGCCAAGTTTTTACAGCCTTCGTTTCAGGCATCTCATCAGCATAAAAGTTTTTAATGAGCCATTGCGTTGTTGTCTCATTTTGGCCAACAAAGGGGGGGATGGTACTGGGGGGTGTGGTACTGGGGGGTAACTCGAATGTGAGACGAATTTGTTATGACAAGCTCAGTTGACACATTTTAATTAAATTTAATTAATGCATTCAGGAGCATCCTCCACTGCCTTCAACGACGAGGAGAACATTATGTCAGCATGAAATGAATTAAAATGAAACTGAGAGTGGTAGTGGGGAAAGGGAGGAACTGTGGGGGGGGAATAACAGTAGGTAAAAAAAGAGACAGAACTGGGAAATTTCGCTTTATGATGTGTGACATTTGTCGCCTCAAAAAGATGTGCAATATAATTGAAACATGTGTAGGCCTGTCGGCCTTGACATGGAACGGATTTGGAGGGAGATTTTGGGAGGAAGGCGGTGAGGATTATAGAATAATTATGACAATGGACTGGCAAGGATGTGGAATGAAATTAAATTGGTGTAAATTAACAGATGGGGAAATAAATTGAAAGTAAATTAAATTAGGCACATTTAATGAATGCGAATGAATCAGGTTAGGAAATTAATCGAAATTTACGAACGGATTTAAATCTGACACGTAATAGAAATGCAATCAAAGGAGCCAAATCAAACGAGTTGTAAACTCAATCAAAATAGATTTAGGCCAAGAACAAAAAGGGCGACTCCTTTCCATTGAAATGTCCACTATAAAACAATTCTGAATGCAAATCAAGCTTCTGCAATTGAAAGAGCCCAAAGGGCTACTAAGATCCTGTAAACAGATTAGTCCGTCACTTGCCAAGACGAAGAGACCTTCGACCTCTGTCAATTCTGTGTGTGTCTGTCATCACAGGGTTATCCATTTATCCATTGCGAAAACACAGGCAACTCCCGAAAGTCAATCAATTTGAAAATTATAAATGCAAATTGATAAAGTCAGACAGGCAGCAGGCAGCAGGCAGTAGATAGCAGATAGCAGATAGCAGACAGCTCATTGATTATCCAGAGAGGGAGATGCCGCAGTGCCACAGTGCCACAGCACAAACAAAGGCCCACCACAGAATCACACACACAGAACACACCGAACGAACACACGCCACCGATGGAGGAAAGACGGATGGACAGTATATAACAATTAGAAGTTTCCTGCTCGGGCACGGGCACGGGCACTGGCACTGGCACTGGAATCAGATATATGTATGTATGCAGGAGGCGGGGGGATCTGAGGTGAGGAGACACAGGTAAACTGAAGCCAAGTGGACAAACGACAGTGGCAAAGGCAACTTGTCAGCTCGAATGACGTTTTAATAAGTCACATAATTCATGCGACGACGATGTGGATGGGTGGATCGCTGGATGTGGAATGGGGGCTGGGGGCTGGGGGCTAAGGCTGTAGGATGAGTGGCAGGAGACTGCTATATGGCGGAGTCTTTGCAGAGCTGAGGATGGCAAATGTGAATGTTGCCGCGTGCCCCAAAACGCCAGATTACATGTTAAGCATGGAGATTGCAAGGCTGCCGCTACCCTACAGTGGGTCAAGTGGCTGTAAACGGCTTTTGAGCGAAAGCCATGGCTGTGAAAGATCATTAAAAAGCGTAAAAAGGAGTAAACAAGCCAAAAGAAAATCATAGTCGAAAGGTAGGACTCTGGTATGACTTCATTAAGGAAATAATCACTCAGAAATTATTGCTTAAGCATAAAAAGTAGAGAAATTGTTCAAGAGAGTCCATTAAACCATTGGAGAGTTCCCCAAGACCAAAAACTTTTGAAAATAAAACTCAATGAACTGAAAAATCGATATCTATATCTTTATCTATAGTTCTCTATGGGAGGACTCTATTTTTTCACTGTTTTGTCATTGATGTGTTTCATTTATTCATGGGACTGAGAATACGCACAATTTAGTGTTGTTAAGCGCACAATTTAGTGTTGTTAAGCGCACATTTTAGTGTTGTTAAGATCACAATTTTGTTGAGCTTTTTTCAACTTGGGAAATATGAGAATACGGAAATATAAATGAAATAGTGTATCTAAATTTCTGCATATTTGAAGCACAGTGCAACATTGTGCTTATTGCGGCCGGGTAGCATCCATGGCCTGTGGGGCAACTGCGCTTTTGGGACGCTTTGACACATGCTCCCTCCTGGCTGACTGGCTGACTGGCTGCCTCTCTGCCTCACTGCCTGGCTCCATTCTCCTCTCTCCGCTTGTCAGCTGCTCATTTGTCAATGTAATTGATTTTATGCCTGAGCTTTTGACTAAGGTTGTCGTGCCGTTAAGTTCGCTTGAGTAGGGACTGCGTGGAGGGGAGGGACAGATAGATAGGTGGATAGTTAGATAGATGGAGCGGGGAGCCATCCGCAGACTGGATTGGTTTTCGTGGCTGGTATAGTTGGGGCTACCTACCTACCCACCTGGTCGGTGGGGACTCTGGTTAGCCTCTTGCCTGATATATTATTCGATTACAGTTAGACGTAAATCAAGTGGAAGAGCATGATGTAGCCATCACTCGGTCCGGTACTGCGTTCGGGTGTAAGCAGCGGGGAAGGTACTGCGTTGACTTCGTATGACAACAATTCAAATCGACTGTCAGTGTGTGTGTGCATGTCTGTGGGCTCTGACCGATGGTCTCCCGGGAGGCTGCAAAGGACAGGACATGCGAGGGAATCAATAAACTATGAAAGAGGGTCAAACGGATGTGGCAGAAAAATGGCTTTAAGAAGCCAGACCATTGACAAGGATAAGCATCGAAATAATGGGATATCTTAAGAGAGGGAGAAAGAGAGAGAAATACAGTGGAAATACAGCTGATAATTTAACAGACAAGGCTGCCAATTGATTGTAGCCTTATACTAGAAGCATGCATATTCAAATCTAAGTGTAACTACTCGAGGCTCAGGGTTACTTTACTGGGTGAAATCCACATAAAAAGTAGTTCATCCAGTGGCAGGCCAGCAAACGCCAGAAAATCAGTTTTCTTTGCCAGCATTTCCAATTGAATTTTAACACATATCGTGGGCAAGTGATTGAGTGGCAGAGTGGAAGAATGAAGCGAGCCACCCAATCGGCTGGAAAAGTCGGGGGGGCACAACTTAATTTTCAATCAAAGCATAAAAAAAGGAACGAACCAGAACAAAAGACAAACCAAACCGGGAATCGGGAATCGGTCTGGCTGGCTGGCTGGCTGGCTGGCTGGCTGGCAGAGGCGGAGGCAGAGGTAGAGTTTGAGGAACCGGTAGCCCCGAGTGGCATGGAGTGGCATGGAGCGACGACTGCAATTGCGGCGACTGTTTTATGGGTGAGCGCATTGTATCTTATAGATACGTAGATACACGTTTTTTTTTGCTTTTGTTTTGTTTTGTTTTTATGCTGTTCACTTGGCTCTGCCGCCTGAGGCGCACACACGCATTCGCTTTTTTGTGGTGGCAAAAAAAATCCTTGGCGCTCATAAATTTTTATAGCTTGTAATTATTTGGAATGTTGAACTAGACGGTACTACGACAGCGACTGAGACGGAGCCTGAGACGGAGCCTGAGACTGAGCTGAGACTGGGGGATCCACTCGGGCAGTCCGCTCTGCTCTGCTCTGCTCTGCTCATGCGCGGCAGGCGGTCCCAGTCGAAGTGCAGGCTGTAGGCTGTGGGCTGCTGCAGCCTTCTGCCTGATGGGAGATGATGGCCCGGCTGAGACGAGGACTTTGGCCGCTTCCTGCTTTGTTTGGTTTTCGGCTGTGGCCGAATGCCAGATTTATACTTTGGCTTAATTAATGGCAATGCTCCGGCGACTGTGATTGGCTTCGATGGCTTTTATGGATTGTACGCGTATCTGCTGGATGCACGATGGTGGATGCTGCATGCTGCATGCTGGATGCTGGATGCATTCGCGCAGCCGGACTCTGTAATTATCCACAGACGACTGCTGAGAATCGTGTTTATAGCGCCCGATCTCTCCCTCTTTTTTTGTTAAGTGCTAATAAAGTTGTCAGCTAATGAAATTGGCAATGGCAAAAGTCCCAATCATGATTGTTAGAAGATAAACGATTGATAAAGACAGACAAACGGTAACAGTTGGCCAGACCGAGAGCCAACTGCTTGAAAATTAACGAATTGGACGCGCAAATAATACCCGAAATAATTGTTTGTCTTTGCTTCTTGGATCGTTTTAATAGGCGAACAACGGAGCTTCGGCTTCGGGTTTCCATGCATCCATCATGCATCATGAAAACAGCTAAGCACCTACCGTATTTTCTCCATTTCATTTCGAAATTGATTTGTATTCGCTTTCTGAAATACTTCCTCTAATGGCTTGTAAAATGATGGTACACATTTCCATCTCCATCGGATGTTCTCTTCAGCCTTATGGCAAGCCCCCATTCGCAGTCGATCGCTCGCCAACCCCCGGCTCACGCGCCTTTGCCTGCTCGACACCCACACATCCACGTATCCACCAACCGATCTACCCCAAACAGATCTTGGCCAACGACAAACCGGCAACATGTCAGGGGATAAGCCAAAACATTATGCATAACACTGCTCTCCAGCGCATTATCTGCACTTTTGCACTTCTGCCATTCCCCCAGCCAGTCCTCTCTTCGAGTTCTCTCTGCGCTCTGTGCTCTGTGCTCTGTGCTCTGGCATTCCCGGCCACTTTCAACGCATCACCGAGCAAACTCAATTACTTAGGGAACACACTGGATGTCTCCCCAGCTTCCCTTGGTGGGCCCTAGAGCCATTCCTGGCCTGGCCAAGAGTCTCTGCTTTGGTCTCTGGTTTTTCTTTTTGTTGCCAGGAAACTTAAAATGCAAACATTTGCCCCAGCTTCTCGGTGCTCTGCTCAGATGCTGTTCCAGCTTCCCCTACATGCCTCTTTTTGCCTTTTTGATGATTACAAATTAATCACACTTTAAACATGGCAATTACGCGGGACAGGCTCAGCAGGCCAAGAGGGGTGTCGGGAGTCGGGAGTCGGGAGCCAGGAGCCGGGAACCCACTTGCATAGACTCACGGCCAAGAAGCCAAGGCAAATCGTGGCTACTTCAGCAGCCCAGAAGTCCAGAACCAAAGCTCTGTTTTTCAGTTGCTGGCTTCTTTTATATGGAAAATTGCTTCCTTTCGCTGTTTAACTTTCGTTTTAATAAATAATCAAGTAGGCTGACTCCAACCAGGGGCACCTCTCATCTCTCTCTTCTCTCTGTCCCTCTCTGTCCCTCTCTCTCTCTCTCTGTCCACCTGAGCTGCTTTGAGCTTCCATTCTGTGCGTTGCCGGTGGAGCTGTTGGAGCTGTTGGAGCTGCTGCTGTTCGTCAAGTTCCTCATGTAATTTCCAGGCAATTTCTCATACCCATAATTGCATAATTTCAAAGTTGTTGGCAACTTAATTGCGCTGCATGTTGGACCAGGCCAAGACCAAGACCAAAACCAAGACCAAGACCCTCTCTTACTACTATAAATACTACTATATAGTAGTGCGAGTATGTATGTATGTATCACATCGAATCACTTGGCAGTGGAGCTTCTTCTGGAGCTGTCTTCGGTGTAAATAAAACCTTTTTAAACGGTTGTCAGTCGGCGGTGTAGAACCCACGTTGGGGCCTAAACTCCCAGCGACTTCAAAAGCGCGCATCATCATCATCAAACCATGTGTTGGACGACTCTCTGCAGTGCTGTGGGGAACCCACTTTAATCCCCCCAACCCCCACCGCCCACCCTTCACCCCGCGGTCATTTGCCATCAACGTTAATATGCTTTATATTAAATTTTGCCTGTTGTCTGGCCTCGTTTCAGCTGCGTTGCTCTGGCTGCGGGCCATTTTATAATCTGCATCTGCCACAGTTCTCTAGACTTCCACAAACCCACCCACATTGCCTCCCTATCCCCCCACCCGTCTCCTCATACCATTTTCCGCTCTCAATCTTGTTTGTAGAATTGTTTTTTCCTTCTTCCTTTTGCAGTGCGTGTCGCAAACATTTCGCATCAAATTACTCAATTCATTTCAGTTAAATGAAAAGTTAAACACAGCGTTTAACTGCTGAAGGTTTTGACCGGCGATAAGCGGTAAATGTTCTCTCCGGATCTGGCCACCAAATGGGTATCCATTTGTATGGAAAATCAGGGCTAATTGGCCAGGGATAAAGACGTTAAGGAGCGAGTATTTATGGGTCAACAAAGATAAAATTTAGGGGGAAATACAAGGAAGCAGGAAGTCAAACTTCCTGAGAGAGAATCTACCCAATTCTGAATTGATTTCCATTTCCATTTTGCAGATCTTTAACTTGGATCTTCTCTACTTTAGATCCTCTCAATGAAAGTACACTTCTTCGCAGGAAGAATCTTTGAGTGTATGGTGTTTTCTGTCCACCTTTCGACATGCAACTGACCATTTGAAATACTTGCCCCATCCAAAACTTCCGCCTCCACAAAGACCCAAATGAAACTGAAGCAGATGGAGGATTGAGAAGCGCTCGCTCTCTCTCTCTTGAGCGGACAGTAGTCAACGAACATTCCCAAATTGATTTATGACCACATTTCTTGCAAATGAGCCAAGCAAATCAAAACAAGACTAGGACCAGGGCAGGCTCCCAGATTCCTGTTCTACCCTCTCACTCTCTCTCTCTCTCCCTCTGTCCCTCTGTCCCTCTTCCTCTCGCACACACTCTTATGGCTCTGCCTCTGCTCCAGCCTGGACCATTACCAATGCTGTGGACTGGCCACAGAGCAAGCGAAATGCATTTGGCACGCAATTACGGCCCAAAGTGTTAATTGCATTTCCGCTGCTCAGAGTCTGGTGGCTCTGCTGCACTGCTGCACTGCTGCACGGCTGCTAACCCAAGGAGCCCCCGACCAGGCAGCAGAAGCCATCCGAGCCATCAAAATGCGGCACGGCCCACAGCTCACGCATTTGGCATTAACCAGAGTCAGAGCCAGCCTACACACACTGAGAGGAACCGGGGTGGAAAAGGTGGGCAAATACCAACCAGGCATAAATGAATTTCTGATATTTTCAAAATGAATAAAATGCATTTTGGTGGGTAAATATATCACACGCAAAAATCATTGAAACTTTATTGTCATATTTATTGTCATATTATGAAAGAAAATTATGCAAAATCTGTTGTGAAAATTGCAATCGATTATGCAACAGGAAAGATGGGACTTTAGTCTTTTAGTATTTATTGCTTCATTTAAGCTGAGAGAACTTGGGTATTGTTTCTCCCAGTGTCTGGCAGAAGTAAATGTGGCCAGTCCAAGCCAAACCAAAGCATTTGGCAGAGATAAGCAAGCGGCAGCCGAGTTAACGGAGCTTTTTTTGTGGCTCAGAACGAACCGCTGAGTGGAGGAGGGTTAAGGAGTGCGGAGAGAGGAGAGAGGAGACGATGTATGAGATGGCAATGGCGCATGCGTGGCAGACACGCAGCAGGCGGCCCAACAGTGCAGCAGCAGCAGCAGCAGCAGAAGCAGCAGCGTCAATGGACCCAAATGGAGCGAAACTAAGTCAAACATTTGTAGAACACCGAGAAGTACCCGAGACAGAGCGGGATATAGGAAGTATCCCCAGGCGGGGAATTGCGAATGGAAAAGTGGAAAATTTATGGGCCCCAAAAGGCGAATAGATGTCGTAGATTCCGCATGCTAGAGAGAATAGTTAACAGTTCTGGATGGGACGGGCTGGGATGGGATGGGATGGGATATGTGTGGATGGGGCAGTAGGCAGAGGAACTCAAGCAAGATCTATGCCCATGTAGATGCATGGATACATGGATGGAAAAAGTAAGACAAGCGAAGGAATCGATGCCCGGAGAAGAAGATAGAAATCTTTCTTTCAAAGTTGAAAACTCACCTTGAACTCTGTCTCTATCTCTCCCTCTCTCTCTCTCTCTCTCTCTTTCTCTCTCTCTAGGCAGAAACCATAAAGTGCTTTTTAATTGACCAAAAAATCCAATTGCAATTCCAGCGAACATTTCAAGTGTTTATCGGTGCCAGAGCTGACAGCCGAACGAGGTCCCCGTTCCATTTGCTGGAGATCCAACCCGACGTCTTTTCATGTCTCTCGCTCTGCTCTCGCTCTGCATACGGCAACATTTTCTGATAAGCCGCCACAAAAATGTTAGCCAACTTTGTTAGCCGAAGTGGCACAGCTGTCTGCTCCAGCTCCAGCTCCAACCCAAGCTCCAGCTACAGCTTCAGCTTCAACTTGAGCTCCAGGTCCAATCTCCATCCCATGGCCATATCTGTTCTGTGGCATTTGTATTGGCAAATCAATGATAATGACATTTATTTGCGCCATCTCTTGGCGTTCTTGTGCGGGGCTCTAACCGAAATCCGTTAATAAGCCATTTTGACAAATTGGATGATTGTAGTCGTCTTCGAAGTCCCCTTCTCCATCCCCATACCCATTCCCCTCATCGTCATCGTCGTTGTCGTTGTCGTTGTCGGGTGCCAGATGGGACAACGACTGGGCTGGGGTGGGGTGGGGTGGGGTGGGAGCGAAAGGAGTCTGCACTTGCGAAAGTGTGGCGAAAGTGAAGATAGAATATCAAGAAAACAACCTCACAAGTGACAGGGATTGGCTTGGGAATGCGGCTACCAAATGGAAGGGGGACCATACATATATGTACTATACTGTATACGGTGTGGCACATTGTAACGGCAAGAATAGAGAGAACATCTTTCGGATTGAATATTTCTAATGTTAAATGTTTGGTTTAACGATGGAAAATAGTTGAAATCTAATATTAGAATAGTTATTTATTAAATCGTACGATATTTGCAGTATACAAAAAAAATAGAAAAGAGAGATACATTCCCTTGAGTGGCGACTTTTCCAATGGTCTTTCATCCTGTCATCCTGTAACCTCTACATCATATCACGCTTATAGCACTGGATGGTGTTCTGGCACTCGGCATCGTGCACTTGATGGAAAACTATGGAAGGAAGCACATGGTCAGACATGGTAATGGAACTCTGGTAATGGACTGCGGAGAGCCTACCGTTTTTGGTATTGAAGCAATTCCATTGACTCAGCTCGCACTGGCCGGGAAAGTTGACCACGCACTTGCCATTGCTGGCGCAGACGGGCAGGGCCTCGGGACAGTGGAAGCTGCATTTGCCTCGGTCGATCTCCTCTTGGTGTTGGGCAATCAACTGGGGGATGTGCACCTGGTTGGCGTGGTGAGGCCACATGTCCAGGGAGCGACCTGTTTTGGCTTTTGTTGGGAGTGGGGCTGGGGCTGGTGCTGGTGTGGATGAGGATGAGGAGTCCGGTTGGGGCGTCGTTGGATCTTCGTTCTTCTGTTTTTCCTTGTTCTGATCCTTCGCCTGTTCTGTGGTCTGCTCCTGCTGCTTCTGCTTCTGCTGCTCCTTCTTCCTCTTGATTGCCTCTTGGATGGCCAGAGGGATATGGAGCTGGGCCTGTTGCATCACCTGGCTGACATGCTGCTGCAGCTTGTTCACCTTGTCCGCAATATCGACGGACTGCTGCTGCTGCTCGCCGGGCGGGGAGAGCACCACATGCGACACCGGGGGCATCACCACCTTGTTCTGCACCAACGGGCGCCCCTGGTGGAGCAGTGAGCCGGTGGCCTGGTGATTTATCACCCTCACCTGTGGATCATTAGCTTGCAGCGACTGTAGGCCAGGTTGCAGCGCAGGTGAAGCCGCTGGCTGGTCCACGGCAGAGAGATGGACATCACCAGGGTGTGCAAATGGTGGAAGGAGACCTGAAAAGGGCTCAACCACTGGCGACCCACTGCCACTCCCCTTGCCCGCCTCCACAGTACCAGTCAATGTGAGAGGAGACTTCTGAGCATTGTTCTTCACGTGCTGGAGCACATGATGGATGTGATTGGTTATCAGTGTCTGTATGTGCTCGGGGAGCTCCACCTGCTCGGGTTTCGGTTTCCCTGTCGTTGTGGTCGCCGCTGTGGTCTGCGGCACCTCTGCGGCCTGTGCCAGCGACAGGATAGCTGAAAGAGTCCGGTATTGTAGTGGGAGTCTCGCTTAGAATAGCCCTGACTTACCAAGCACCAGAAACACTCTCATTTTGTTTGCAAAATTTACTTTCTGGATAGGATTGTACCTTGGCATTGGCGTCCGAAGGCGTTCTGTGACTGCATTCCCGAAAGTTCCCAGTTTATAAAGTTTTTTCCGATCCGCTAACATCATCTTCCCTGCCACGATTTGGTATTAACATCTGATCATATCATTTATGGATTTTATTTCAATTCTGGCGGTGAACAGGTTTTCTGGTCTCGCTTGAACGGAACACTGAGCTGAGACCTTGTCGGGAGAGCCAGAGACATATGTACATACATATGTATGTATGTACCTTCCAGCTGGTAAATCGTTTCCTTATGGAATTATGATGTTTGGCCGAAAATGTTTATATTAAGAGAAGTGCGGGATATTTTGAGGAAACTATTCCAGGAATATTTCCAGGCATACATGGGTTTAGGCTTGCAGCAGAATATATAATACTTTCTAAATCATATTAGTGATACCATTTACTCCCAAAGATAGTCCTGAACTGCCCAAAATATATGAATAGTTTTCGTGGTTCCAGCTAAATGAAAATGCCTCTTTTCATATTTATGATTATGCAATTATGATTATTTTACGATAATTTGAACAAATTATGTTTTAAAGAATACAACAAAATATAAATTTAATGTCATTGAAAATTAGCAGCTTAAACGCATACATGCACATGTTTTGCAGTGTGTTTGTGTGCGTGGCAGCGCACTTTTCTATGCACCTAAGATGGGGCCTTGCCGATAGCTGATCCAAAGTCGCAGCCACGGAATTAAAGAATGGAAATATGAAGAGCAAAAAAAAGCATAGCACCCCCATAGCAAGACAAGAGGATTTTCCACAGCAAACACAAAAAAAAACCATGCCCCACCAACGCCCACCAAAAACAATGGAACCACATCAAATTGAAGCGCTGACAAAAAATATGCAAATTTGGCATTTCACGGTCTTATTTTTAGCCAGACGGGAGAACGTTTAATTACAGGCCAGAAAAGAATCCAAAATGCCAGGCAAAGCCGTTGATGCCGATGATTCCGTTGATGATGATGCAATTTTATATCTCTGTCAGGTGTTAAAATAAAGGATTATACTGGGAAGCAGGAAGGACAGGGACAGGGACATGGACAGACAGCAGAAACTGAAAGCTTTTGTCAGCTGAAATTTGATTTTGGTATAAAACCGATGACAGGGGATGACAGAATCCACAGTTTTACAGTTGCTGCACACACAGCAAGGTAAACGTGAACAACCAAACAGTGAGACAACCAACAGTCAGAGCCCACAATCGTTCCAAAGCTCAAAGATGAATCTCCTATCACTGCTCTTGTTCTGTAAGTTTCCCTTCGCACCCGCTTTCCCCCCGACCCACCTACCAACTGTCTTTTCTTTTTAGTTTTCATTGCTGGCTGCGCCATGGCCAAGACTGTCTCTGTATTGCCGAACAATAATAATATCAGCATTGATCAGCATGGACAAAGGGTGTACAAGGATCTGGTGGAGGACGACAAGTGCCACTATCACTGCACGGAGAGGGATCCTTCCGTGTGCGCCAACAACGGGCAGTGCCTGATAAAGTTTGAGAGCCGCTGCAGCATGGCCGCCTACAACTGTCGCAATCCCCAGAAGCCCTTCAACATTGTGGATGATCACCGCTGCACCAAGGACTGGGAGCCCATGTGCCTGGAGTCGGATCTCAGAGAGTTTGGACTGTAGAAACGGTTTTGGTTATGAGCTTGTAGCAGTCAATCAATAAATACATGAAACTATACACGAAACGGAGTGTTATCTGGGGAATTACATATTTATAAGATATTCGCAGATATTCCTTCTGTTCTGACAGTCGAGGTGGGATCGAATAAGGTTCAAGAAATTAGCAATCAAACAAGTACTATAATTTTTTTATCAGTTTATTTCAACGATCAATTAAACCAAAAATTCATTCATAGACAGCAAGCCAGAAACGGAAGGCTAGTTTCGGAGAAGAGTCTTCTGATTCCCTTAAAAGTCTATCATAAAAATCATGGGACTTCGACCGAATAATCTCATGGCTGCCATGTGATACTTGTAGTGATCTTGGCACTCTATAAGTAAATAATTGGAGTAGAAATGCACTTGATGACTAGTATAAAGCTAAGACTAGGCTAGCACTAATATAAAATAATATTACAAGCATTCATTTCGCCATCGAATTCGGAAAGCTAGAAAATTACCTAAATAAAGAAAGATAGCGAAAAATAAACCAAATTTTTAGCTAAAAAGAGAGGAATTGTGAGATCAATTGTTGCTCTCTCTATCTCTCATGCATGCAGTGAATTCAAGAGATTGTTTTACATTTTCATTATTTGTGTTTTATGTTTTTTAGGGATATATATACATATGTATGAATCTTACGAACAAGGAATAAGTATGTATGTGTATGTTATCATAGTCCTAAAGCATTAAGTCCTCCTCCTTGCATCGCCTGGCACACAATTCCAGCCGGCAAACATCCTCATCCACGGCGCGGAAGGACAGATCCCGATGCTTGCAGTTGAACGTGTCCATTACGCACTGATTGGCAAACTCGTGGACACACACGCCGTTGTGGGCGCAGATGGGCATGTACTCGTGCTTGGTGCACAGCTCGTCGCAGTTCTCTGCCGGCGGAGTGGCCATCATTTCCAAGGGCGAGACCGTGGTCATCCCAGCCATAAGCAGGTGATGGCAATTCTTGGACGGCACACGCCTCGGCAGTACTGTGGTCACATGGGGGCTGGTGGTGGTGCGGTGAGTGGGCATTACCGCAACAGGTTGGATCTCAGATGCATCGGGAATGGGGATGCCATGGTTGGGAATGCCACGATTCGGAATTCCTTCATTGGGAATGCCAGGATTCGGTATTCCTTCATTGGGAATGCCAGGATTCGGAATTCCTTCATTGGGAATGCCAGGATTCGGTATTCCTTCATTGGGAATGCCAGGATTCGGAATTCCTTCATTGGGAATGCCAGGATTCGGAATTCCTGCGTTGGGTATCCCCGGATTTGAATGATCTACAATGGATCTCGCATTCCGAACTTTGCTGAGCGTTGGAGGCACCACAACTTCATTGGACACCTGGCTCTTGCCCGGCTTGATCTCCTCTACGCGGGCCACCTCAACCCCTTCGTGGCTGCCCAGAAGGACGGGCTTTCCATTAGACAGCAACGGCACTTGGATGGTAACCCGACCGATCTCTGCATTTGGCACAACCTGCGCTGTGGCGAAGACGGAGCACAGCAGCACTAAAAGAAAGGAGAAGATTCTGTAAGTAAGGACCGGATCATGTGAGAATATTCGAGATCCCACCTGCGGCCAAAGGAACAATCAGCTTAAACATCTTTAATCGTCAACTTGAGTGTCTTCTCTGTCCTTTGGGGGAATCGGGGCACAGCTTATATAACACAGCCCCCAACCCAACTGTTACGCAATCCCTCCTTCAGAACCTGTTCCCCAGCTCGAGTTTCCTTAATAAATTTTACATTTATGTTTATTGTCTTTGAACGGGTTTGCCCAATTAGCATCGACTTGGTTTTAGGGTAAGGCAAGACACTCTGTTTGTTTGTTCCTTTTATAAAATATTACTCTTTATTTCGATAAAGTTCTTCGACTTGCATCGGGTAAATTACATTTTAAAAATCCATGGTATTAGTATAGTATCATTTATCAATGGACTGTGTTTGTTTTAAAGAGTTATCTAAGGCCTAAACACTTTAAAAAATTTCAATCAATTTAAGGCAATCTAATTTTGATTTACGTATCATAACATAATCGCTTCAGTTGTATTGATATAGATATTATTAGTTCCTATGGGGTTGACCGCTTGAGTTGTTCTAGTCTATTAGGGATCGTAGCTATCTCTTGAAAGGCTTTCGATCGATCCCTAAATGTTTGCACATTGCGTCCATTTCATTGGGTTATAAACAATATGCAGAATAAGTATTAAGTATTTTATCTACGTATGTATGTATGTACGAGTATGTACGAGTAGTATGAATGTGTGGTTACCCTGGCCATGTGTGGTCGGGGGCATATCGGTTAGTTGTTACTGTGCTATACATTGACATATGGTTCAGGGCTATGATATCTTTCTTTCTAATGATAATCGCTTCTTCTCAAACTAAAACTCCGTCTCGTATCCTGGGATTGTCCATACCATAAACGCAAATTTTTTGATAGATTTCTGCAACTACTTTTGGGGATAGCCAGCCAGCGAGAGGGTCATGATGGGAGCAGACGGAAGATATATGTATGTAGATTGAAGAGAAAACACAGAAGTAGTAGTAGTAGTAGAAGGAAAAGGAAAAGCAGTTCCTCCCATTCAGACCTTCACGGCTAGCCCCGTCCTAACGAAAATTGGAAAATAAAACTCGTTTCAAACGTTAACATTTCAATAAAGTTTCTCATCTCGCGCCTATACACAGCCAGCCCTCAAAAAAACATTTTAAGCAATTATCGTAACTTGTTATTGGATCAACAGCTTATTGGGTTCGCTTTCATTTGAAAGGAGAAACGAATTTCAATTCTTAGGAGCTAACTTTATTTATAGTTTATATCTTACGGCCTGAAAACACACACATAGAAACTAGAAACTAACAAAAAAAAAAAGTAGTTTTGACTTGTTTTCTGGCTAAAAAAAAAAAAAAACACAAACAACACACCAAATTTCCATTCGTATTAACAATTTAAGGATTTTTGCTTTCAGGGATACAATTGTTGCTCCTCCTATTCGTTTGTATTGCATGCAAGCGGCATTCACTTTATGGAAGAGGAAGATGCTACTGTGTTGTTTTTGGTTTAAAATCGAATCTACAATAAATTGTTACAAAATAAATTAGTGTCTTAAGTTAGGTATAAATACATATCTAAATAGATTAGAGCAGAGCTTAACATATAAAAGTAAAGTACAGTTACAGTACAGTTACAGTACAGTTTTATTTAATTTAGTTGTTCATTTTAGTTGGTGTTTAGAGTTAGGTGGTTGCGACACGGCCGCCAGTGTCAGCTGGTTCTGATTTCATTTTTTTTTTTTACTGCTTCTGTTTCTATTTCGGGATTCTGTTTCGTGTTCTGCTTTACTTGCGCTCCATGGGCTTGACTTCCAGCAGCTGGGGATAGTTTTCCACAATGTTGAGTAGTATGGTATCAATATAGTGCTTGAGCCGGACATTCTCGTCGTCCTTTTCCTGGAAGGCCTGTTGCAGCTGTAACACAAAAAGTTCGATTAGCTCCGATGTCAAATCAAAGTTTTGTCAACATAAAAATAGAGTTTCGTTTAGATGTGTACAACATGAATGTTAGAGACCACGCCAAACTGTTCTTAAGAAATGATTAGAGACCAATGAACCCTCAGATTAAGATTTAGATTAGCTCAAAAGAAGAGTAAACAAAAGTTCAACAACTGCAAGGCGTGCACAGTGGCTCCGAAACCGTGTGATTGATTTGATTTTGTGTTTAATTGTGGTGGCGTGATTGAAGCATTACCTGACTTAAGGATGCTAATGTGGCTGAATCCACAGAATCCTGTAATACAATAAATTTCAATATAAATACAGATATAGACAGTACGAGGATGCAGGTGTATATCAGAGGACGGCGCAATGCGGTACGACCACTAGGACACTCGAACGGTACGTATTCTTTTGGCAGTGGCGGTGGCTGTGGCAATGACTGTGCGTGTTGTGCTGAGGCTTGGCTGGTGATTGTAATCGTGTGTGTGTTTGCTTGTGGGTATGGATAGTGGGGGGGCTAGGATCTTGGATCGTGGATTGGGTGTGGACAACGCAGCGGAGACTAAAAGCTGAAGCGTGAGCCTTCTCACGGTGGGGTTGGGTTTTGGGGGGGGGTTCTGTATACACACCTGCGCTTGTGACATCTCCTCCAGCTCCTGGGCCAGGCTGCCCAGAGTGCCGTTGAGCAGATGGCGTCCCTGCTCCACACCGGTGCTCAGCATGGTGGCCTGGTTGGTAAGCATGGTGGCCTGCAGCTCCTCGTTCTGCTCTTCGAGTGCTACGAAAAAAAACAAGAACGAATGAAGAGAGAGAGAGGATTATAGCATTTGGAGCACTCACATCGATTCTTTTGGCGCATCTCCTCGAGCTCTTGGTGCAGCTCCTCCAGTCTTATGCTCTCCGGCGATGTGGTGGGCATGGCCCTCGCTCCGTTCTCCTCCCGCGCCCGCTGCAGCTCGCCGCTCAGCTCCAGCATCAGCTCCTCTGCAGACTTCTTCTCCATCTCCTGCTTGCGCAGTGTCTGCTGCTGCTCTTCGTACTCCTGCTGGAGGGCGGCGATCTGATCGCGTGCCAGCTCCAGCTGCTCCTCCGTGCGATGCAAATCGTTGGCCTGCTTATCGCACTGCACACGCAGGCGCTGCGCCTCGTCGCGCAGGGCGTTGGCCTCGATCTCGGTGGCTCTGATCTTCATCTGGCAGTTCTCGTTCTGCAGCGAGGCTTCGCGCTCCACGCGGGCCAGGATCTCGCGATGACGCTTCTGCTCCTCGGCCAGGCGTTCCTCGGCGCGCAGCTCCGACTGGCGAACGAAAAAAAAATGATTGACATAGACTGTTAGTTTAGCACAGTGCTTTCAAAACTGTGCGATGCGATCCGATGCGACTTACCTCTCGGAACTGCTCTTCCAGCATGTGATAGCGCGCCTGAAGCACTGCATACTCGGTCTTCGTGCGCGTCGTTCGATCCTCGGCTATATTTTGTGTATCCGACAGATCATCAACCTTGCGCTGCAGCAGTTCCAGCTGGAAAGATAGAGAGAGAGAGCGAGAGAATCGATATGAGTGGAATGTTCTTTGTGCGATTCGGGTGGGTTCGTGTCTCCACTAACACAATCGTTTCTCATGTGCCGCAAATCGAGGAGCAGATCGTTCACCAACTGCACATCAGCCATGGGATATTTCAAATACATTTGCCTTCTATATGTTTTTTCTTTCTGTTTTCTGTCTTTACATTATTGTTGTTCACTGATCACTACTGCCCACTGCCCGCTGCTGTCCTCTCTCTGTACTTTATGGAAAATGGTTTTTAAATGTTTAAATGTTTTCTGTTTTTGCGTCGTCTCTGCTCAGTTGATGGCCGAGCCAGACTGCGACTGTGGCCTGTGGCGGGCGGCTCGTTTATTTTCTTATAAAAATACCAAGCCCCAGCGACAACGACAACGACAACGACAATGTTAATTACACTAGTGAACAGCGGAAAAGAATCTGCTGATTATGGAGTTCACTTCTCAATGTTTCCAGACTCTGCCTACACACTTATTTTGTTGGCCAGTGCTATTCGCATGCCTTGCCCATATGCATCTCACATGTATCTCATGAATATTGCGCATACGCCTCATAGGCAGACAGACACTTTGGGCAGAAGGCGGCAAGAGGCTCTCGTTGGCGTTTTGCGTTTTGCATTTGGCTTTTGGCTTTTGGCAAGAGAGTGAAATGTGCAAAAATGAGTTTTCTGTGTTTATTTGCAATTTGTAGGCTCACTCATGATTCACCCACACTTTTGAAATGTTGCATGGCGATAAGAAATGTGCAAGATGTATGCAGGGGCCATACAGGATGTGCTGAGTGTTTGATAAGAGCCAATGGGCCAACAGGGTGCCAGCTAAGGGAGTCTGTAAACCATGGGGTGTCCGCCCATAGGCCCCCCCAATAGGCACTCGTTCCCTAATGCTGTTCTAATGCTCTGGAAAATGTCAATTGAGAAGTTCAATTAGCGGACGACATTTTTGCGGCTGTCAGTCGGGGACCCCACCGACTGACTGGCATTGCAATGGCTGCCAAACTGTCCGGCCTAAGGTTCAATTAGGCTTAATTAAATGCAATTTGCGGGCCACAACTGTTTTGCTGGATTTACAGAATATCTGTATGTATGTATAAGGCAGGGCAGTGAGGGGTACACTATACTCTATCACACACGAACACAATCGACGTCAAACGCGGCGCGGCAGCAACTGAATGGAGGCCCTCCCAAAAAAACAAACCAACAAAACGATTCCGATCGACAGAGAGACATAGAGCATAATGCGAGAGAGCCGCTGAGTCAACTTTCACACTGTGTGCGAGATATGGCGGGCTCCTCGATTCGGGCCCCTGTGTGTACTATGTGTACAATGAACCATGCCAAAAAAAAAGAGCACAGAATATAAGTAGTACTATATGGCAACTGCAAGAAACTAGAATTTAATTTAAATGTCTACAAAATTCTTCCGAAACAAATAGAGAACGAAGAAGCGGCGGCCGCGGCGGTGGCGGAGGAGGCCGAAAACAGAAGTCGCTTCTCATTCAGAAACCGTTCTTCAGAACGTAAACAAAGGGAGGAGAACAAACACACACAAACACACACACACACACAGCGACTGTAGACGACTTTGGGATACCCTGCGCTAAGAACACCCAAATGCTATCCACTTATAAAGAAAGAAAACTCTTTTTCGAGAGGATATACCCTCTAAGTACCCAACGATTACAAGTACAGGGTATGAAGGGAGCCAAGTACAGAAGCTATAAAAATAAAAAATAAAAAGTGCTGTTTCTGTTGCTGTTGCTTGGGGCATAAAGAGAAAACAATAAAACTGTAAGACAAATTGAGTAACAAGTGACGAAGACGAAGACGACGATGACGATGACATGCCAGCTCCCAAGCTCCCAAGCTCCCCAGGAGATGGAATCGGAGGCCTAAGAAGGGGGCAACGGGATGGGAGGGCTTCTTCTTTAAATGGTCTTTACTTTTTCTTGTCACTTTCCGTTCTTCTTCAGCGGGGAAGTTGAAAGGTGTTCCAGGGTCAGAGTGCCGCTGCCTGCACTTTGATTTCCAGTTTTCGCTTTGACAAGTTGAAGGCCTGACAGGTGCCCGGTGAATGATGGGAAGCGCAACAGCTGTGGGGCCCCAAATTTGGAAATGGAAGCAGCAACCAAATTAGAACAGAGCACCCGGAATACCCTGTACTCCATGTAGATCTAGAGGGGAGCCAAGATATATCTGCTATTGTGCTTAAGGAATCCTGGATCCAAATGAACCATAGGGGCAATCCAAGAACCACAAAGAACCCAAGAAACCCAAAAAGAACCCCAGAACCCAAACGGCTGTTATTATCCGCGCCTCTGGCCAGTCGTTAAACGGCTCATAAATAACAGAATAACAGAAAAAACAATTGGAAAATCTCGAAGCATTAGAGCATTATAATATCGGCATTAGCTTTGACCCAAAAAACACACTGGATTTCCATTTCCTTCTCCTGGCGATACAATGCCCTGTATTTGTTACATTTATCAAATGAGGAGCTCAACCCCACTCCACTCCACCCCAGCCTACTCCACCCCACTCCACCCCACTCCACGATACGATACGATATAGTAAACACATCGGGCATCCGCTGGAGGAGGCTATCGCTGAAGTAGTGACCTCCAGCAAGTGTGGAAAGATATTCCGCATCTCGGGGCTCTCTCATTCACAGTGGGATGCTTGGCCCATAATTATATGGCTTCGTGGATGAAAGGCAGCAGCTGGGGGGGGGATTCTCGTTGTTCTATTCTGTCTCTAATGGGAGTCCGTCCGTAACTGGAGCAATCGTCTTGGAAATTAACGCTCCACGAGCTGCTTTCTCGGACCCCAAAGGGTCTCCACTCTACTCTACTCATTTGGGCTTAATTCTCTCTTACTTTCGTTGACACATTTTCCCCCCGCTTAGAAGCTAATCATCAATTTCGTTACAGTTTTTCATCATTCATTTGTTCAGTTTGTTTGTTGGTTTTTTTTTCCCAACTAATTTCTCTAAATTTGTGGTCTGTTTTTCTTTTCTTCTCGAACTGTGGCTGTGGCTGACTGATGATGCTGATCTCATTTGACGCAAAATATAATTTATTTCTGTTTATAGTTAGCAGATGTTTGGCAAATTATATACGACAGGCACACCGAAAAGTTTCTTCGACTTTGAAATGTTATTTCTGTCTAGATTTTGACGTTGAAAAAGGTAAATATGTCAAGGAAACCATAAACACACGCACACACACACACACACAATTTCTATTGAAATAATGGAAATATGTAGTACCGATGCTGCTGGAGGGGAGTCCTTCAAACTACACTCACATCATTTGTTTCCAGCATAGTACTTTCCAGTAGAACTTTCCAGTTCAAAGTGTGTGTCAGCAGCAATCGAATTAAATGTCAACGATTATAGAAATTCCGCCTCGCAGAGGACAAGTGACAAAGAATAACGGACCAAGGCAGTCGAACCAAGGCAGTACAAAGTTAGACTGAAGCTGATTACATTCTAGTGCAGCACATTTATAGCGAAAGGGCATTATTGACATGCCACGAGCACCACATACATTATATCTAGTATATCTGTCATGACATGCGACCCCCAAGTGGGTGGGTGGGTGGTTTACCCACCCCTTCACAGTGTCGAGTGAACCCTGAACTTTTGATGGAATTAACCTCAGCGAGGGTAAATATGTAATGACGGGGGGGTTGGGGGGAATGGGGGTCTGCTTACTTGCTCGTTGAGATTATCGCAGATCTCGGCACTGAGTGCACCGTTCATTTTGTTGCCAGATCCTCCTGGGGCGGCACCACCAACGCCACCACCGCCACCACCGCCTCCGCCGCCGCCGCTGTTATCCTCGAAATCACAGAGCAGTTTGTTTTTGAAATTTTTGAAATTCTCCATCTTGAATCCGTTGGTATTCGTATTGTTTGTTTTGTTATTAAATTTACTTGTCAACGTTTCCAAATTGTACACTTTGTTATTGTTATTGATATTGCTATTGATATGGTTGTTGTTGTTGTTCGATTCGATGCTGTTGTTGTTGTTGTTGTTGTTGTTCGTCTCCAATTTGTTCTCGATGAACACCAATGAGTTGGGCTCCGAATTCGATGGCACTATATCCTCAAAATCGGCCGGATTGAGGCTCAGAAACGTCTCCTGATCGATCAGTATGGGTGGATGCTTGCCGAAGCCGCAATACGCATACGCATCCCCCCCGACGTCGCCGCCCAAGCTGTAGGCGTTGCTCAGTGGATTCTGCGTGGAGCTCGTATTGAAGTTCAGATTCAAGTCCTCCAGACTCTCCGTCGATAGCTTCCGGCTCGGCTGTCCTGCTCCTCCGATCCGGCACTTGTTGTTCAGGCTCAGACTGTTGCTGTTGCTGTTGTTCCTGTTCGCCAGCGGGTGGTTCGCTGTGGGTCCGACAAACTCGAATTGGCCCGCCCACATATCATAGGCTAAATCGATGCTATCGGGCTGGCTGGCAGGTTGACTACTCATGATTTACTTGTTGTTGTTTTTGTTTTTTCTTGTTGCTGTTCTTTGTTTTTCCTTTGGTTTTGGCTTTAGATTTGCAGATTTGATCGGGCCGTGGCACTGGTTTGCTTTTCACTTTGCTGAGTATTTTTATTTTTGTTTTTGTGCTGTTTTTTTTTTTGTTGGATTTGGAAGACTCTGTTATTTTGTCTCTTTTAATTTAGTAGGCACATTTTTCAGATATTTTTAATCATTTGTTTGAGGCACTTTTCTATGCATCTTAAGGCTTGGCTCAGACTATATGAAAAATGTATATTTATTTATATTTTATTGGTTTATATTTGGTAGCATTTCCGTATTTTTTTAGGGTATCTTTTATGGTCGCAAGTTCATTAAATTTCATTCACATTTTCCATAATTTAGTATAATTTATTTATCATTAAATTTAAGAGACTTCTTTGCTGTTCTTTCTTTTACCATTTTCCAGTACCACCCCTACCCCTACCCCTACCCCTCCCCCACCCAAGTGGGTTTCTCACAATTAAAAGCAGTTTTTTCGTCAGTTGTCTCCCCCGAAAGTGAGTTTCTTGAACTCTTCTTTGGCCCACGGTTCAGGCACAAAACAAAAGAATTTCCCCCCGGTGGGGCATTCAAAAATGAATTGTGCAGAAAACTAAATAAATAGAAGCTTAGCACAAATGATGGGATGATGGGATGAGGTGGAATGGGATGGAATGGAATGGGATGGGATGGCCTTTAGCACAGTTCTTAACAAATTGAAAGGTAATTGTTGGGGATTTAGATTGGGATTTGGCCAGAAAGCAGAGCAACAAATCGACTGGAAACAATGGAAAAAGAGGAGCAACAGCAAAATACCGTCAAGCCAGGGCAGGAAAGGGCAGGGAAGGGCAAAGCAAAGCAAGGCAGAGCAGGGTTGTATTTTGTGTATTTCATGCAGGAAATGGGCGATGGAAAAACGAGAGAGAGAGAGAGAGAGACACAGACAAAGAACAATCATGAACTTCTCGGACTACCGCTACCCCCTCCCCACCCCTCCCCAAGAGACCCCTTTCCAGGCATCATGGTTCTTTCTACACGACTGGGTTTGGTCTTCTTCTGGGCTTCTTCTGCCTGGCTTTAATTTCCTAGTGGAATTGATGAACTTCGTGTAGATAATCGCAAAAACAACAAGCAACCAACAACCAACAACAAACAGCAACAACCACAGCCACAGACAGAGTCGGAGTCGGAGTCAGAGTCAGAGCCACTGCGAAATGCAGCTAAGAAGAAGCAAATCTGCTGGAGCATGCAGTTCGTTTTCTTCTTTTTAGCCATCTTCAATTCTTCTTCTGCGACTTGTAGAATTGCATAACGTAAGCATTCTCTTGCAGCCAGCCAATGGATGATTCAATTCGGGCAACGGGCATCGGGCATCGGGCAAGAGAACTCGAACTCAAATGAAAATGTGTCATGCATTTGACGGAATTTTCCCTCTGCTGCTAAATTGTTTATACAAATAAATTGCATGATTCACAGAAGCAGATCGGAGCAGAGCAGAGCAGAGGCAAAAATTACATAAAACTTTGAGATGGCAAGAAGAAAATGGCAAGAGGAATGATGATTCTTCGGCACAATTGTTCGCCTCTGAGCCTCTGAGCAGAGGAGAGAGAGCCTCTCTCTCTGTCTCTCTCATGTCAAATGGGTTTAAGTGGACTGTCATAATAAATTTAAATTTATTTGTTGCTTTTTGCGCGGAATGAGAACATCCCAGAAGAGCCAAGATTTTGGAAGATCAGTTGTTCGAGCAAAAACCGAAAAGAAAACCACAGAAATATCCATGAAATCAACAAAAGTCGAAGCACTTCGCTCTGACCACAAAATCCATTGATCTATGTCCAATTTTGTCAACAACAGCAACAACAACAACAACAACAACAACAACTTTCACCAACCAGCAGCCGGTCGGTCGTGTGGTGAAAAAAAACCAACCCAAGCAACAAAATTGAAGACCCTGTCGACACCAACTTGTTTCGTTTAATTTCATTTCGAAAAACCGAAAGTGAGTGAAACAAGCGCCTTAATCGCATTTTCCTTTTTCCAACTGCAATCTGAATTATTCGGGATCTGTACACAGTTGCAGACAGATTTTATGATGCATCTGTCAGCGCGTTCAACGCTCAGGACCACAAGATCCGAACTGGAAAATCGATCTATTTCTGTGCCTGGGCCGCTGGGCAACGATTCGATTTTATTGCTGGAGATAAAGCATTTATGTGGTGCCGTAAAGATTGACTTGTTTGGCATTAATAGATTAGGGCTAGGGCCAGAAGGGGGAATGGATCTGTCACATTTCCATTGATACAATAACCTGCTTTAACCTATGGCTCCTGTCTGTTGCAGCTAAGCCAAAATTAGCCTCATTTGCTTGCAATTCTTTTCTTATTTTGCATTCGCGATGCACCTTTAAGACGCCGCCCGCCCACGCGAAGACGGCCAAGAACCGAGAGGTGAAACTGAGGCATGCAACATGCTAACCTCAATTCACAGACAGACAGACAGACAGACAGACAGACAGACAGATAGACAGGCAGGCAGACAGACAACAGCTGTTTGCTGTCACACTCTGGCTCTGGCTCTGGCTCCAACTCTGATTCTAGATGCTGCCCCTGCCCCACCCACCCACATATCGCACCTGGGCCTTGCATCATAATGAAATCACAGTTAGTTCTTTCTCTATCCATCTCCCTCTTTCTCCACATTATATAAGCAACATCTACCCTCCCCCTCCCTCTCTCTCTCTCTCTCTCTAGCTTGTTTGCTTATCCAACAGAGCATTAAATACGATTTTTGTTCAGACTTCAAGGCGAAATTCGTAAAGAAACAAAAAGAAAGAAAAAAGAAAGAAAAATGCCTCTTTGCATATCCTCTCTATCTCCCTCCCTCCCTCCCCCTTTACAGCAGAGGCATTCCCTTGATTCTCTGGAAAATCTTTTGTTTGGATTCTGCCGACCATCCAGCAAGTCTCTAATTACCACAGAATGCACACGCACAAAGTTTTCTATTCGGTTTTCCTATTTATTCCATTTTGTGCTTTATTTCGGTCTGGAAATAATGGGGGGAGGGGCAATGGGGCGATGGGGCGGACGGACGGATGACGGACTCATTGCCAGGCTTATCGAAATGTTCGACGACTTTTATAGGTGAGATGCCCTTGTCGCACACTCACACATGGGCACACACAAATAAAGAAGGGTCAAACAAGCTATGGGAGTTCATGACTGATAATGTTCTAATGCCCAATGTTTAGTGAGATTGAATTGTTGCTGGGAACTGTTGTTCTCCCCGAACTAGCCCAGAAAAGAGAGAAGAGAAGAGAAGAGAGCACTTTCCAAATCGTATCACACATTTTGTTTACTGAACCAACGCAATTAAAACATTAATATTTAATGAAGCAAACTTTCCTTTTCCTTTTTTGTTTTTTGTTTTGTTTTTTTGACAGCTTTTTCTGCCCAGATTTCAATATCGGTTCAACAATTTGCTGCTGCCACACACACTCGTACTCCTACCTACCTACCAGTACCAGTACAAGAAAATTATCATTAGCTACTCTTCAAGAAAATTAAATTCCACAAAATATTTGCATACAATCGCCTGGCTTTATGGATGGGAAGGGGAGGCGGAGGGAGGCCCTCGGCTGGGAGGCAGCTCATTAAATGCAAATTTTTCTCATCTGTGCATTTTTCATGCAACAAAGTAGGAAAATGCTGGCAAAAGGAAAATCCAACAAAGGAAAGAGCACACCCAATCGTTGAGCAAAAGAGTTTTCAGAAAGATCGAGTTTCCGATCCATTGTTGGTCCATGTTCGAGAGATTTTTCACCGAAAATGTTCACATTGAATTATGGAAAACACATTTATTACAGAAAGAACACAAGAGAGGACGAGGACGAGGACAGGCCACCACCAGTGTACCAGTGTACCAGTGCCAGTGTCGATTGAAAGCCGCGAAACGCGAAAACATACTGAATGGAACCCAGAACCAGAAATTCAGGGGCACAATCATCCAAAGCATTCGCTGAGAGCAAGAGAAAAGATCCGCAGAGAGAGTGAGAGAGAGAGAGAGGAAGACTGCGCGACTGAGAGCACTCTTTATAAATAGGAAAAATAATAATCAACAAACAAAAGTCAGAGAACGCACGAAACGATCTTCTATGGGGGCTGGGGGCATCAACAATCCACAATTTCGAGAAAAACTTTTCGCCATCTGTACATATGTCCGAGGGTGAGTCCCTCTCTCTCGCTCTCTCTGCTCTGCTTGCTTCTTGACTCAACGACAACGCATAATTATGAGGAATTTAATAGCAGCCGCCGCGCCTGCCCGCAGTACTGCCCTCCGATCTGGCCCATCGATCCACACGCATTCCACAAACAAAAGCGCAAGTGAATAAGTAAGCAGGGACACGAACCAACCCAAGCGAAGGCACGAGATGGAATGGGATGGGATGGAGCGGGACGCATGCGGGAATGGCCTCTGTCTCTATCTCCTTCGTACTCCCTCTTCTGCTTCCGTTGATGTCATTATCTGTTTTTTGTTGTTGTTTTTAGACCTTTTTTCTTATTGGTTTTTATGTTTTGTTTTTTTTGTTTTTAGTTCCGGTTCGTCTTCCCCGTTTTCTTCTCCTTTCGCTTAGGGAGCAGCAGTGTGCCGTTAGAATTGTGGGCCTACTAATTGCCATTGCGTTGCTAATGAAAGAATATTTTCCATATTCTCGAATCTAACGGTATGGAAAATGATAAAAAAGAGGGAGATTGAGAGATGGAGAGATTGTGGTGGGGGAGGGGGATACTCTTTTGATACTTTTTGAATGAACTTGAAAATTCTGTGCGTGATTCCATGTGGAAGTTTTTCATTTATTTAAATACGCTTTTTATGAACGGGGGAAGGTTTTCCCCAAAACAAAAACTAAGAAAACGACTCTTGTGGAAGGAAATGCGGGGAAACCTTTAAACGGGCTGAAAGTACACACATATGTACATACTTAGGAATTGTTAGGAAAATGCAGGAATATTTTTATAAAAATTGACGCTCGAATATATTCAATTTCAAATTTGGGTAACTTTGAGTACATTTTAGATTGCAATCGGGCTATGGAGAGCCTCTCCAATGTTTTACTATGTTTTTAATGCCTTCTTGGGATCACAGCAAAAAAATAAATAAAAATATTTATACATTTATTAACTATTTGGGGGAGTTACTGGGTAAATGGTTTTCTTTTTCGTCCGAATTTCAACTCTATTACACTTTTCACTATTTAATCAGTTTTTGTTATTGCGTTTTTAAATAAGGTTTCTTTTCTTTGTCATCGATTTCATCATTCATCAATTTGATGCCACACTTGATTCCATTTTTCCATAAAACACTTTCGCAGACTTATTCAACCGCACTTTTCAATTTGTGATCAATCAACCAATTGCCTCGGGAGAGGATGCGAATGGAGATGGAAATGGAGATGGAAATGGAGATGGTATTGGGTTTGGGGATCTCCGGACGGGGTGTATGGGAGGGTATAAATTTTGATTAGCCGGCGGCACAGCGGGACGTACGGAACACGTCAGGCTTTTCCACAACATACACACATACATATGTACATACATACATACGCTGGTAATTAAGAGTGTTTTTTCGCCATTATACTGGACTCTGTTTTCCATATTAAATAATCGTTTAATGAGCCGCCAGTTGCCAGCGCCAAGCCTCGAGACCCTCAAGACCCGCTAGGCCAGGCCAAGGCACCTGACACACCTGATAAACGAATTGGATCGATAAAAAAAAGGCCACCAACACACGCAAACAAACCAAAAAAAAAAAAAAAAAATAGTATCAGTTTTCGTAGTTGGAGCAAACGGATTTTACACGTTTATTTTTTTTGGCACTTTTGCTTTTCTTTTGTGTTGTTTTTTTGGCACGAAAATTGGTTGCAAGCTATTTAGACACCCACCAAAGAGAGTGCAACAGCAGGGGGCAACGGCAATGGCAACAGCAACGTCAGCCCAAGCAGCTGCATTTTCAATTGCACGCGAAACCCACCAAAGAGAGTCCGTCCCACAGAGAGGGAGGGAGAGAGCGAGAGTGAGAGAGAGCGGCAGAGGGCCGACCGACCCCAACACGACGACGACGTTCCGTTCCCGTCCGTCAGCCGCTGTTCGTTCGTGTAGCGCACGCGGCAAGAGTTAAATGCAATCTGAGCAGAGCCCAGACCGCCAGAGCGCCAGCGGCCCCAGCGAGCGCCGAGCGCCCAACGCTGGCGTCACTGCCGCTGCCTCTGTCGCAGTCGGCGTCGTCACACAGCTGGCTGGGTCCGCCGCGACTTGTTTTGTTTTGTTTGCCCAAAAACAGAAGCAAACCCACGAGGGAGGAGGAGGTGGGATAGTTTTTCTTGATACCCTGGGAACATCGATCGAATGACGTATGAGTTATTTGTCAGTAGATGAAATTGTGACTTCAATAATATTTAATAATATCAAAGTAATCCCACTAGTTTGCAGAGAAAAGCAAATATACCCTCGTCGAGGGTATGACAGAAGCAGGGACGAAGTAGAGGCAGCGCAGCAGCAACGAAAAATGCGACTAATGCTACTTAGTAGCTTAGGAACTTTGTATTACTCGTACAAGAGGGGGACGAGAGGGGAAACTTTGCACTAGAAAAGGAAAAGAGAGAGAGAGAAAGACAAGCAGAGAGAGAGAGAGAGAGAGAGAGATGCAGACAAAGTAGCTCTTTAGATTCGTTCAAAGTGCATGGGTGAAGTAGCATGTTGGGTGTGGAATGCATGTACTGAAGTGGAGTGGAGGGAGGAGGGCTGTGCGGGTCAAAGGAATCCAGTGAAAAGAATCAGCTGCGACGTAAGCAGCTCCCCAACGGCAGAATTGAGTCAATTAACTCTAATAGGGTGGAAAATCAAAGGAAAGCAAGCCCCAGTCAGGAAACTAGTTCAGAGATAAGCAGCAAGATGTTGGGAGTGAAAAGTCGAGGTGGTTCAGGGAACTGGTTCCAAACAAGTTCTCAAATATTAAAACACAAAAGAATATTATTGCTTATTATTATTATTCTTTCGGGTAGAATGAATGGGATGGAATGGGATGGGTTTTCTTAATGCCATGTTTATGAATGCCTCGTCGATAAATCCAACTCTGTTTATGAATGCCAATTGTGTGAATTGAACTAGTTCATTTTTGTAAGTGTGTTAGTTTTCGCCATTTTGTTTTGTTTTTTGTGTATTATTGGTGGGTGGATTGTGTTGATCGAGTGTGATTATGGGGCCCGCTTATAGGGCGCCACAATCCTCAATTATGATTGACTTCGAGGTCTTGCCAGTGGTGGAGCCAAACGACTCCACCTTCTGGACAGTATCCATGCCCTCGACGACCTTTCCAAAGACGACATGCTTGCGGTCCAGCCAGTTGGTCTTGCCAGTGCAGATGAAGAACTGCGATCCATTGGTGTTGGCCCCAGCATTGGCCATCGACAGGATGCCCGGTCCAGTGTGCGTCAACTCGAAGTTCTCGTCGGGGAACTTGTCGCCGTAAATGGAACGACCGCCGGTTCCATTCTGGTTGGTGAAGTCCCCGCCCTGGCACATGAAGTTCGGTATGACGCGATGGAAGGGGGAGCCCTTGTAGCCATAGCCCTTCTCGCCGGTGCACAGGGCACGGAAGTTCTCGGCCGTCTTCGGCACCACATCCGAGCGCAGCTCCATGACGATGCGTCCCAGCTTCTCGTCTCCGGCGGCTATGTCGAAGTACACTCGCGGTAAAGACGTCATTGCCTTTTTACTGAAATATCGCACAAATGCCAGTTCTGGGGGGTAGTGGGGGTTAACAATTTTTTTTTTTTTTTTTTTTATCCGAACAAAAATTGAAAAATTGTTTAGAAATATTTACCGGAAAACTTTTACTTTTTATTATTTTGCGAGAAAATAAAATGTAATATTTAGATCTGAACACCGGAACGGTTGGAGTTAGAATGAATGATTTTTGCCTTTTTACTGAAATATCGCACAAATGCCAGATCTGGGGGGTAGTGGGGGTTAACAATTTTTTTTTTTTTTTTTTATCCGAACAAAAATTGAAAAATTGTTTAGAAATATTTACCGGAAAACTTTTACTTTTTATTATTTTGCGAGAAAATAAAATGTAATATTTAGATCTGAACACCGGAACGGTTGGAGTTAGAATGAATGATTTTTGTGGGGATGTCCAGTATCAGGACTGGAGCTAAGGCAAAAACGATTTCACAGCCTACTTAATACACAAAAATATGTACATGGAAAATGCAAGCAAAAGCAAACTAGATCATTGGAAAATCTTCGAAAAGAAGTCTAGTCCATTTCTAACAGTGGACTATTACGCACAGCCTTATCTTCAGTCATAAAGCAACTCAGATATATATTTTTCGATATCTTTATAGATCCTACTACGTAACTTTTTTCGCTGAACACTTGTCGTTTGTTTACCCCCCCCACACCCCACTTGGGAATCAACCCAAGCCCCCATCCCCACACCGGAGTCGGTGAATGATCAAACCCGGCATTATTTGCATTTCATTCTGGTGTGTGTGTACCAACAATATATGTAGTACTTATATCCAAATATATATATATAGTAACCGATGCGTATGAGTATGAGTATGTGTTCTTATAATTAGGCAAAAAACTTGGCCAATATTTATAAACTCGTAGCATGGTAAATAGAAGAGGTTGCTTTAAGTTTTCAAGAAGTCGCAATTCAGGCATTTGTTTGTATTCGATATAGCACCCATCCACCCCACCCCACCATTAGCTTCAGATATACTAACATACATACATACATGCATACATATATGTATGTACATATGTATGTATAGAGTAGGTAAGGTATATTTGTTTGTGTTTGGCTCATTCTGTGTACACAATACTCGTATTTTTGTTCAGTGTTTTGTTAGTTGTCGGGGCAACGCGTACCAAGGCGGCCAATGTGTTGGCTACTTCGGGGTAAATGCATACCTAGAAAGGGTGGGGGGGTCGGAAGGTATACGATAAGATTGCCGCCTGGTAACTAAGGAACTGTTGTAAACAGAAACTTTGACTCGTCAGACGTTCTGTGGGTTAGCTGTCATTGTGTGAGCTTTTGGCTTAGGCCAATATCTGTCTGCTCGATGTAAATATCCCCCCGAAATAATATCAGATATAAGGAAATCATAAAGCTCTTCGATAGCCACAGTTACAGCTTTCATTTCACTTCTTCTTGCCCGCAAAAAATGCCAAGAGTTCAAGATGATGTGGTATAAGAGGCATTACCAGGCATAAAAACGACTGATTCGCACGTAGGCCGTAATTGTTAACTCACCAACGGGCCGGGCCGGGCAGCAGCAACTGTCTCATTATTTATCATAAATTGTTGTACGGCCAAATAGCGAAAGAGCCAGCCCAAAGTTGGAGCTGAACTGTGGCAAGTGCAGCCTCGCTCGATCCCAACTGGATTCGACGCGACTAGTTACCCATTAATGTAACGCCCCGTTTGCCTTGTACAACCTTGTGCAAAAATAATGAAAAAAGAGCCTAAAAAACAACAGATACAAGACTACAGACCACATGACGTAATGGAGACTAACAGAAGGCGTAGGATTTTGTGCTTGGCAACCAGACCAGACCAGGCCAGGCCAGAGCAAGAGCCGCACCCTCGCCACCCTCGAGAGGCCAGGCGCCTCTCTGTGCTGAGCGCGGTGTGTGCGAGTGGGAACATACATAAATCCACATTATGGCCAATTCTTTGGGCGATTTCTCAGTTCAGATAGCGCACAGCACTGGCAGCACAGTACTCGTACAGCAGAAACACTTTTCTGGGTTCATTTTCACACTCACCCACTAGAATTGGTAAGATAAGCTAGTGCCTGAGGCAAAAAAAAACCAGCAACACCACAAAACAAAGAATTATTATTAGATGTGGTAGAAAATACACAAAAAAAAGGAAGATAATGGATATGGAAATCCAGTGATTTAAGATGTTGAGCGAAAGGAAGTGCCTCCCATTCCCAGAAGAAAGCAGAGCCCTCCTCTGGCAATTTTCCACCATTTAGGTTAAACGTTTTCGTAAACATCTCCGACGAGTGTATAATTCTTTTTTCGGTCTACTTTAAGGCGCATTTGCATTAATTATGATAATTGCAACGTTTATGCTTCAATTCGTCGCCGTGTCGCTGTGTCGCTGTGTGTGGGTCTGCCTCAAAGACTTCGGGTCTTTTGTCTTCCTATTTCTGGGTCAACGTCACATTTGGGTTAAAATCGATTTTCGTTTATGGTTTTTTACACCACGAATTTTTCCTAGTGTCTCTTACAGTTTTGTCTTTATGCTTTTTATGTTGTGTCGGGTCTGGGGTCTCTGGGGTCTCCCGCGTCTCGGGCCTTAAGGTGGGCGTCGCTCCATGAGTGCCAGCAAAATTGTTTAATCGATAAGACGGCCATCGCAGGTGGGAAACGGAACCCATTCATTGTTGTCTCTTCATGGGAGGGGGAGGGAGGTGTGGGTACAGAAACCGTTTTTCTTTGCCGCTTTTAAGTGATGGATCGATCGATCGATCGATGAGTACGGATAGTACGTCGACTGGTACGGTTACGAGTTCGACTACGACTACGGGTACGGTATTAGTTCAACGGTCTTGATTAGGGGGGGAATTAAGAATTTCTTGGATTTGTGCTTTTTTTGTTCTATTTCCCATTCAGCGAGAGTTTGCCCAAAAGAGAGTGGAAATCCCAGGTCCTAGAAAATGTTGAATATTAAATCCAGTTTAAATCCAGTTCCTTCCTCTCTGAATCTTCGCTGAATCTGGTTGCATCATTGGGTATTCCAATATTCTTTATTTTATTTATGCATTCTGCAGGCAGGCAGGCAGGGAGTCAGGCAGACACCTGGCCTGGGCCTGGCCCTGGGTCTGGGCCTTTTTGTTTATGCGATGCCTTGTAGGTGGCTGCTTCCAGTCAACGCCTTCGCCATGGAGCCAGCAGCCGCCTCGCCTCGCCTCGCCTCAGATTGCCTCAGAGATGGGGAGATATTCAATTTGAAAGATTACCAAATCTTAAACAGTTTTTCTTGGGCAACTCCTCAAGTGATGTCGTCATCGGAGACACTCCACTTGTGCATGTATTAACCCAAATAGATCTTTCCCGTGCCATCTGTCTCCCACTCCCACTCCCTCTCTCTCTCTGTCTCTCTCTCGCTCTCTCGCGGCATGTCTCTGACAATTGAACAAATTGCAATTGTGGCATTGTTGTTTTTTGTCTGCCTACGGTTATAATTGCATAAGTGCGACGATGCAAAACCACACACACAAGCACACACAAACAGACAGGGAGAGTGAGAGTGAGATAAGATTGCGATCATCCTCCGACAGCAATGGGAAAACGGAAAATCCCTGTCCTCAGATAGAGCCTTACATAAGCCCATTGGATGGATGGAGCCAGAGATTCTTTTTCTTCCGCCTTAGATACGAATATTTCAACCAAAACTGACCTCAGCTTAATTAAGCCGCCAGCAGAGCATTGAGAAAAAAAGGGGCGAGCGATGGGATGGAATTGGGCCAGAAGAGAAGTGAAAGAAAGAAAAATTAAAACGAAAATCGTATTTGGTTCAGTGAAAATCTTTTTGGATACGCTCAACACTTTCCCGGGCATCGGGCGTCGGGCATTGGGCATTGGGCCAAGGTGAGATGTGGAAAGTTACCGATTTCCACGAAAGAAAACTTTCAGATACGAATGCCAGAAGATACATAGACACACTCCAGAGTACACTCGCCCCACCCCGCCCCCCCTAGCTGGGACTTTCAGTTCTGAAAAGAGGCTTAAAAGAGTTTTTTTCCATTGTGGGTACAACGGTCGAGTCGGTCCTCTGTTTCGCCTCTCGGCTTCCTTCGGCTCATTTCGTATGCAGCGCCAAGTGTCACACAACAATCAAACCGAATGCGAGGGACTTCTATGACTTGTAATGATCTTCTGGCCCTCACTCCCCCGCCCCATACCCCGCCCACAAATCGATTTCCGTTTCCCGTTGGCCTGTTGCAGCCGGCCGGCCTCCCTCAGCCTTTCAAAAATTGATTCGTACGTGAGCTTTTTTGCAACAAAAAAAAAATACACATTTTCAGGTTTATTTTTTCCTGTCCTTTTGCGGCTTTCTCTTTGCCCTCTCAGCCCTCTCCCTGGTGTGTGTTTTGCTTCCTTTATTTGTTTATTTTTTGTAATTACGTATTTTACACCTGTCACACAGTCACCATCCTATACCTATGCCTGGCCGCTTTTCTTTTGTCTTTTCCTCCAGGAGTAATGAGCGTTCCTCGGCGGAAATCTTTCACTGGAGAGGGCCGCAAATTGGAGAGTAAAGAAAGTCCAAGTTGTCCAAGTTTCAGTTCGATCGAGAGAAATGGAAAAACCAAGGGTCCTCGAGAAAATATCTTCTATCCAGAAAACTTTCAGAATTCAGAAAAAACCTTTGCAATCTCGCAACAATCTTGTCGGAGGCCCCTCTGTCTGTCTCTCCCCCCCCCCAGCCTTTTGGCGTAGCGCATTAATAAAAGTGAAAATATCTGCAACCTTCGTACGATTGTCCGACCTCTTCGGCACTTGATCAAAATGCTCTTCTGTGGGGCCCCCGCCCCCGCCGGGTGGGAAATCAAATTGGCAATAATTTGAGAGGCAGCCGGAGCGGGCTTCGGGGGAGTACATTTCAATGACCTTGAGGCGCCAATGTACGCGGCCTGGTCGTGGCCAGGGAGAGCCAAGTGAAATGCCATCTCTTTCCACTTTTTATATAACAATCGGATCGGATTGGATCGGATTGGTTTGGTTTGCTTTGGCTGGTGGCAGACAACAGCAACCCACACAAGACCAAAAGTAAAGTTTCACCTGCCACAGGTAGCCACGAACTCCAATCTCTGAGATGCCAGCGAAGGTGATGGGAATGGAGGGAGAGGCAGAGGCAGAGAAAACACGTTTTATCTCATGGTGAAAAGTCACAGAGTCACTTTTCCAGGGAACTTTTTTTCAATGGAAAACATTTTTGGAATTTCGTATCAATGAAAATGATTTCCACATGCGCGAATCTTGGGAAATATCATTGCCCCAACGAAGCGAACTTGTCTCCGATCCGTTCAAGTGCAGTGTTTGCTCATTGCCCGCTCATTGGACATTTCTTTGATGAAATGTCGACAGACATTGACAGTCTCTAAGCAGTTTTTCCGCCAAATCATTGCCTGGGTGATTTACTCAAATTCCGCTATTCAATGGACACTTTTTGAGGGCGAATTGTGCAAGAAAACATGTATAACCAGCTGATGAAACCAATAAATAGGAACCACATAGGAATCCCAATCCCATATACAATCCCCAATCCCCCTACATATAAGTAATGTGAAGAATGGAGCTAATGCTTACCCTATAATCGTAGTCATGACGATTCTCCAAGCTTATATCGCTGTACATGTCTTCGGTTGTATCACAGTTGGAGCTACGGCCCGAGGAGTTAAAGCTCGATGATCTATAGAGTTGGCTAAAAACACAAAACACAAAAAGGAATTAAGATTAGCCAATAATACATATATGAATTTGGAAGGTAAACCTATTGAAACATTTTCTATTGATAATTTTCTTGCGTTTAACATTTAACTGACAGATTCGAATATAGCTAGCGGACTCTATCATCTGACTAGCTGAAGGGAATAGGACAGGACATCTTTTCAGAGTTTGTTTTCAGACAATTAAAGGTAGTTTGGGAATATTGATTGCAATCTATCAGGCAAATCAGACACTGATTAATTACAAGCTGCGAGATATTCCGCTAAGAAGAATCAAATCTACTAACAATAATACTTTATCTACTTATTGATTGATTTGATTTGTGCAATTACATTTATTGAATTTAAATTGCTGGTAAATTTATTTTACTCTGATACATCACATGTAAATATCATGTAGATCGTAATGTAGATGTAAGTGGCGACACCTGACGACGTAGTTGTGGTGGCGCACAGAGACTGCAGGTGGCGCCTCTTCGGCAAATGTGTATTTTACAATGTAATGTAGTAGTATATGTAATTCTAGAGTCTTAGTAGAGACCCAACCCCGATAAACAATGCGCTCAAAACTGTAGAGGCTTGTGGATTAAAACTGTAACTGTTTTCTACAGAGATTTGTCGGGCTATCTGATGTATCTCAGCTCAGATTAGATACAAATACAGATAATAAGTAGTAAAAATACTTACCTGGCTAAGGCATTGGTGCTAATTTGTCTACGGCCAGAACTGCAAGAGAATTAAATGAAAATGTTAATATTTTAAAGGGAGTATCACGAAAAATAAAACAATATGAATGCCACCAAACCCGCTAAGAATGGATAAAAAAAAAATAGTAAAAATAAATATGAAAATTTAAGATATTTTTGCATATATTAGTAATAGACTAAGAAGTTTTTTTGTTAGTTATTGTTTACGCTTTGGGTTTGTCTTTCCACTTTCTTGGGTTTTTTTTCACGAATTCATTAAAAGATTAATTTGAATTTTATAATTTATAAACTCCAAAGAATTAGGTGCGAATTCGAACCCAATCTCCCCCCACAACCCATTAAAGCCCATCCCATGCAAAAGAAAGAATTTCGAACATTTTCGAAATGCAAATAATGCCTGACATTGACGGTGGAAAAAAGGGAAAAGCGAAAAGCGAAAAAGAAACTTGTAAAACACCAAAGAAAAAAGACACAAAATCACGTGATAATGAAAGGAAAGAGAAATAGCAGCAACAACAACAACAACAACAATGGCCACCCACGCGATCAGGTAGAAAACGAAAATGTGAGGAAAAATGCCAACAAAAGCAGCCCCAGGCCACAGTAAATGCAGCCAAGAAAAGGTGGCAGTAGAAGTCGGGGCAGCGACAATAGGAAAATTCGAATAAACGGGGGAATACTATTATTCTCGATTCGATTCGATTTATCTAGAAAATCCTCAATAAAAATACAATCTATTTGCTCGAAAAGAGTGGAAAAGCATAATATATTTGCAAGAGTATCAGAGAGCACTAGAAAACGGGGAAATCAAAGACGGAGAAAAATGACGGCAGAGAAAGAGACAGGGAGACAGATAGCTTCGCTTTGAGTAAAAGTAGAAATTGGGGTGGGAGGGTGTGGCGATGAAAATCCTCTTTGTTGCACACAGTCACACAGTGTACAGTGCACATCCACCACAAATATAGGTCAAAGGTGGGGGACATTTTGCCATTTCGAGTGGCGAAAGCGAAATGAAGGGGAAAACATAGAAGCAAAGAAAAACGTTGTAATGTAAGGGAAAAGCAAGCCAGTGTCTCCCAAACCGTACAATTACCGTCAAACTTGGGCATTCGCGTAATTTATTGGTACTTTGTTTTGTTTTTGTTTTTTGTTTTGTTTGGTTTGGTTTTGTTGTGCGGTTTCCAGTTAAAGATGATCTCATGGCAGATATTTTGCTGCGTTTTAGCAAAACCGCAAATAGTTTTCGTTTTGGAGAATAACATAAAAATGTGCGAAAAAAAACCAAAGGAGTTTTCAAACTTTATCAATTACCCTCCTCTCTTGACTGCCTGCCTCGCCTTGCCTTGCCTCGCCCCTATGCGGCCCCAACTGAACTCATTAACCCAGTTTCGAGTGTTCGTGTACTCCTACCAATACACACACACACACACACACACACACATACACTAATAGATGAAAATCTGTCTCATCTGGGTTTTATGGCTCTGCCATGAGCTCTATTTTTAAAGCGACAAAAACCACAACGTAGGACCAGCATAAAACCATGCCAATTGGCAACAATTTTCGCAGAAACTTCATTTCATTTTGTGTTTTTTTATTTTTTAATCGGCTTTATATAAGTAAAAGACATAAAAACTGGAGTGGCGTGCTCGTAAAAATATGCAAACAAGAAATTTACAAAATAAGACAGAAAATTATTGAAAATTGAGCAGGGCAAAAAATTGTTTGGGGAAACCTGCTGCTGTGGCTGCTGTTGCTTGCAGCAAAATATTGCGCAATTTTTGCCAGCAAACAGAAAATGTGGAAAATGCAAAAAGTCATCTGCGCACAGTGGGTGAAATGGGAAATATAGCAGAAAATAACACACACGATTTTTGCAGGAGCTATTGGTTTATTTTTTCATTTTTTTTATGTCGAAAATTTTAACAGTTTTCGGCTTGCGATTTGACCATCTTTCCACACAGTTTTTGAAGTGGAAGTCATGCCATCATTTTGTTATAATTTTTGTGTAAAAAACCGATTTGTGTTACAGGCTTTTTGCCTGCTGAATGGGTCGTTGCACCCACTGTGCTGCGGTTTGTCTGGGAGCTGCATTTTATGACTCAGTGTGGTGGCAGGCTGCATATTGATGCGAATTAAAGTTGACATTAAATTGCAGCCAAAAAATGTACTTCGGAATACTTCGAAGTTTGGGGATTGTAAATCCCCATCACAGATAATAGTTTGGATGTTAGCCATTAAAATTTTGCACTAAAATATCTGTAGCTTCAACTAAAACACTTCACATAAAAACAAACAGCAATTCCCCAAAGAAAACGAATCAAAAAATGACAGTTAATTATGAGCAGCAAAAAGCGATCGGGGTAATGCCGTGTAATCAGTATACATGGTAGCCAAAAAACCAACCGACAAAAAGCTGTTTAAATATGATTAAGGTCGTTGGCAGCACACGGTGGAAGGAGGGAGTGGAGTGGAGTGGAGGCTGACTGAATGACTGAATCAGTTCCAACATTTGGGTAACCTTGAATCTCGGCGGCTGTGGGCAGAGAGGGAGAATCAGAGGCCGAGGCCGAGGGAGGGGAGGGGAGGGGAGGGGAGTGTTCTCTTCCCCACAAAAATCAAAATGAAATTCGAAACGTGGGCCGGAAGTTATGGTCTGCGGCTGGTTTTCTTCATAACAGAGTCTACCATCGGATTGTTTTACTCGGAATTCGGCCTAGGGAGAAGAGAGAGAGCGAGAGAGAGAGAGAGCGATTCGGAAAAGAACTTTACGGGGTAATAAAACAGGAAGGTAGAGGAATAAAACTGAAAAAAAACTGTCAAAGTATTCGCCCAAGCACCTGTTGAATAACAAAATCGGCTTCCCTGCCCCACCCCACACAGTCACCCTTCCAGCGCACCACAATTACCGTTAATTTGCTGTCTCTCTCCCGCTCGCATTGCGTTCCGCTTCGTTAGCCTTTAAGAGAGGGTGAGCGAGAGCGAGAGAGAGCGAGAGAGGGGTCAGCAGAAGCGAGTGGGAATGGGCGGGAGGGAGTGGTGGGTGCATGGAGTGGAATTTCAATTGTTGCTTAGAATGAATTGTAAAGCAGTTTTTTTGTTTTTGGTTTTTTTTCCTCTCTCTGAAATGCTTATGAAATTCATATAATTAGCAACAAGGCTGCAGTTGGAGAGGAGAGAGGAGCTATAGCTATGGGAGACTGATTCTCCAACATCCAACCTCTCCATGGAATGGGTCCTTCAGCTGCAATACAGGGTAATCGGCAGAGAGATCTTCCAAGATCTACGATCTACGATTCCCAGCGTCACTTGTCCATTTTAACACCCAACTGTTAATTGACTGGAAGGGGGGTCTCCTACTCCTCCTCCACTGAGTGATCACCTGACAAAGGGTCCCATCTCACAGCCAGTTAATGCCTAGCCAGAAAGTCCGACTGTCTGTCTGTTGGCACTGAAGTAAAAGTCAAAGACAAAGCCAGAAATACATACTTTAGTGATGTACTTTAATGATCCTCAGGCCAGGCCCAGACCCAGGCCCACTAAACAAAAACAAAAACAAACAACAAGCAAAGGCAACATTAAATAATCGTCTAGAGGTGGCAAGTTTCTTGAACTTTGCTGTTTTAAATTCAAGCCACAAACAGACAATCCAACAATCAGACAATGGATCGAGTCAAGTTTATGTGGCTGTATGTTTATTTTTATCTGTATTGTTATTATATTTCCCTCTTTATTCGCTCTTTCTTTCCGATTGCCTATGTCTGCCACGCCAAACCCCGAAGAGAGTCAATCAATCACGATCGGATTATGCAAAAAATAAAGAAAAAATATAGATAGCTGACTGAAATCATTTCGGACAGCGCACCTGTCGCAGTCAGGTGCGACTGACCCAGATGCTACGGCCATCAGCTCCTCTCTCTCTCTCTCTCCCGCTCTCCAACTCAGTGCTGGCCTGCCCAAAAATCAAGTTTTCTATTGCAGAAATGTCTGTTCCCAGCGAAACGCCTCAATGCACCGTGTCTTACTGTTAGGGTTACGGTTTATGTTTCTGTTTCTGTTTCTCTTTCTGTTTCTGTAGTTGCCAAAGGTGCAGACACACCTCACTCACTCACTCACCTGGCTCCTCCTCTCTGCTCCCTAAACCCCCCATTAGGTGCCTGGGAAGTTCAACTAATTGAAACTATTAAAAGCAGCTTTTTTTGTTTTTTTTTTTGGGGAGGGCTCTAGACAGGTTTCTCCCATTTCTTATATTTTGTATATTGTATTTGGGTGTACCCCTATAGCTATAGCTATAGAAGTCGCTTAACAGAGTTGTAATTTTTGTCATGATTATAGTCATAGTCTAAGCTTTGATTTATTTAATTTTTTTAGTTTTTTTGATAATATAACTAAGCAAAAATGTCTGAAGTCTTTAATTAAAACCTTACATAGGAGAAAGGGAAATAAAAAGATAGATAGAGAGAGAGAGAGAGAGTGACATAGAAATCGCTGTAAGTTGAGTGTCTAAGGTTCATAAATAACCTTTGCACTCTCAGCAACGTAGTAGTAAAGTTTTTTCCCACTAAAAGAAACTCTTAAGCCTCACAAACATTTAACTTTGCTTCAGATAATTTCTATGGAACATTTTTGGTAAATTTCCATGTTATTACGGGGTCAGGAATTGTCGCGATTGTTGCCATTTTCAAAAGAAAAAACAATGCCCTGTCCGGCGGTGGAGCTGGAGACTTCAGGGAAAGTATTTGTGGCAGTTAGGCAGTGTGGCAGTGTGGCAATGTGGCAGTGGGGGCGTGTCTTTGACTGCCGACAGCTGACTGATTTCTTAAGAATACTACGTCTATTATTTATAAGTGCAACCAACAACAACAACAGCAACAAAAACAACAAGTTGGTGAAATTAAATGATTTACGTGTGAATTTAATACGCACTTTTTTCTCATATGACTGCGACGACGGTCATAGGGAAAGTACTCGAAATACTCATCATCCATTTATGTATGTGAGATGAGATCTCAGCGTTCGCATGCGATTATTTTGGGATTGCGCGGAACTTTGTTATCTTTCGGTTAGCTGATTTGGTTATCAGTTCTTACTGTCATGGTCCGCACTGTGGACGTCATTGGGTCGCTTTTGTTGGCTTTAACCGATAAGCTAAGTACATTGGCTTTTGGATAAGCATTAATTACAGCACAAATTCCACTGAAAACATCCATTATTTGAGTTTAAGATCATATTTTTTGGATTACTTTAAAGTCTTTGAAGATGTTTTAGTTTTTTATTAATTTTATTTTTCATTCACTTGGCACTTGGCATCATTTTCAAATGATAATCATTAAGAACTACTGAGGAGTATGATTTCTAGAAGAGTTTTCATGGATTTCCAACCGAATAATTGCTGGCATTGCATCAGCTCTTGGTTCGAGCTTCACTTTTCTTTGGTTTACGAGCTTCTCATTCAATTGTGTAGCGCGAGAAAAGGAAATTTCATTTCATGAAAAACGCAGTGGAAACCGACTCGGAATCGGACCCATCATCGACAAATTAGACACACTTTCGCAATGGAAAAACGCCTCCTCGCCACGCCTCGCCTCGCATCGCCTCGGATGGCATCGGATTGAATCGGATCGGATTGGATCGTCGGTGCGGCTGGCCACACTTCACTTTTCATTACGAATCTCCTCAAGCCGAACACCAATTGCATTGCTGTGGCGTTGTGGCGTCTTGTGGCGTCTTGTGGTTAATACTTCATGAACACGCGTCTCTCGTGGCCAAACATCGCTCTGATAACGTCGTTAAAAGCTCTCCGAAAGCGAAATCAAAAGGAAAACTGCAGTCGATAGACGGCAGGCGGCAGACGGCAGACGGCAGACGGCTTCGCTGACCAACTAACAATGAAAATGTGCAGCAACTGACGGGTAACATTTATATGGCTGCTCCACGGGTAATTAAGGCTATAAAGATGATTCGATTTTGATTGATGGATCGCAACAAGGCGAGAAAAAAAGGTCCAAAGCGGCGAGACTCTGGGATGGGATGGGATGGGCTGGGCTGGGTCTCTCACGGTGTGGAAATGGGTTCGATTTGATTGCACCCAAGACCTGCATTCAAGTAATTGCGTTTTGAGCCCATTGCAAAGGAAAGCGCTTCGTTTGTCTTGTGGTCGGTCCCAAAGGGTGTTGCAACAGCAAGTAAAAGAGTGGGATATCAAAATGTGATTGTTCTCCGTGGATATATGTATGTTCAGAGTTTACTTGCAACAAATGTCAGATTTAGTTTCATATCTTTCTCAGGTGTGTCCCTATTTCAAGCATAGAAAGGGGTGGGGGGGTGGGGGGTTGGGGGGTGGTCTTTGATTCTGATGGATGGGATGGGGGATGGGAAAAGTGCAGCACAAAAGGGCGTGGGCCAACAGTCACGTGTGTAGAGAACGAGGCAGACATGTAGATGATAAAGCAGGAGGATGGCAAACGAACAACAACAACAACAACGACCAGAGATACTGTCTAGTTGGTGCATTGTTGTAGTTTTTGTTTTCACTTTTAGACACTATTATTGGGCTTGTTGTTGACGTTGTGTGTGTTTCAGTTCGGGCCATTAAGGCGTGACGATGCCGTAAATTACCAAAATGTAAACTTCAACAGTCCAAAACTATGTACAAAATCTCATAAAACCGCGCTGCTCGAATTAAAAACGTTTTCTATTCCATGGAAAGCGAAATTTATGGCCAAAACCAAACCCAAAAACCGAAAAAAAAAACAAAACAAAAATCACAATTAAGTTCGCGCAAATATTTCGCATTCGCCGCGATGTCTGGTCCCAAAACCCACACTTTCACATACTTTTTGTCTATTTGTTTCTTTTACGCAGACAAGACACCACCGGAACACCACACTGTTCGTCACAGACTCTCAGTGCGGGATTTAATAAATAATTGAATAGGGGAAACGGGCAAAAAACGCCGCCGACACACAATGTTTGCCCGCACGCGCTTCCAGTTCCAAGTTCCAACTCGAACTAACCGCATTCCCCAACATGGCTCGAAGCGGCAACAACAGGCCGAAGCAAAATAAACACAGCAGACAGAGCAGCGAACAAGTGTGTGGGGCGAGAGCGAAGTAGAGAGACGGCGAGAGAGGGAGAGAGATGAGAGCCGCAAAGGGTTGCTGCCAGAGCGTTGCCAGACTGTTAAAGAATGCTTGCCCTGTTAGCAGAGACATGCCATACCGTTAACAGCACCCGCTTGATATACACTAGAGGAAAGAGAAAGAACCACTGAGACGATGCCAAGAAATGCAAGCCAAATGCCGCATTTGGCGCTGTAGTGGAGCCCCCGCCAAATGCCTCCATTAGGTGGCAGCGCGGACACCTTAAGGCTATTGAGGGCCCCCAAAAACTAGCCACAGAAAACTGTGTAATTATGTCTGGTCTGGGAAAAACTGAAAAGGGGGAGGGAAGGCAGACATAAGTGCAGCGAAGGTTGGGCGGGCCATGGGAGGCAATTGAAATAACACTCTTGGGTGAGTTTTCAAAGCGTTTAAGCTATTAAGGCCTTTCCAAGGTTGTATTGAGGTCCACTCAAATGGAGGAACAGGAAGAAAGCTTCAGATCAAAGCCGATGGAGCTGCACGGAATGAAAAAACAGTCTCAGGTTATTTATCCTGAGGGATGAAGTGCATATATGTATATCTCATTGAAATGAAATAATTCTACTGCCAAATGTTTAATAAATTCGAGAAGGCACGGAAGTTGAGGTTCAGCTCTACCCCGCTCCACGGGGAACGGGACTCCGCTCCTATATTTTCTTAGTGCTGAAGCGATTCATTCAGTTCGATCTGGAGACTAGAGAGAAGGAAATCGTTCCAGAGACTTCCCTTGCGGCTTATGGGGCTGCTCAAACATGGGATTCCGAAAACTATCGAACTGAAATTTAAATCACATTTCTCAGATGACCTGATCTTCAAGAGGATCGTGGCTTTCAAGTCATCATCTGGACTGATTCCATCGATTGAGTAAGCTCCGTCCCACGTCTTGCCAGAGGTTCCGATTGCCAATTCCGATGGGTTACAAGACTGTCCAAACTAATCGCAGCGATGCCAACGATGGCTAAAACTGATCTAAAACCAAGGCTTCTCCTTCAATGCAACCTTCGAAAGACCTTAACAGTTTCAACGCTTTGAAAACTCACCCAAGAGTGTTATTTCAATTGCCTCCCATGGCCCGCCCAACCTTCGCTGCACTTATGTAGGTATGCCTTCCCTCCCCCTTTTCTGTATTTCCCAGACCAGACCAGACCAGACATAATTACACAGTTTTCTGTGGCTGGTTTTCGGGGGCCCTCAATGGCCTTAAAGTGTCCGCCCCGCCACCTAATGGAGGCTTTTGGCGGGGGCTCCACTACAGCGCCAAATGCGGCATTTGGCTTGCATTTCTTGGCAACGTCTCAGTGGTTCTTTCTCTCTCCTCTAGTGCATCTCATGAGGGTAAAACTGTTATTTGAAAGAGTTGCCAGCTGCTGTTAACCTGCTGTTAACGGTATGGCATGTCTATGCTAACAGAGCAAGCATTCTTTAACAGTCTGGCAATGCTCTGGCAGCAACCCTTTCTGGCTCTCTGCTTCTATTTTCCTCTCGCCCCACACACTTGTTCGCTGTTGTTTGCCTGTTGTTGCCGCTTCGAGCCATGTGGGGGAATGCGGCTAGTTGGAAGATGGAACTGGACTGATAAGCACGGCTCTATCTAACCAGCAAGTCGATTGCCATTAACACATTTTTAAATCTTTTATTAGATATCTTACAAAGAAATCCCAAAAGATCAAAAAGATAAGATGGAAAAGTTATTGATAGAATTATGCTTCTATGAGAGATATTGAAAACTACATAATTCGTAGCGGAAATTTAATGATATTCGAATATATTTCAATCAAAGCATTTTATCACATATGCTTCTGGTTATGCCTAGTTCTTCAGTCTTACGGCTTAAAATCCTTAAAATATACACTTCTTTTAAATTAATGATACACTAGGCAACAAATTTGAACTTATTTCGGTTGTGAACCAAACCGGCACTATCTGATAGATTTTTAGTTTTCAAAATGTCTAAGAATTTTTGGTTTTTTTTTCATAATGCAGTTAGCTTAGGCTTTCAAATTCAAAATTGATCATTATTGGCGGTAATTTTCTTTTTAGATATTTTTCTTTTAATTTTTCTTAAGTTCTTAAAGTGCATTTTTTCCTATCGCACTCCATGGCGATATATTTTGTCGAATGCCAAGTGCAGATCCCAGACCGAGAGGCAAACAATTCCCAGCAGATGAGCAAAGACAAAGGCATTTGCATGACAACTTCAAGGGGGAGGCAGGGAGGGAGGAGCTCTGGGAACGGAACACCAGGCAGCAGGCAGCGGCAGGTAGGGTCGTCTGGAAAGTTGACAGAGCAGCAACAATTTAGTGCCTGGGAAAGGGTTAACTGATCTGCACACGACACGCCTTGAACGGAGGGAAATCACTCGTACTGCTGCAGATTCAAGATGAAAACCGGGCGGGCATTGGACACACATTGTTGGCACACATCTACACAGCATCCATCTTTGCGTGAATTTTATTTTGGGTCAATTTTATTCGCGACTTGACAAAAGTGTCGGCCTAAATTCTGAAGAGTAAACCATTGCCTGGCCTCAACTCGAAACCTGTTTTCAGTGCCTCAAACTCCTCACTTCACTTCCTCAAAGCCACAGCCAGAGCCAGGCAAGAGCTCTCTGGCCAAATTCCAATGGCATGACTCTCTGGGGTTGAGAGACAGCGAAACTTGTAAGCCAAGTCAAGCCGAACCAAGGGGAAAAGGAGATTGGTTTGAGCCAGCCAGAGCCCGCATCTTATGGCCATTCGTGTACCTTCAACCTTTCCGCAGAAACGAGAGAAGAGCGCACAAAAGCAGCCAAACAGCTTTGGGTGGGAGAGGGAGAGGGAGAGGAAGGGGATAGTGCAAACAGGAAACAAGGTCTCCTCTTCATGTGAACCCCAAGCAGAACTATCAAGGAAATTGTACTTGTACTCGCACTCGTATAAATAACTTGGTACAGATCCCATCTCAAAGTTCTCATTTACTTCCCATTCGTTCCAGTAAAATCTCTCTCCATTAATCTGATATATTTATTATGGTCTCGTCTCCAGTCGCAATTAAAGCCCAAACAAATGTGCCAATTCTCTGGGTAACTTTTATGATGGCAGAGGCCCCGCAATAAACATAAATTTTGGCAGAAAGAAAGCTCTTGAAAATGAGACTCAATTGTACATTTCGGTTGTATAACAATTGAAGTGGACGCAAGAGATGGGAAAACCTGATAACACATTTGGGAATGGCAACGAATTCTCAAGGAATTCATCTCAAGATGTTTCAAAATAATAATAATACAATTGTCGAATGCTGAAAAAATAAAAATAGTTTGTACAGATCAATTCCATCAATTCCCATAAATGTGCTCTAATGGAACGATTAATTTGTATATGTAAAATAGTTGTGTAGATCTAAGGATTAAGCCAAAACCAAAATGGGCCAAAAATGAGAGTTAGATGGATGATTTTTTTGCATGAGGAGATTCTACATGAAACCCAAAAGAATTATGATTTTTGGCTTACTGTCTCATGGAGCCCCAACGACGCTGGGATAAGCTATCGGGATTGCTGTAAAAAAAACATTCATCAATTTTCGGTTTAAAGTTGGGCAAATATTAAGGCTGCAATTTCGTATTTGGTTTAAGTTAATTTATGTTTTTAAATAGGGGGAACTTTGAACTGAATATCCGTCTACTCTCTTTTGTATTAAGAATTGATTTCGATTGCACCTCTTCCATCTATAATTACTTCCCAATCGCTGAATCATCATATGAATATCATGATGAATCATAATGAAAATATATAAATCTTTAAAGCTTGGGTGATAGTGTGATTAGTTTAAAACTGCCTGATCTTAAGTAATTATTCATTTCCTCATGTACTAGAGCTCTCCATTCTCAAATCAGTTCCGCAGTGTATGCTGCACCTTTCCTATTCCATATACCTTGCAGCTCGACTGCTCTAACAGCGATGCGATCGGTTGATGGAAATGAATGGTGGAATTCAATGAACAAAGCTCTGTTAAGTTGGCTATTCAAATGTTAACCTTTAACATTAATATTTATTATGTATTTATATTTTGTATTCGAAGCCAAAATATGATATTTTTGAAAGCAAGTCTCAAATGGAATTGGACATGTGCATGGGCACAAAGATCAGGCTGTCGGATTTTCGACTCGCAGACTCGATGCCACGCATGAATCACGGCTTATGGCGGCCATATCATATGCCATGCCCAAGACGAGCATAGAAAAAACTGGTTTTGTGTATGCATTTTATTGCCACACACATATGTACATCCACATATACACACACACAGAAAAGGTTAACTATTCAAATAGTGTAGTTTTGTTTTTGCTACGGACAAATTGAGAGTAGAGTTTTGGATTGATGAAGTCTCTGGGACTGGACTGCCGACTGGACTGCCGACTGGTTGGGGCAGCTTTATGGCCATTACGTATTCAGTAGCCTGATTATGTGTGTGCAACCTTATAAATTTCTTACAACTATAGAGATTCGCATACGATTCAACTCGATTTCCATTTTTGGGAGTGGACTGGAACTGCGACTGGGAGTGGGAAGTGGGAGATGGGAGATGGAGTGTGGGTTTACCTGGTCGGTGTACGTCTCAGACTGCGTCTGGCCCAATTGTCTCGGGGCATTATGTTCAGTTCGTCATCGCTGGAAATGATATTTCAATTAATATAAAAACTCCAAAGGAAAGGAGTATGTACAGTGCGTTTCAGGGCTACATTTAAGACTGACGCACTGCACATATCCTGAACGAGTTCATGTCCTCCACTCGACTCACTCTTGGGGCGTGGATGAGCCGGCATGCGGGGCCAGATCGAGCTCGATGCCAACGCTGCCGTTCAGGTTGTTGTTTCCATCGTTCGAGTGTCCACTGTGATTGTGCTGCGAGTTGGAGCTGCCCACGCTGAGATTGTTGCTGCCATTGCCATTGACGTGGCTGTTGTGGTTGTTGTTGTTGCTCATGCTGTTGTTGTTGTTGTTGTTGGGGCTGGAGCCGTTCCGTCCCTCCCTCAGTTGGGCGGGATACTCGTTCTCGCCATAGCCCTCAAAGGACTCGCCATCGGACAAAGACGAGCACTGAGATTTGGCAATGCCCGCTAAGGTGACACGAAAAGGAGTTGATTATTGGAAAGGATCAATCAAAGGATTGGGATCCGGGGTGGCACTGTACCTGTGCTGGAGGGCGGACTGCTGGGTGTGGGGCTGCTGTCGCCGGACATGGTCTCCGCATAGAGGAAACTGTCTGTGTTGGCCTTGATGTTGGCCGCATTGCTGTTGGGCAACTGAATGCGCGGCATGGGCGCCATCTTGAGTGTGGAAGAACTGAAAAGCAAAAGAACAAAAATCAAACATTTATAAACAAGTTCGGTCTGTAGAGGAATCATCTGTATGCCTGGCAAGCAGGTCAAAAGGTCGCAAACCGGTTAGCCCCATGCCCACTCAGTGCTTGTAAAACTGTGAATCGATTCAACAAATCCCAAGTAAACCCTCGAGGAGGGCTCAACGTGTGCAACAGGTGGTGGGTGCACTTTCTACTTCCGACTTTAATCGGACTTCGAATCGAACGCAAGGTTTCCCAAATGGTTTCCCGTCCCGTCCATAATCTATCAGAAAGCAAATTGGGTCGAGGTCTGTTTTGTGGACACTTCCGTTTCTGAACAGCAATTACCTCTTACCACAGGGCATGACTGGCTGGATGGAGAGGGGCAGGCAGGAGGAGAGAGGTTCCCGATCTAGGCGTGAGTAATTACCCAAGTCGCGACGTGTATGTATGTATGTATGTATGTATATATCTTCAATAATTGTCGGAGTTCTGTCTTGCCATCATTTTCGGCTTTTCTTTTTCGTGCTTCACGCTTTCGTTTCTTTTTTGGAATTGTCACACAAAAGTTAGTAAATTGGTGGGTGCAAGGGAAAATCTATAAATATTGTTGGTACAATTGGTCGATTGATATGTCAGGGCCGTTAGCTGTAAATGAGTAAGTAGGTCAACGTTCTCTAGAGGGATATTAGGATAAAAAACTCAACAAGATGTATGCCATCCATCGTTGAACCTCTTTGAATCAATCATCATATGATTTGTCGTCTTTAGTTTCACTTCAAGTACTCCAAATTAGATGCATTGACATGGGAGGAGGCTGCCACCAATTTCATAATAGACTCGCCGGATAAACGTGTGATTAAATATCGATTGTCTGCCTAATTCGATTCAAAGCGTTACCAGCTGCAATAATATGCCATAATGAGCAAACACATGTGATTACATGCCAGCGGGGTGGGGTGGTGTAGTGCAAAAGAAAGCAAAAGCAAAAGAAAATAATGATACTCGAACACGGGAGGGGGGCAGCAAATCAGCAAAGAGAGTTGAAGAGCGGATGAGTGAGTCCCAAGCACGGGCAGGGGGCAACGAACTCTGGGCGAACCCAACAACCAAACAACCAACAAAAAACACCAACAAATTGCACTGAAAAAATCGATGAAAGTTACTCAAAAAAACAAAACAAAGAAGAAATGTACGTACAACCCCCCAAAAAACTTTTCCCACTTATGCAATGATATTTGTTTTGTTATAAGGGAGAGGGTGGGGGCTGGGGGGCGTGTGTGAGAGCTGCCATCCTATGCTGTTCACATAGCTGACAGCTATGACACTTGATTAAGTTGCCAAAGACTGATTGCTACAGCAGCATATTTTTCTTGTTTTTTCCTCTAACACGGCAGCAGCAGCCAATGCAATCTGTGTCAGCGGCAGCAGCAGCAACAGCAGCAGCATCTGCAGCTGGTTGGGACACCGCGAAACACTCAAAAAGATATCTTCGGTGGATACCCTTAGATGCAGACAAATCTTTGGCTTAGTTCGATTCGATTAAGCTGGAATATCGGTGTTAGCAAAATGTTTTCTTTGGTACTGGGTAATATGCCCTCTGTTAGGGTATATCCACACATGAAGAGCAACAAATAAGCGGCCAAGAATTGCAGTTGGAGGCAGCATCCAAAGACGAACAAAAACCAATCCGCTCAGTGTTCCGTTACTGCAAAACTTTGCTCAAACTGCGCACACACTCATCTCGCTCTCTCACTCGCTCTCTCTCTCTCTCTGTCTCTCTGATTAGAAGATATGTGTACAGACATTCTCCGTATACTGTACGACTATTTCCCATGAATAGTTTCCCATTGTTTGCAGCTTCTCCTTCTCGCAATTATCGTTACCTGAAAATATTCACAAATAAATGAATAACGAATTGTGGGAAACTCAAATAAATAGTAAAAGCAAAGCTCTGAATGGGGTGCAGATGGTGCAGATGGGCGTCTAAATGAAGAATGATTCAATCAAAGATGTTGTCTGATTATATACATACTTGTATATGTATTTACTGGATTTTCTGCACTGCAGTTCATAAGCCGAATCATTCATTATCGAGTGGGGGGATCTGCTCATTCATTCATTTATTCGAGTACAACTGAATATGGAATGGTTTAATTATAGAACAAGCTGTTCGGAGAGTGGAGAGTGGGTTGAATGGGGGCCACAGGCAGGCCGCAGGCAGGGCATGCAGCAGAGTTTCAGTTTTATTTTTATTAGATGTTATCCGAGACTTGACCAGCTGCCACTGCCACCCCACTCTGCCCCCCTGCCCCCCCTGCCCTGTGTGTGACTAATAAACTTGAACTTGTGTGCGAGAAAACAATTGAAAAATTGATCCGATGAGAGACTCACACAGCTGAGGCTATAGATGGGTGGAAGGGCAGAGGGGAGGCTGTAATTCTTTTCCCATTCAATTGCTTTTGTCACACACATGTAATCCATCCATCCATCTATCTATATAATTATGCAGATGTTGTATGTTGTGATGTGGTAATAATGCTTGGGGATTGGGGAACCGCACGTAGCACCAAAAGGCAAGACAGAACATGCACAGTACAAGGGCCATATGGCAGTAGGGGTAGGGGTAGGGGTACGGCAGATATCGAATTCGATCCATAACGAAAGTGGATTGTACACTTCAACAGAACAGTTCCGAAATTCCAATGAAAACCCTTAATTAAAAAGGGAGACAGACAGACAAGACAGACAGACAGACAGAGATTTCGAAAGATCCTTTTTCTCAAGTGGCAAACAGATGCCAGCCAGCCAGCCAGCCAGCCAGCCTCGAACTACCTGCTCGAGAGATGGGGCATGCACAGCTGTTTCGGCCATTTCCCATTTCCCATTAGTTTTGGTTGAGTCAAGTGAGGAAAATCTTATCCAACGCCAGACAAATCCAGCAGCGTGCAAATTCCGTGCTGGAAAACGTGTTTAACGCTGAGAAATGCAATTCAAACGTTGAACGTGCTTTCCAGTTAAATATTCATTATACTCGTTGTCGGAATAGTGATTGATTGAAACACATTAAAACTAACTTTTTATTACTGGGATTTCTCTGAAAAGCCCCCATCCATGCCTCTGCCTATTAGAGCTCCTTTCAACATCTCCATGTGCCTCAAATGGGCAATAAGTTATGAGTGGCTGCCCCTTGGTTCGATCCCCATGGTAAACGCCCTCTAAAAGCAAACAAAACGCCCACAAAAAACACACGACACAGCGACACAAACAATCAGAGACCCAATAGAGATTGGATTGAAGCAAAATATTGATGAATTATACAAAATACAGACTGGAAAAACAGCGATGGAAAACGGGGGAAAATTCTGTTACAACACTTGAATCGGAATCGGAATCGAAATCGGAATTGGGTCAAGCGAGGGAGTGAAACGAAGGGGAACAAACGAAATGTGAAAGAAAATAAAGAAAATTGGGAGACTTTATCGCAGGGTTCAAACATCCAATATGCTTGGGCCAGAACAGTGTGAAGTTTATAGTTGTGAAACGCACTGTAGGCGAATACTTTAGAATCAATTAGTTACCCGAAACGACAGTCGACAGCGTCGACTGCTAAAATACAAATCTCATTTACGCCTCTGTTGACATATTTTTGTTTTATAATTTTATTTTTATGCCCGCAACTGTCTGCACCTCCGACGAGGGAGGACAGAACTCTCTCTCTCTCTCGCTCTCTCGCTCTTAGTCTCTATTTCTGGTGAATGTTTCGTTGGCAGTTCCCGCTAATTTGTGCTCTTCCCCGGAGGCTTAACATTCTCCAGGGCGGACAGCCCAGCGGAAGCCAGCTGGGATCCGAAAGAGGACAGAGAACAGAACATTCCATGTCAGGTTTTTGGTGAATGCCTGAATGAATAATGGGGCGGGCGTGCTCCAGCCTCAGCGCCAGATCCTCGAGGAGATGGGAAGAGGGGAATACCAATTGGTAGACAGACCTGTCTGGGCCATCTGAGAGGCAGGTCAAGGAGGAAATGCACACGCGGATGTGGCAGCAAATAGTATGTTGGGCAATCTAGACAGCGATCCTTGGTGGCTCTTCTCCTCGGCTTTACAGTTTCAAAAGCACTGAATTGTAGCCAGCTGCAAGCTGCAAGCTACAAGAGCCAAGACTGACAAATGCTTCAACAATGAATATAAAATAAAAAAACCTTTAAAAAATATAAAGTAAAACGTAAACACGGAAGTCTGACCCTATCCCCGCGACAGGTAAACGAGGTTCATGAGGATGTAAAAATGGTATAAAATCATATGTATGTACATATGTATGTAAGTATCTAGATGCACACACACACACACGTGCATACCGTGCATGCAGCTCACATGGCAGACAGAGAGAGAGAGATGGAGAGACATTTGTACACACAGACTTTGTGCCAGACGGCGGGCCTCGACTGTCATAAAAAGCGACGACACCTGTTTAAAGTTGTGGCAGTCCCTGTTCTACCCCTCCCACTCCCACTCCCCCACTTCCCCATGCATCCAGCACTCCTACCTCTCGTGTCACTTTTGTGAGTTCTTTTCGTGCTGCATTTACCGCAATTATTTACTTAGGCCATCGCTCGGATGCGGGCGGGCTCTTCAAAAAAGGTAGAGCCAAACCAAACAAAACACGGAATTAGATGAATTCCCCCCACCCCACCCCCAAGAGCATTTCCTCACTAATTACACGAGAGAAAACCAAACACACACACGCACACGCACACACATACTTTTCTGTACACTATAATCCAAGGGAATAAGCGGCGAATATTGGAATCGATCAGTCAGTAAAATGCAATACGGCTGCAGCCTCTGCCGATCCGATCGGATGAAATGCCTCTGGTTTAGATAGGGTATTCCCTAGTCGTCATTCGAGGGACTTCTTTCGGTGCATTGAACTGCCTGCAGGTGGAGGAACCTGTGCTGCCGCTGACCCACATTGATGGAATTGCATTTGAATTCATTTTCATTTCCATGTCAATCTCTCAGTCAGTCAGTCAGTCAGCCAGTCAGTCGATCAACGAGCTTTCAGGTTGTCCAAACCAATTACAGTGTCAATTGGAGAAAAGACGTCATCTTGGTCTCCTCTTCAATCAGCTTCAATCAGCTTCAACCATCAACCAGCCGCTGCCTGTTGCTGCATCTCTCTTTCGCTCGCCTCTGCCAGCAGTTGGCAGAGCTTTAGGGAGCTTCTTCTTCTTCTAAATAACTGCTGACTGACACGATGCCCACCTCCTTGGCTCTGCTCTGCTCTGCTCTGGCTTCTGTTTCCTTCTTTCTTCGTTCATTCTCATTCGTTCTCGTCGTTTACCTTTGTGCACAACAAATACAATATACACACGTACACACATACATACATACATATTGTACATTCATTCAACAAGAATATATACATACATACAATAAAAAGCCATACAAAATCTTTTTTCGACTTGTTTACCTTGAATCGCATTGAATTGAAGTTCAAATAATTAATTATAATTTTAGCTTGCGGTTTTTAAACGTTTTTTTTTGTTTTGTTTTTTTTTTTTATTTGCTTTTACTTTTGCACTTAATGCGCTTTTGCGATAAATTATAATTTACGAATGTTGTTGGAAAACGTTTTGAAAGGGGATTTCTGGCAGCAAATAAGTTATTACTGTAATCACAGTCCAAGTTGTGACACAGTAAAAACTGCATTGGTGGACAGCTGCTTGCCTCGAAATGGAAATATCTAGTATGAAATGTCAATTTTGCATTATTTTTGGACTTTTCGGAATACTTGAATACTACTACACTCGAACTTCTCTATAACGAACTTTCCTATAACGAACTTTCCTGTAACGAAGTTTTCAATATAACTGGGAGCAAAGGTCTATCAGGGGGGAGTCTAAATACTGATAGCTTTTAGTTGAAAATCGGCTTCCGTGTATCCTTTAAGACGGCCAAATTGTCCGTTGGGAAACTTGATCCTTTTGTGCACCGCCAAGAGCTAAAACATCTCCCAAAATGTAGCCACAGTCTTTCTCTTCCACAAGCAATTAGGCAAGAAAAAAAAACCCAAAAACAAAGAAAAAATATAATGAAGAAAAACCATGAGCAAAGCCGCATAACTGTGCCAAGGCGACCCCCCATTCCAAGCAGCAGAAAAAGCCGTTTTGTTGCTTTTGGCCAGAATATGCAAAGTGCGAATGTGAAACGAGAACCGTTAGAGCGTGAGGGAGATAGCTGTAATTTTAGAGGGCGCCCTAAACAATGTTAAACAGAGGCCAAAACGTATTCTATAGGCAGGGGAAGAGAGGGGAGGGGAGGGGAGGGGAGGGTAGGGGTAAATGGAAATGCACACAAAATACTACAAATATCAAATTTCATGGGGAAGCATCATCATGTGGCAGCATGATGCAATGCAGGGGCTCCGGGGCTAGGGTTGGGGTTGGGGTAAGAGGAAGCAGCTGCTACTAGAGATTTCCATCTTCTTCGAAGTGGGTTTCCGATTACAACCGGCGGAAAAGGATGAGAGGCTGATGCTTCGCGTTGAGTATGGTGATGGTGCACTTGTGACCAGGATCTTGTCCTGTGGCAGGTGGCAGGTCCCTCAAGGAAATCCGGAAACACTTGTTCCGCTCTCTTTCCACACTCGAAACTTCCTCAACTTCAGGCCACAAAAGGGGGGCGGGGCAAGGGAAAGAGATAGAGACAGAGACAAAGGCAAATCCAGCGCAAATAAAACCCCAAAGCACAAAAAAAGTCAACGACGGCACCAACTGGCACGAACCTGGCTCAAACAGCAACAACAACAGCAATCAAGAAATGTGCAACAACAAAGAGTGAGGCAAAAACAAATGCAGAGAGAGGAAAACAGAAAACAATTGCGAATATTCGCATTCGGGAAAATGTTACAACTGTCCCACACACATAAAACGCGACCAGAGCTCGCAAGTCATTTATTTAATTGCCCCAAAAAAAGCAATGTTCAAACGGGAAATACTCAGTTTGAGAATCAATAAACATTAACGTTGCGTGCTTACTATAGTACATATATTCGTAAGCTAGAGAGGGGAGGGGAGATTAGGATGGCAGTATTTTTATATAGTATTTTAGATATTCCTGATTAAAAAGTTAAAGAATCAATAAATAGATTGAAGAGGGAGGCATTTCTCTTTTCTTTATTTATGAAATGCATCTTTTTTGCACCTGTAATTATTACATTCCTCATCTATGTATTTCAGTATTTCAGTCTCGTCTGTCATTTTGCTAATTGCCATGCCCTGACAGCTCTGCTAAAGAGATTAGAGAGACAATCTTATGGCTAACGCACCTGTTTAAATATGTAGGTATCCAATTGGAGCAGCAGTGGCAGCAGCAGCAAACCCGTTAATAAGACATTAATTTCATTAAACAAAAGAAGCGAATTTTTGCACACACACACACACGCGTACAAAAAGACAGACACACACACACGCGTACGCACGAGAAACGCAGAGCAGCAGCGCGCAACAGATGGATTGGATTTTGGGTGGACGGGGGTGGATGAATTTTCGATACGGCTCCTACAGGTAGAACAGGTAGTTGTAGTTGTTGTTGTTGTGGTTGTTGGAGTTGCACAAACAAAACGCAAACGAAAAAAAAAAAAAGTTTGCTGCGGCTCTTTTCTTGCACTTTCACTCAGCTTAGAGGCATTTCTTCACTCTTTGCTTCGCATAGGTGTTTTTTTTGTGGTCTTGCAAAGCCGTTGTACGCGTGCGTAACGTTGGCAACCAATGCCCAATGTTGGCTGTGATTTTTCCCAAAACTGTCTAAACTGGCACGCTCCGAACGACAAAAAATGTTTAAATGCACCTCAATTTAATTATTTTTCGCCGACGTGCCTACAAGTAACTGTAAATTTGCGAAGGTTTGAGAGCGATTGACGATGTTTTCTAGGTGGTATTTTTTTGGCGGATATTAAGATATTTTTCGGGATATCGACGGAATTCTCTGAATTCTCACAAAAAATACGACACTATCTTGCTGTGTCACGGACGCGCGCAGCAACCGCTCGGTTCAAAAAAATGGGGAAGTTTGATAAATGTTTTGATAACATTGTTTTGAGTGTGACCGCAGAAGCAAATGAAAAAAACCAACTAAACCCACTTAGGCCCCCCTATTTAAAAAGATGAACCAATAGAGTTAAACCGCGGAAAATAACACTTTTTGTTAATTATTCTTTTAAATCCATCCTATCCTTCGGTCCATTCTTTCAAAAAACTACGTAATCTTTCTTCTGAACAGCTGAAAAATTCTTCAAGTTTCATCATTTTCGTGGAAATGTTTAAATACCACCTTGGTCTACAATGGGTTAATCGTTCTCTGTCCATGATCTAATATGAATTGTAGCTGAGGAAAAAGCGGGTATGGACAGCAGGCTTAACGGTCCCAGAAAACGCAACACGTGCAAGGTAGAATCCACCCCGATTGCCTAACATACCCTCTCCTAATGGTAAATGACATACTCAAGGCTTCGTACGAGCTTCGTAATATTGTTTAGCTGTTTTTGTCTGTTGTCCATACCTTTAAATAGCCCAGGGTTCGAGGGTTCGATAACCAAACAGAGGTTTAATCGGACTTAAACTACGATCTTTTACTCATTTTTGCGTGTCAAGTATGAGCGACAACATTGTAATCAGAGTGACCGGAGGATGAAAAACGAAATTAACCCACCTAACTCCCATCTATTTAAGCCGGCGAACAACTTGAGCTAAACCGCGGCAACAAATACCATTTGTATGTTCTTTACTGCAGGATTTACTATCTTCTTTCTTACAAATCGAATGGCCAAGATATCTTGTATCTGAACTGTTGTATCATTTCAAGGTATTTAAGTTCCGAAGGAATATTTAAATTCTGCCTTGGGGTTAACGGGCTAATCTTTATGGCGTAAAATGTTGTTAGGGTTGCGTTTCAGTTGGGTTCGTTCGATTTTCCGAGTTTTTCAACCCTTCTTTGCCTGTAGTGTGAACTATCACCACTAGTATCAGCAAAAACTATCAGATCAAAAATTAAGTTTTGACGCTCAATCAGGCCTGGTAACACAATAAACTCACACTTTGATCACACTATACGCGGGAATTTCAAATGTAGCGCCAAACTCAAACAAATTTGCCATAATGTCTTATTGTGGATTAGTAAAAAGAGGCGTGTGAAAAATGAAGAAGAGGAAGTGCCCCGACAAAAAGAAACTGGCAACAGCGATACTGCATGAGCACCTGAATGCAGGCTTCCTTAAGCATATGAAATGTGTATCATGGGGCCCTATGAAAAGAATTTGGCCATTTGTTTAATTATATTCCTATATCATATAATATAATTATATATATAACTACCCACTATCCTGGAAACGTTTCTGCTACTAAAATACTAAAATGAATTACAAATTTGTGAAATTAGCTGAAAAGTGAAACGATCAAATTTAAAATACGGCCGTTTTGTTTTTGAAATGTACACATCTCCTCGCCAGGTGTCTCCGTTGCTAATTACATGCAATTTGTAGCTAATTTGTAGAACAGATTTTACTTAAAGAAAAAACCCTAAAAGTATGTTCATATTAATGAAGACTTATATATTTTTCAGTTTTTGGTCACACTGAAAATATATGTTCTACATTCTACACAGTGGCGCTGCCGATTTGTGGTAACATTCTACGTCGTGTAGATGAATTCGTGTAGATGAAGTAGGATTCGAAATGGATATATTATTTTTTTCTTCAGTTACGCTACATATATGGGGACCGTGTAGACATTGTGATAGGAATAATATCCTTGATTTACTAGAAATGCTTTGGAATACATTTTTACTAGGGGCTCATCGTAGAATTAAGTAGGAATAAAAAAATGTACATCTCTAGTTTGCAACGCACTTGCTATCCAAAAAATCTCCCTAATTATGGGCATACATCAGGGATATTGGCTAAAATGGACCAAAAATGTCCACCTTCATTCGAAATTGTATGCTACATTTCTTCATAATATTTATATTATAAAAATCCAACAAAAGTATACAACTTAAAGGAACAGATGGTAATTAAGGAAAAAAAAATGGCTGAATTAAAATTTTACGTTTGGTATTAGAAAATAATGATTCAAGAGTAACCTCTTGCCTCTACGACTAATTATATACCATTAATCATACCAATACCCAATACCCATACACATACCATTCATTACCCTGCATTCTACAAGTTTCCCAACCCTAACGAATAGTAAGCACGGAATGAACATACCAGAAAGAGTGCTACAAAGCTGAACTTGTTGAGTGAGTGAGTGCAACAGGTCCGAGACGAGATGGCAAAGTCCTGGCAACGCAGGGTAAACAGAAAAATGGAGCTCAAGTTCAGCTGTTGCATTGGCAACGAAGCTCCTCGTTGGAATGTTTTGTCGATACCCAAAACGGACAAGGACCACACAAAAGTTGCGATAACATTCGTGAATTCGCAGAACAGATACAATACACATGTGGATACAATCCAGCAATGTCGCGGTATAAAAACGAAAATTGAGCAGAAAAAGAACCCGACGCAGCCCGAGGTCCAAGGTTAAAGATATTTTCGGACAATGGGGAACACGGAGAGCAACGTGACCAGTGGCGTCAAGAAGCAGGCGGGAGTCTCCACCCAAGCGCTCTACAAATTTGTCAATCTCAAGGGCGGCGGCCTCCTCGTGGACATGATGAAGCGCGCCTGCCAGACGAAACAGTTCGCGGAGATCGACCACGCCATCAAGACCAAGGTCGAGCCCTTTCTCTACAACAAGGGTGCAGGACGGTACTTCCCCATCTCCAAGCTGGTGCTGCTGCGCAATCGAGATCGCCCCAGGACACGTCAGCTGCCCGAGATCCGGGCCCTGGAGAACCCCGACGACGACTTCAACATCCACGACTACTGTCCCGAGGTATCGGAGGCCGAGTACATCTCCAATCCGAGTGCCTACCGATTCGTGTGCTGGGATCTAAATGTGAGTTTCTGTCTAGCTGAATCCACAAGCGCCCTCTGTTAATTCCCTTTCTGCCTTTCTGCCTTTCTGCCTGGCAGGAGCGGGGAGCTGTGGGCGAGACCATCCTCCATTTGTGTCTGCTCAACGCCTCCTCGCTGCACGCGGATCTCGCCAAGCGGCTGCTCAAGTTCTACCCAAAGCTTATACTGGACATCTACATGAGCGACGAGTACTACGGGGAGAGCGTCCTGCACATAGCGATAGTGAACGAGGATCCCGCGATGGTCAAGTATCTGTTGGATGCCAATGCCGATGTCCAGGAGCGGTGAGTAAAGGTCAAACTTCAAGGCCAAAAGCATTCACCACTCTATTGAGTCTATTGAAATTAGTTGCTGCGGGGCCTTCATGTCGGCGGAGGACACAAAGTTTTCACGCACGGATTCGCCAGATCACGAGTACGTGGCTCTTTGTCCCATCACCAACTACGATGGCTATGTATACTGGGGCGAGTATCCGTTGAGCTTTGCCGCCTGCCTGTCGCAGGAGGAGTGCTTCCGTTTGGTCCTGGCTCGGGGAGCGGACCCCGACTTCCAGGACACCAATGGCAATACCGTGCTCCACATGCTGGTCATCTACGAGAAAATCGAAATGTTCGACGTGGGCTACGAAGTCGGCTCCAACATTCACGTGAAAAACATCCAGAACCTAACGCCACTTACGCTGGCCGCCAAGCTGGGACGCGTGGAGATGTTCTTCCATGTGATGAGCATCGAGAGAGAGATCTACTGGCAGCTGGGCAGCATCACCTGTGCCGCGTACCCGCTGCTCATGATCGACACGATCAACGAGCAGACTGGGAACATCAACAAGGACTCGGTGCTGAACTTCGTCGTCTTTGGCGACAAGTTGGAGCATCTGGAGCTGTTGGATGGCGTGGTCATAGATCTCCTGAAGACCAAATGGGACACGTTCTGCAAGTCGCGATTCTACAAACAGTTCTACATGTTCGCATTCTACTTTCTGATCTCGCTGTTCAGCTTTATACTGCGCCCAGGTCCGGATGCCAAGGAGGAGGATGAGGAGAATGCAAACGGCACTACCACTAAGAATGATCTCTATAGAAACGATAGCTCCGATTTTCACCATCAACAGAGCAAAAGGGGTTCCTCCCTGAGCACCGAATACAGTTAAGTACTGCCCGGAGATGGGGTTTCCATTTCATTTCCATTAATTGTTCCGTTTCCGTTTCCGTTTCCTTGCAGAAACCTTCTGGTTGAACTTCACCGAGTACTACGATCCTAGCGAGGTGGAAGTCTTGCCCGCCTGGTGGGAGAGCTATGCCCAGTGTCCGCTCATGAATCTCGAATCCGATCTGGCCAAGCTCAGAATCATGGCCGAAATGATCAACTTTGTGGGAGCGATCCTCTATCTGCTGGTGGCTCTTCGGGAGGCTAGATTTCTGGGCTACAAAATGTTTGTAGAAAACTTGGTAAGCACCGAGGATCAATCGATAACATTTTGTCTTAGGTGTACAAATAGGTTTCTCTTTCCCATAGATGACAGCTCCCTCGAGAGTCATGTTTCTGTTCTCTTGTGCCTTGATGATGACCATACCCTGGTTGAGGGTCTCCTGTCTTACCGAGATCGATGACCATGTCACAGTTTTTATAATGCTGACCACAGCCCCATACTTTTTGTTCTTTTGTCGGTAAATACCAACTTATATAAGGAATATCCTCTCCTTTAAGCCTCTGCTAAAACTTTGGTCTGACCGTTCGCAGTGGCTTCAAGACCGTCGGTCCTTTCGTCGTGATGATATATCGCATGGTGATGGGAGATCTTCTCCGTTTCGTCTCCATATATTTGGTGTTCGTGTTGGGCTTCTCGCAGGCCTTCTACATCATCTTCCTCACCTTTGATAATCCCTCGACGCCAGAGGACCAGGATGCGGAGTCGAATCCCATGCCCTCGCCCATGGAGTCCATTGTGGCCATGTTCCTGATGTCGCTGACCAATTTCGGGGACTACTACGGGGCTATGGTCTCCACCCAGCACGAGTACGAGGCCAAGATTCTGTTCTTCCTGTTCATGGTGATTGTGAGTGTCCTGTTGGTCAACATGTTGATCGCCATGATGGGTAACACCTACCAGAAGATAGCCGAGATACGGAACGAGTGGCAGCGCCAGTGGGCCCGGATTGTCCTCGTTGTGGAGCGGAGTGTGCCGCCAGCGGAGCGTCTCAAGAACTTCATGCACTACAGCCAGCCCATGTCGGATGGCCGAAGAGCCCTGGTCCTGCGCCTCAATATGACCGTAGGTGCAGAACTCTTTCCCTTCTCCGCTCAGATGTGATACGCCGAACCTCTATTTTGCAGGACGAGGAGAAGGAGGAGATGAAGGAGGTCCAGGAAATGAAGCGCATTCATCAGCGCTTCTCCAACAAGCGGCAAATGGAGCGGGAGGCACGAGCCCGTCGCCGCCAGCAGGAGTACGAGAAGTTCTTTGGCACCGCCCGCAAGTCGGAGAGTTCCGAGAACAACAACTTCTGAGGGTCCTGTCCTGACGAACCGAACCGAACCCCTGAAGCACTTAATTAGTTCAAGTTTTATTGAGCCTTGTTGAAATCTGTTCGGTTTTTGCAATAAATTGTGAGTCTACAGTCCGTTTCACAGCAACAGTTCACTTTACGCTAACCGACGCCTTCCTTCGAATAGCGTAAATTCTGTTTCATAGAGTTCCGTCTATAAGTCCCATGAAGCAATGAACCGTACTGCCCAATCCGTTCTATCCACCCTCTCATCGCACATCGGCTCGTAAGACACCATAAATGTTCCGCTTTATGACTTGGCAAACAGAGCAAAGTCGCGGCAAGTGGCGGCCATTTGAATTAAGCCAACAACTTTTATGGGTCTGGGCCAATAAAGATGGAGTCCATTGGAGCTGGGGCATAAGACAACATCCGCTTATCGATTTGCACATGATGATAACGGTTACGTAATTGCAATTGTAGCGGCAGCACAGCAGTACAACACAGAGAGGGAAAAGAATGGATAAAAGATGAAGACCGAAGGTTGAAAACGTTGAAGGTTGAAGGTTGAAGGCTGAAGGCTGGGTGAAAACTATTCACAAACAATGGCCTGACACCTTGCATTGTTGTGTCCCTATCGCGAGGGATATCGATGATTGACATCAATGGGAGCAATGCCGGATTATGCGTGGGATCGGCATTGGCATTGGCATTGGCATCGGCACCGGCATCGGCTGGTATCAGATCCTCGATGGTCTCCCTCCAGATCCCTCTCTGCCGGAAGCGTTTAGCAGGCGCCTTTGTTCGCGTTCGAGGCACAAAATAATGGAATGAAACAACGAATAAAAGAGGAGGGTAGCCGTAGCCCCAGAGCTCTATACGAAAGTGTTAAAGAGCAAGGATCACTCTCTACTCACTATCTGAGCTGCTCTCAGAGGCCCAGCTTGCCGCAGCTTGACTTTAATTGAGTTTGAATAGAGCAATTTATTTCCCGCTGTGTTCCCAGTGCCATAGCCATAGCCAGAGCCAAGTCTCAGCTTTGATTTTTGCGATCCCAATCGATCCGTGCAAAAGTTCCCAGCCCAAACCCCTTCTGAACACTTTCCTTCGGGTGTGGCGCTAATGATATGGTGTCCAACCCTTGACGATCACAACAAAGGGGTTCCAAACAATAACCATTTGAATATGTCACAGTGTGGCCAGAAATTATGTTCCCAGCTTTGCCGATTGGCGTTGGCTTTGGCTTTGGCGTTGGCTTTGGCTTTGTGTCCCGGGTGGGTCCTTCCACGTGTAATTACTACACACACACACACACACTCACACACACAGTCTGAGGTGTCGAGTTCGACGGATAATCATATGTTTTGGGTTCAGCTTCGGTGGCAGCTGTGAATAGTGCGGGCACGCCCACCTCCAGGCCCAGATCAACGCCCACTTCCTTTATTTTTTCAGCGTAAAACATTTCCCTGACCTCCTTGACTAGGAACAAACCCTCCTGTAATGATCACACAAATTTGCGAAAATTTATTTGTATATGAAAAGGAATTTGTAAATGGAACGAGCGATTCTTAATTTTTTACCTTTTTTCATTGTCGTGAATGTTTTTATTTGGATACCGAAAACTAAGGAATAACTGCAGAACAATAGTTCAAACAAATTATTAAGATATGACAACATCTTACTCTAATAAGTGATTATTATACCCTACATAATGTACTTCGAAAACTGAGTAGGGAAAGATTTATAGACTGGAGAGGAGAGGTGGGAAGGAATCTTGTTTTCTCAGTCGACTTGTGAAAATTTCCAGCAATAAAAAAAGGTTGGGAAAGCTGTTTAATTACGCCCCTCCTCGGCCCACACAAACATTGTAAAACAATAACAATAAAAACGAGCTGAGCTCTGGAAGGGCAGAGGCAGAGGCAGGGTCAGGAAAATGTGAAATACTAATGCGAACGAACTGTTTTTCACATTCTGCTTTTTCCTAGAAAAATACTATACTATACTGCCCGGAGCCGCTTTATGATCCTTGAGCAACATCGTTTATAGCGCAATTTCGGCGAGGGGCGTTTGCCAAATGACTTTTAAATGCCGTCTGTGATTCGGCCTTAACTATCGTAATTGTTTTCCAGGGTCTGTTCTTTCTTTTTGGCTTTCACAGCCCACAACAACAAGAAGAAAAACATCCTGAATAATGTTTCTGAACTCAAGTTGAATCCTTTGGGAGTTGGCTTGGGCTTGGGCTTGTGCTCGGGCAAAGGTAAATTGCTCAAGGAAGAATTATGAACTTTTCCCAGGTGAACTGCCACTAGAACCCAAAGAAAATTCGATTTCCCCTCAGCTTTGACTCAGATTTCTTTGCCTTCTTTTCTTGGGATACTCAAGAGTTTGTTTAAAGTAAATTATTTATGCAAATCAAAGTACAAAAGAAGGAAAGTTTGCAATTTATTTTTTTCTCTTTTTGGCAATCGTTTATATGGTTTGTGGGAGGGGGAGGCAGATTTTGGGCAAGGGTTGAGAGGTTTGACCTTTGTTAACTTTGTTTGCATTTGAGCTTTGCTCTTTGATTTAACACAGTCGCTGCTCATGGAATCGAATGGAATGGAGGGGAAGGGAAGGGAAGGGTGTTGGTGTTGGTGGCATTCGGATGTTGCTCCACTCACCCATATGGAAATGTAGATTTATCTAGCGCCCAAAAACGTGAAATTGATGATTTTATTCCCGTGTGTGTGCTCTCCTTTTTTCGGGGGTAAACTTTTTAAGCACATTGATTTTATTAAATGTTATTTTGAGTGAATTTGATTTTGATATTTGTGTGTGTTGTTGGGGCTGCCATTGCCATTGCCATTGCCATTCGGCCTGTCATTTGCATGCTTCCACACTTGTGGCTGCGATTTCTCCTTCATTCCTTCAGTTCAGGCAGTCATCGATTATGTGGCAATGGTTCGGATAGTTCGGATTGAGTTGAAGGACCCGTTGAAGTGATCCAAAAAAAACAAGAAAGAGTGCCTCACATGGCTAACCAAACGGGGTGGTATTTAAAGCCCGAATTGGCAACTACTTCTAATGCTCCATTGAGAGCATATTTCTAGGCCCAAGTCACCCACCGACTCTCACCTTCAATATATTGATCCGACTCCTGCCCATGGTACCGCTCCGTGCTCCGTGCTCCGTGCTCCGCTCTTCGTTCTACCTCCCAGATCCCATAGGTTCAATAATACGCCTCGTTTTGATTGAAAACCACTTGAATATTGAAAGCAGCGGCAGCAGCCACAGCCACAGCTACAGCGAAAAAAAAACAAATTCTAACAAAAAACCGCAAAGTTTTAATTGAATTTCCTGAACAAAATAATGTTTTGCCACTTGAGTCTCGCGGGAGGACGCTAAGCAAACAATCAGCACAACAACGACAACGACGACGGCGGCGACGCCGCCAAGTCTGACTGACTGAGCGACTGAATGACTGATTGACGGGGAGCTTGAATGAGAATAGGAATGGGGGATGGGATGGGATGGAATGGGATAGCAGGGGGCACTCTGATACTCCAAGCCTCGGTCTTGATATGCATACATACTTGGAATGAAAATTCAATTCGCCAAATCAAATCACTTGAGTGAAAATGTTGCATTCGACCAAAGAAAATAAATAGAAAATAGAAAATACAAACAAACAAGCGAAGGGGCCCCCAGATGAGGCGGAGAAGGGGGTGTTTCCTGTGTCAAGGTGTCTTTCAATTGCTTAAAGACCGCTTTGATCTCTGCCAGCATTAAACGCGCTCAATAAAACCCTTTGACTTTGTGGGGAAACCATTTGCCAAATGACTGAAATTAATTACGCGAAGAAGCCGCACCTAAAAAAGTCAAAGGAAAAAGAGAGGAAAAACAGCCAAGTGTAATTGAAATTGAGTTTGGGAAGCCGAACAGGAGATGGAGACGTTCTCTGGAGGTGGGAGGTGTGGGCTGGGGGACGTGGTCAACTGAAGAGAAGAGGTGGAAGAACGAAATAGTAGGGTACGAGTTGCTCGTCATTCACTGTCGGAGGGGCTTGTGTACAGATTGATGATTTAATTATGAATTGTTATATTATTATTTAAACTATTGGAACCATTGTAAGTGCATATGTAGGGAGAGGACTATATATGATCCAAACAAACATTGGTGTCCTTCGAACTGTAGCAGTGGATTGCATCTGCTGTTTCTAATTAAGTTTTAAAACCCTCTCAAAAGTGGGCGTCCAACATCAGCAAAGATGATTGCAGGTTGTCAAACCGATTCCAGTCATCGGAGGGGTTGGAACGTCATCGTCAACGCCAACGATAAACTGCTTTTGACAGGCAGGCGCTCACCCATCAGGTGAGTGGACCTCATTTGGCTGTGGTTTTTCCGGGGAAACGCCCCACGACCACCCCCATGAAAAGCCGATGTTTTGCCCTCGGGCTACAACCACAAGATTTTGACACAATTTGGGCAGCTAATTCCTCTCGCATTACACGGAGGCTGTACTCCCAGATCCAGACCCACATCCACATCCAGATACAAACCCAGGGCCAGGGCCAGACACCGTTCCTGAGCCCGTTCACAGCCCGTTCTGGACTCATTCCAACTGTGCTTGTTGGTCGTAAACACACACCGTGGGATTCGGCACGCCGACCAGGAACGGAACTTGCCTCTCCTCCGCTGTGTAGGCCACTCCATCTCTATGACCGGAGCCGGGGCCAGGGCCGGGGCCGGGGACGGGGCCGGGGCTGCACTTGAGTGGAAGTCGCATCGAGTGGGCACTTTGACGGCGACGATTTGCCCCGAGACGAGCGACAACAAAAATTAGACCTACCAAAGCACTTCAATGGCATAGCTGCCCCGCCACCACCCCACCACTGCCAGCACCCCTTCACACCCCCTCGGAGTCAACCCCTAAATATGCAAAAATGAGAAGAAATGAAATATGAAAACCAAGTATAAAGAAATTTGACTCAAGGATCGCGTAGCTCTTTAAGTGGCTCGTTTCGATTACAAATGGGAAGAAAAAAAAGCCTCAAGTTGAGATCCTAGCCAGGGAAAGGTACGAAAAGGCAGAACAGAACAGAACCGAACAGAACCGAACAGGAGCGTAAAGCCTTAACCCTAACCCCAACCCAAACCGCACCGTACCCGTTCAAGAAATTAACATCGTTTAGTCCAAGTGGCTGATGGAGGAACTTTTGTGAACAATGGGGGAAGGAGAGAAGGGGAGAAGGGGAGAAGGAGGTGGAATCAGAATAATCGGAAACCGAATACGAATCCGAATCAGAATCAGAGATGTGAACGTTTCCTGGTTAATCTGTTATGACATCTAGGACCTGGAACCGTAATGAGCTCAAATCGAGCATGGATTATGAGTGGCCATCGATGGCCTACGCTCTGACAGCTCCGACAATTGGATTTGCATTCGATTTTCCCACATTCCTTCGAACCCAGAGCGACCGGAGCGACCAAGTCATGCGGGCTTACACGTGTTTTCTCCACCAATTATCCCTTTAGCAAACACCGCAAATTGTTTGGAAAACTGAATTGCTGAATGCTTTTGTCCAGGATGATATTGGAAAATATGTATTATCAATAACAATAACTGACCCCGGAAATAGTCCACGGCAAAGCATTGTACACATGTACATACATAGAAATAGTACACAACAAAATGCATTCCTAGAGTTCCCTTGAACTGCATAGAGACTGCATAGAGACTGCATGGAACAATGGGGGAAAAACGGATACAAAAGTTGTTCCTCCTCGGGACGGGATTGTGCAATATCCATGACAGAACCGGTTCGCATCATCAGGTGAAGCCGAAACGGAAGTCGACGGCACATGTGGGCGTCCGTTTTCCTATCTATAAGGACAGTTTTCCATTGAATATTATCTCGTTTTGTTCTCCTAATGGCCTGAGCCACGGATGAGCTGAGAAACAACATTTCTGAGACAATTTGGCCATTTCTTGTCGCATAATCACGCCTGGTTCTGGAAAAGGTAGCTCGAATATGTGTGTTCCCATTTCCCATTTCCCATTTCCCATGCTCCCCATGAATGCTTTGACATTTGATAGGGGAATTTCGCCATAGAGATGAGGTATATCTTTGGACAAGATATTGAGCACAGGGTTGAGATGGAAATACAAATTAAAGGATATCTGGCATATGTGGTATCAGAACTAGATAAATGATACATTATTGATACATGTGCATGCCTCTAAGCCGTAAGAAGGCTATCTAGATAATAATTTAATTAATTTAAATATTAAAATGGAAGCTATAGTGTCTTTACACATTCTTATAATCTCTTCCACATCTGGCTTATACATGCATATGCATATGTATTGTGAGATCTACAGCCAAACGTTTTCATTATCCCAAACAGGACCTGCCTGTCCCTCATTGCCTGATAAATATGCCATAATTTTTCATTTTTCCAACCCAAAAAGAGCACGAATCAGACCATCAGACCATCAGTGGATAGTGGAAAAGCGGGTGAAATGAAGGAAAAGTCGTGAGCATGCCAAAAATGCTCTTAACTAGAATGACATGTGAAAAGCGCTGAAATCTGTGAAGCAATCAAATGGACACGTCCGCACAACGAGAGGAAATCAAAGAGAAAATCTAGTGGGTGGCAGAGCATGGGATGTATGGATGGATGGATGGATGGAAATTCGATTCGAATGCAAAACGAACAAAGCTGGAACTAAATACGTGAGAAAATCCTGCTAAAATGTTTCATTTTTCTTCACCCAATGCCAGGTGTCGTGCATACAGAATTATATAAGGATAAATGGAAATCAGATTGCAAAAAAAAAATGACGTATACAAACCATACCCGTGTATGTACATATATGTACATATGTATGTATATAAGCATATCAATAATTGAACAATTCAATCATTTCGAATAAAAGACGAAATGTAACCTCGTTTGGCTTTTATTTTCGTTTCATTTTTCTCATTATCATTTATTCATTGTGATAATTGTTGAATATCACATTTGCTCGATTGTTACTGAATTTAATTAAAAAAAAAAAACAATACAGAATAAAAGAATGAAAAAAAAGTATATTGCAAAAAAAAAAAAAAAAAAAAAAACCAGCTCAGGTCCCCAAATGAAAATTGAATGACATGAACAACAATCAACAATCCACAATCAACAATCAACAATGGCGAGGGGCAAACAATGAAACGCGCGACTCTCTGAGGAGAATGAGAATGAAGAGAACTGGGAAGGAGTTGAGCTGGGGGTTAAGCAGGACAGAGAGAAAGGTGAAAGGATAATGGTTAAAGGCAAATGGCAAATGGGTTCGGTTCAGTTCGGGGCTTTCATATGCACATATGTATAACTGAATAATACCGAGTGGAGGTCTCGAGGTCTAGAGTAGAATCTACCAAAATGTAAACTATAAAATTACGACTTAATGTACATATGTATGTATGTAGTGGTGCATAAGTACTCGTACTTTTGTGACAAAGACTTGGGATAGCTTCTCAAAAAGGAAAAACCTCTGTCTGTCTCTCTTTTCCACTTTGTGTCCTTCCGTCTCTATCTCACTCGCCCCCTCTCACTTTTTCTAAGGAAAAAGCTGAATGGTTAGAAAGGAAAACGTTGCACGAACAAAACTTTTTCCATTACACAACACATCAACAGTTTTTTTTTTCTTCTTTATTTATTATTTGAGTTTTTTGTTGTTTTATTCGTTTTTTTCTCTCTCTCTCTCTCTTTCTTTGGCTGAACGCAGACACAAAGGAAACGTTAAGAACGCTGAAAGCTTTTTATGCTCTATGCCATGGGCCAGGTATAAGTGAATTTTGAATGCAATTGCAAGCTGCACTGTTGCTCTGTGCATGTGTGTGTGTGTGTGTGTGTGTGTGTGTGTGTGTGTGTGTGTGCGTGTGTGCGAGATAGTATCAGATTAGAGTCTGGGGAGAATGTAGGGGGCAGTAATGGGAGGTAAAGTTAAGCCAGTAATCGCATGAATGCTGCATTTTTGATTCTTTGATGAAATGTTTCGGTGAAATTTGATAAAAATGTTTAGAAAAATTATTATTATATTCAATTATGTAGAGTATTGGCTGGGTAAAAGATTGAAAAATGCTCATTTCCATGGAAATGTTGCCACAGTTCTATTCTACAGTACCTTCTGCAGTAAGAGTACATCAAATTCCACTCAACGAAACGTATCAAAATATACATATCTATGTACATACATATGTATATATTTTTTGTCGTTATACATTTTTCAACATCTTCCTTTGTCGGGCATTGTGCAATCGCAGGCAACTAGGTGGCCACCCGCACCACCCTCCAACCACCCACCAGCCACCCCCCAACCACTCCACATGAATACAGCCGGGGGCAGGCATACATACATATACATACATACATATGTATGTACATATGTGTGTAGGAACACTTTACATGCATTTTGGCTGAGCTTCGCCTCATTTCCACTCATTGCTTTGTGCAGTGTCCTTTATCCGGACCCACTTTTCTTTGGCCAAATAAGTAAATAATTGCAGTAATATCCTTTTCGGGCGGCGGGGAAGAAGTAGCACTACAAAACAAGGGAAGGGCGAAGAATGGAGAAGAAAGGAAGACGAAACGAAAGAATGGCCATAGAGAGCGGAGAGCGAGAGAATGGAAAGCGTGTTTCCATGTCCCTTTCACAAACTAAAAAGTCCTTTTCACACGCACACACACAAGCACAGCTCCCGGGCATATAGAGCTGTACATAGCCGCACACAGCCACCCACAATGGACTAAAATTCACACCAAAGGCCCATTGTGATTGGCCCAACACACACACAGACACACACACACACACACACACACACATTCGAGCACGCACACTCATGTCTATGGGGAAAGCGAGAAAGAGAGATAGAGAGCGAGTAACAGAGACAGAGAAAGAGAGAGGGCTAGATAGAAGAGAGATCAAGAGAGTAATGAGGAGAGGGAATTGAGAGGGAGAGCGAGCGAGCTTGTTTTCCCCCTCTCTCCCACAATGCAGTCCGCGGAAGTGCAACGTCGCTGCAGAACAATAACGGAAATCTGTGCAAAAATCAATGTTCTCCGACCCTCGGCACTTCTCTCTCTCATTCTCTCCCGCTCTCATTCTCTCACTCTCTCTCTCTCTCTCTCTCTCGCTCGCTCTCTGAACACTCGAATGAGGTCGCAACGGCAAACGATACGAAAAACACGAAGCAGAGCCGAACACAGAAACTGTCGTTGTTGTCGTTGTTATCGTTGTTGTTGCTGCTGCTGCTGTTGGCTTTTGGCTCTATTCACTCGTCTATTGAACACACCCCTCAATGGGCGAACAACTATAACCGATATAAAAGAGCCAATGGAACAAAGCCAACAATAACGCAGCCAAAGAGAGGAAGAGCGACGGCAGCATTCAGGTAGCCTGCCGTCCTCTCGTGCCATCACACTCGCACGCCCGCCACTTACCTGCGCCAGGGTGGTTGCTCCGCTGCTCCGCTCTCCCAGCGTCCGGACTGCGAGAAAAACTGGATTTGACTGCAGTCGTGTCGGTCCCAATAATTGCGCAGACAAATCAGTCAGAAAATAGCTGTTGGCCCAAACAGAAGCATCGAGCAGCACTAGAAACCAGTCAGAGACGTACCGTTGATAGCACAAGTCCACAAAAAAAAAACTAAAAAATAAATAACAGAACAGAACACAGACCTTTGTGAGAAACAGTGAAGTGAATACCTCCAATAAAAGAGAGATTATCGATAAAGAGACAAAGCAAAGAAGTACACAGAGAGAAGAGCGCTTTTTTTTTGATTGAAGAAAAAGATTTTTTGAGTGAGAAACAGTTAGAATGGCAACCTTATCGTCACACCCGAACTATGGCTTCCACCTGGGCGCCGGCGGCGGCCAGGGACTGGAGCTCCCATCGCCCAGCGACTACGCCCACCAGGGCCAGCTGCAGCTGAGCCCCGGCATGGACATGGATATCAAGCGGGTGCTGCACTACTCCCAGAGCTTGGCCGCCATGGGTGGCTCGCCAAACGGAAACGGGCTTCCCAGCGGCCCCGGCATGGGCCACCACCATCACATGACGCCCCATCACATGCACAGCGCCGTGTCGGCCCAGCAGACCCTGTCGCCAAACAGCTCCATCGGCTCCGCCGGGAGTCTGGGCAGCCAGAGCAGCCTGGGAAGCAGCGGCATGGGCAACGGTCCCAGCATCGGCTCTTCGGGGCACGCCAACCACCAGTCCTCGGGAATGCACAGCCTGGCCACCTCGCCCGGCCAGGAGGGACACATCAAGCGACCCATGAACGCCTTCATGGTCTGGTCGCGGCTCCAGCGGCGTCAGATCGCCAAGGACAATCCCAAGATGCACAACTCCGAGATCTCCAAGCGCCTGGGCGCCGAGTGGAAGCTGCTGGCCGAGTCCGAGAAGCGGCCTTTCATCGACGAGGCCAAGCGCCTGCGTGCCCTCCACATGAAGGAGCACCCAGACTACAAGTACCGTCCACGTCGCAAGCCCAAGAATCCCATGACCGCCGGCCCCCAGGGCGGACTTCAGATGCAGGCCAACGGAATGGGACAGCAGAAGTTGGGCGGTGGTCCAGGAGCCGGTGCCGGGGCCTACAATCCCTTCCACCAGCTGCCTCCGTACTTTGCCCCCTCGCACCACCTCGATCAGCCGTACCCGGTGCCATACTTCGGAGGCTTCGATCCTTTGGCCCTGTCAAAGCTGCATCAGTCGCAGGCCGCAGCCGCTGCGGCGGCCAACAACCAGGGCCACAAGGTGCTGGAGTCCCAGCAAGCACCGCCCCAGCTTCCCCCAACGTCCCTGAGCAGCTTCTACTCCGGCATCTACTCGGGCATGTCGGCGCCCTCCCTGTACGCTGCCCACTCCGCCAATGCCGCAGCCGCTGGCCTGTACACCTCATCGTCCACCTCCTCGCCAGGATCCTCGCCGGGCACCATCACACCCAATGGAATGGACGGCTCCATGGACAGCGCCCTGAGGCGACCAGTGCCGGTCCTCTATTAGAGGGAATCCCGTCCCCCGCGTAGAGTACAGAGTAGAGTACAATTGTTGAAGCATTCCCAAAGTGATCCACTGGTTTTAAATCTTCAGAAGCTCTAAGTAAGCCAACCTCTATCAGTCCCCAACTCTCTATCCATCCTCCCCGCTTAATTCTAGTGAAATCTCTTAACAGATCTAAGAAAAATCACACACAAGAAACCACATTCCTAGCCAATACACACAAAAAACCATCTACAATATCGCTAAACAATAATTTATTTTTTTCGCACTAACCAATTAAGGAAAACACGAAAAGTATCAAATCGAAAAGATATGTCTATGGAAAAATCCTAATTGTAAATTAATTTTATTTAGTTTTAAGCATTGAGAGAGCTCCTCCTCGAGTCGTTTTTTTTTTTTTTTTTTTCTGTGTGTCAGCACCAGCACGTAACCTACGTTGTAGTTGTAGTCTTTAGTGTCTAACCAAATCAACCAATTGTAAATATTCCAGCACACTCGTTTTTTTTTATAGATACAGATTCTCCAGAACCGTAATGGAACCGTATATACGTCAGTGTATTATTGTATTATTAATGTATTAAAATAAAACGTTATCATCTAAGCGGAAAAGCTCACACAAGGCAAAGAAATTTCAAAACGAATAAAACAAAAATATTTAAAAAAAAACCCAAAAATTCTATCAAGTTTATTTCTTTGAAAATTATTTACAGCTCGGATGATTGGGGAAGAATTTATATTTTCAGATTGCATTTTCAAACTCAAAGATCACAAACTAACGAATTACTCCAATAACTTAAGTTTTTACCATCCTCTACATATCTGCGAATTTCCGTGAATATATATTTTGTAGTAGCCGGACTCTATCAGAGAACAGAAACGATTAATAAAGGTTTTGTGGGCTTCACTCGTAAGAAGGTTAACAATTACCTTAAAGAATATAATATAAATATAAAGAATACATATATAAATATATAATAACTCGAAATGTGGCGTACAACTCCATTTGTATCTCGATCTATTCGAATCGTTTAAAAGTACCGCATTCATAAGGAGTGATGTGATTCCATAGAGAATGAGGCTGGTTGAGATTTTAGCTTCAAGCCAAATTTATATTTATATCCAATTTATACATACACACATACATATGTATGTATAACAAAATCTGGGATGGTGTGATATTATTTCCCAAATTTATATGTAAATTCACATAATTGGATTTTCACAGTTTGATCATCACATTTTCCCAATTTTAAAATCGCCAAAAGATCCAATAATATTTGAAATTAGTTGATGTCTCCAACTGACATCAGAATCATCAAAAATCATATTCAATTTGAATATTCATGAGACATTACCATACATAAATACGCAGTTCCCAATGAGTGAGTCATTTGGATACATTTGGAACTTCATAAAACTAATGCGAACGACTTTTCACCTTTTCAAATCTATAAGATCTCCGTTTTCCAACCAGATTAACCTTGTCTTTCTATACTCGTGCGCGTGTCCAATATATACCTACATGTACATATACCCAACTATATACCACGAGTATATCTTCAGCATTATTTTGCTCATTTTTTGTTTGGTTGGTTTTTTACACCCGCTGCGAAGGGAAGAAAAAACTGAAATTTGATTTGGCATTATACAACTATTTGCCGTTGTGTATTAATTTCTATTGATTAATGCGCTGTTTATTTTGCGCCTCCAAGACAGAATCCGATAGTTTGGACAAAAGGTCGTCTGTGGATCGATCTTTGGCTGGGCTGGGGGTCACCGTGTTATTTGTGTGTGAGTGTGTGTGAGTGTGAGTGTTTTTTTGAAAGCAACGGGGAGCCGCCCGCTGCTCACTCTCGGAGTGAAACAGAATCCCCTGGCGAAAGAAATCATCGAGTTGTTGTTTTTCCTCGTTTTGATTTCTGACTTCTTCTTGTAATAATAATAAGAATAATTGCGGTCATTAATAAATCCACTTGCATTGTCTTCTCCACCGATCTCTTCGCTTCTCTCGCATTTCGATTGCCGTTTTCTACTCTTTTTGTGTCTATTCAATCTTTTTCCACCTCTAATTCCACTCCACTCCTTTGGCCTTCCCTTCCCCTTCCCCTTCCCCTTCCCTTCTCACTGTGTATGTCAAATGTGTTAAAATATCAAATATTGATTATTGTTGTTATTATGCGCATTGTTGTTTTGTCGTGTTTCTCCATTCTCCATTTTCCATTCTCCATTCTCCATTCGATATATAAATTTCACAAATATTTACCTAGCATTGACGTGATATTGAATAATTATATAAAGATTATATTTTTCAGGCTTGAAACCCTTTTTTAAAGCAGAGAAACATTCTGAATTGGGGGTATTGAGTTTGGGATGGAGCAGGTATTGAATCTAAAAATAATAAATATAGAATTATCGAAAAGAATTATGGTACGCCTTCTTTCACATATCTATCATATGTATATAATATGTATAGAACTTTGTAAAACTGATTTAATTTGTACAAATAGTTTTCTCTTTCTCTCTCTCTCTCTCTCTCTCTTCACTTCCACTCATCATCTTTCCCATGTATATCCTTCTGGTAAGACTGTATCCGATATGCATCTTTGAGAGGCCAAAGCCTTCATTCATTTACCACCACCCCACTCTGTACCTTAGCGGAAGTGATCAACTTTCGACCAAACACCTAATCCAGGGATCCAACCAAGGCATAAGCCAAGCTTAAGCCCCAGAACTCTATTGCCCCTTTCCCTCCCCCCTGTGAGAGATGCTAAAATGAGCATATTGAAATTCCCATCCAACTCATCCAGAACCTGAACAGTTTTTAAGGATTGTCTTGAGATTTTATGGCCCAACGCCCACGACTCCTACTCGGACAACGCCTTAGCCCATTTTGGCATGTGTACAAATATAATTTGCTGCTCATATCGTAATATTCCTTTTTTTTACGACTTTATGGCCGGGATTAGCGTCCTCCAGAAAGGAGTGTGCAAAATGTCGCGAGATTTTTATATACATACATATCTATCTGTATCTGTATCTGTATTTGTCCGTGTCGGTGTCTGTGTTGGCTGTTGCTGTTGCTGTTTTAGCTCCTTTTATGCTTCTTTGTGTTGCGCTACCTGAGACGGCCCGACCCGGATTAACCACATTGAGACAACAGACTCTTGATTTCCTTCAAGTTTTCCCAAAAACTCTCGTTATTTTTGTGCACTTTTTTAGGCGAAAGACGCGCTCGCTAATCCGCCGGATTAGGCCCAGACGGATTAGCATAACGGTGATACAATTTGCTGGCCAAATGATTGCAACGACCTCGTCGGCATTTCATTTTCAAATATTTCCTGGCAATTTTCAAATGTATTGTTTTTACATGGAAGGTCCGCTTCACCTCGTCTGTGGTTGGGTTTGGGTTTGGCTGGGATGGGATGGGATGGGTTGCGTTGGGTTGGGTTGCGGGTGCCATAAACATCGATGTCTCTATGAAGGTTGGACGGACTACATGCAAAGGGGTCAAGCTGCTGTTGCAGTCGCATCTCCCTCGACGGTCCCATACATTTTCCAATACCTCTTTCCCCCGCTTTGACATGGGCTAAACATGGCGACGATTTCCACCGTCTGTCAAGCCCCCAGACTCTCTTTTTCTCTCTCTCTCTCTCTCTGTCTCCCTATTTTTCTCCCCCACTCCAGTCCTCATTCACGAGTCTTGCAGCCTAATTTGTGGGTGGTGGCTTTTTGTCAAAATGTTTCACATTGCAATTGCTTAGCAGGGTTGCTGGGAAGTTACACCATGCTGCATAAATGGGAACTACTCGGTGGAACAGTTTGGGGAAATAAAATAAGTTTGCAGCCATAAGAAACACTTCTACGACTCTGCCAAAGTCTCTTTTGGACGAAAATTGTGTTTGTCAGTGTCATTTTTCATAGTTCAGTCAGCATATGACACCCAACACTCAACCCACAGCCCAATCCGTAGTCTCGACGTGAAGCATATTGTTGAGGGTGGTGGCGTAGACTGTGGCTGCCACTGCCCCTGCCCCAGCCCCAGCACAGCCACTGCGACGACGACGACGACGGTGGCGCGTGGTTGACAAGTAGCAAAGCGTGGCGGCTTTTTAAGTGCTAGTTTGACATTTTTTGTTGCGTTCAGCTTCAGCTTCAGCTTCGGCTTCGGGTCTTCCGCCTCCCCTGGTGGCTGGTGGCTGGTTGCTGGTTGCTGGCTGTTACGGTTACGCTAACCAACCAACCAGACCGTCAATAAGTCGCAGGCTAACAATTAATTAAAAGCCTCCACCGCAGGCCGGGCGCACTTAGGCAAATGAGCAGCGCTGGCGAGAGACCCACGAGGCGTATGCGCGATGTCAATGGGGACATAATTTGTCAGTGAGGACGAGGACGAGTCGGCCGGGAATGGATGGGTGGATGTGGATGGAGCGCGTCAAAGCAGCACGGAGACTGCATTGGTAAGTGCAGCAAGGAGGCAGCCAGAAGGATAACGCTGATTTGCCTCTCCCGGAGTACTCGAGTCGTTGTCAACAGCGTCATTAACATTTGGCACGAACGAACGCCAAATGGAAATTAAATGATGATAAATTTGCAACAAACCTCGACTTGACAACTGATTGCTGAGCACAAGAGCACAAGAGCACAGGAGTGGAAGGAGCAGCAGCAGCAGCAGCAGCAGCAGGAACAGGACCTACCAGGAACATCGAGAAGCATTTGCATAAACGGAAACTGCTGCGGGGACGAGGCTCATTCAGTTGTATCAAATTTGATTAGGTGCGAGACATTTGTCAAAGCAGAATATGCCCCGACACGGGGAGACAAATTCTGTCTGTGGTTTGATGTGGTTTGCCTGGGGCCCAAACCCATGCCCAAACCCATGCCCAAGCCCTAGCCCAGTGCCAACCCTCTACGGCGACAGCGATTGATGAGCTGGACGCTCGAGACGTCAACGCGTCGAGTGCCAAAACACTTACGCCCTGGATTTCAGGCTGATGATCGCTGTCGTCTGGGAATTGAAAAATCACACAGAACTTTCGTAATCAGAATGAAAAAAGGGTGAAAAGCAGACAAACGATCATCATCGTCATTAGCAAGCAGATTATCTTCAAGTGTTTCGGAGAATGGGAGCTAGGGAGAGTATCCTTGAGATACTTGGAGGATCGTTTGCAAGATCAGTTGCCATAATTAGATGAAAAACTGAGTAAATGGATAGAAAAAACTCAGTTAAAAAAGCCTGGGTGTTCACAATATTAGCTCTTGTTGTCAAGTGGGGATTTCAATCAATGGTTAAGCTTAAGGAAATTATCAAAGATTTTTCAATGCTAAGACCGTCAAAGAAGATAAGTAGTCATGGGAAGCAGCATCCTTTTAATTGCAGAACTGGGAGATTTTTTTGTGTTATAAATTACAGGAATATTTATGTGTATGTATGTATGTTTCGGCCATATTTATCGATCCTCAGGAGGATAGATTCATAACCGTTTCAATTCATTTTTTAAGCTCTTGGCGGGCGTCCATCGTTGGCATGACAATGGTTTAAAAAACTGAAAGGATTTTTATGACACGAGCGAGTGGATAGCTTCCGTTCCATTCCTGGTCGCTCCTCACCACGTGGCAAAAGCATGGGGGACGGACGGACGGGAGCGGACGGGAACGGAAGGTGGGCCCGCCTGCCGCTAAGCCCTGGCTCGTTGCCACATTGTCTGAGACTGAGACTGTTCCGGGTGCACACTAAGCAGCTATCTGGAGTCGACCCGATGCGATCCAGCCCAGCCCTGCCCAGCCCATGGTTGCGGCCGCCTAATGCATTATTGTTCCTGTCCAGTGAGACGAGGACAACAACCAGGAGACGCTGGAGTCTTTATGGCATTTCATAACTGCTCTCGAGCGTAATTTGTTTCCTGTTTACGCGCAGCAGGACATTTCACATCCATCCAGCCGCGTGCGCATTGGCGTATAAATTATTGCCCGAATCATGGGCTCAACAAATACCGAATCCGAAACCACCACCACCACCAACAGATAGACCAGATCCATGGCCATGTGACCCATCTTCACTGCATCGCCATCGCCATCGCCATCGTCATCGCCCCCTGGTTCAGACTCAAGTGTTTGCCCATTAATTTGCTTAGGCCAGAACCCAGGGTGGCAGCTACTTTGCGACCCTCTCCCTCTCCCTTTGCCTCTCCCTCTCCCTCCCCTCACACTGCTGCAAATATTTGCATAAATTTGTAATAATTTTATCGTCAATTTGTGTGTTTTATTAGCATGTTCCGAGGCACTCTCATCTTGCATCCTCCCCCCGTATAACTGCCTTTGATTTGTGGCCGGTTGCGGGTGTTTTTCTCATTTGGTTTCTATTTTTTGTTGTATGCATTATGCTTTTTGCTTTTTGCTTCATGCTTTTTGTTTTTCATTTTTATTAATTTGTTAAAAATTTGTCACCTTCGCTTTGTGAGCCTCAATGGCCACTGATGATGATAAATGGTCTCAGATGATGAAAGCGAGCAGCTGGCTGGAAATATTCAAGGGAAGGTACTTGAGGTTTCAGCCAAGGTGCTTCCAGGTTCTGAAGGGCCAAATGCAAAGCCAAATATTAAATTATGCAATAAATGGAATTAAATACGAGAACAGCGAAAGAAAAGTCCATCATTTTGGCAATGAAAATGTGCTTGAGGAACACCCTTTTCGCTTATACCATTTCCTACATCCTGCACATAATCCCTCATGTAAGCCCCATTCCGTTTAAATAGAAGGAAGGAAATGGCTTAATTTTTGCTTGGTTAGGTCATTGATTTGTCCCGTGTCCTGGTCCCGTGTGTCGTGTCCCGTGCTCTCAGTCCCGATGGCAAACATCTGACAATGGGAGCTACTGGACTCCAAGCCGGCAGGCAATCAGACGAACCCGAAACAACTGCCACAAGGCAAACAGATGAGACGGAAAAACGGAAGAACGAGTTGAGTTCCGTTCTGAATGGGGACCGGGACCAAGGTCTATTATGACATAATTAACTCCTCGTTTTGGGCCGACAAGCGATTACATAACGCTAAATAGAGTAGAGGGGAGGAGTCGGAGTCGGAGTCGGAGCCGGGGGGATTACGTTGCCGATTACGCACAAAACGCAAACTGTTTACATTTTTGGCAAACACCAAACGGAAATGCAGGCTCTAAGCAGCTCTCTGGACAAACAAATAACCCGTACTCGGATCCAGGGACATCTGTTGGACGAGGACGAGGACGAGAACGAGAACGAGGGGGGACCTAGACGGGAACAAAGGTCCCCCGACAATGGCCAGATCCGCAAGGTCCGCACAGAGCGCCAGCTGTGCTCTGATGCCCGATGCTCGATGCGACAAAAATCCAAAAGAAAGCCGAAAGCCAGAAACAGAAACAGATCCCAAAAAGAAAGCAAAACACGGCCCAAAAGAAACAGCAATGGAAATATAAATAGAAAATAGTTTTTGTCGATAACTGCATTTTCCCCCTTTCCCTTTGTCAGTCTCGCTCACTGATCGCCTCAATGGGTTAAACGCCACCAGATGGTTGTCTGGCACTCCTAACTGCCAATAGCTTAGGATTATAACTGTAGGCCCCCCTTAGGCTGAGGCAGAGGCTGAGGCCGAGGCAACGGGACGGACGGTTGGGACACCAGAATTGTGCTCTCTTTTTTTTGTTAGACACTAATCACATTTAATAACAATTCTTGTTCTGTTTTTTCGGCTTTTTTCTGCTGTTTTTGGCAATCGTCTGAAAGAGCGCCATGGAGATGGAGGTGCAAATGGAGATGGAGGTGGTGGTGGAGGGGCCTGGGTCTGCTGAACTCATCAACACCCTGACGAATCGTAGACAAAACCAAATTTGAGTAATCAGCCTCATTCAACAAAAGTTGAAAAGAGCTGAGAAACGTGGAGCATAAACACAGGCAGAGCAGACCAACTGGCAGTGGAGAGGGGCCACCTCTTCAGATTGGAGACTGAATAACGAAACTGAATTATGAAAAAAATATGGGAAAAAAATACACCATCAAGTAAGATTTGATACTCTATAGAACCCTTACTCTATAGAAGTATGTTTCCATCAATTACATCAATCTTAAGTTTGTTTTTTGTTCTTTGTGAATGTTACAAATATTGTACTTAAAAATACTGAGATGTTCCATGTCCAGAATTTGACTTGACATCCAAGAGGACACCAAAATGCAAAGAGACTGTATGTTTCCCACCGGCTCATAGCAGAGTAGGAGCCCGAGATGGGGTATTGGACTTGGTCTGGGGGCCCCCACAATAACAACAAAACGCAAACAACGAACAACAAAAGCGCTTAAATGAAACAAAGCCAACGGACAATGGGTGCGCATTATTTTCTAATTTATCGGCATTGTCCGACGAAGCCTCTCGGGATGGGATGGGATGGAATGGGATTGGTTCCTCCGGCTTGCCTTGGCTTGGCTTTTTTCGTTTTGGTATTTTGATTTGGACTCTTTTTTTTCTCTTTTTTCTTGACCGAAAAGCTCATTGTGGTTGCTTGTTTTCATTATTGATTTAAACAAATCGAACAGCAAGTGAAGAGCGGTATTAATGCGGTTTTAATGAAGTAATAAACAGCAAAGACGATGGCGATGATGATGGCGAGTCATCGTGGCTTTGCCTTTGGGGCTGTCCACAGGGTTCATTCATTAAGGGGGACCCCGATAGGAATCCAGATCGGGAAACAGAACCCATAATTACCGGTAATCTTCTAGCGCTCATCTCCGAAAAACAATCCCAGCAATTAATTGCATTTTGTCATAACAAAATACAAGCACTATAAAAACAAATCCAAATAGTGAGATAATTTTTGCTAGTTGCAGTTGGGCACGCAATTTTTCTGGGCTTGGGACTGCCACTGGGTTGGGTTCTGGTTTTGGTTCTGGTTCTAGTTTCAGATCGGGTGGGTCCGCATCTGGGTTGGGCCTGGCCAGGCCAAACACTTTCGCCTCGACTCCATTCTCTGGCAATTTGTGTGACAAATGTTACGTTCCAATAATTATGTAAAGAGCCAAATGAAAGGTTTGGCCACTGCCGCCTGACCCAAATGATTGGCCATTTATGTTGGACAAGTGATATCGACATATGACTGCAAATGGGCGGGATATGGGGGGAAGGGGTAGAGGTGTGTGCTTTTGGTCTGAACTGAAGATGCTCTAAGAAGATGTAATGTAATGAAAAACGCTAAAAGGACTCTAATATTTATTCAAACGACGAGTTTGAATGTTAGTTTTGTCCATTACACATATGTATGTATGTACTCCTGTCAGCGAACCCTGTGATTACCAGGAAATGGAATGGAATCTGAGCTCTGTCTCCCCAGAGGCCAAACAAAGTCGCGACAAAACCAATATGAAAGAATCCTGGCGAGCCTTGAACTTGGTCAATGTTAATTACAGAATATCTGGCTTCAGCCCATAGCCACTACCTCAGCCTGTTCGGGCAGACAAAAAACGAAGCGACAAATTCCAGTTAATAGTCGAGAAGAGAACAACGCGGCCGCCGAATGTGTACAAGTCAATTAACAATCGTTTGCTATGAGCCAGCTCTGCGCCAGCTCCTGACAAGGCCTAACTACTGTTGAAGTCTGGCTCTGTAGATCTGTGTTTGGTTTGACTGCTGGCCACTAAACGATGACAAACAGAGGAGCAACAGGCTCGATTGGCTACCAATCGTCTGTGGTCGTGTCAACTGGATCTTGCAACTGCTGCAGCCACTGCCAGCCTGCTGCCACTACACTGAGCTGGAATGAGGGCGATAGTCGAATGTTATTACACGGGAAAACTCTCCAGTTTTAGCTGCTACAGCAATATTCCTCGAGTATTACTTGATTGATTTGAGGTTGAGGCTAGTTGTGTATAGGTAACTTTTTTCAGTGTAGCCTCTATGTCTCTCTCTCTGTCTGATATGCAAATGAAGAGGAACAACAAGAGCAGTTTTCAAACTATTTGTTTTGGGCCATTTGTAGCTTGACTTTTGTGTGTTTGGCTAGGTAATTCATAGGGTTCGATTGCTCTCCGCTGGCCCGCTTAACACTCGATTGGTTTTGTTGTTTAGCACGAGTGTTCGATCATAGAGCGATCCGATCCGATGCGATCCCCCACCCCACCCCATACTCCACAGCTGCCTGGCCTGGCCCGGCCTGGCCCTGTTCGGATATCATTAAGGTTCATTATGTTCGATGTCCAGAAAAAAAGGTGTTTTCTGTTTCGTTTGATTTGGCCTGGGCATTGTCTGATCTTTGTTTTCGTTTACGCTCGATACCATTGCAAATTCCGCTCCATTCCGTAGCGAGATTTTGTTGCGAACATAATTACGTTAATTCTTTGTGCCCCTCGTCATATGAGGGTAGCGCAGGCGCAGGGGCATCCGATACAGCGATACTCGCTCTCTCTCCCTCTCTCTCACTGCATCACTCTCACTCTCCAAACATTTTTTGCTTGATTTATGATGTGACGGAAGTGTAGTGTTTCGGAATTTATTACACAAAACATTCGGCGTCCGTCCGGTCTCGGATTACCAGAACTACTCGTAATACTCGTAGTCCGACAGATAGATCTGCAATCTGCGACTCTTCTGCCCACTAAAGTGCACAGAAGTGCACATTCTCCGACCGTTGATGGCCGACAAAACTTTTACTCATCTCTGGGCATACAAAAGGACTCGAAACTGTCACAAAAAGGAGCAGCCCGGCAAAAGGGCAGCCCGGTAGCCCGGCAGCCCTGTCTGTCGAGTGAAAGGCTTCGATGGCCTCAAAATCGAGTGGGAAAAATAAAAATATGTAGAGGAGAGGAGAGAGGAATGCAAACTTTTGACGAGACATTTTTCGCTGAATTCATCTACAAAATATGTACAGCGGCAAAGTATGGAGGGTGGGAAAAGGGAGGGAGGCGTGTACGTGTAAGTGTACGTGTAAGTGTACTCGTGTGTGAGGTGTGTGGGTGGTGTGGGGGGAGGTGTGGGGGGAGGTGTTGGCGGAGCACACGGACATAAAGGATTGCTGGCAATCGAGGCGTGTAAAACCAATTAGCGGCAGAACAAAATGGTTACTATGGCAAAAGGTTGTACAACGAAAATGATATTTCACACATGGAGAAATCAAATTGAGTTGGCGATTTTCACAGAAAGAAAAAGCGAGAGAAAAGTTAGAAGAGCGTACAGATTCGAGGAATTTCAATTTTCTGGCATTTTTATTGCACATTTATTCTGTTTTTTACATTTATTCTTTTTTATGTGACGAAAGCACACAATGATGAAAGCAGATATACAATAAACATTATTTGGGGAAATTCCTGCCTAAACTAGTGAGAAACAGATAAATAAAAACAGATGCTTGAAAGCCCTCTCTATTGATATATCGCATTGTTTATTGGATTATTGGATACCCACATTTATTGGGAATTCCTTGGTATGGCTTCCATTTCCATTTTATATTTCATATTTTAGGAAACCCAAAATTTAATTGACTTTTCGCGGGAACAGCTTGAATGCCGTTTTTGGGTTAACTTCTGTTCAGTTGGCAGTTGTTACGCAACGCAATGAATCGGGTTAATTGGGTACAGAAATAAAAACTGGGTAACTGTAACTGCGTCACTCCATCGCGAGGGGAATAGGAATGGCATTGGGTATGGAATGGAGCAGCAAATGGCGATTGCACAGGTGTATCAGTGTCTCTGTTGGGTGTGGGAGGGAGGCGGGGGCGGGCCTGCCTGTTGCTGTTGCTGTTGCTGTTGCTGTTACGCATAAAGAAACAAAATACAACAAAAATATCCAACAATTGCGATTGAAAAGAAAATTGGCATTGTCTCTGTGCTCTGCGCTCTGCACTCTGCTCTCAATGATCTCTATTTGTTTTTGTTACATTTATTTTTGTTTTATTTGTATTATCCGTAAATGGCTCAAATGGCGCGAAAACTGCCTGCGCTTTCCATTCTATGTTTTCCTCTCATTGTTTGTTCCATTTTTTAACCCCTACTTGCTATTGCTTTAATAAATTTATTTACACTTTGTTGCGTTTTTTCCTTTTTTGATTTGGGGCGCGAGTCGTTTGTTCGAGGACGATTTCCGGGCTAAGTCCTTCCCGTACAACCCCTAATTGCTGCCTGCCCACTTGAGAGGACTCCGAGAGCGAGAGCCCATGGAATCGACTCAGCTGCACTTACTCGAAAATACTCGTATGTACTATGTATCTGCCTCTAGCCATCAGTTGTTCGGCTTCTCAGTCGCCGCGACGCGTCGCTGCTCTGCAGCTAATTCCCACTTCCCACTGTTTATCTCGCGGTCCTATCGAAATTATCCACTGGCCTGAGGGGCGTGTGCGGGTTTTAGCTTTTGCGGTGTTCTCGCCACACTCCCCACTAATTTGTAAATTTTCTTTCTTTTCACACACACCACACCACACACACACACACTTCTATCGCTTGCCCTGGCTGGTTATCAATTAATTTGGCTTGTTTATGCGATCGCAGATTACACACAATTCTGTTAGTTCCCATTGAGTGGCCCTCCTTTCATTGACCATCTCACATATTTGAGATTTTTGCTGTTTCGGGATTTGCATTTAGTTTCCATAATTTGATGGGCTTTGTTTCATTTCTGGTTAATATTATTTTCGGACTTTTTTTTATTGTCTTTTTATCCTTCATTTATCTTGGATTTTTTATGAAATGCAAGGGAATCTCAGGGGGCTTAAATCGATGAAGGATAACAAATGTGTCCCATTGGATCGTCTAGGAGAACAAATTATATTGTGCCTCGTATTTGTATAGCCAAGTGGTACTACCTCATCGATAGGTTGTTGGTAATATCGATTGTTGCGTTTAAAATTTTCCATATTGTATTGGCGATCCATTGTCGATCGTTGTGTGCGATTTCGGCTATGACGATCGCGATTTGCGTTGCCAATTAGCGCGGCCTTTGTGGACCCAGTCTGTGGCTTGATTTCCATTCGCTGGTGACAATCGCCTTTTGTTGGGGATAGAAAGATACGTGATCGATAATTGTTTGGAAATCTGTATCGACTTAAATCGATTGTTTAGCACCTGTTGAAGCTGTTTCTGCTCGAACTTTTCGTTAACTCAAATTTGATGGCGATTTGGGAAAATACATATATGCTCTCCCAGGTTCATGTCTGAGTTCGGCTGGACTCAAGTGTTCCCAGCTACGGCTACGGCTCCGGCTCCGGCTCCGGCTCTGGGTCTGGCTCCCGGCCCACTTCAGTCGAATGCGCACAATGGAAATGTTTTGCTCCCTTTCAGATTTTCCACCCCTCCATTTCCACTGCCGTCGCGGCGTCACCGCGCGCCCATTAGAGCATGTTTAATGTTATTTATTCATTAGACTCAAGAGTGCGCGAAAAATAACAATTATCAAAAAAGAAACTCCGCTTTTTTCAGTTCGCAGTTCGCAGTTCGCATAAAAAAAGAAGTAAAATCCGAACCGGGGTCAGATTTCCCGAAACGATAATTGAGAGGCTGAGTGCTTGCTCACTCACTCACACACGCACACTCACACACACACACAAAGAACTAACATATTTTTCGCGTTTCGTTTCGTTTCGTTTGGCTGCTGCAGCTGGGCTAGTGGGTTAGCGTTAGCGGGGGGGAGTGCTGCAGGACGTGCAGGATGTGAGCTTCGGTAAAGATTTTCTGTGGTTTTTTTCTGTGGTTTTTTTCTCGCTGAAAAGTCCTTGATAACTTGAAGGAGGCCAGCTGTGGTTCGCACAATTAGACAGACAATTGGGCCTGCGAAAAACGGTTGGGCCAAAAGATTACAAAACACACACATTTAAGGGTTAAATAAATAGCATGTGTAGCCTTTTCCAATTGAGTGCGGAACAGCACTTATTGTTGCCAAATAGGAATCAACCGTAAGGCATTGCTCGTAGCTCGTAAGTAGTTAGATTGTAATTAACGTGTTGGTCTGCTATTGAATTTTCATCTTCAGGGACAATGCTTAAACCTATTGATGTTAATTAACAGAAACATTAAATCTCTTTCTGCAATTGTTATATTATGTATATTGTTTGGGAATACTTGGGAGTATTAAAACAGAGAAATATAGATAGAACTTTTCTCTATTGATTATTATGGATTATACACACAATTAATTGGCATTCTAATTCGAAGCAATTCAGTTGTGTTTGCTTAGCCATTCTGTTTTTTAGTGAATAACCAGAATAACCCCTACCCCCCCTCCCCCCGATTATATGTACATATATTATTCTCAGGTGTTGGCCCCCTACACATATGCACACACACACACACACACACACATGTCCGCCAAAGGGTTATGTAACCTTTGAGAATTATGCGCTTCTGCAAGCAGAAAACAGCCACCAAACAGCAGAGCAGAGCAGAGCAGTGGAGTGGAGAGGAGAAGACTCCACGTCCACTCCATGCAACAAGAGGCGGTGCAGCAGGAGCAACAGCATCCAACTAGCGAGAGTTCCAGCACTTGTCGGGCTTTCATTTAATTAGCCACAGCTGACAGTTAGCCAAAGAAAGGACCAACAAAGGAGTGTAGGAGTGGCAGTCGGAGTTGTGTCACATGTGCGTTTGAGGGCGACTCGACTCGACTCGACTCGACTCCGCTCCGCCGTTGAGTTATGCCGCCGGCAAATTTGAAATCTGAAATCTGAAATCGAAAAGTCTTTTGAGCCTTTTGGAGTCAAGTTTGCCTTTTGCCGCACACTCGAGTTGGCAGGCGGCCAGCACCAGCACCAGCACCAGCTGGCGGGTTTTGCACAGACCTTCATGGTGCACTGTGAGAAATTAGGAGGCGTTCAATAAGGCACAGCATATAGAGAACATACATATATAGAACATGGAATAATATTCATTCGAACTTTGAATGCTTGCTAGAAATGGAATGGAAATGGAATGGAAAAACATGTTTATGTTCAAGTAACGAATGTTAAGGTTCATATTTCATATTAAACTGAAATGAACACATCATTTCTCGCAGTGCATCGTTGCGGTTCCGGAACAGGCCCGACCACTTGACGCTGCTTCAATGGCTACAAAATGCAATACATAATGACATTTCACTTTGCAATTACAATATAATATTGCGCGGGCATTAAACGGCTTCAACTCGGAGCCAAAATGCACTCGAAAACATTTCAAGTGAATTGTTGAAAGTAAAAAAGGAGCAAAACGAAAGAATTATAAATCAAAAAATCAGAAAAGAAATGAAAAGAGTGAGAGAGAGGGAGAGAGGGAGAGAGCGTCATACTTGTAGAAGGGAGCGAGCACTGCGAGCAGTCAAGCATTAAAAATTAATTATGAATTTCTGAAAATCTGAAATTCTGCTGCACTTGGGCCAAGGCATTTCTATGATTTATGGAGTAGGTAGAGGAGCCATAAATTTGACTTATTGAAGACGAAACCTCTGCGGTTCTCGGAGAGCAAAACAACAGAAACGCAGTACAGAAAAGAACACACCCTAAGTATTACGAACCCATTTTCCATTACCATTTCCAATTGCTGGAAAATGGAAAATGCTCCTTGAAGGCGCCAAATGTTTTGGCAAACAAAGCGTAAATTATGAAAATTATGAATTGCCTTCGGGATATACAACCAACCATGGATATAAACCATTTTTATGGCCCACTGCAGCAGACACATACACACATAGATCCTACCCGTTTAGGGCTGTATCGCACCGTATCGCGCACCGTGTCGCGATTGTCTCCTATGACCAATGACATCTTTATTAGTTTCCACAACACTGCTTCGCCGACTCCCGGGAAAATGTCAAAAATATCTATAATGAATTATGATGAATTGCTCTCCGTTCTCGGCGAAATCCAAGGAGATGCAGACTCCCAGCCCGAGGCCATGGCAACAACAATGCCAGCACAACAAAAGCCAATTAAAAACTTAATTTAAGCTGAGGCTGAGGCTGAATGAGAAAACTCTTCGCTACCACACGTCGATGTTGGTAATACTCTAATACGAGCAGGAATGCCTTTACGGAGAGCTTAAGCAACATGTAGCCTGATTTTGAAACTATCCATTAGTTTAACTATTTCCAGGGAATATTAACTTCCACTTACTTTTCTGCAGCACAAACAAACTTCATCCCAAAGTCAGACTACCCAGACAGTTCAATTCTCTCTGACTCTCTGACTTGATGACTCAAGGATTGGGCCAGTACAGTGCCAAAATAAAAGCCTTAAACCCAAATCCATTTCAGATATCTAAAGTTCGAACCGCCTGCTGTGATCTCGACTGGGGATCAGGCCGGTAGCTGTCTTGGCAGTAGCCCGTAAGATAGTTTTGTATCTGTATCTTTTTTTTGGCCCTCTTGTGGCGGCGGCCATTTTGATTTAACGATTTTGTTTTATGACATGTTCAGTGACATTTGAAAGCGCTTTAAGGCCTCAATATGCACACATATATGAATATATTTGACATTAATTGTTCAAGTTCCTTAGCCCTTGACAATTCAAAAATCATTTCAAATCGATGCCATAACAATTGCCTCAAATTAAAAAGTCAGCCAAGCCAGGTAGGGACGGTTGGGGACGGTTGGGGCTCCGAATATGTATCGTATCTCTTATGGGTTTGTTGTATCTTCAAGTGGCACGTGCTTTTGTAAGCGGTGAAACCGTTGCTCGCATTTGTTTAGAGAAAGGTTTCTTTTGAAATGTGTCTTATAATATATGTATGTATGTACATAACAAACTGTGACAATGCATCTGAATGGCCAGAGATTGATTGGGCCTCAACCTCAAGTAGGGGCCCTGAAACTGCCGGCCATGCAAGCATTGTGGATTATTGTTGTGGATTGGCAGGAGCGCTCTATGATCCCCACAAGAACAAAGCTAAAGTCTCTCTTTTGTATGCGTGTGTGTGTGTGTGTGTAACGGCATAAATTTCTCTCAAAACATACTCGTACTTGTATGATGCAGTAGAAATCATTAGCATTAATTAGCTAAAATCATTAGAGTACGAACTGAGTGCATAACTGACCCGCTCATGTAAGTGAATGGAAGAATAGAATGGAATAGAATGGAATGGAATGGAAGAGAATTCCAGGCCTGGTGACCATCCAATTAAATGCTGGTAGTCAGACCATCAATAAACTGATTGAAACCATGCTAATGATGATGATTTTTTTTCGCCATTGAATTTGATTTGATTTCTTTCTTTCAGATGACAATATTGTAGATGCGGGAGCGCCGCCAGAGGCCCAGGAAGGGAGGGGAACAACAGCCACTGACCGTTAAGAGATCTCATATGGAGATACATACCAAATGGAAACCAAATCGATCGATTTGTAACGTTCGAAATGAATTTTTATGTGACTGCTGCCGCGCCCCTTTCCAACTGCATAAATTTTTTGGGAGAACAAAAAATATTGACCAAAATGCGAACCGAAAAAGGTAGCGAGAGGCAGCCATAAAATTAACATCTTTGACACTAAGCTCTGATTTAGTTTTGTTTTAATGTCGCGGGCACCTTTTGTTCACCTGGATCCAACTTGATTTCTGTACGATGATGATATGATATGGGGCTACCATGCCATAAGGCCCAACCAAACACGCCTACCTGTCTTGATCGCAGTCCCAGTCGCAGTCACTGGCGCAGTCGCAGTCGCAGTCACAGCCAACTCAAATTGGATTTGCATAAGGCATAAAATTGGAAATTGGAAATTGGAAATACCTCTCGCGTTAATGCGGAGATGATTAGACCAGATTTTGGGCAAGACGAGGCTTCCAAATCATAGGAAATCTCTTTAAAAACGTTTATTCCCATGACAGCCATGTGATAAAGACAACTGATTTGGTTCAGACGTGTAGTATTCTGGTGTGGCTGGAAGAATATCTGAAGAAATGTTCAAGTTCATGGAAGGAAGTATTGCAGCTACTATAAAGATTCGTAGGATCAGGGATATTCAATTGGAAAGTGCAATTTCGCATAGCCTAAGGGCAAGAAGAAGAACTGAGCTTGATTTCCCAATCAGAGCAGTGTTGAAGACTTCGTTAGCGACCGGAGGGGGGGGCACTGAGAAAGGGCCAACGAAAACACGGCAAATCCTTGTTTAACCTTTGCCCCCGAGCCGGCAGCTATTTAACTTCGGCAAACACATAACATGTCCAAATTTTCGCACCGACAAAACTTTTCGCACAGCACGAGAGACGAGAGAAGAGAGAGACGAGAGAGACGAGAGACTGTGCCCAAGGCGAAGGTTGGTTTCCCTCGAAACCGAAACCGAAACCGAAACTGAACCCGGAACGGGTTCAACTGGAATTTGCATGGCACAAAGCGCAAAAAGGGGAAGACAAGGACAAGGGACGTGTCGCTCATAATCTTCACGCAGTCCCCGAACCCAAACCCAAACCCAAACCCAAACCCAAGTCCGAACTGTCGGGCTGAGCTTCGACTGAGGGGATAATGGAACATTGATTATTATTTTGATACCACCACTCAAAAGTCTTGCAAATTAAGTACGCATTTATCTCAAGTAATTTGGGTTCAAATATGCCGCAACTGCGGTCAAATTGTTGCACATACTTCCGACTCAACTCCTTCGGTCTCAGTGATAGAGAGCCGAACAGAAGAGCGGAGAAGAGAGGAGAGGAGAGGACGAGCCGAGCCGAGTCGAGTCGAGTCCAAGCCCGATGACATTAAACAGATCTACAAGATACTTTTCCTGACCAAACAGGCTGACATCAGATGGCCACTTTGTCCATTGTGTTGTCGGGCAAACGCGCTTCCTGTAGCAAATGGGCCGTCAATGGGTCTGTTCGACCCGGCTCCTGTCTATGATAAATGGTCATTCAGAAGGACCAACAAAACATCAAAAAAAGAGAAAAAAAAAATAAAGTAGCAAAGTTTTGTATTCTTTTTTGGTGTTTTTATGCTGGTTGAGGGTTGTCCCAGGGATTGTTATAATTTGGGATTTTTGTGTTAATTACTCTTCTATTATGTTTATGGGGTGAAACTGGTAGATCGACGGGAGGGGGGGGGACCAACGAAGAGTCTCTACTAAAAACAATTAATCTGGTTTTGGTATACGAAAAGAGGGGGGCTTTTCCATTTTGAATTTAATAGTATTATTACTTTCAAAATATCAATGGAGAATTCCATTATCAATACATTTCACTACCCTGTACATCCTTTGACTGAAACAACGTTAATTTATTATTTAATACATATTCAACTCCTTTAATTACACTCGCTATTTCTATCCACTAATAACGAAACGCAATTAAAAAATTTCGCCATGATTCCACTGAACAAAAACATACGTACGTACTTATGTATATATGTAATTCCTTAACAAAAATATAAACAATGCCAGGCATCTAAGCGAATCCGAACCCAAACCCAGAGCCAGAGCCAGAGCCAGGGCTAAAGCCCAAAGCCCCAACGAGCAATTAGAAGGCCTTGGCGGCAGAATGTTGCTGGGAAGCAATAAAACAAAGCCATACAAGTAGATACACGTATACTCGTATCAGGAAGCTAACATGTTCAGGGAATCCATGGGTGCTGTAATTAATTTACGCCACTTGACTTTTGAAAACGATTCGGCAACAGGCAACAGGCAACACACGGACAATGGAGCGACGACTGCGGCACTGCGGCACTGAGGCACTGAGGCTGATGGGAGATGGCGATGGCGATGTCGATGGCGCCAAGCGGAAACGGAAATGCCAAAGCATGTGGAAACATTTGCCAATGCAGAAGCGTATAAATCCAACATAATTAAGAGCCGAGCCCCGTCTAACTGAGGACGCCGCCAAGCGTTCAATGTGCTCTGAAGAGGATACATAGCTTGGCTAGCTCCTACTCACACCCGGCCTCTATGCTCCTGTGTTCCACGCTTTCCACGCAATATTTTTACGCGTCACTCGCTGGACTAATTGAATGTTTGCCAGATGGACGAACTACCAGAACTCTAAATGTAGATTTAGCATTCGCAGAGTGGGAAATAATCGCTGCTTTAAATGCTATTAAAACCTCTGAGTGGGATGAATACCTTTAGTGACTGCCTGCAAGTTAGTTGAATCTAGACAATAAAATATAGAACTATCCGATTAGTCTTTAGATCAGTCTACATACTTAATTGAAAGCCTGAAAGGCCGTCCACGAGACGGACACAGTTCGATCTATTCACCTACATTAATGCCCCTTGAGATTACCTCTTGAGTGTAAGATGCATATAAACTTTACAAAGACCACCGAACATCTGGCCAGTGGCCAGTGGCACTCCACAAGTGGCTTAGACGGGATATATTCTCTCTCTTTCTCTACTCTATTTGGATGGACACTTACCACTAAACGCTGCTTTTGTCTTTGCGACCAAGGACCTCCCAATATGACTTTATGTGGTCTCCTTCTCTTTCTCTTTCTCTCGATCTCTTCTCTTGTCGCTAGACAAAAAGACAATTCTTTAACGCAAAATTAAAATTTTAAATACGCAATTGTCCTTTTTGTGTGATTGTCCTGTATGCCGTTGTGCTATGCTACTACTGTCTGTCTGTCTCTCTGTTGTCTTTCTCTCCAGTGTCTTTTGAAGCGAACCGCGCGACACAGAACCACCAAACAATTGACAATGACAATTGTCCTGAAGGGGAACAGGGTTCGGTTTGGTCTTACCTTGCCATGCCTGGGCCCGGGCCTCAGCCTGTAACCAAATTAGCATTTTTCGCTCAAGTTTTCTTCCTGCACTGCGCCTCAGTTTTTTTTCCCTAGAAGTAGTGCCATAAGAAGTGAGGAACTGAGACTGAGACTGAGACCCACCGCAAGGCAAAAATGAGGGCCATAAAACTCTCGCAACGAGACGAGAGTCAGGGCAATAAAAGCGAACCGAACAGAGAGCGGTAGAATCGCGTGCCTTGCAGCAATATTTGCATTACCTCGTCCTCGTCCTCATCCTCAACCTCGACGCAAAGCAGAGCCATGACCAGACCATCGCCATCAACCTCACCATCACACCATCACACCATCACGCATCCATGTGTAACTGTTGTGAGGTGTGATTTATAACGTTTGTAAAAATATGACAGACTTGTCGTATAAATTTTCATATTGTTAGCAAGAGCGCAAAAATGCCACCAAGCAAAAGCATCTCCTCCTCCTGCTCCTGCTCCTTCTCCTTCTCCAGCAGCAGCTTTTGTAGCTTCTCTACCTATACTATTCTCCCGATACACCGATACACTGATACACCGATTCCCAATGATCTCTTAGCCGTCGGGGTCACCATTCGTTTATTGTTCGCTTTACAGGCTGCACGTGCTCTCCTGGCAGGGTTATAAACCATTTTTCATTGTTTTTCTGCGCAGTTTGGCACCTTCCTTCAACGCAAAGAGCCCCAAACTAAATGGGTCCATAAAAAAAGAGAATAAATATTCCTACATACATATGTATGTAGGTACTCGTATGTTGCTGTTTAGATATTATTGCCTCGCCCGATAGAAGAAGAAAGTTCATTTTCTGTGGATGCTGTAGGAGTACACCTTGAACGGGAGCTGAAATTAAATTGCCTTTGAGCAGTCCAAAAAGTTTCATGTATACATGAAAATGAATGTTTTTTAGTAGATATGCGATGGTGCTACAGGAGACAATCGTATTCTTTTATTTTACATACATACATATGTATCTAGAAAATGTCTAGTAATTAGTTCTGCCACTCCAGCAAGCATGATGAGATCTTCATACAACCCACCCATTTTTCAAAGGGCATCATAAAATCACAGATCGCGAGTACCCTGCCTGCCCACTGGGCCATGCGTCCTTGTCCTTGTCCTTGTCCTGATCCTGATCGATCAGCAGTCAGTGCTTCGTGTAGGAGTGATTGCGAGGCGTTGTCTGTGACCTAAAGTTATTAGGCAAACTGTGACCTTTATGACGGCTTCTACCTTGATCAGCGATCTGCGAAGGACGATGCGTGATGCGTGATGCGTGATGCGCGATGTACGATGGGCTATAGGCGATCAATGATCAGCCTAATCCTAAGTAGAAACAGACGCGAGAGACCCGCGAGCGGTTGTGGGTATTCCCTTTTGGAAAGGGACGCGTGTCCAGGGACAAAAGCTAACTGCCTGGCCCATTCTATTGTTTTCACTAATGCTAATGCTTCCTGGCTTGGCTTGGACTTGGACTTGGACTGGATTGAGTTTTGGGCTGGTCCCTGTAACTGTATCTGTATCTGTATCGGGCCTGTTTGGCCTTATTAGTGTGTGCGTTTTTATTGAAGAGAGGAAATTCCGAAATTAACCCAGTCCCGATCCCAATTCCAATCCCAGCTTCCGAGAAGGCGAACGATTAGCGCTTGTCCGCGCTGATTTCTCAGTCGGGTCTCTGTCGCTCTCTGTGAAAATTCCATGGAAATTTCACACATTCGTGCGAGGGCGGGGATCAGGGCTGTCCCGCCGATAGGCTCAGCCTCAGCCTCAGCCATATCGATAGCTATGGAAATGCGATACCCGATTGCGTAATCTTTGAACTCGGCTACTGCTCGCGTTCCTGCACCCCACCCCCAACCCATCGACTGAACACGAGTAATGCCCAGACATATTAGACAATTCCGGATACAAAAGGTAAAAACGCAATACAAAAACATTAGGAAACAATTGAAATTGTTGAAACATAAATCCCCCAGCTCCTCCCTACTCCCTACTCCCATACCATCCCCCACCCCTTTGCCACTCGACAGTATCCTTATACATATATCCTGCGCAATATATGTATTCCTCCCATTATTCTGTTTTTGTTGTTGTTTTCTCGTTATTGTTGCCGCCTTTCATTGTTGTTGGGTGTTTTTCAGCGGCTTGGATAGGGAGGCAGGATGAAAAGAGAGGGACAGAGACAGCGCTAAAGAAAGAGAGACAGAACATTTTTGCCTTCCGCTTTGTTGGCGTTTTTTATTTTGTTATTTTTTTTTTCGATTCCCTGTATTATTAAGCCTTATATTTTCTATTGATTGAATAGGAAATGGAGGTATTATTTTTTGTATTTCTTTTTATATGGAGCAGCAACTAAATGCGCATTATGACAGCATTTGCCATGGGTTAATTGAGCGGCTACCCCTGCCCCTGCCCCTGCTCCTGCTCCTGCTCCTGCGCATCGCCGGTGTACGAGTACACTCATCATCAAATAAATGCACTGAGAGAAACGCTTTGTTGGTAACACGACCTATCCAACTAAACAGAATGTTGTTATATACTGGATAATTACCAGTTGGCAATGCTACATGCATATTTTACAAAAACCTACTTACAGAGCATTACATATACGCGTAAACACTTTCTGTTAGTGTATCGCTGAGCAGGCATAACTGTACTTAATCAAAGGCGACTCTCACCCATCAAACAGTCACCGTTGCTCGGTGTCTCGCTTTCGTCCTTTCGGCGAGGGGCAGGCTCTCTGGAGCATATCCCATGCTGATCTAATCTGACATTTGGTAGACAATCAATGCATCGCTGCACAGATTTTCCAATAAACAAATTTGCACATGGAATAGATACACGTACTTACGGATGCATGACATGGCATAGCCTGGCATGGCATAACATAGATACAGATACTCGCAAACGAACACGAACACGGACATCCTCCGCTCTGTGGCAGAGATTAGCGTTTTACGCTCGTTTGAATTTTTATTATACTAAGCTTCGGGATTTAAAATTTCCCATTGTCTGGCAATTGAAGAGGGGTTGATTGTTGATTGTTTCGAGAGGAGTTCGGAGTTCGGAGTACGGAGTACGGAGTTTTAGGGTCGCTTTTGGTCAATTGCTTCTGGGAGGGTGTTCAGGAGGATGGTAATGCCTCCCCTCCTCCCTTCGAGTCTCATTTTTAAGGGGGTGTGGGGTGATGTGTCAAACTGTAACTGTCAAATGGAAATGTAAGCTCAGTATCTATAGACGACACTTGCCAGTGAGACGACACCACTCCCTGTCTCTGTCTCTGTCCCTGTCCATGTCCCTGTCTTTCTGGCATTCCTTTTCATTCCATACAAATGAGCAGCCTCGAAAAAGAAAACTATTTAGTGAATTGTCATGGTTCTTAGACCCGGCTCAGAGCTATAAAACATTTAACATAGACCAAACCAAACCAGACCAGACACAAGGTGGTTCCCTGTGTGCCCGAACATGATCCTGCCAGACAGTTTGTCGCCACTCCTATGCCCATTCAAACAGAGATAGAGACTGAGTAAGAGACAGAACAAGAGAGAGAGAGAGAGAGAGAGAGTGCATAAAACATTTAAAAGAAAATAGATTATGCCATGAATGAAACGAAATGAAATTTCAGAATGATCTCAGCAATTCTTTACTAATCTACAGTCCATGAGGACTGTTCCGACTGTTCCATTGTTTCCCAAAAACTGCTGATCTTGCTAGACATACTGGCGACGGCGAGGGCGACGGCGAGGGCGACGGCGAGGGCGACTGGCGATCGAAAACAATAAACCATCGGGTGGCTCTGCTCGGATCGGATCGTCTCGGCCAGACAGTCAGTCGTCGGATAGTGGCAGCAGGTAGGTTTTCCTCCAGGAGAGGAAGTCCATGCTACCCTGGTTATTGTCCATGGACCATAGTTTATGCGTCTGGTCTGGTCTGGTCTGTCTGCTTCGGATCCCATTGTTGGCCACACGCTTTTCGTAGAACAGTGTGTGACAACCGGGTAGAACAGAAGGGAGACACTGTGGCACCACTGTGACACTGGGACATAAAGAGAGGGACAACCGACTTCTCCGTTGACTGCGCCCCATACAAAATACTCTATTCTCTATTCTCTATTTTCTATTCTGTATTCCGACTGTATTCAGTCTGGTTTCCATCTTTCTGTTCGTATTCTTCCATTATCATCCATTTATTTCGATGCTTTTATTCCCAATGTGTTGCTGCTTATTAATGTGGAAATGCCTCTCCAAATTGGAGTGTCATTTGGTTTGATAGTCACAAAGAATGGCCTCCGATCCGCAACCGAGTTGTTAGGGTCGAACTTTACTTTACTCTACTCTACTTTACTTTGTTCTACCCTCAGGCTCGTAAAAAAGTGTGAAAGAAATTTCTGTGGATCTCAAAAGGAAACTGAAACAATTTAAGAAACGTTTGCCACTGATTGGGGGGAGAGACTTATGATAAGGGACAACGACAATGATTATAATGGAATATATGTACATATTTCTCTCTAAGTTTTACATACCCTTTGTTTTTAAATCGATTTCAACTGCAACCGGAATTGCTATTTATTCTTAAAACAATTTATTTTAAATTTTAGATAATACGAGTATCCATTGCATCTGGAATGCTCTGGAATTAACCTATTGTCAATCCTTAAAACAGAGATAAGTATATTATTGAAAAATGCTAATATATTAATCTAAAATTAATCCTGCATTTGAGTCGAGCGAAGTGATTCCTTTATTGGAACTACATATTTTGGCATAAACTCATGGATCACATGTACATAGATCACATCCATGGTTAAAGCTAGCAAGTCCACTATACTGAACAAAATCGTCCTGCGACCCCTAGGAAACCATGGAGCAAGTTCTATGGATCATTTCCTTCTCTAATGCATGTTCGACGTGGCTGGAGCATTCGAATAGCTGCGACTCATTTAACAATCGTATCACAATAAACCAAATCCCACTCAACTCAGATCAAGGGAAGAACATTCATAATACAATTCTCATCGAAACATATGAGTGCACTCATGTCCGGGGCAATAATCCTATAATATAAATGATGCCAGATCAAGAATAACAAAGAGTGTGTGAGAGCGAGAGAGGGAGGGCGACTGAGAGAGAGGGAGAACCATTCACATTTGCTTATGGAAACCCTATGTGCGTGCATTCGACGACCCACACAAAGTGTGTGAGGCGATACATAAAGTGCAACCCTGACGCCGACGCGCTAGACAGTCTGTCGCCAGAAGAAGCCGAGGAACAAAAGGAAATGAAAGGGAAGGAAAGAACCAAAAAGTAGCAGACAAGAGACAACAACACGCACAATGAGAGCGAGACAAAAATACAATTGAAGAGAAGAGAAGAAACAGAGGAAGACAAGAGGATCACTTACGAACTGTGTGCGAGACAGAAAGAGAGAAGAGAAACAATGGCCTCCTACTCAGTAGTGGTAACCGATCTCGATCTCGATCTCTGTCTCGGTCTGTCTCCCTCTCTGAGTCGTTCTGTCCTGTTGCTGTCTCTGTCTCTGTCTCTGTCCCCGTTCCTTAAGCGAGCCCGTGCCCCGGGGCCATTTGACTTTTGTTGTGCCATGCACTTTATTTTCATTTGTTTTGGGAAATTCCCAAATAAAAGGTAGTTAAAGCCAAGACAATGCCACACAAAGACACACACACACACACACAGACACACACACACACGCACAGGTGATCCTTCCACAGTCAGTTGTCATAGGGTAGGGTCGCAGGATGACATTAAGAGAAGCACCTGAAGCACACAACGGATTTTCCCAGGCTCGACTCTCGTCTCGTCTCATCTCATCTCGAGCCCAGGTGGACAGCCGCAGAAACATCAACGCAGGAAGTAAGCCGCTCTCTAAGCCGGCTTTTACTTATCAGTCCATAGAATATCGCATACGACAAATCTCGAGCGAACGGAATGGAACGCAACGGTTGGTTGGTCTTGGCCAGATTTAAATGACCGCAGCTCAGCAGCGATTTGTATAATTAGAAGCCGCATGCAAATTGTGGGAATTTCTGCCACGCCAAGATCTGCACTGCAGCACTTCTCCATCGACAGCGGTAGGCAGGCAGGGGCGTTCCTTTGATACCAAAGATTGTAGCCAAGTACCTACAAATTCCTGCAAAACCATCAAGTTGTTTTCTATTTTGAACGAGGTGATACATAAAGAATGTATACATAAGGTTGAATAGAGTCCCGTATATGCATGTAGCTGTGTTAGAACACATTTTTAAACTATTTTTGAGACTTTTCAGACTATTCCAAAATTGTTCAAGTTTTCTTTGATAAAAATGGAAAGAAAATTTGAAATTGATAATGAACATAAGACTATTTCCTATGATGGTTTTTAAAGATTTTACATCATATCCTTTTTTATTGTGAGTTTTTCTATAAAGAGCAGTATTTTTTCAAAAACATCAATAGCGTTGAAAAAATTCCATGTTTCGTCTTAAAATACCTACCTTTATATATGTACATATGTATATGTACATATGTATGTATAGTATGTACCTTTCGAGACAGTTTTCACCCAAAGTCAAGGATAGTAAGGGGTTAAAGTTTAAAGATGATTTATGAAATCCAGATCGAATTCAAAAACATTTTCAGAATCGACACAATAACCCAGAAAATCCCAGACAAAATGTCAAATGAAATTAAAGAAAATTGCAAGATTCGCCTTCGTTAGGCAATCGATTGTCATGGAAAGGTTGCGGGGTCGCGGGGTGGCGGGGTTGCGGGTCGCGAACCCTTCTTCTTTAGTATTTTTGTTTTCGCCGTCAAGAAATCAAATCAGGATTTGGGCCTCGAGTCGAGCACCCCTCCGATGAATCGTCGCAAAATGGTGATCTCACCTGCGTAGTTGACAAAAAAAGAAAAAGAAAAAGAAAAATAGAAAAAAAGCAGATGAGAAAAGGAAATATTATTGAAAGGGTAAAGAAAAAAGGGTCACGCACCTTTTTGCATTTGCCAAAAAGGAGGGAATGGAGGGAAGGGCGTCTTGGGTTTTCGACTTGATTGAGTTTTTGCGTTCAATGTGAGCGAACTCTGATCTGCGATCTGCGAACTTCGATCGGTTCAAAAGGTGCAAAATAATTGAGTTCGAAAGGTTGTGAACAAAAAATTTGCAAGCATGTAATTGTCGGGGATTGACAAACGCGACAAAGGCGGCAGAAAAGAGTTCTTGCCCCATCTCCCTCTCCCTCTCCCTCTCCTCCTCCTTCCCATTGTTTTTTCGGGACAGGGTCGCGTCAGGAAAGGAAGAGTTGCAATTGAACTTAACTCCTTTGTTGTTTATTTATTGGCATCAGAGCTAGCTGGAAAAGTAGAGCAGATCAGTCTGGGACTTGGCGAAAAGGTTTTATTCGGTTTTGCATTCGGCATCGAACAATGCGATCCTGATTGCAATAACATGCAAAGCGAAAACAGAAAAAAGGAAGAATTTCGTACCCGAAAGGGCGCCAAAAAGGAGGCTTTGAACATTCGGCGGGAATGCGAGGACTTCCAAGGAGTCGCAATTATGATTGGATTGGTTAGGATTTCCCTTATCCCTGATCTGGCATGGGTTACATGCAAATCAGAGAATGGAAATAAGTTGTCAACTTTTCGATGAGTGCAATCCAATGCATTGATTGCTTTTCATTAAGTCGGAAAAGGGTCTGGTCTGGGAATAGTATTTCTAGAATGTTCACAAAAATCCAAAAAATAAACTAAACGTTAATCGTCTCTGAGAAATAGTTTAAGCTCAAATGATCTAACGATCCTGTGTAGTTCCTTCATTCGCTTCTCAGTTCACAATACATGTCCGTTACATTGAACACTCCAGAGGAAACCCGATCTGTAAGATCCACTATCTTTCAAGGATCTCTGCCAATATCTCCGCTAAAAACCCAAAGATCTGTGTGATCGTTTTTGCGATCATTTAGAATTTCGTTTAGCGGTTTCCCCGCCAAGAAATGATCAATGGCCCGCCCCTCGGGTAGATGACATCTTTACCAAAAGATCACAAAGCGGCTACCGACAGTCTCAAAAAAAAAAGAGCAATGCTAACTAACAATTCAATAAAGTATCACTTTACCCCCTATCCCATCCCCCTGGCCATCCCCCCCATTGCCATCTCGACCCACATTCAGGCGGAATTTGCAAATCAAATGCATTGATTCCACAACCAGAGCCCATTCAAAACCAATCAAGTGTGTGTGCCAGCGATCTGGCCAAAGCGATCTATATGCAAATATCGAATAGATGTGTATACAAGGATTCAATTTCATTGCACAACAATAGAGAATTGCAACCGTGGCGAAAACGAAAGAAAGCACCAAGGAGGGAAGAGGGAAGAAAGGAAAACTACCACCCGTCCCGTCCCGTCCGTCATAAAACGTACATACGTTTCCAATCGTGGATCGATCGTGTGACATTTGAACTCGTTGCGTAGCGGAGATGCCCTTTTTGCGAATCCAAGACAATTGGCATTGGCATTGGGACTGGCATTGGCCCGCTCGCATTTGCATGCATCTCAAATTCATTGACATTGACATCGACATCGCCCCGACTGCGTCTGCGACTGCGACTACTGTTTGTTGATTTATAATTTACTTTCTTGATTTTCCCTCTTTCGCTGAGGCGGTCGATCTTGAGGCGGCTCTTCTCTGGCAGCTGGCCTGCCGACTGCCGACTGCCAATTGCCAATTGCGGTTTCCTGAAGTGTAAGCACACCATCAAAGTGTCATCCATCATTTTGATGGGTTTTTTGCATTTTGCGTAACTGATTTTCCCCTCCTCCTGCTCCTCGTACTCCTCCTGGTTGCTTCTCCTGCTGCTGCTGCTGCTGCTGTTGTTGTTTATTTACAACGTTGTGCCTCCTCGGTGCAGAGTCACACGGATCTCAGTAATTGAATCTTTTTTATCCTGACTGGAAGATCGCTGGGAAACTTTGTGCGTACGCCTTTGCAAAAAGAAATTCGGATTTCTGCTGCGCTAGCCGAAGCTTTGAATACTCTTTACGATAACTGCTCTCATCTCTCTGATCTGATCTGATCTGCCCTGCTCTGCCATAGCTTTACCATCCAAATCCAAGTCCCAAGTCCATAGTCCAAAGGACAATATATGTGTACATTTTTAGAGTCCCTTTGTGGCGGTGTCCTGCCGTTTAGCATACGCTTTGTGAGGGTATCTTGAAAGTGAAATAAATTTGCATGAAATTTGCTGTTACTGAGCTTCATTTTGTGTGGATGCGTGGGGGTCTGGTGGCACAATGCCAAGGAGCAGCCTAATGGGGCAACTTTAATAACAATTTTCCACTTAGCCATGGCCATGCCATGCCATGCCATGCCATGCCATGTGCTGTCCAGGCATGGGATCAGACCCAAGCATCCCCAACTAATCAGCTGTCAGGGCCAAAATAACTCAATTAACTTTATCTTGCCGGAGAGTTCCATGGAATTTCCAAATGCAACTGTCAAAATTCTGTGTATCGGAAATTCGAATGAATTTCGAGATCAAAACAATATGGAAATGCATTTCTCAAAGACAAGAGCCAAGAGCCAGGCCAAAGCGATCCAGCCATTGATCAGCCCCACATAAAGTGGCGACTGTCATTGCCACAACGGCCACGATGACTTTGTATGAAATGCATTTCGATTGGAGTTAAGTGGAGTGGCTGTTGCTCTGGCTCAGGCTGTGTCTGTGTCTCGGCTCTGAGGGGGGGACAGAGTGGAGTGGCAGGTCTCCACACAGTCCACAGTCTACACACTCGCAGCTGGTGGTTCCAGTCTGTCTGGCCTTAGCCAGACCAAGTGGCGGCCCCTACCCATACCCATCCATCCCCCCATCCCATCCCATTCCATTCCATCCCATTCCATCCCATCCACTTGTCTCCACCCGACTCTTGGAATGTCTAGGAAGGAGAGAAATGATTTCTTTTCTCGTTTCTTGTTGCTGCTCGCCTCGCATTAAAAGGCAGCACACAGCAATCAATATCCAATAATCAATAGAGCAACATTTCCATTTTCCAACCGATATCTGCATCTACACAAATGACAAAAGCGCATCCACAGTTGTTACTGTATCCGTGTGAGCAAACAATACCAACAACAGCATGGCCCAACAAAAGTCACTCCTTCCCGCGTCCAACAATAACAATGACGCTGCCGCAAAAACTTCTCTCTATCTCTCTCTCTCTCTCTCTCTCTCTCTCTCTCTTTTCTTTCTTATGAAGGCAGGCCCCCAGCCCCCAGCCCCCAGAAGAAGAATCGAACCTAATGAGTTGGAGAGCAGCACCAGCACCTCGAGACCGATCGACTCCTCGCCTCGCCTCGCCGCGACTTGGACCGGTTAGCAGGGGCACCGGCACAGGCACAGGCACAGTAGAGCGGATCGAGGCCGCTACAGGGTAAAAATTGATGCCTAATCTATATGAATACTTCTTAACTTAGTTACGTATTAACTTTAGTTATTTTATACTTTTTCTTTTAATCTCTCCTCGTTGAACTTGGGAAATTTATCATTATCTATAGTTATATAATCAAAATGCTTAAACAGAGCATAGAAAATAGTGTATTATTCTCATTCAGCTTCTTCTGTACCTTGCTGTTCTCTAATCTCTCAAACATTTCTGACAAAAATGATTATGACCGTGTCCCATTGTACTCCTAAACGTATTCTCTGCTTCGGCTGTCTCTGATTGAATCCACTATTTATGCGCTTAAGGTTAATCAAAGCCCATTCCAGCGATGCTTTACACTTGGACACGAGGACAGAAACAGAACAGAGACGGAAACAGAGACAGAGACAGAGACAGACGGATAGACAGACGAGAGGAGACCAGACCAGAGCAGAGCAGAGCAGAGCTGACCGAACAGGAGGCCGGCAGAAACAATTGGAATTTTGTTGGTCGTGTCATAAATGCCAATGAATATATGAGAGAAATATGAAAAGAATGGCCGCAGGATATGTGGCCCAATGCCATCCATAAATAATCAAATTTTATGTCTTTCGCGGGCTCTTCTGGGGATTATGCGAGGCGCAAGAATTCAGATATGGGGCACCATGGGGCGCCAAGCGATTGTCCAGACTCAACGGCCTGTTTGTTCTTATTAAAAAGGTCGAACCGCTGCACAAAAATCTAAAAAATTTTAATGAAAATCCATAAGAGAAAGATGAGGTGTTATCCGTCCCTCATCCTCATTCTCATTCTCATCCCTTTCCTGATCCTCTCTCTCATTCTCTCTCTCTCGCTCTCGCTCTCTCGCTCTCTAGGTGGAACTATAGGCTGCCACTTATTTATCACAACAAATCAGTGCGAGCACCCACACAAAACCAATTCGACACGCGCCCATGGTGGGCTTCCCCGGCCCTCGGCCCCAGCCCCAGCCCCAGCCTCAGGTCCGGCTCAGGCCCAAGTCCCGACCAACTCCTCAAGCCTGTCCACACGATCAGTGCAATTAAGAGTCGAATCGGATCGGATCGGGTTCGGCTTGGGCTTTCAGTTGGGGCTGGAACTGGGCTGGGACTGGGACTGGGGCTGGGACTGGGGTTGGGACTGGGGTTGGGCCTGGTCTGTAACAAGGTGCTAAATCATTGGCACGACATTAACCCCAAGCTATGGCACACTTTATCAATGCAAAAAACCAAAAATGTTGCGCCTATCAGCGCCAAAGGGATAATGTCTGTCTCCAATAACAACAACAGCAACAATTCAAAAAGAAATCTGGGCGGGCTGGATGCTTTGTGAGTGAGCAGCTAATGAAAGCGAAATGGCTGAATTACGACTGCCGCATGTGGCACAGTGATTCGAATTACAGTAATCATTTTCCAAAACATAGGCACATAAATAGATGTTGTTTTTAAGCATATTTAATTTAAATGACCAAAACTATAGAACTGTCTGTATTCCACAAGAATGTATTCTGTTCTCTTCTATCCAAAATGCATGACACTCTCCTTACAGTTCTTGCTCCACTGTGAATTGCCACAACAAAAAAATGCACAACCAATGATACAAAAAAGCTAGAAAAATGTGTAAAAATTGTTTGGATTTTTCACGATACAATTTACCCTTCTCCTGGGCCTCCGCTTTCCCCACATGCCATTTAATGGCCATTTGTAGTTCATATGGCGACCATCGGTAGTGTAGTTCATTCGAGGCGAGGCTGGGCCCAGGACCCAACAACATTGTCACGGCTGAAAATTTATGACCAAATGGGGATGGGGCGTGGCCCATGCCCATGCCCATGCAGAACAGGCCCACTACGCATCAGATCCACCATACTGGACTCGTACGAGTATTTCTTTCTTTCATGGGCCAATATTGGAGGTGTTTGGAAATTGCCATTCAATGCCAAAGAGTGGACAGGAAATTGGGTCAAAAAAGTGTTTGCAATAATGACAGCCGCAAAAGAAACAAAATAATAGGTAACTGAAAAAATAAATAACGATTGAAAAGTAATAACAATAATGAGAGTGAGCGACAAAATGATCAAAAGATACAACAGATACATGAAACCATTTATAACAACTGTAACAACGGACAGCAGCAGCACCAGCAGCACCAGCAGCACGAGAAAGCTTAAGAAAACATAACAACAGATGAAATGGAATTCGCAATCAATCAAATATTGCTTAATAATTAAACAATTCAATAAAGTCAACAGCGGAAACCGAATAGTTATAATAGCTGCCAACAAAAAGCGATAGTAGAAAAACTGAAACTGATGTTAAGGGTATACGTTATATGTTATACGTTATACGGACAGTGCGATACACTTTATCTGAGAGCTTAGAGGTAAAATAATAGAATTCGAGATGAGCTGGGGCTGGGGCTGGGGCTGTGGATGGGGATGGGGATGGGGATGAGAGTAATGGCAAGTATCGATGGTAAATAAAACACCTTTAATTACAGCTGACGAGCAGAAGTGAAAGACTGTTTCTCGCCACAGTCGCTTACAGTCGAAGAACTGTTGGGCTAAGCTTCATATAGCACCGCTATAAAGAACGGAACCGTTTTGGGAAGCAGTCGAAACCAAAAGTTGTTACACCGCTGCGAACTGAAGCGAACCGTTTTTCGTCTAGTTTGTAGGGGACTCAGAGTCAGAGTCAGCATCAGAGCCAGAGCCGGAGTCAGAGCCAGAGCCGGAGTCAGAGCCGCTCGTTTTTCTTCTTGGCGTGGTGGCATATTACCACGTAAAATACCAATATATGTTGTTTAGTTATTGAACGGCGTGAATAGGCTGCCCTGGCCACAATCCGATTTGTGGGCTTTTGTCATTCGATTGGTTTGCTGTCGCTGTTTTGTCTTGCCTTTCTCTGCCCGCTCTTTGTCGCATTCGTTTCGCTACTCTTTCTGTCCGTTTCTTTTACCATTTGTCCTCTGTCCCCTGCTGTCCCCCCCCCCCACAGCTGCAATTGTTGCTGTCGTTCTTCTTTGGCCTTTGTTTGTCCCAAGAAATTTTAATTATAAGCAACTTAATATTGGATGAAAAAGCCAATTGTCATTGTTGTAAGCTCATTTATCAGAGCGATCCGAGCGATCGCACATCGGACTGCTGTTGGGCAACGTTCTCAGTGGATCGAGAGAGTGGATCGGATCGGAACTGAACGGAAAATCGCTGGGAAAATGTGGGAAAAGTTTCAGATCACTTCGCAGATAGTTTCAGAAATTATTTTTCTATCCCAGCTACTATATATTTACTTATACATATGTAGGACAAAGTGATCCGATACACTATATCAAACGAAATACATAAATATATGTACACAGTATATAAATTGTGCCAATTGAGATTCGATATATGAATCTGTCATCTGTAGATCCATTTACTGCAGCTCCAAAAACTTGTACTTTTCGGCCACGTAATGTAAATGTAAGCTTTTCTAAGGGAAATAATTCAATGGAAATTACTAATTCAAAGCAGCAGGCCACAGCACACCCCTTGGGCTGCCCCCGTCTCCTGATCCAGACCAAGCGAGTGTATCTTACAGATACAAATCACTTTTGCGCTGCATCTTTCAGCACGTTCGTACGCATCAATCACCACTACTTAAACAGAATATGAAAATATAACCGAAAAAAGGCAAAACAATGGGAAATACAACAGAAAACAAACAAAATATTAATGGTGGCTTTTGTTGATGTGTCTCACGCCTTTAAGTCGACAGAAACAGGGAACACATATACATACATACATACATACATATAAAAGAAAAGAGGCAGAAGAAAAGCCTCGAAAAAAAGCATCTGAAAGATCCCTTGTTATGCGTCGCATTTCATATAAACAGTGCGTTACGGTAGTATAGAGCGGATTTAAGACAAATATCTCGGCAATGATGAGAGAAGAGAGCAAAGAAGAGTACATATGAGATGATAGTTCACAAATATTTGGTAATTTTCATTAAAGATGGTTTTTGTGTTTGATATTTGCTACAGTTTTAATGAGTTTCTACTTTTAGTGAGTTGTTTCAATAAATAAATCAATTTTCTGGTCAAACATTACCATTTTTATGGAATGGAGAAGAGTAACTAATCCAAGCTTATAGTAGATCTCGTATAGAATAATTTCACTTATAACTAGATACAAAATGTCGTAGCTATTGCATTTCAAAGTTAGACACATTATGGCCATGAAACGGACTGTATATCTACTGCCCTTTCTCTATTTTCAAATATACTATCTCAATATTTCGTGAAAGAATGAATGGAGCATTTGTTGTTTAGTTTTTGTGTGTGTTTTGCTCTTGCATGTTGCTCTTGTGATTGGGAGATTGTTGTTCTGGGATTGGGTTTGATCAGCAAATATACATTTTCAATTTCTCTCATGTTGTTCATTGGGTTTTTGTAGGGAAATCGGCGTAAACACATACATTTCGCTATGCTACAAACTGAGCTGCTTTCCCTCTCCCTTCGCTTCGCCTTCGCTCTGCACAACCGTCCATTTGAGGCTTCCATAAAATTGCTACAAATTTCCTCGACAGTTTTTATCCTTTTTTTTAAGCGAAGATGTCAACGGAACGGGCCCTTGGGTCGGTCAGTCAGTCAGTTAGTCTGGTTATTGTCTTGCCCGGGATGGGCTGATCTGGGCTGGTCTGATCTGGGCCGGGGACGGGGCCGGGGCTGGGTCTGGGGAACCACCCCTTGGTTGGTCGAAGGAAAAACACATTTTCTCAGCTTGTAAGTTGAAATTTTATGGGCCTTGGACTTGGGTAGCATCATCATTATCATTAAATTAGGGTAAAAAGAGGAAATTTATGAAGGCAGCACCGCAATGGGATGCGCTAAATTTTCTTTTCTCTCCTCATTTATTTCCTGTGACTTTTTGAACATTGGCAAACTTGTAATTTATGAGGCTGAGAACGCAGAAGGGACGGACACAAGGAAGAAGAGGCCGACGAGGCCGACGAGGACGACGAGGACGACGAGGAGGTGGGCTGTCCTCTCCTCTTTTAAGGTGTGGCCAATTAGTGGCAGCAAATGACGCTGCAGGAAGGGGGGAGGGGGGGTTTGTGCTTACGCTTGCCCAAACTAGAGACGGACAGGACAAGAAGGTAATTTCCTACCAAAGCCCTCAGAGGCAACCTAATTGAATTGAGGACAAGTGCCAAAATCGCTTAAGGCTAATCCGATTTGTGGTTGACCATTGGGGGAGGCAGACAGGAGAGAGAGAGAGAGAGAGAGAGAGAGAGAGAGCAGAACCAGGGGGGGAGACGAGCACTCCAAGGAATCATGGCCGGTCGTTCTTGGACACCCGCAAAATCTTGGCTTTTACTTTGATAGCACACAAAAAAACGCTGGACAAATACTCATGTGCACTTCAGTTTCCTTTTTTCTTTGTGGGATATTTTTCTTTTCATATTTCGTTTCGTTTGTTGTCAGGGAGAGAAGGTTGTCGAGTCGGGCCGAGTAGGTGAAGCTCTTTTAGTTGGTCAGTCAGGCGCAAATTATAAAGGAATTAATGGCAGACATTCAATGGAAGGAACCCGCACACAATAAGAATGGGAAAAACCGCACAAAAAGAGAGATTCTGGACAAAAGGAGGTCTGGGACTTTGGGAGGGATTACATCTTGACAATCTTGGCATAAAAATTGCCATTTAAATATGCACACACACACACACACATAATCGTAATGAAGCTGAAGCCTGAAGGCTGAATCTGCCCTGAGCTAAGCTGATTGATTGCTCTTGGATACGAAGATGATGTAAGGACTCGGAGCTCGGAGCTCGGAGCTCGGAGCTCGGAGCTGGCTATCCATCAAAGGCAGAGGAGAAATTTGAAATGCAAATAGACTAACCCACTTAAGACTGTCATTATGATTATTATTGATCATCAGTCCCGTGCAGGGACTGGTAAGGGGTATCGCAGGGGGAATGTCAATGGGACTGGCTAGGGAAGGGCCAAGAATGGTAGAACTGGATCTGGAATTGTCTTCGAATTGAACGCGTTGCTCATTTGCATGGGGAACAGGTTCTCGGGATTAACTTGCGAATGTTTTGGGAAAACTTTCCGGGCCAAAAGAACAACAGCAGCAACAACACAAGACAACAATCCAAAGCCAAAGCCAAAGCCATAGGCGAAACAAACAAATGAAACTGAAATTGAAATTGAAATGGAAATGGAAATGGATAGTACTCGACCCGCTTCGAGCTTACCCCAGGATGGGGATTAGCGTTCTTACTTGCGTTTTCTTTTTTTCGAATATTATTTCTTTTGCAAACCATCATAAAAAGGGGACTGCCAGCTGTCGGCTTAGATGGCTAACTTGATCTTAAGCTGTTTTGGTCATGTGAAAATTATGAAAAAGCAGCCAAACAAACAAACTTCGGACTCTGAATAACGAGTAACGCACGAAAAATTGCACAAGATTGCAACGATCGCGTTATCGGGGAACGATCAACACTCGAATTACTCCCAGCCAGGTAAGAAGCCTCAGTCCGAACAGAATCGGAGTCGGAATCTGATTCAGCGCATTCCCACACGGGACACGGAGCACGGGACAGGACAGGACAGGACAGCGTACAGGAGGCAGGAGGCAGGAGGAAGGAGGCAGGAGGCAACTTGAAGTGGTTCAACTAATCAAAACTGACAAGGCAGCAGACCGGGCCTGAGATCAAGGCCGAAGATCCCTCTGATGATCCAGATGATGCGAGGGTCGCCTTGGCCTAAGACTATGATGATTTGATGCTGGCAGGGGATGGGGCAAGGAAAAGAGGCTGGCCGGAAGTTGGAGAGTTCATCAAATGGTTAGGTGACAAAAGGGTTGATCACAAAAACACAAACCGGGGTCAGGTATAAGACAAAGGCCGCCTGCCGACAAGGGTCAAATGTTGCCCCCGTTCGTCAGCAATTGACAGACACGGGGCTAAAGTTTAAATTAAATTAAATTCATAGGATCAAAAGTTGAAGAAAAAAACAGAGAGACAGATAGAGAGAGAGAGAGAGAGAGGGCGAACGGGAACTAGTCCAAGGATCACCTTAATGAAGCAAAGGATGCTTCCACGGGCAGGATGTGTGTCGGGATGTTCGGGACAAAAACTGGTCATCTTCATGCAGAGATCACGGAACAGATATGGTCTAATGGGCTAGCCGTTCAGGGGTTGCCAACAGATCAGGTATTATCAGGGAAGATTTCAACTGAACAACGAATTTTCTCAAAATAATTATCTTTGGTTTAAAACAACAGTTGCTGATGGAATGTTTAGCTCTATAGTTTTGTATAAATTCCGAAATGACCGACTGATACAAGCCCAAGTTGGTTTCAAACGGAATTCATCGTGGGATTTATTATTACTTTCTTTGGCATAAGGGAAGATAAATAATCTTTTGGCTCCATAATTTAATTAAAATGGAATTCTTTGTTTCGAATCCGAATCAAATATGTAAATATGTATGTTTTTCAAGCCATTTCTGTGAGGAAATATGGACATTGCTCCTTGGATCAATCTATCTATCGAGTCGTAAAATAGCAATGTCAATCAAGTTGTTATGTTCCGATTTAGTCACAGCTTATGCAAAATAAATTTAATGGCGATTTACCAGTGATAGCCCATTAGACATATGTCTCGTATCGTGCCATTGGGTCTGCTCTTTTTTCTATTTGCCACAAGCCGCATTTATTTCATATTCAATTTACATTTTCTATGCTGAAAAGTTTTCATTCTATTATATCTGAGATGCGTATCGAAAATTCGCATAAATTATGCCGAGGGTTGGCGAAATCGATACGCAAATTTTCCACCAATATAGAAATTTGCAAAAAAAAAAAAGGAGAGACATTGGGCAGGGGAAGGGTATGTCCCAGGGAGAGGGCGACGCACGCAGATAAATGGAAAACATTTGTAACGGCCATTAATCGATGTTTGTTCAAAACTAAATGCAAATCGTATATGAGAAGGGGTTAGATCAGACCCGAATAGAACAGAAACTAAGGGCAGGAGCATGGAAGATGGGTGATGGGACGGGGCACGGGGCACGGGGGACGTTGACAGTTAGGGGAGTGAGCGCAGCAGTGAGCAGGCCACATTTAATGAAGCCATTAAGAATAGTTTTCCCAATTTCTGACATTTGTCAATCGCTGGGCGTTGCTAATAAAAAGAATTGTGTAAAATTTGAAAATTGGCAAATTTTTTAATGGACCACCAGGGAAACGCCTCCTCAGATACATTTATGGACTCGCGTATACGCGTATACTTATACATATATATATTCGATTGTTATTCTTGTGTGGGGTTGGGGTTGGGGTTGGGCTTGGGGCGGGGGTTGGTGGCAAAGGGTTACATTTTGGCTGTTCGACCGCATGTTCTTTCACGACAAAGTTTGGCCATTAAATTTCGCTATGCATCGGTCCGCTGCCGCTGCCGCAGCCGCTGCCCTTCACTTCCCTTTGCCAAGTCGCTTTTGAAAGTTGTTTCTCTCTTTGTTAAATTATAATTGCAAAATCTTGTCCAAAAGAAATGGTCTAACAAATGTTACAATCGTTACAAAGGCTTAACCGTTGGCCGGCAGCTTACTTGTTACAACCAAAAGACAGATCTAGATTTCATAAAAAAACAAAAAACAACTGGAACTTGAAATGGAAATGGAAATCGAAATGGAACCCACTGGGTCTTGGAACCAGAATTCACAGAAACAACAACAACAGAAATAGAAGCTGAAGCTGAGACCGTTTCAACTTTAATTTGTATTCAATCAAAGGGGTCTGTCTTCAAGGGTCACTTTCGCCATGCGGAACAGAACAATCAATGCTCATCAGCTTCGAGCAACAGCTTCGAGAATCCTTCCTGATTTGCATATGGATCCGCTGACCCTCTCCTCTCCAAAACAAACAGATCGACAATGAGCTGCTACACTTATGTCGCCTTGAGCCCTGAGCTCTGAGTTCATCATCATCTGTGCGACCTGTGGCTACCATCAGCCAGATCCAGATCCAGATCACCATCACCATCATCATCAAGATCAAGATCATCGCGATCTTTCCGTTTCGATCTTCGCAGCTGCTGTTGATTCCACTAGGGTGAGTCAGCTTCAGCTTCATTCTTAGCGGTGTCTTGTCCTTCGACTGGAGTCCTTCTCAGAGAGGTTCGCGCGCTGTCAGAACCAATCAAGTCGACACACTCTTGACACAAAACGATGCGTAACTCTTCGAGAGGAATTCATCATCAAAAGGATCCGTGACCAGGGCCGAGGGCGCGCTAATTTACTTGACTTGATCTGGCTGTTACTTTTCCTCTGCCTCATCCCCATCTCCATCCTCTTCCCCTCGATCCTTCTCTGGATCGCAAGATCCTCTATCTTGATCGTGGTCTGTCCGTTCTCTCAAGTGCCTCGTGAGGCGCTGCAGCTGCCCAGTTTGGCCCGATCACAATAGACTACGCTAATTGCTGACTAGCCATTGGCCTTCGGGCAGCTCTGTGGATAGGAAAAAATCGAAAAAATCGAAAAAATCGCAGAAAATGTTAACCCTTGACAGCATGGAGAGTTGTTAAGTAGCGTCAATCCTTAAACTGTTAGATAGAAAAGGCTAGCAAATAATGCTTTGAACTTGAAAGCCTTTAAAAAAGAATATCAGAAAAATTCGTATCCTTTTTTATATACATACATAATAGCGAGATTATGGCAAAATTCTTTGAACTGTAGAAAGCAACTCGAAAAAAACATGAAAATATAACCTACTACAGTATTCTGGGTTACTTTGGGATTAGCTATTATCCTCAGATCCCATTGACACCATTTTCTAACATTTTATTGTGTTTCCCGAATGTGTCTGAATTTGAGGATTTCTCAACAGGTTGCACCTGAGCGCAATGCAAAAGCGGAATATCACACACAGACGTAACATTTAACTCATTCTGCCAGTTAACGCCTCCCCTGCTCGGAGAAGAAGACAAGAACGAAGTGACGGACAAATCATATTATAAGGAAACCCTTCAACTGGCAGATTTGTGAAAGAAAAATAGAAGCAAGAAGCAAGGAAAAAACTGAATAGAAATTCAAAGAATCCGATGAAAAGCGCAACAAGACACAAAATAACAAAAATATAACAAAATATAATACCTGACCGGGGCAGCGGCAGGGGCAGGGGCAGGGGCAGCGGCAGGGGCAGGAATGGATGATGCCAGGAGAATGCATGTAATTGACTTTTGTGCCGGGCATTTTTTCCTTTTTTTTCCTCCATTCATGCTGGAGAGGAGCCGGAGTCGGAGTCGCAGTCGCAGTCGGAGGACGACAATTCATTGAGCACCCAGACAGACTGGCGGCGGCGGCGGCGGCGGCACCAAGGGAACCACAGCAGTCCCATCCCATCCCATTCCATTCTATCCCGAACGAATCTCTCAATGGCGCAACGTCTTCTCTTAACGTCTCTGCGGCACTCGACTCTCGGCTCTCTCTCTCTCTCTCTCTGGGCAGGGCTAAGGATACGCCGAAAAAGTGTCAAAATTCCTATAATCCGCTTTAAGGTGTTTTAATGCCCAAAAACCCTGGACGTGGACGTGGACGTGGTCAGACTTCCACCTTGCTGGCAGCCTGTCTGCTCCCCGGCTGCCTGCCTCGTTTCACATGAATGAATTTTCAATTTGCTGCATGTCCATTGTCTTGGCAACAGCCGCCCGCGTCCTGCCATTCAGGCCGGGCACGTAGGTGTTTTTGTGCGCGTCATTGTCTCAAACCCGCTGGCCGGCCGCTGCCCGTCGATGTCGATGGCACAAAGACGCAGCGGGTGGAGCGTTACGAATGGCCGACAGGATAATGCTCATCTCCCCGAAAAGGGGGAAGAAAAGAGACAGCAACAGACACAGAGAGAGATAGGAACATGCCAGGAGTCGGGCAGGAGAAGTCGTACCAGAAGCGGTCAGAAAAGAGAGCGACACCAATAAAAACCCAACAAATTCAACAAGAAACACTCTAAGGCAAGGTCAAGTGTAAGGAATTAAGAAATTTTGAATAGAAAAATTAATATAAAATGAAAAAGTTTGGCGCATAAGCGTCAGCTCGATTAAATATCAATCCAGAATTGTGTCGAAATAAACAACATGAAGGAACCCGGTCCCAGACAGCCTGTCGCACTGATCAATTGATTAGAGGAGCTACCTTTTCCCCCTGTGCCCCTGTGCCCCTGTGCCCCCGGCCAGGCCATGATTGTACGAGTATGTGGATAAAACCAGTCCTATCAAAATGCTTCATCACGGTGTTCACAGGCTTTAAAAAGAAACAGTTGGTCAATGTCCCAGACAAGTAAAATAAAAAATGGAATCAGAATTGGAATTGGTATTGGTATTGGTATGGACTGTACTAATGGACAACCAGCAGTGGTCTGGCCTGGTCGGGGATAGCGATAGCCATGACGAGGACAGACAGAGACAGTTTGGCTGCCAGTCGATCGACCGGTCGATTATGCAGCAAATAAAGGACAAGATGGTATCGAAGTAGGGAGCCTCATGGCAGGCATGAGAAACAGCCAAGGATGGTGTAAGATTGTGGGAAGCAGCAGCCCATAATCTTTGAAAAATTATACGCTGTACACCCAACGGTACAGTCGTACAGTCTAGCTTATTATCCTTCTATATTTTCACTAAATTCTGTCCAGAGGTATTCATTTCTTGCAAGCTATCCTTGTGGATATGCCCGATAGTAAGTTCCTTTGTGGTGTTCCTATTAAAACCTCCACTTGTTCTAGACCCGAAACTACGAAACCATATGAGTATTTCTATGTAATCTTCTGTGTTCTATCTTCTATCTTGTATCTGCAATCGACGTATCAATTGGTGGGCCATAACTGCATTTTGGTTTTGTCAGTTTCCGTACGGTTCATTTTTTCCCTTTTGCTCCTTTTGCTCCTTTTGCTCCTTTTGCTCCTTGTGCTCCTTGTGCTGCTTATCAATTTGCTGCAAATCTAGGCTTTGTTTGGGCCGTCTCTAGCTGCATCTCCTGTCATGTGTTCGGGAAGGATTCGCAAGGATTAAACGCACTCAGGCCCAATGATGGCAATCTCATTTGTTTGCGACAATTGTTCGATGGATTGATGCCGATGTTCCGATCGTTTGAGCAAAAACTGTTTGCCTTGTGGCCTACGAAATTGTATCTGATGTTTATCTATGGGGAATGAACAACTGGGAAATGGGAATTGGGCTGACATTTTGTCAGTCCTTCGGTCCTTCGGTGCTTGGGTCCCAAGCGGTACGACCGAAATTTGAATGATTTTCCTCGTCTTTTTCTGCGTTTTGATTAACATTAATGAGCAACAAAAAGTGCAAAAATTTACATGGCAACGAAACGTCTTTCAGTCTTTCAGTCTTTTTTTCACCTCAAACCTCCCCCAATTGTTGTTTGAGTCTTTACAAAAATGTTCTATTCAAAATGAGAAGCGTGACAGGAGTATGTGTGGATGGATGGATGTTCTCCCCCATGCTCGCAACCCAACCCCAACCCCAACAATAGCGATTTAGGCATTAGAGCTCCATTGAAATTCTTTTCGTTGCGATTGTTGTTTCTTTTTGCCGCTGCTCAACAAGATGGCAAATCCCTCATCAGGTTGTTCATCATATTATCTTGTATTTCTTTTTTTATTTTAGTTGCAGTCAGGCAGTCAGGCAGTCAGCTAGTCAGTCTGTCAGTCAAAGTCCGCCATTGTCAGCGCTTTTTGTCTAACTACTCATTAACATTTATTTGCAAGTGCAGAGAATGCAATGGCAATGGCAAATGCGAATGCGAATGCAAATGCAAATGCAAATGCAAATGCAAAAGCTAAAGCAACTGCCATGATAAATATGACAAACAGACAATGGCCAGATAGACAAACAGAAAACAGAGACAGAAAACAGAAAACAGACACAGGCATAGGCACAGAGGGAGAGAGAAAGGCAGACACAGACACAGGCAAAATGCATTGCGAAAAAATGGGCAGAGAAATGTGGGAGTTGGCTGAGAAGAAGAACACTGGTCGAAAAGAAAGATGCGAGGCAAGTGGAGAACATCGAATGCTCTCCAGCATTTTGGGTGGCATTTTCTTGCAAGTTGCAACACTCGAAAGGAAAAGCAGCCACAAATATCTATCACAAATATGATATCAGAGTCGAGAAGCAAATAATAACAGAGAAGGTAGTGTGGGTAGTGTGGGGGGGAGTATCTGACCTTGCAATGCTATTTTGGTTTTAGAATCTATTATTATGGATGGTTTTCCGGTCTATACGTCTATATACTCGGAACTGTTATATGTACATATATAGGAGGAGCCCCACATGAGTATCGTAACTTTGTTTTATGAATGTTTTTATCTCTTAATTGTACAGTACATACTATTTGGAAATTCTCATATCCCTTTGGATGCACTGACATGTTGGGGGTCCCCAACAAACCCTTTCCCATTGCCATAAGAGCCATTTTGGGCATTCAGGTGAGTGCAGTGTATAATTACAATGGCCGACTAACAGAGAAAGAGAGAAAGAGAGACAGACAGAGGGACAGAGAAAAGCGAACGAGAACGAGACATTGCCAAAGACAATGGACAGAGCCAAGTACAAAAACGAGTAACGAAAGAGAAAGAGTGGGAGTGGGAGTGGGAGATGGAGATGGAGACTGACGAGAACCAGGTCCAAATAAATAGAACAGTTGCAGTCCACCCAACCAGCCTGGCAGCCTGGCAGCCATCCATCCATCCATCCGTCCATCCGTCCATCTCCGAGTTAGGAGAAGAGCTGGAAAAATGTGCTGGCATTGTTTTCAACTTGCAATTGTTGGCTGACAATTGGCAAAAAGACAGCCAGCATTTCCCATTTCTCTCTTCCTTTTGCTCTCTTCGCACTGGCTCTCACAGACTCTCTATCGCCATTTTTCGTATGAGATAAGCTTAGGTCATTAGAGTCAAATTAAATTAGAGTGTTTGCAGGTACTTTTTATGCCCACCAAGTCTGTTTGCATTTGTCATTAGTTTGTTGTTAATTAAAATGAAACCCAAGTGCCAGACGACAAAACTCGACTCGACTCGACTCGACAAAATGAATGGAAATCAAAATGCGCTAAAAACCGCCCCAAAAACAATGGCAACACCTGCGTTACATACTTGTATACCCTTGCCTGCCTGTCCAGGACCCAGGACCCAGGACCCAGCACCCAGGACCGAGTCACTCACACAAAAAGCTCTGAAACAATGCGGACCAAATGCGAGTGGTGGAGTCAGGAGTGGAGTGCCGGAGTGCCGGAGTGGTTGTTGTCGTGGCAACACCACCAACACCAAAGGAAATTGACACAACAATATTCTAGACATGGCAAATGCAATAGTCCCGTAGATCCTTCTGAAGGGGCAAATTCTGCGGTGCCATCATACAAAACTGAAGCAAGTCCTGCAGAGAGCTCGAAAGTTTGGCGGTAAGGGGGCTTCGGAAATACATACAAACATTTGGGGAAATTTTACTGCATTTAAAGAAAGTAAATAGGAGCCCTGTTTAATTGACATATAGTATATGTGTACATTCTATAATATAATTTCAATGCGCTTGCATTTTATAAAAATATCTTGAAATTTGCAGTGAAAATAAAAAAAAAGAATCCCACAAAGCTTGTGTGGAATGTTTATCTTTCTTTCTAGAATATCCTTCTAACTAGTTATGTCTATGGTAAAATGTATTGCCACATTACAGCTCCCATTACACATTACAGCTACCTTAGAGATTCTAGAAATTAGCCAGGAAACAGCTTCAGAACGAAGGCATTGCAATGTCAATGCTGGGCCAAGATGTCAGCATCAGTGTTCTTCTGTTCAATTCAGAAATTAATGTCCATTAAGATTAGTTGATTTTGCTTTCGATAGTTTGGTTGTTTTTGTCATCCTCTTCTTTTTTAAATTTTATTTTTGAGAGCGGTAAATAGACGACAAACACCACCCTGAAAAAAGCTCACTCCCAATGGTGGGACACGAGACCCCCTTCCGCAACGGCACCCCACCATCCCACCATCGTACACCCGACTATCGCCGCCTGGGCTGCCCCTGCCCCTGCCCCTTCGGTTCAGTTCCATGTAATCCGAAACCTTCCCCAACCAGAAGCATTCGAATTGGAAACGCCCACCGAGGGCCAGGCCAAGCCGGATCCAGTTAGCTTCTGTCTTATAGAGTGCAATGGCTATAGTCGCCATGCTGGGCTGATAGAGTGGTCCCACTCGCACGCCAACGCAACACCTGCTCGTGCTCGTGCCTATCGCCGCCCTCCCTCTGGAGCTCTCGCTCGCTCTCTGTCTCTTTCCTTGGCTCTCTCGCCTTGCTTGTCCCTGTCTCTCTACTGGCTTTAGTCTTTCTCCCCGTTTTACATTTTTTGTGTGTGTTATTTTTTCTTCACCGAAATGTCACCTGGCTGCCAGACACTCTCTCTCGCTCTCTCACTAATACCAGCAGGCAAATGTTGCTCTCTTTAGAGAGTTGTTCTTATCATTCAGATTCCTTTATAAAGAGTTCAGTTCGTATCAAACCAATAAGAAAGAAAGCTTTAACAGCGTAAAAAGTTGTTCCGAACGCTGGCTGGCGACGGAGCAAGAGAGAGACAGAGAGAGAGAGAGAAGGACAGAGGGAGAGAGAGAGCACAAGCTTTGAGCGAAGTCAAAGTTTCGCTTTTCTGAGAGGATATTGTCGTGCCTGCTTAGTCAGATGTAGATGTGTGCGTGTGTGTGTGTGTGCCAGGCTATGTATGTGTTGAGCAAAAACGTTACATAGACGGCGATGCAGCAGCAGCAGCGGCTATAGCAGCAGCTGTCGCCGAACAGAGACCCCACTCAGCCCCAGTCCGATCCCCTCTTGGCCAATGCCTATGCCGGGGCCGTGACTCGTTTTTGGCTCGTGTGCTCGTGGGCTAAGAGAGCGCGCGCCAAGTTTTTAGTTACGCGTCGGAACGTATCCGTTGAATAGCCGCCAAAGCGCGCTTAGATGCAGCAACTGGCCAAGAGCCATCGACCAGCAACGGCAACGGCAACAGCAGCATACCCAGCGCCAGCAGCGACGGTTAAAGCCCCCTCGCAAAAAACATATATTATTGTATCAGAAAAATAACAGCAAGCCACAAGAGATTTTCATCATTTGGCCAACTTATTTTCAGTGTTTATAACGTGCGTTTTTTTTTTATTACACACGAAATTCCCATCATTTCCAATAAAACTTAATCCTAGCCGCGGTCTAACAGTCTCTGCATAAGAAAATAACCCGAACGATATCAGGTTTTATGCTCACTAAAGTGCTCCTCCTCGTCAAAACAAACCCAAATAAAAATCGAATCGAATCGAATCGAACAGAACACCCATAAAGTCGTGAAATACTAAGCTACTTTTTTTTCTCGTTAAACTTCAAATCAAACAAGGTTCATTCTTCAAAGAATCGAATCGAATCGAATCGCCCCCCAGTATAACAATAACCAGAAGAAGACGCTCCATAAGTATCTTATCAATGAATGGAAAGCAAACAGCACACAAATCAACATAAACTAGTGATATCCCCCCCATATGTAAAGTGTTCGACAAACAGATTCGGTTACGAAACAGAAACAGAAAAAACAGAAACAGCTCAAGATCATAAAAGTCTACAAATTCAATATTTTATGACAAGTCAAAGAGAGTGGAATCTATAAACAATAACAACAACAACAACAACAGCAAAACCATAAACAAATATTAACCAGATGATTTGGTAGTATATGCATACACACATACATATGTACATGTATTCTGTCTATATGGTGGCATCGATTGCTTGATTCACATCGCCGGAAAAGCGGAAAATACAAAGGAAATGCAGACCTTTTCAAGGTAAGACTGGGTTTAATTTGTAAGATTTTCTTTAAATAAAAAACGGGGCCATTACCAAACTAACGAGTAATAATCTATAGGTGTATATATGCCAAGGATTCAAAACCAAAACGCACCTAAGAAACCTTTTGCTAGGTCACACATCAGTACTTGATCTCTCCATCATGAGAAGTTAATCCCCAACACTTTGTAAATAAAATCGATCGAATCGATCCCAAGCCGACTTCTTCATATCTACGAGAATCGAAGTATTTACTCATTATTCAGTAATAGCCTGATAAAACTAGATGTATTCAGTGATTGGTTTTCATCAGCGCAATCTACCATGCAATGTATTAGGTGTCATCAATCAGATCTCGATTGCTGGTGAACGTGTATGATACATTCCTTGCTATCGATATTACCTATCGATATTGCCTTCGAAGCTTCGCGAATTTAAATTGGTGAAATTCTTCGCAAAGCATTTTTTATTATTTTCGCTTTGTTTTCTTGCCTTTTCTTCTCGGTTTAGTTTATTTTCTAATTGATATGTCAGCCATCGATATGAGCCAACAGCAACGCAATCATACATCAATAAAATGGATCGTATTATTGACACGCTTCATTTCTGAAAATCTGATGCATGAATTTAGGCAGCAAAATAGCTGAAACCCCTTTGATTTAAATTAGAATTAAAAATATAAAATTTGAACCCTTTTGAACGATTCTCTAGGGTATGATTTAATTCAGAAATTATAAACTTTATATGACCATCAATTAGGTAAACATTTAACGTGGAGAGAGTACCATACAAGCAGAATCAACAGATTTCATTGTTTGGATAATTTCAGGATTTTCCACTTTTCTTTTTCTGCCACATCATGGTCGGTATCTTTGTGGGCCCCACTCGAGTGATGTTTACTTTTGCTTTCGATCTTCCACTTGAATTAAATCAAGTTCTTTTGCTGCCCTCGAAGGGAATTGAAGCGTTCAACCAAGCTGTTTGGTTAACTTAATTCTTGATGAGGAGCCTCAAACAATCCAAACAACTATGCATAACCCAAAAACTATGCTGAGGAATGTTCAAAGTCTAAAAAACCCCGAAAGAAATGGAATGACGCAATTAGAGCCAATAATTGAAAGAAAATATGTGCACATTAATATTTGCACAAAATTCCAAAAAGAACACAATTGGCCAGAAGAATTGAATGTGACGTGCCTTGTTACTCTTCCTTTGACTTTGGAACCAACTGTAGATCAAACAAGAACAAGAACAAGAACAAGAAAAACTTAATAGGTATAGAGAAAGAGAAAGATAAAGAGAAAGAGGGTAAGGGTAAAGGCAATATCCATCGCGATGGAAGGGCAAACACAATTGTGCAAATAGAATTTTGTGAAATTATTTTGCGTCTCTTATCGAAGCCAAATAAATGCGAGTGGAACAGATGTTATGCGAAACCCATTGTCTAGGCCACCTATTTATTCCATAGCATTAATGTACATATATTTTAGACGAGAGAGAGATGGAGAGAGCGAGAAAGAGAGAGAGAGAGAGAGCTGCTTTTAGCTGGCCAAGACGAATTCTAATTAATATTCGGTTGTACTCGAATCCGTAGCAGTGTCTGCAGTGCCCTTGCCACGAACTTGACACTGAAACAGAGCCACAGGAGAGGAAGGGGGTATGGAAATGGATGGCAGGAATCGAGGTAGGGAGAGATACATTTACGAGGCGATTGTTGCGAGTGTGAAAGTTCTTAATTACAAACATTAGGGGGCCCAGCGGCTTAGGGCTCCAGCAGAAGACCGGGGCCCAGCAGGCGGCCAAGAGACACTTTTGAATGGAGGGACTGTGGGATTGGGAATTGGTACCGAATGGGAATGGGGGAATGGGGGAATGGGGGAATGGCCGGCCACGATGCGATACATTTCAACACAAAGTGGAGACACTTAAAGCTCTACCTGTATTGAGATTCTCAGACTGCGCGAGACTCCGCGACTCCTCTTCGGCCAGAGCAGCGAACGAGCCGAGCTCCTCTTCCAGCTTGGCTCAGCTCAGCATGTGGCTAAGCCGATCATAATTCTTGTTTGACACACCAACAAACGGATGAACAAATGAACGAGAAGCAGCTACAACAAGGCATGCCTGGTGGATGGAGGAGTTGGGGATGGTGGATGGGGGATTGGGGATGGGGGATTGGGGATGGGGGATTGGGGATGGGGGATAGCCCCCGAAACTCAAGTGGCCATCGGGTTAATTTTTACTCCTACTGAGATACGACAGAAAAAACACAACAAGAAGAGAGGAGGAAAAGAAGATCTCCATATGAAAGGCCCAGACATAAAATATCTGCTGGGTTATCTATTAAGGCCACTAGATTAACACCCAAGGAATGTATGGAGTGGAGTACTGTCCAGGCCCACGCTATAGCTGCTTAACGGTTACGTTTCCGTTACAAATAAAAATATCAGATATACATATCTGTATATGCATATGTATGTATGTATGTATGTAGGTATATGCATACTTGTAAGAAGACGATTAAAGAAAAGAAGAAGCTCTTTGGCTTGCCATATTCACAGCAAATAAAAATATCTGGAGTGCAATTTGTGCACAGCTGGTGGTGCAACCGTCGCCTCAGATGGTGGCCCTGTGGTGCACCACTGCACCACCAACTGCAACTGCAACTGCAACAAACAGACAAGAAAAGGTAAGAGAAGAGAAGAGAAGCGATACGATACGAAACGAAATGAAATGAAAAGAAAAGAAGGCAACTTGACAACACAGAAATTTGTTTGCACTCCATAAGGATTACAAATGCGAGCCATGCGTGTCCCAAGGCTCCCCTGGCCCCCCCTGGCCCCCCCTGGCTCCTGCTGCTCCTGCTGCTCCTGCAGCTCCTACTTCTGCTCCTCTTTTTCTCGTTTTTAAATAAATTTCATGCTTAATACGCATGCCTGGGCAATTTTTACTTTAACACCACGCGGTAATGCCCGGAAGCAGTGCAGATGTCGCCTTGCATAGCCCAGCACAAGTTATTGACCACGAAGCTGTTCATGCTGCCAAGAATGCAAATGAACAGAGCAGCAGAGAGAGAGAAAGAGTCGAACACACGCACAAAAAGAGTGACAGAGAGAGAGAGAGAGAGAAAGCTAGAGAAATGGTAGGTCCCATCCAATACCAATACCAACACCAAGAGAAAACAACAGAGTCAAGTCGGACAGATAGAGATGAATGGTCCATGGTCACTTGACCAGTTAATTGTCGTACAGTCTGCGGTAGCCATACTCATCCTCATCCTCGCACTGGAATGGCTGGAATTCGATAAAAACAACAAACAAATGATTTATTCCGTGGCTGGAAATCGTAATACCCTTGCAAATCGATCGATTTTCGATGAAACCACTTTATTAATAACAAACTTTGATATAGTGATCTGATCTTGTTTGTTCTTACTGCGTGAAATACAAATAAGAGTGTTCAAAATAATTAGAGGTACGAGTATCTCAACTGAGGCACATTTTGAGCAAAGAATACTTGCAGTTTGACTTTGGGATCAAGGATATACACATACATATGTGGGTACTACATATAGTCTATATAGTATAGGTACTACATGGAGTCGAATCAATGGAGTAGAATCAAATTGAATCCAAATAGATTTTTAAACTTATATTATTTGTAGGAATATAAACTGGAATGCTGGCTTTTATATTCGTAGTTTAATAGTGGAGGACCAACAAAATAACATTGAAATTTGTTAATTTTTTCCTAATAGTCTCCATGAAGATAAAAACACATTTTGAAATATTTTAACCCATATTTTGCAATTATTTTGCCACTCTGAAGGAAGTATGTCTATAACAAGGCTTAATCAGCCGCTTTTGGCGTCGAAAATCGTTGACCAGGGCGATGTTTGAGAGCTCGAATCCGTGTTTGGAGGTTGGTTCCGCCCAAATAATGGTTGTTCACGAATTACAATTGATCTTCCCACCATTATTCTCCATTGAAAAAGTTGCGACATGACCAATTACACTACTCGACAAAATTCAACTTTTTTTTTCCGCTGTGGCCAAAAATGACTTTTTCTGATAGATTTGGAGATTTAAATTTTTTTTTTAAATTTTTAACTTAGCCGTTTATTTTTATATTTCTATAAGCGATACCTTAAACGACGCCTAATTAATGTGTCTATCTAAAACCAAAAATCAAGGCATTCAAATATTTTTTTTTCGACTTTTCCTGAGCTTTCAAAGTCAAAATTTCGGGGAAAAATACCGAAAAAAATTATGAAATTTCAATTTGGAAGCTTAATATCTTCCAGACGTTAAGTTGCAGCTACAAAGTGTCTGAGTCGGATTTATAGCTGCATTTGTCAGCTTTTTTTAACTGCAAAGTTTAATACAACCAGTTGTAGGAAACTTAAGTTATGTAAAAAATAGAAGCACTACTTATGACAAAAAACAACAAATTTTTTAAAAATTCTTTAAAAAAAAACTACTCCATGAAAAAAAAAAAAACATTCTTTAAAAAATTTTAAACATCCAAATGTATCAGAAAAAGTCATTTTTGGCGACAGCGGAAAAGTCGTGTCGACTAGTGTTATCGTTGACCATATGCAAACCATTTGTTCTACCAGTCTTTCGCAGTGACATATGGCATAATGCCTCATCGCCAAAAGTTGAACTAAGTTAATAAAAGCATTCTTGTCTTTCCATTCGGAACAATAATTATAAAATTCAGGTTAATTTAGGGTTATCTATTCAGGAACTCAATGAATACAAAGTCCTTTTTGAGCGATGTAGTTTTCCAACGTTTCCCAAAGCAGGACCTAGGCCGGACCTAGCACACACTTTGATTGTGATTCTATTCGGGCTTTTTCGGTTTGCTGGCCAACTAAATTGCTTGGAAATATCGCTGCCAAAATGGACAGCCAACCTTGTGGTTGCAGCTCCAGTTGGGAACACTCCCTGGTCTCCTTTCTATGCAAATATCCACTGCAGATGACACATTTGCCGAGGATAATGCGAGCCAAAGAGCAAGGCATACGAGCTTAGAGCAGGCCATCGTCGAATGAGTGCTCACATGTGGCATATGTCCTCGGCACGCCCGCACTCGATTGTACTCGAGATGTGCTCCGAATCCGTATTCGAATCTGAATCTGAATCTGAATCCGAAAGGGACCATTAAACAAATTGAAAGCGTTTAGCCGGACGCTGGCTTCTTGACCCTTTTCCTCTCCCATTTCCATTTCCACTCCCACTCCGACCACCCCGCATTTAACACATTAAGGAGGGAGCGGGGCATCAAGTGGACCACGTAAATCCCGCTTATAATGCACGCACATGTGGGATTGAAAAGCCCTAAAAGTGAAGCCTATCAACGCTCCCCATCCCCCGTGCGGCTTCTCACCCGTGTCCAAAACAAGCAGCTTGGGTGCAAAAATAAAATACAAAAAGTAAAATGGGAAAGAAATGGTTTTCAAGTGCCCCGTCGCATAATGAAAAGGATGGACGGCGTCGTCTCCTTCTCCTTCTCCGTCGTTCTCTGTCGGTGTCGCTGTCGCTGTGTTGTTGTTGTTGTTGCTGTTGTTGTTGTTGCTGTTGTTGGTGCCGCATGCATCCCACACGGCTTTAAGGGTTGACATTTGGCCCGGACAATGGGCGAGTGGAAAGGCTTCGCATCCAATTTCGGTCGAGTTGAGGTGGCAACCGCCAGCGCGGCTCGCAAGTGGCTCTGGGGCAGGTCCAGGTCCAAGTCCAGGACCATTGCCATTCGGCCGGGCCATTCGGCATTGTTTCTCTGTCTCCGAAGAATGGGCGCAGACGACATACTTTTAAAAGCTCGAATCAATTAGTTAATTGATTAACAAAGATTCCAGGGGCAACTGGTTGAGAATACAGGAATATACTAATTATAAATGAATGAAAATGGAAACTGGAAAGTGGTAATAGGTTGAACTTGATGGGAATTCAAGCCTTTGTTTAAAGGGCAATGCACGATAATTTGTTATGATTAAGTTTTGAAATGGAATGCGAATAACCGAATATTTTGTTATTTTCTCAGCTCAAGACATCAACTTTTCCACATCCACTCTGACACCAGATCCGGGAGCAACCAGACACATAGCAGCACCCATAGAGAGCCCGCAGCTCCATCTGCGATATGATGGAACGTCTATCCACACACCTGTCGCTCACCGGCCTATCGCTAGCCCATCCACTACAGAGTCACCTGAGCTCCGTGAGCTCCGGCAGCGGATCGCACCACCTCGGACAGCTGGCAGCGGCCGTCCAGCAGCACCACCAGCAGGCCGATCAGAGCCACACCCACGCCCACCACCTGCACGGTCAGCAGTTGGCGCTGGGCCATCAGCACCAGCAATCGCAGCAGCAGCACCATCAGTGCAGCAGCAACAGCAGCAACGGCTCGCCGAACGGATCGAGTGGCTTGAGCGGCCTCCATCCCCACTCGGCGCTGCATCTGGCCCACCACCACTCGCAGCTGCACCAGCACCATCAGGCAGGACAGCAGCAGCAGCAGGCGCAGCAGCAGCAGACATTGTCCCCCCACAGTCAGCCGGCGGTGTCGTCTGCCTCGTCCCACCACAGCCACAGTCACAGCCACAGCCAGGCTCAGTCGTTGCACCAGCCCCACAGTAACGGCAGCTCGCACCTGTCTGCGGGTGGGGCTGCCTCCGGTGGCAGCAACCACCACAGCAGTGCCGCACACCACGGATCCGCGTCCAGTGCATCGAGCAGCGTGATGGCCGCCGCAGCCGCCGCCCATCTGCACCACAACTCGCAGGCCTCGCCCATCAGCAACCTGCACCAGAACATGGGCACCCTCATGAACAGTGGCAGCAGCGCCAGGTGAGCGAATGGATGGAGGGGCACGGAATGGGGACTCCATTGCGGCGGGATGGCGACTAATTTCAATTTAAATTTCAATTTCCACAATTTCCCAGCGATGTATTCTTCAGCCTGATGATCCAGAACACAACGAAGCGCCAGAACGAGGAGCATATCAAACGTCCGATGAATGCTTTTATGGTCTGGTCGCGTCTGCAGCGGCGTAAAATAGCCCAGGATAATCCCAAAATGCATAACTCGGAGATATCCAAGAGGCTGGGTGAGTAGTATTCATTTTAGTGGTTAAATGCAGATTATAAAGGATCCATCAGAGGCAGGAACAAGTACCATTCTCTTAGCAAATAGTTAGGTTTGTCGTGCCTCCTTCAAAGCTGTTATTTCCAGAACAAACCAACTACTACTACTGCATTCATCTCACAAGTTAAGCTCACTTTTTCTGTTGTTGTGTTTGTTGTGTTTGTTGTGTGTGTGTGTAGCACAAACCACAAAAATCTCGGCTATCTGGTGGCAACATTTTGCCCTCGAAATGGATATAATCTGAAGACAAAGGATGAGGCAATACAAAACGAAATTAAAATGCGGCACACGACCTGCCAATCTCTCGCACCCACTCACCATCGAATGGTGTCTCTCGCTCCATCTTCCTGCCTCTCTTTCGCAGTCGCTGTCTCTGTATTTGTATCCGTATCTGTCTCTGTATGTGTGTGTGTGTGTGTATGTGTATGTGTCGACCTCTTATGCAAGTTAAACTAATCAACGTAATACTGTACTGTACAATGACAATGACAAACCAAAAAAGAAAAACTCCCGCCTTAACTCCGGTACTCAGCGCAACTGTCAAAAGTGACAAGCGGCTGTCAAACAATGGAGCAGGAAGAGCGGCAGCACATACCAGCCACGAGGAGGAAGCTGTTGATTATGGCTGGAAGAAGGGGTTCGGTTTGGGCTTGCGTTTGGGCTTGCGTTTGGGATTGGGATTCCCGCAAGTTGAGTATGCCACCCACCCGCTTGAGTTTGCCAAATCACGGCCCTGGCCTCTTGAGGGCTTTGTCTCGCCCCGCTTAACTAGTTGCAAAGTTAAGTAGTTTATTCTTTGGATCGGTGGAGAGGGAGAGGAAGAGGGAGGGGAGAGCTAATCCCGGGCTGGTCTTATCGTGTCTTGGGTCTTGGGTTCTGGGTTCTGGGTTCTGGCTTCTGGGTCTTTGGGCGTGCATTTTTCGGGCAGTAAATTCAATTTCAATCCGACACGTGGCAAGTGACAGGCAGGCGAGTTCTTTAGCATAACAATGGCTCTGCCTAGACTACCTTTTTCGATCAGCTCATGCATATTATATGAGAATCGAATCGAATCTGGTCTGGCAGGGAAGGGAATGGAAAGGAATGGAATGGAATGGAATGGAGGGGAAGGAAACACTAATCAGTTCTGTGGGTGCTGTCATAACAGCGATAGCAATAATCAAACTTATCCTCATCCTCGTCCTCGTCCTCATCGTCATCGACCTCATCTTTGATAATTTTTCTGCAAAATTGTTATAACAAAACTCCAGGCGGGTGGGGGCCCACTCCAATCCCCAACTGAAGCACTTGTTAGATGACTTTTCTTGCATTTTTATTTAAGCATTGTTTGGGCCAAAACAAAAGCAAATTAAATGCGACTCACTTGCCATTCAGTTGAGCGAACCAAAGAGCAACAGCGGCAGGAAATTCACTGCACTTGAAGGATTCAAACAAAAGGGGTTGGCTCTGGGCTCTGGCTCTGGCTCCTTTCAGGGAAATGGCTTTTTCGACTTGGGCCCCAAGTCCGTCCCTCTTCAATTCCTCTCACTCATCTAAGGGTTCACGTTTACGTTCACGTAAACATATCGATGAGAAAACGAAAACTTAAATACAATTTAGGAAGCAAACTTGAGTTTCGAATTATTTTCGATTTTTCTTGTGTTCGACTGAAAGCTTTTGTTGGCTCTTCACATTTTCCTTTTTATTCTGCTTTTTTTGGCAAATCCATTATGCGAATTGACAGTTCCCTCTCCCTCTCTCTCTCTCTCTCTCCCTCCCTCTTTTCCACTGTGTAATATTTGCTGTCAGTTGCAGTCTTTGTTAAGTTTGTTTAGAGAGAGAAAGAGAGAGAGAGAGAGAGAGAACGGATGGGCGGGGTGCTCCCAAAAATTCTTTTGTGGCAAAGGTGGAAAGTGGGACAGGGACAGGGACCGGGACTGAACTGGATTGGCATCAACAAGGTTTGACAATAAAATATATATATGTATATGTATGTATGTACATATCCCTAAGTTTAAAGATTGTTTTTTATGCGTTACACAGTTTTCAAAAAGCACATAGCGCAGAAAAAAAATATAAGTAAAGGTATCCTTTCCTCCTTTACCACCTTTCTGTGCTCTTTCCATTCACCTGCTTTCACTCAACTTGGCACTTCTTCTATGCCATTAATAATGTCGAGGAGAATTTTGAAAACTTTCATTACACCACAAAACCGAAACAACAATTTATTAAATCAGCACAATAATGGGAGGGAATACGAGTATAAAAAACGAAAGCAAAGGCAAACATTTGCCACATTTACACAAAATGTCAGAGTTTTTAGCACTTGAGAAAAGTTGAGCCAGCATTCAATTAAATGAATAATTCAGCGGCAACAAAAGCAACAAAAAATTGTGCTCATTATGAGAAAAATTGCCAAACAGAAAAAGGCACAAAAGTGGGCGGAAAAGGAGGAAGTGGAAAAAAAAACTGTGGCATAGACAAAGGCGCCACAAAAAATGGCGGCGCGAAAGCTACTTTTTCACCACACATACACAGGGGAGAAAGGGACAGAAAGAAAGATTTTGTGTGTGTGTGTGTGTGTGTGTGTTTTTGTGTGCGCTAGTGTGTATGTGTGAGAGACAGAGGGTGTGCGTGTGATAGAGAAAGAGAGAGAGAGAGAAGGACTGGCAACTGTGGAGAGGCCTCTTCAGGCTCAGCCTCCGACGCCGTTACCGTCACCGTCACCGCCGCCGCCACCGTTTGCCGGCGGCGATGCCATTTATTTTATTATACAAAACAGAAACAAAAACAAAGCCCAACAAAAGATGCAACAAAAACGGGGCAGAATGCGAAACAAACAAAAAAAAACTGTGAATGAGAAGGAAAAAACTTCAACAACGAAGTGAATGTTATAGAAAACAATTCTGTGTTGCGCCCGGCCCGGGCTTAATTGAAATTGTAACTGTCATTAATTACTGTCTGGAAATTTGAATTACCAACAACAACAACAAAAACAGCAACAGCAACAGCAGCAGCAGCAGCAGCAACAAAAGGCGACAACAGCAATAACAACAATCAGATCTTTTCGAAAAATATACCTTTAATATATGTATATATGTATGTAGATTTCGAAGGTATAGGGCATCAGCAATTGGAGTCTTTCTGAACAAGAACAAGAACAAGAGAGTTTTTATAATATTAAATTTGGATAACTCTTTGAGGGTAAACCTTTGGCAAACTTTTAACTGATCTGATATATAATTTAATCAATATGCCGATCGATATTCAAGGGTATTAAACGCTTCTTTCTCCTGAACTGATTTTTGTTTTGTTTTTTTTTTGATTTCAACAATAATTGAAAAACCTGTCGAATCAGCAGCAATCTTCTTTATTTTTAATCAAAGCTGCTGCTCCTTCATTCGATGCGTGGCGTGGCTGTTCCTGCTCCTGCGGGAATATTAAATAATGCCAGACAAAGCGAAAAAAAGAGCTAGATGAATGAACAGTTAGACTGACTGAGCGACTGAATGAAAGACTGAATGACTGACTGAACGGAACGGAACGGAACAATGGCATACTCGTGGAAGAAGAAGAGACCTGGCTTGGGACGCACAAAAGGTTGAACTCAAGCCTTTTTGCCCCCCCCCCCCCCCCTCCAGTGCTCCATCGAGAACCTTTTGTTGCACAATAAAATGCAAACAATTGATTAGTTTGCAATTGGAAAAGCTTTCGAAGAAAAGAGCTCTGGAGGGGTGGGTGGGTGAGTGCATGAGTGGGCGTGAAGGTTACGTTACGCCGCTGCCTTTGCAATTGACAGGTGTGTGGATTTGTGTGTCTGTGTTCTATAAAAACGGTACACTCTTAATTACAGCACGCTCAATCAAGAACAAGAAATAAGAACAAGCGGAACAAATAAAGGGGCAATTTTTATGTGTTCAATGGAACCAGTCATCACCAGAATCAATATGCACCGAAGGGTTATAGTAGTATATGTAGTATAGTACATACATATATGTATGTATATACCAAAATAATTGAGTTATGAAACACATACATATGTACATATGATGACGCACCTATTGATAATCATATCCCATTTTGTTAAATTGGTTATTTTTGCAGCCTTCTTAAATACACGAGCATTCCCCTGATCCCCGCATTTACCCAGATATTAACCTCTCGTCTCACATTTCTGCCACACAAAAGCTAAGCAAATAAAACAAATTTCGACTGGTCAAACAACAGAAGGAGGAAAAACTGCCAGCCCCCAGCTCCCAGCTCCCAGCTTCCAGCTCCCAGCGCTCCCAAAGCATTAAATTGCTGGACAAACAATTTAATCTCTGGCCATGTTATGAGTGGGCCCCGAACAGAACTGAACAGAACAGAACAGAACAGAAGCAAAGTAATCCCATAAGTGGCCCGATTGTGTCCAAATGTGTGAATGGGGGGGACAGGAACGTTCAACATTGACCAACTATGTGACTCGTATGTGAAAAGTGTTGGAGTGTTGGAGTGTTGCTGGAGACCCCAAACATAAACTGTAAATTGCAACTGGAGCCGGTGGCGGTTAAATATTTGCTCTGTGGGTTAACGTGCAGCATTTTCCGGGCCGGAAAAACTTGTTAATTGTACCAGAATTGTACCAGAAACAGGCTCAGTTAGGTTGCAACATCTTGCTACTTATGCTCGGTTGCTTGTTTTTCCTATCAATTATTACGCCAGGGATAGATGGGGCAGAGACAGAGACAGAGAAAGAGAAAGAGACTCCTCCCTCCGTCTACAGCTTTCTTTGTGCAGTGTTTGGTCAAGGGGCGCCAACATCATAGACATTGGACAAACATAGACATTGTCATTGTCATCCTTTTGTGGGCTTACTCGTAGTTTATTCAACTGCTCAACTTGTAGATGTTTTCCCTGCTCTACCGACCGTCCGTTCGTCCGTTCGTCTGTCCCCCCGCCTGTGTCTTGTGTCTTGTCTTGTTTATTATAACGTCCAGGGCACCATTCTACTCTTGTTCCCCGATCCCCGATCCCCTATCCACAGGCTGACATTCTCTTGAAGGTGTCGTCCACAGAAGGAGAGCACAGAGAAGTTGCTCATTTGATGGGCAGAAGGCACTTGGCTCTGGAAGGGAGATTGGGGATTGGGAACTGGGGACTGGGGACTGGGACGCTGTCAATGTATCTATAAATTAGTATTTTACCATTATGAGTGGGTGGCCGGTGGCCGGTGGCCTGGGGGAGTCAGGAGATTCTGGCTGTACAATTGAGCTTTTGTATTGGGTCTATTGTTATAGTTTTTGTTGCCTTATCTGACTGGTTGTGAGTCCCTGTTCCTGTGTGGGCCACATCCACAGCCAGAGCCAGAGCCTTAGCCTGAGCCTGACACTCGTTTCGGCTATAAAGGGCGCCTGTCACAACAATGTGTGGCTGTATCTCCCATGTGTGCATCTCCGTGTTCACTTACGAGTACGAGTGCCAGCATGAGTACCAGTGCGAGTATGTGGCATTATTCTGGCTTTGTGTCTGCATGACAAGCCACTAAAATTACACGTTATAACTAATTAGCGACTTGTCCCCGCCACACACACACATACACATTCAGCTCGGCAGCAATTTATCAACTAATTTATATACAATATGTCCAAAATTTTCTTGGTTTTTCTTTGCTGATTAGGGAATTACAATTGTTTAGTTAAGGCGTGCAGGACGATTACAGTGGCTGATAAGTACTAAGTATGTGTACTTATGTCGGAAGGGAATGGAGTTCAAGTGCTATAAATAGCTGCCTATTTCCTAGCTATGAAATGATCAATAGGCCAATACTCTGCCCATTTTAGTCAGCTTAGTCTGTGGAAATATGATTGGCCCGAATGTTAACAGGGATATCCTACAGGGAGTTCTCTTAGAGACCAGTTAGAACTGTAGCCAAGATTGCCAATATCACTTCGCATTTCATGTACAGTTTGACAGATTACTTGTAGCTGACGGACACGCCCTCTAACTTTTCACATTGAGAAACATCGAATGAGAAATCATATTCGTAGCCCATAATCTCATGCCAGAATTTGAGCTATCATTTAGCTTAAGCTGTCTTTCACGACCTCCCCTTGAAATCTCTTAGAAATATTTCGACTCCCCAACTGGCTGGAAGTCCCTTATTATTGTGACGTCTCTCAGCCCAGTGCCCATTGCGTTGTATTTCCCTCCCTCCCGCACTCCCGCACTCCCACACTCCCGCACTCCCTCACTTCAGACATCATATGACACATGTCATTATAGCATTTTACATTAACTTAAAAACATTTGCAATTTCCACACAAACACAATGGCTGTACCGGGGCTCGGATAGAAACTCCACTCCGTAGGTCTCCAAAAGCTACCCTATGTGCCACTTACGTGTCTGTGTATCTGTGTGTCTTTATGTATCTGTGTGTCTTTATGTATGTGTGTGTATGGCACGTGTATCTATGTGTACACATCCTGGCCAACGCCCTCAAGAAGGATCGGCGCTGTGCTCGAACGACCCCTACCCGAAATACTCGGAATGATGAAGGCAACGCCAACCCAAAACCCAACACACAAAACCCAAAACCACCTGCTGGGGTTAACACAAGCTCGTCTGAATCGAATGGAACCAAAGGCTGGCAACAATGGTGGCAAAAGAGACGGATAGATAGAGGTATGGGCAGAGGTAGTGGTAGTGGTAGTGGTAGAGAGAGATGGGCTGAGAGTGAGACAAGAGACAACTGACAACGACATTGTTAGTTGTTGTTATCCTTCTTGCACAGACAAGACAAGTTTTTGGGCCCCATGGCCCATGTAGGGAATTATGTTTATGTTCGACAGCTTCTCGTGAGTGCACTTCAATTGTTGCCAGCATTTTGACAAGAGCATTGAGCATTGTTCCCCTCCCCCTCCCCAGCCTAAACCAAATGTAACTAATGGATTAACGAGCCCCATTTTGAATGACATCCCATTCCAGGTGCGGAGTGGAAGTTGCTTACTGAGGAGGAGAAACGTCCGTTTATCGATGAGGCCAAACGTCTGAGGTAAGTTTTGGATATTCGATGTAGAGCAGTCCCCCAACATGTCTAAGGATATTCGTTGTTTAGGGCCATGCACATGAAGGAGCATCCGGACTACAAGTACCGACCGCGTCGCAAGCCCAAGGCCCTCAGACGCGATGGCTATCCATATCCGATGCCATATCCATCGGTTCCCGTGGAGGCGTTACGTGCCGGTGAGAAAATGCTATTCCGATTTTACAATACACTGAAACTACACTTTACTTGATCTGTAATTCCAATTTGGTACCAGCTTACTATTGTATGTACATACATATGTTCATCTTCACTTACAAACACGTATCGGAGATCCTATCCTGCCCATCAATATCTTTAAGCGAATCCTTCATTTAAATATGCCAAAAGCACCCCTTGAAAATGACCCTTGAAAATTCATCAAGCAAAGCAGAAAACTAAGCGAAAATAATAAGCGAGTTTTATGAGCTCTCGACTCAAGACAAATGCAAATGCGACACGACATGAGGGGAGCCACCAGTCAGCCACCAGCCAGCAGTCTATGACAAACTATCCCCAGCCCCGCCGCTGTCAAAGCCCCGCCGCAGGCAGCACCACCCAGAGAACCACCCATCTGACTGGCTGACTGACAAACTGTGAAGTCATCATCCTGGCTTAACAACTCATTCGAGTGATGGGCTGGGAGGAGGAGGAGGAGGAGGAAGCAGAAGACCCGGACAGGGAAGAACCATCATGAGCATAAGTTTCCATTCATGATTTTCCATGCTCATGAATGGAGGAATGGAATGGAATGGAGTGGGGAAGAGTGGGTGGTGTTGGTAGTTTCTGTTGTTGGTCGGAGGTTTTAAATTAGCATTTGTCACGTTTTTTTGTCTTTCACCCCGTCCTGGCCACCGTCCTGGCCACCGTCCTAGGCCTCACGATTCGGCGCAAGTTTTCTCGGTCTAAGTTCTGTGCCTGATCCTTTCTGTTCAGCCCTGTTCTGGGCCAGGATGATTTATGCCCAACGGAAATGATAATAAAAATGGTAGGAAATGCGTAATAAATAAACCGAATTAGTCTATTTAGTCTGTTCGGGTTTCCCCATCAATGCACTCCATCCCTTTATTGGATGGGAAGGGGAAAGGCAAGGATACAGACCAGAAAGTTCAACCAACTGTGGAATTACTTAGTTAAACATATGTATGTACTACTTACCTATTCATTTTTGGGTAAACATATATGCTATATGCTACATATACATACATATGTACATATGTACGTGTTCTTATTAAATTAGAGAAAATGGAGAAAGGGATTCCAGTAAGTTTATCATTGGATTTAATTGGGTTTTCTTTGTTCCTTGATTGAATATTTTAAACGAAGAATATTATAAATAAGCAAGACTACACAATTCATATTATATTATATCATATTATATTATATATTTATATAATATCCAATCATTAAATAGAGACTTGAGCAGTGCCCAAAAAGTCCCACAAAATTATATAGGAGCTTCCGTTTGGTTACAAAAAAAAAAAAGAAGAAAATAAAGAAGAGATCCACAACAATGGAGCAACAACCTAATCCGCTATTATAATAATAACAATGATGATGGCCTGGCCTGTAGCTGTAGCTACTTCACTATTTCAATGAGTGGAAAATAAATATTTCGGATGGAGTGAAACTTTGTTGTCTAAGCGAATTTAATTGCTCGTCTTGGCTGGGTTGAACAACTCTTTCAATCAAACCCGTAGCGCCATCAATGAAATAAATTTGGTTGTTTTTTTCAATAAGCGGCGCCTGCAATTATCAACCTGGCCATAAAAGGCCAAGAGAGCAGCTGGACGACTACCGTTTAGGGCAATTGATAATGAGTGCCGTTCAGAGACTATCTATCAGATACGTGGATACTCAGATCTTATTCGCTCTCTCTCTCTCTCTCCCTCCGCACTCATCTTCCAGTAAAATAGCTGATTCAGCGTACAATTAAATGGCGACCCCGAAAGGAAAAATTTGTATTTAAAAGAAATGAAAGAGTTGGCCGGGCCGAACAAAGGGCGCAAATATTTCGAGTGGCAATTATTTTAAACACACACCAAGGTGAAGTCCAACAGAAACGAGCCGGAGACGCAGGCCAGCAAGTCTCCAAGAAGCCATTGCACAGTGGTTAAAAGTCAACACAATACTGCACATAGAAATACACAATTGAAGGGATTTTACATTTCATTCCAATGTATACCCAATGCTCATTGAAATCTCTCCCAGATATGCACAAAATAATTAATCAAAAACATATATTTTTGTAACGATTTTACTTCCCACATTTCATCGATCATGGCTCCACTGTGCCACATTCATCCACAGTGATAATTGTTGATAACTTTTTTCTTTCACTTCCCGAACCGAACCGAACCGAACCGAATCTCATCTCTGGTTGTTTACTTCACTTGCAGGCATTTCGCCCGGTTACTTTGCTCCCGGTCCCACAGCGGCTGCATATCACCTGGGCAGCCATCTCGGCCAGACATCGACGCCGACCACGACGCAGGTGAGTCTTTCTCTCTCTCTCTCTCTCTCTTTCCCGTGCCACCCCCTCCCCACCCCCTTGCCACACCTGTCCATGGAACGCGGGGCTCGGGGCTCTCAAGTGCCAGCACGTCCATCAAAAATGCTGAACGGTAGCGAAGACCAATTACAGATACGAGTATGAGTATGTACACATCGATGGATGGGGATGGGATGGGGATGGGGATGGGATGGAGGGAGATAGAGGTTACCCTGTTGGCCGGCTGGGGTTGTCTTAATAACATAATTACAAACTCCTACGGCTGACGCCCACTTTAAAAGGCGGAAAACATGCAGACCGCTGGCCGTGACTAAGCGCAAGCAGGAGGCAGCAGGCAGGAGGCAGCAGGCAGGAGGCATCCTGGCCCAATTGAGTTTTCTGACATGTCATGCCAAAGGATTTGGCCATAGCCAGTTGTCATTACATGTTTAGCGGACTGGGGTTCCCCTTCATCGTGATAAACAAGGGCAGGCGGAACTGCAAGGAGCAAAAACAAACAGAGCCGGACAGGTGTGACAGGACCTCTGATCGAGCTGGAATGTCCTCAAAGTGGAACTGTTTCAGTCGGTCCGCTAAGGCAGCTGCTAAAACCCGCAAAGAGCTCTACGAATTCAGCTTTAGCCTAGAGTCTCACTCCTCCTTCAGGTGGTCACTAGTCCCATCCACAGCCCCATCCCCAGCCCCAGCCCTAGCCCCAGTCCCATCAAAACCCATTAAAACCCATGACTCTCGCTAGCCATTGTCCACTCTGTTCAGGGGCAAGTATGTAATTCTGCGGCAGAAGCCTATTTGACTCCGTGATTGATGTGGCGTTGAAGATGCGATGCGGGTGTTGAAAGCCTGGCATTAACACTAATAATAACACACCTCGCTCCTCGCTCGGCCATAATAATAGACTAAGTTTAAGCCAAACAAAATCTTGATTGAATGATGGAGGATGCCTGGCAGCCCTCCATATCGTATAGGAAAATTTCACAGTGGGCGGTGACCAAACCACTGACAGGGCAAATTGCTGACAGCATTCCCTCCACTATTGTTCGCAGGATTTCACCTAACTGGAGGCGCTCCAGCGGTGGGAGATGAAAGCAATGCCCAGCCACAAATAAGAGTTGTAAGCTCTGAGCCTAAAAGAACTTGGAACTGGCACTTGAACCATGACTTTCCGATCGGCAGGAATGCCAGATTGCCCCAGCGTTGTATGTATATCCTATGAATGGTGTATCTTTGCGGGTTTCTGTGGAGCAGTTGCAGACTTCGGGGCACACAAATCAGCAATAAGAATGATCAATGTGATAATTTATTCTACTGCTTGGAAGTCTACATTGTAGATCCTTGACCCTCGCAGGTATCCCATAGAATGGAGGTCATTAGGCTTATATAAATAGTGAAACATATGTAGATATAGCAGCTAAGGACTTCCTCTCCAATTGCATTCCAATGTTGACACAGCTGACGCAAAGTCCCTGACCAAACACCGAGTGACACCACACCACACCACACTGGAACCACACTGGAACCACACCTGCTCGACAGCACAACCAATCCTACATAACCCACTCAGACGTAGCCGGGCTCTAAATCAATTAACTGCCGCGCGGATAAGTACCCAGAACCCACAGAGCCGAGACAAACAAAATATCCACAGTAACTGGAAGGCATCAAAATATTTACGAATCCACACTAATTCCCAATTGGGTGCAAATCAAATCAAATCAAATTGTAATCCAAAACGCTCTCGGCACACAAACTCGAGCTCCGTGTTGGGGAACGGAACGGAACCCTGCCATGAGGAAGAGGATGACGAGGACTATGAGGATGAGGATGAGGATGGTGAGGATGGTGAGGATGGTGATGATGATGATGTGTTAACAACATAATTATAGCCCAGAGCAAAGTGTTCTGCAGAAAGGGGAGCGCAGCGCAGCACAACCCCTCGCCAAGGGCATGGCATGGCAGCAACCACTCAAAACAAAACGGAAATGAAGCGAAACAACCCTCAGATGTGCTTAGTACCCGTTTACATTCCCATTCCATTCGGAATCTCCCATCAACATCAACATCAGCATCAGCATCAGCATTGGCATCGGCAAAAACAGCAAGAATAACTAGCAACTGGTGTAGCAATGAAAAACGTATTGAATATCAAATAAAATTAAATTGAGACGGTTTCGGTTTGCACGGGGTCTGGGTCTGGGTCTGGGTTTGGGTCTGCAGGGCGGGGGAGGTTCAGAAGGGGAGGACACGACACTCAGGCCTAGGCAGTCAGGGGTTGTTGTCGTTGTCGTTGGTCCTTGGTCATATCCACAATTAGTTGGTCAAATAAAGCCACAAAAGTGTTGAGCAATTTGCACTAATCTGTAGGTTATCGTTATCCCACTCCAGATCTTTGCGGTTAACCCTGATAAAGTTCAAAGCTGTCCAAATGATTTGGAGTATGCCCGATGGGGTTTCTATAGGAACGCAAGAGGTAACAAATAATTAATACAGTGATAGCTGGTTCAGAAAGGTGTTTGGCATGGCTTTGTTCGTTGATACCCGGAAAGTTTGGATATTGAACAGAGAAAGGTGTTGCGGAAAGAACCACTAGGCACTATCACAACAGTAGTTTCCCATCTATCGGAATATCTCCTTTCTGGCATTACTAGACATTGGGTGGACCAGAGACACGGCTGCTATTTTTGAGCGTGGATCTACCAAAAGTCCTTTAAAGTTTCTATTGGAACTTTCATCCCTAGAAGGGCAACCATTTATCATTTATTTAATATTTATCGAGCTGTTATCACATACTAATCCCCCCTCTTCACCCTGGACAGGCCACCCTCTCAGGACAGATGGACAAGTTTGCCCTGGAGAGGAGCTCGTATCTGAGCAACGCAATGAGCAATGCCGGCAGCCAGGCGAGTGCCGCCGCCTACAGCGCCTACCTGGACCCCAGTGTGCTGACCAAGGCCTACTTCGACTCCAAGATGTACCAGGATCGGGCTGCCAACTACGCCTTCGACATATCCAAGATCTACGGAGCCCAGCAGCATGCGGCCGCACATCACCAGCAGCAGCAGCAACAGCAGCATCAGCAACAGTTGCTAATGGCAGGCAGTGGTGGTGGGGGTGGAGGCAGTGCCAGCTCGCACAACAACAACAGCAGCAGCGGACTCGACGAGCGCGACGCCACGCCCCAGCTGGAAGGAGGCGGCAGCATCGTGGTGGAGGCCAAGCCCCATCTGCACTCGCCCAGCGACGTGGGTCTGGACTACGCGCAGTACGCCCAGCAGTATGGCGGCCAGCTGGCCAGTGCAGCGTCCGTGGGGGCTGGCGGGGTGGGTGGAGTCAGCGTCTCGGCATCGTCTGGTGGGGCAGCAGGCGGCGGTGGTGCCGGTGCAGGCGCGGACTTTCGACGGCCCCTGACGGTGATCTTCTGACCACCATCCTCCAATGGCAGCGAGGAGTTGAATTTGTCTATGACTTAGGGAAGAAGATCGACGAAATATTCGAAAACGGCAAACCGAAAAACGAGAGATTAAAGTTAAACGTAGCCAACATTTACCGTTAAGTCAGTGAAAAGGATGGAGAGAGTTATTAAGCGAGAAGAAGAGAGAGAGAGAGAGAGCGAGAGAGAGGGAAAGAACGAGAGGAAGAGGGAGCTAGCAAAGAAAGAGAAAATGAAAACAAAAAAACCAACAACGAGCGGTGCAATTTTTTTTTTATATATTTTAAGCGCAGATCGAAGTGCATAGCATAGCATAAATTTAAACTTAATAAATATAAATGTATTTAAATTCTACTTACACACACACACACACACACAAACATACCCACGCACACAAGAAACCAACCAACACACACACAAAAATAAATACATCAAAATACAGAAAAATGCAAAGTAAAACAAGAAAAACAAAACAAAAATATATCAGAAATGCAAAAATAAAAGACGCATTGCCATAAGCAGCGAAATTGTTGGACGATCTGTTTTGGGAGGAGCGGGTGGGGTGGGGTGTGGTGTGGTGGGCTTTGCATTTATTCCTTACACTTTCCAAATCAAACGCGTACTCTACGATACTCTCTGTTATAAGATACTTACCAGGCAGCTCTTCTCTAGGAATATCCATCTTTCTCGAACATTCTATGATAGTTTTGTGTACCGTTACATTTTCCCATTTAAATTAAGCAAAGTATTTCATGTGTTTCGTGGGACTATGTTGTATTTCTGTAAGCAGAAGAAGGTTAAAACAATCAAGTTGCAATTAAATGTCACTGAATGGATCACCAACTATCTGATGTACAGGAAACACCCCCATCAATTTTCAAAGAAAACCCAAACACCACAGAGAAAACATTTGTCCTCGATTTCTTTTTTAATTAATTGCAGCCCCGGTCCTCCCGCCACTAGTGCTGAGAGAAGCGTCTGCAGGTTAATTGCAGAAAGGTTGTTATTGGTTGAAGAGTGTTTTAAGAGGGGATGGCGAGAGGGGCTGCAGAGTGGGCCGAGTGTGCTAAACGCTTCCTAATTAAGGCAACTTCCGGCCAATCAGGTTGACAAAACCCACCAATGCGCACTCTGATTGCTCAAGAAGCCGTATTAACTTAACGGCAACTTAACGCGGCCTCAAGAGCCGCAAGGAATTACCGTCCACTAATTAGTGGGTGCAAAAATGCAAGTGAATTTAATTAATTTTCCGCTCTTTTGAGCCTCCGCTTCGGCAACTAGATTAGCGGCAAGGGAGTTCTTTGGCTGCTTAGCCAATATACGCTTGAGTAAAACCTTAATTACTCTTTATTTAATCCATTACATGATTTTATGAATTCGATATCGCGAAAGTCTAGCGTTGCCAGACCAGCGGACCACTCTTCGTTCTATCCGCGACCTCTATCGGGTAAATCTGAAAGCCGTAGTAGAGACATGCACCTAGCTCACAAAACGAAACGTTCGCTATTCTCGGCTGAGGGCGCCAGCGTATCAGGTCAAAGTGTTTCATTACTGCCCGCTTGAGGCGCATGCACGTTTGTTCATTCATTTTGGAGGCTTGGCCAAGGCTCGCCTGATATTTTTAAACGCGATACTCAATGAGTACAGATAGTAGATTATATTGGAGAATAGATGTGTATATTATATTTGTGGTGAAAGTAGACTTGAGTAACGTCCAGAAGGAAGCGTTTCCGACCCCATAAAGTATACATATAATATTGATCAGCATCAATAGCCGAGTCGATACAGCCAAGGCTGTCTGTACCTCTGTCCGTCTTGTTTGACGCCTAGTTCTCAGAGACTATAAAAGGTAGAGCAACACAATTTTGTATGCAGACTCATATGATATCGTGTATTTCCAAATTGATTCCTGCCCCCACAAAGGAGGAAAATCATCTAGGAGGAACATCTAGAAAATTCCGATTCTGAATTAGATCGGATCATTATTATAGGGAGAAGGAACAAATGCAAATGCAAAAACTGCAGTGGCTCATGCACTCTTCATAATGCAGTGTGCGCTCTCTGGCGGAAAGCTTAATATTTCCCAGAGAGTAAGCTTAAGGTGCAAAGCTCTCAGTTCACTGCTGCTTAAAGCATAATTTAATTGCTTTATTGTTTAGCAATTTCTAAACGAAAATTGGAAATAACTTCGAAACTAGCCCAAGTACTTAACCCATGACTGTACGAAGGAGTGGGCCAGCTGACGCATTGAAGGAGTGGTGGTTAGCGACTGGGAACAGCAACAGCAGCAGAACGAGATCAGTCGCAGATGAACAGCAGGTAAGCAGCAGGTAAGCAGCAACATCAGAGCAGAGCAGCAGATCAGCACAGCTGAGAAGAAGAGGAACAGCGGGCAGGAGTCGTAAAAGGAAAATCGCAGCAGCCAGCCGTAATATTAGCAGAAATCAGTCGAGATGAAGCCGTGCGGCTTAAATAATTTAAAATAATTGTTATTATACCTTAAAAAATCGATGGCGATTTCATATAATCAATGAGCATTCAATTAAACAATATCATGCAAAGGTACTTCTGTGTGTCCCCAAAAAAGGAACAAAGAAAACCTTTTCATTTCGAAGAGAAAATTTGAAAACAGTAGGCCGGCCAATTATTGTCCTCTATTCGATAAATCACACAAAAATTTATTGTTGCGCTGTAATGTAAGTATTTTGTATACAGATATTACGAAAATATAAAACCTAAAAAATCCTACCGGCAGAGAAAAATCCAGTAACGAAAATGAACAGCCAAGCTACCCACGCAACTTCTTCGTCCTTCGTCGACATCATCTTAGGCGAGCGCCTCTTGGCTGACATGGACCGCCTCTGCTTGAACGAACTCTTCTCGGACGTGTCCTTCCTTGTGGGGGGGCAGCGCCTGCCGGCGCACAGCGTAATTCTAGCCGCGCGCTCTGAATACTTTCGTGCCATGCTCTACGGAACCATGGCCGAGTCAAAGGAACGCCAGATTCGACTATATGGGGATGTGCCACTGGAGGCGTTCAAGATAATTCTCGGCTATCTGTATTCGGGCAAGCTGGCCATAGCCACACTGGACTTGACTGCCATCTGCGAAGTGCTCCGCTTGGCCAATATGTATTGTTTGCTGGAAGTCGAGTCGGCCCTACTTACACATCTGCAGAAGAATCTGGCCTTCACAAATGTGTGCATGATCCTGGAAATAGGTCTCCTATATAATCTTCCTCAGTTGGCAGAGGGATGCCTGACCTATATGGACGAAAATGGACAGCAAATGGTGAAGCACGACTCATTCCACACGTTATCAAGACAATCCTTGAGTGAAGTCCTGCGACGGGACACCTTCAGAGTCCACGAAGTGAACATCTTTGAAGCTGTATGCGAATGGAGCCGGCACAATCCGAACGAGGATGTCCAGTCGGTGGTGTCGCTCGTGCGGCTTCCACTTATGACTGTCGATGAGTTGACACGTGTAGTTCGTCCATCCGGGATTGTCGAGGAGGAAAAAATACTGGACGCCATTGACAAAACGCTTTCCCCAAAAAATAACAATATGCCCTATCGGTGCATCAATTATCTGGACAAGAATATTCACAATATGTATTCCCCCATCGATGGGGTCTTTATCGAGCTGAATTGGTGGTGGTTGATTAACTGCATATATGTTCTACCTATAGGTAGCACCGGTCCCTGCAACTGCGCCGCGGAGGTCTCTTGCGACATGATCCACTGGGATCGCGTGGGCACCGGCTCCTTTCGATTATCCATACGTTGGACGCATATCCACTTCCCAACACGACCTGTTCGCTACATTCGGATCGTAGATACAGAGAGTGAACGCAATTTGATCAGATATGTTGTGATCCAAGCTGGGATAAGAAGTAAAGAAGAAGCCTGAAGGCCTTTGACTGGGCCTGTTCGCTGAGCTCTGACGAAATTACTCGAAAAGAATATGTAAACATTATCTGGCTTAAAAACATGTGTATATATCAGATATCGATTCGTTCTTATTTAAACATATTACATTTCTTTTAATATTATTAAGACTATGTAAACTTTCAAAATTATAATCGACATTGTCACACCGCACCCAGAAGATGTCTGAACAGTAGCATCAGAAATATTAATTGTACAAGTTGCTCCAATCGAAATTTCCTCAGCAGGCAAAGGAAGAGGCGCTTTAGTCGTGTCCAGAGCGGTTTTTTGCCCTTAAAATGCTGATAATATTTTATTAGCCACAATTCCTACTTTTAGGCTAACAATAGTGGCTTTTTTAGCCACTAGCTTTATTGAGAAAAAACCATCGCCAAAATATGATTTTATATGGGATTTTTTGGCCGTCCATCGTGCGAAGTTGCGTTGGTTAAATCGATCTGGTCCAATGGTTCCGAACGTTTCTTTCTGGTTTTTTTTCTCCGATTTTAAATTTACCGCGTAAAGTGTTTCTGTCGATAAAGCTTAGCTGTAATTTTAAATTTGAATACGGCGCGTAAAGTTTCTAAGCTTTTTTGAGCTTTGACCGTGGCTTGAGCTTGAGCTTATGCCTATGCTTAAGCTTCTGCTGTAAGTTCTTGTGGTTCTGGTGCATGTGTGAATGGACATATGTACATATGTGTGTGTGCATGTAATGGGCACGTTTCTTCCTTTCTCTTTTCGTACTGTGTGCGTGCCCAAGTTTGGGGAAAAAAAGAAAATGAATAGGACGAATATATATCATATGTATATACAGAAAACAGGAGGAAAACGGGGAGCGATAGCTATGCAAAAGAAACTAGATTCAAAACAGGACGCTTGAAAATAAATACCTAGGAAAATACAAAATAACGAACATAAATGACAACAACTATATAGCGATAGTAGATTAGAAGAATACAAAAAAGATGGCGTATTTATTAGAGCTATTGCTTAGGCATTGTGGCCTGATCCTCGGATGAATCCACTTCCCTGAGCGCTGCCAGCTCGATTTCCACATCCTCCTTTGTCCTTGTCCCTGTCCCTCTTCCTGTTTGTCTGGTCCTTCCTCTGCTCTCTGCTTGCTTTTTACTCGCTAGCTGCTAGCTGGTCCGAAACGAAAGATTCGTTCGTTAATACCCGAAAACTTGCACTTTCCAAGGTCGAAAATCGAACAATTCAAATTCACGAGTGTCTTTCGCTCATTGCCGAGGGTAGCGACACATGCAAGTAAATTGTTGGCTGTGTTACGGGTCCGATGTTGCGTGCTATTTATTGCCAATAGCTGTATGATACTTTGAATTATGAAGACTTTGAAGCTGGACTAGCTGCAAGGACAGATACAGTCTTATGGGAAAAGCATGCAGTGAGAGCAAGAGAGATACATACATACATTCAGGTAAGAGCATAGCAGCTATTCTTAGCTCATTCTTAGTTAGCTGATCTGATTGTTGATTGCTGAAAGCTGAAAGCCATTGCCTCTCTTTTTCTCTCTCCTAGAGCGGCATCCAAATGCTGTCGTCCCTAAATTGTTGCTGTGATAAAATGTGAAGAAACTGTTGCTTAAATGGTCCTTTAGCAGGTGTCCATCAGTTTCTGTAAAACAATTATTTGAGTATAAAAATGATCTTAACGAAATGTTCTTCCTATATCGTAGCTGTCATAGCAAAATATGAAACTATTAAGGTTGTCTTTTATGGAATCATTATAGCAGACTGATATTGTACAATATATGTATGTATGTATGGCTGATATGATGCTTTGATGGCATGATTAAAGTTGACTTCCGAATTCACGTTCTAAAAAGATAAAATGCTGAGAGGACGTTCAACGTTCAACGTACTGAACCTACAGAAATATGTACATATGTACTTCTTGATGGAATATCAAAGATCCCAAGTCAAACAATGCATTCCACTATTAATGAAATTCATCAATTGTTTCCAGTTTTTAAAATGAAAAAATCTGCGGAGAGGATTTCTGGGCACTGCAAGATCAAGGTAGGGTGGATATATGTACTCACTATTATTTCACTCCTCATGACCATCTGAGGAATCCGGTCCCATCTCCGCTTGCCATATAGAGTTGATGTCTTCCATAAGCTGAGAGGAACATCTGCTTACACGTTATAAGTAACACTAGTCGACACGACTTTTCCGCTGTCGCCAAAAATGACTTTTTCTGATAGATTTGGATGTATCAAAATTTTTAAGGAATGTTTTTTTTTTTTCATGGAGCAGTTTTTTTTTAAAGAATTTTTAAAAAATTTTGTATTTTTTGTCATAGGTAGTGCTTCTATTTTTTACATAACTTAATTTTCCTACAACTGGTTGTATTGAACTTTGCAGTTAAAAATTGCTGACAAATGCAGCTATAAATCCGCCTCAGACACTTTGTAGCTGCAACTTAACGTCTGGAAGATATTAAGCTTCCAAATTTAAATTTCATAATTTTTTTCGGTATTTTTCCTCGAAATTTTGACTTTGAAAGCTCAGGAAAAGTAGAAAAAAAAATATTTGAATGCCTTGATTTTTGGTTTTAGATAGACACATTAATTAGGCGTCTTTTAAGGTATCGCTTATAAAAATATAAACATAAACGGCTAAGTTATAACCGTTTGACCAAATTTTCATATTTTCAATTTTCAAATTTTAAATCTCCAAATCTATCAGAAAAAGTCATTTTGGGCGACAGCGGAAAAAAAAAGTTGAATTTTGTCGAGTAGTGTAATCAGGGAATTTTTAAACGAGGAAAGTCAGTTCTAGATAGGATTCTGTATGTAGGCCGTCTCTTTTTTTCAGTAAGAACCAAATTAAATAATACCATCATTGCTTTTAGTCTTTAGCTTTCGAAAACACTATAGTAAAATATCCTCACTATTCTTCATAGTGTAGAATTTCTCTCATTTAAACACCCAAAAATAACACCATGGACATATGTAAATATGAACATTTACCACAGTATAAAACATAACAAACTAAAAGAAAATCTATTATTGGTAGACATCAACAAACCAACAGCACCTCCTCCTCAAAAATATCTCTCTACAATCTCCCCAGAAGACAACAGATGCTGGGAAATACTAAGCTTACAAATGTTAATTATTTGGCCAAAAACAATAGGCCAAGCATTAACCTTGAACACATTATAAAACTGTCCATTTTACTCCCATAACAAATCTTCCAGACACTAGCCACAATCTTAATTTTGTATTCGATTTCTTAAGCAGAGAATATAAAATATACTTATGTATATATGCTTGTTAAATAACAGTAACTGTAATAATAATTAATATAAACATCTAAGCACAAAAGCTAAGCTCTGAGCTAAAACGAGCTGAAGGCCTAAATAGTAATCCCAAGTTAGCTGATAGTTTAGGTTCTAGGAAAGCTTTATATTTCCTTCGAATCACTGACTCTTTGAACATTTTTATAGTGTCCTTAATTGTTGAAGGGCACAGTTCTTCTCTTGCGATTCTCTACCCAGTTTCCATTTTGGGTGGCCAACATACATACATACATACATACATATATTCACCTCTTCTCTTCCTCAAACCTCATCCAGCCGCCTCATTTTATTTGGCCGCCTCATTTAAAACACAAATCATGATTAGCGGCTCACATTTCCCTTTTGCCATTTCCCAGTTTTGGCCAACGAAAATCGAAAGAGCAAGAGATATACGGAGTAAGAGAGAATGAGGCAAACGCTCAACAGTATGCAAAAATTTTGTGCCACGTTGCCGTTGAAATCCTGCCATAAATTACTGCAACTAAACGCAGCCAAACAATGCTCCATGCACCATGCTCTGTGCTCTGTGCTCCAGAGTCCCCGAAAATACCCAAAATTATGATGTTGGCGAGAGGATGAGAATTGGGGGCCTGCTTCTGCTTCTGCTACTGCTGCAGCTCTTCATTGTCCTGGGAGATGGTCGCATAATAGGGCCAGCCATAATGTCCATTAAGTGAGAACAAATGAAGGAATGTCCGGCACCAGTTACGGCTACGGACCCGAGTGAGAGCTCCTCTGTCAGCAGACGATAAGGACTACAGCATCTTTTGCGGACACCAGTTGCTTTCTCTGCCTCTGCCACAGCCACAGCCACAGCCTCTGCTCCTGCTCCTGTATCTGTAACTGCCTCTCCACTAACTCCAACTCCAACACTGTGCTCCGTGCTCCTTCTGTTCTCCTTTGTTTTGGCCTTGTCTGGGATGGCTTTTGGCCAATAAAATGCATTCCATTCGCATGCAAAACAAAAACGATAAAAAGCACGTCGCCATTGAGAACGCTTCTAAGCAGCCGCCCGCCCCCCGGTGTCCACGACACACACCCATCCCCCGCCCAGGGGCACCGAGCATTGTCTCCGCCATTGGTCCAAAGGCGACTCCAGAGAACAGGCATCGACATGCGCGCAGCGACAAGGGTGGAGCGGGGTGCCAGGTGGGGGGCTCCGAGCGCTGCCATTTTTATTGTTGCGCGGCCATGACTGGGCGAGAGGGGAAGAGATGTGGTTGTAGCCGCCAAATGGGTTTCCTATTTAACATTCGTACTGTTGAATGTTGAATGTTGAATGGAGTGGCGGGTGTCGGGTGTCGGGGGAAACGCTGTGACGACTCGAAACTCTCCAACACGAGTGACTCTCCAAAAAAGAGCGACGCCTGCGCAAAGGGAACGCAGTGAAAGGGCACAGGAGACCTTTTTATGGCGCCAAATAGATTTCTGTTTGAAAAAGGCCACAAGGACAGAAAGCCAATGTCGATCGGTTGGAGCCCGACATTGGAACAATGTTAAAATAATTTACAGAAACTCCCATCGGATGGTAGTATTTATTTATGGATCTTATGGACCTTATGGACTTATAGACCCCCCACCATGGCACCCTCTAGTCTATTTACATTACAAAATAAATAGATTTATCCAAATACAAATTCTCAGTACTCGGCAAGGAAGCTACCTAAATTCCACAATTAAATGCCGAAACCCCGATTATAAAGAGGGTCATTTATAAGGAGTTTCTTCAGCAAGTCCCTTCGAAGGTGGCTCTCCTGAGGGCACTTTATGGTTGCAATTATACAGAAAAACCCGGTATTGGAACAACAACACCTCAATGGGGAATTTCCTGTGCAATTTGGGGGACAAACAGGGAATGCAATGCCCCAACCCCCGCAGTAAACAATGAGGGACAACCTTACTGCTGGAAGGTTTGTGGCAAACAAAAAGTATATGTATGTATGTATCTGGGACTCAATCGATCGATTGTGGGAGCAAACATGCCTCAGCACTGATAATGGAAGAACCAAGACAATTTTCGGCTCGGAGATAATCGTGTGGAAATGCAGATATTATCACCTGGCAGGGTGGGAGGGAAGCAACAGCAGCAACACATAAGCAAACACCTTCACCGAACCGAAAGACGACTGCCAGATACCTCATACTCAACACAATTTATTTATTTATGTATGCTGGCCATCGTAGTTGTTCGTTTGCAACCATTTTGAGTGGCAAACAGATACAGATACCAGCAGAATAGACCCATAGAATATACCCTTACCGAATTGCATTATTTATATATAAAAATGAAGGATTTACTGGGGCAATCTTCCAATCAAATACAATTCGAGTATACCCCTATAATCCCAGAGTATCTGGTGTCATAAGACAATTGTCAGCAAGTACAAGATACAGATACAATATGCAGATACAACGATACAAAGCGCGGTAGCAGCGAACTGTTCATCACTTAGCCGCCACGTTGACACGTCTCCTTTTTGTTGGTGTGTCCTCACGAATTTGTAAAAAACTCTACAAAGCACTCTCTATCTCTATCTCGTTCTCGCTGCCACTTTTTCTCTCTCTCTCTCTGTCTACCACTCTCCATATTCTGCTTGTCTCTATCTCTTTCTCACGCACCCACAAGTGCTAGCTCGCTCTCTTTCCCTCGCCCACGCACTCGGTCCTGTCTTTGGCCAACCGAACATGCAACCACTACAAGCACAAACGGACTCGCACTCGCACTCACACTCAAACTCACACATAGGCACACACACACCCCTCTGTCTCTGCCACGGCCGCTGCCTATTCTGCTTCTGCTTCTGCTTATGCTTCTTCTTCTTCTTGCCCGTCGTTTTTTGTCGTGTTTGTTTGCCGTTTTTGTCGCAAGTTTTCGAATGCCCATAGAATGTGTTTTCAAATCAAAATTGTCGCGCACTCGACACGGACGCGCAGCGCTTCCTCACTCGAAACGGTAAACGATAAACGGTTAACTGTTCACTTTAACGGTCACCGGGCTCCGACTCGGCTTAAATCTGGCACGGCCCTTAAACAAGTGTTCAACTATTTCGAATCTAATCGAATCGAATCGAATCGAACTTCAAATATTTTTATTGCGTACGATATTTTTTTTGTTTTGAACAGTGTTTGTGTTTGAAAGAATTGATAAACGATAATCTTTGCACACGATCAAAAATCTGAAATAAACTAGTGGATGGAATACTCGCTGAACTCATCCCAAGTCCAGACTTATCCAGAACCTAAGCCCAAATCCCAAACCCAAAAGACTATATAAAGACGAGAATCAAATTAAAATAAAGGTAAGAAATCAAATCTGACGAGTGCTTTAAACTTGAAACTTCCCAGTCAAAATCATAAAGCTAGATCGCTCGATCTTTGGGGTTTCCTCGTTTAAACTCGAGAGAATAAAACTGTTATATTTATGCTAAAAATAGCTAAAAAAATAATAGTCTATATAGATTGAGGCGCCTTTACTGATCATATATGTATAATTTTACAACTAATGCTGCCATCTTTATACTAGATGGAGGAACTTTGCGATCTACTCTTTTAAACCTGCCAATTCCCTTTTTAAAGTTAATATTTGTATATTAAAAATAGCTTAGAACATACAAATATCTTTAGATATTTGAATCAAACATATATGATTTCACAGCTAATGCTGAATTTAGATTCCATTGCGATTTTTTGAGTCGATCAAAACCTATCCTTTGACCAGGCGCAGATGTTATTATATCTGTGATTATTTTTTGCCCCCTTTTTTTCGATAATAAAACACAACCAATTCTTAAGAATCATTGCTAAAATCATAGTTTTGAAAATTGCCGCTATAGTTTTCGTACACTAATCCGAATAGTGATATTGAACTGGGTATTCATTAGTCATTGAGCAAATTAGTTTCCAATCGATTCTTTGGCACCCTTTCCGTACGACATTTTGGATTTGTTTGAACGAAACTCCATTCCGGTGAATTTTGAGCGAACTCTTTGCATTGGCATTAGCATTAGCCCCTAGAAGTCCCAGTCCCAGTCCCAGTCTCAGTCTCAGTCTCAGTCCCCCTGAGAGGTTCAAACAAATGACTCATGCGAGGACAGTTGAGGAACAGACAACCCCCTAGCTAACAAGGCATATCTATTGAATACCATTTCCGTTGGCGTTGCAGAGCGCCCACCTGACAATTACGACCTGCACTCCACACTCGTCCCCACCGAATCATGACGAGCATCTCGGCGCTACTACACCGGAGCCACAGCAACGGGTACACGAGCAGCGGGAGCAGCAATCACAGCCACAGCAGTAGCCTCTCACCGCAGTTGCCCGGCCTGGGCCTGGGCTTGGGCATGGGCATGGGAATGGGAGTGGGTGTGGGCCTGGGAGCCACCACAGCGCCATCACCACCGCCGCCGCCAACTGACCTCGCCATGGCACCAGCAGCCCCAGCTCCTGCAACCGCTCCAGCACCGAAGCAGCAGCAGCAGCATCATCAGCAGCAGCATCATCATCATAGCCACTCCAGTTCCCACTCCACCGTCACAGTCACTTCCAATTCCCATTCAAATTCGCATTCTGGATCGCATCACAGCAGTCATGACCACATTAAGCGACCAATGAACGCTTTCATGGTCTGGTCGCGGGGACAGCGTCGCAAAATGGCCCAGGACAATCCCAAAATGCACAATTCAGAAATATCCAAGCGCCTCGGTGCCGAGTGGAAATTGCTCACCGAAGGACAGAAGCGTCCATTCATCGACGAGGCAAAACGATTGCGGTAAGTACATTTCTCTAGGGGGGGGCAAGCATGGGAGTGGGGAGTGGGAGTGGGCGTGGGCGTGGGAGTGGCAGTCCTACTGTGAGTCCGAGTGCGAGTGCGAGTGTAGTGGAGCTTCTGGCTAGGTTTCAGTTACACTCTTTCCCAGTTCTCTCTGTCTGGCCACAAAATTTGATCGATTAGCTAAGACAAAGGCTCACTATTGTGAGAGGCTCCCCTGCATTGAGGAGCCCCAGAGCCCCAGAGCCCCGGATTGTGCTCGGTCCGCTTAGTCAGAATTCCATTGGCACTGGGCATATCTTGGGCAAACATTTCATTTGAAATTGTCACACAAAAGCGAGACACAACGCACGAAATGCTTCAATCATTTTGCATTTCTGTTCACCCCCTTAAAGCGTACCCTATCCACCTTTAACGCAAATGTTTAGGAGGTTCATATTGCATAATTGCATTTACATGGCGATCTATAATAATATTTATGATCCCAATAAAAGATTGGAGGAACTGGTGAGCTTTCAGATAAACAATTCAATAATGTTAGGTACCAGAAACACAAAAAGAATATTCATAATTGGCTTCGTACTCTCAAAAATGAAATAAATACGAGTAGTTACTATACCTTTCTTATGCCCTGCACACATGCGATGATATGCGATTCGTGACACTGACATGCCCCCATGTGTGCACTGTCATAATCCTTTTATTGATTGGATTTGACTGCCAAAACGGTAATGTAAAATGTATATATTTTGTGGCGACAGTTATAGATGAGCAGAGCTCGTTTGAAGGGGCTTAAACTAATGGCCATTCGGGGTGTTCGAGGGAATAAACTGAAAGAAAAGAAAAGAAGCAAGAATTCTGTTCAAATATTTGCCAATGCGCGGTGATAAGGAGAACAATATTTTTTCGGGTACAAGATAACGCAAGGAGAGAGAACTGACCAATTAGGGAAGTGGCGGAGAAAAGAAAACTAAATAAAGGAACGGAGAGCGAAATCGAAAGTACAACAAGAAGAAAAGAACACACCTTTTATCGGATTTTATCGTTTTGTCCAACCAAATGTCAACAATTGCGCATTGTTGCAGCTGGGACTGGGACTGGGACTGGGTATGGGACCTGGAACCTGGAACCTGGGACCTGGGATCTGGAACTGGGAATGATAATGGGAAAGGTAGAGGGAATCCGTCGGGTCTTCGCTAAATTGAGATAAGCAGACAAGAAAAGTCATACATACATTTGTACGAGTATCTATACTTTTATGGAAGGGTTCCATTCGGTTGGGAGTTTATGGCCAGAAAGACAGAGAGAGACAGACGGAGAGAGAGAGAGAGAGCGAGAGAGAGAGAGAGAGAGAGAGAGAGAGAACTCTGGCAGACATTTGGTTGACTTAGTGATATCATCGAAGTTTAAATCGTTCGATCTGTTGATCAATGCTCCAACGTTTACTCAATTTACAGCGCCCTGCACATGAAAGAACATCCCGACTACAAGTATCGACCACGTCGCAAGCCCAAGACGCTCAACAAGTCACCAGTGCCGGGTGGTGCCAATGGTGGGGCCGCTTCTGGTGGTTCCGGTGGTAACAGCAATGGTGGAGCCCCTGGAGGCGGCTCTGGAGGATCGTCTGCGCCCAAGGACATGCAGCCACAGCTGTCGCCGCTGGGCCAGACGTTGCCCCATCTGCATGGACATGGACATGGACACCATCACCATCATCACCACCTCACGCATCCGCACCACCCCCATCACCAGCACCCACATCCGCACCACGTCCAGCTAGCAGCGGCCGCAGCAGCCAACACCCTGAGCGCCAAGTACGGCTTTGGGTCCCCCCTAGAACTCTCCCTGCCCCGCCTCCCCAACGCCTTTCCCGGCCTCGCCCACTACCCGCTGGACCCGACACTGGCCCTCGATCTGCAGGCCCGCCTCCAGGCCATGTACGCCGGCAGCCTCTACCATCCGTGGCGCTACCTGCCACTGATCAGTCCCGAGACGCCTCCCTCCCCGCCCAGCAGCAGCGGCACTGGCATCTCATCCTACGGCTGCGTGAAGTCGGCCAAATCCTCGCCAGTCGCGGGAGTGGTTCCTCCCAACGTGGCCACCACACCGCCGAACATCATTTGACCGACTCCACTGCGCTTCGGCGCCGGCACCGCCGCAGAGCACGCGGTGTAGACCTGGAAAATATGATATGAGATGAGTAGATGGACGAGTACAGTCCCAGCACATTCACCCACTGGTCACTGGTCACCGGTCACTGGTCGGTTACCCCTGGACTCCCCCACACAAACGGAAGATACTTGTTAGATCCTAGTGCTAGTTGAATCCTTTTGAGTTTTGTCTCTCGTTTTGCGTTCCCATTCTGTTTCGGGTCACATTTGATGGAGGTTGAAGAAAAGATTGAAGATTGAAGATTGAAGATTTTTTAGGATTGAATATAAATAATTTATTTGTTATCATGGAATATTTTATTATCGTTAATTTTTTATGTGGAATACATGATTCAAACTTCAACTAAATTCAAACACATTAATGAGTTCCTTCGAAACTTCCTTCTACTTGTGCAAAACTTCAGTTGTTGTTTTCAAATAACTTTCGAGATTGCTGATTATTTGAAACTAATCATGTGTGTAAAATCTACCCATTGATGGGACCCATAATAACCAAACATATTTAGAGCAAATCTGATGAAAATGTGACCCAATCCCATCGAAGCCCATCGCGTAATATTCCAATTAATTTCATTTGAAACAAAGTCTTTGGTTCCGTTTGCATTTATTTCTGACCTTTCGAGAAATCCTTACGGAGACCAATCCCATAATCATTACTTTAAAGAATCTTTGAATTGATTTTTAAGTTTTAGTGCTTTAATTTGGTTGGGGCGCCATGGAATGCCCAAATTTTTTTGGATAATATATATATATGTATATGTATTTAAAAAAAGAAAACTACATTTTTTTGTGATAAAAATAAAACGAGTAAAACCCTAATTAAAAAACAAAACTGTAAGAAAATAAACGATTTTTAAATGGTTCACAAACACAGACACAGACACAGACACTCGTATTCAGCAGTTCCCTGTTTCCTGTAGCTCTTCAGAATGAACGAAACCGAACAAGGACGAGGATGAGGACGAGGATGAGAACGAGGACGAACATGCAATCTGTCAAGAGTCAGTGGCGACACAGCGCCCGTGGGCATCACAGGGGTCTGAATATTAAACGACAATGTTTGCTGATGCGTTGATTATTAGTTTAAATTTCCGCAGATCGCAGCGGGGGATGGATGGGATGGATGGGATTGTCTGCCATATCGGTTGGGTGTGGACAGCGTGGTCCACAGTCTGTTAATGGGATTCCCTTGCGCCCACTTGTTAATGCGACCAACTGTGAATCCTTCGGCGATGAGGCGTGTCAATAAATGCGCTCAGGCCCAAAAACAATTGACACTTTATTCGGTGGCACAACAAAACAAAGAAATCAACCACCACTAGGACGGGGTGGCTGTATCTGCGTGGGTGGAGTGGAGTGGAGTGGTTGGGTGGGTGGGGTAGGTTTTGGATGGGCTGGATGGGAAGCACAGGGAATCGCGACAACATCGTAACCAGCTGAAAAGCCGCACATAAAAGTCACCAAAATGCCACGCTGCAACGCAACCAAACTGCTGATAAGGAGGACCAAAGAAGAAGACGACCTCGCCCAACCCAAAAACCCAACTCGGGCCAGGTTCCCCTACCCTCAACCCCTCAACCCCTCAACTCCCCCTGGCAGGCAAAAGTCGTGCAATGATTGTCTGCTCCCACAGACACAGGGCAGGGACAGAGAGACAGAGAGACAGAGAGAGAAAGAGAGAAACAGAGGAGAACGAGGGTAGTGTCTGTCTGCCTTTTGTTGCCCGCAAGGTCGTTTTTATAGTGTCCTGGTCCTAGTCACAGTCCTCGATAGAGCTGGAATACGCATTTAATGTTTGCATTCTGACCTCTCACCGCCGCAGACAAAGAACCAGTCAGCCAGGCAGCAGAGCAGCTTCCACAGTCTACTGTCCAAAACACTGTGGAATGCTACAACAATATTTACCCAATGAAATGGGGAGTACTTGTGCGTATAGCAACCCCCAAGAGAGCAATGAATGAAATCGTTCAACTGTGGGAACGCACATACACACGAACAGCATATTGAGATGTTTCCGAGATCATGCTGAATTAATTGAAGCTAATTGAATAATAAAATACTTATTCTTTTCATAGACCCCAAAAAGTAGACAACACTTTCGCTCAAATATTATACACACATATGTACATATGTATGTATGTATATGTATGAAGTCTTAAGGGACTTAATTATTTCTGATAAGGGAACGGGATCTTAAGTTTGATCTCTTATATATCTATTCATAGTATATTTGAAAGATTCCAACTGCATCCAAAACTACTTATCGTACAGCTTTCCCGCGATTGTCTTCGGCAGCAATTATCAAAATTTCACGGGTCAACTGGTCGATGGGTCCCGGACCACCCTCCGTGCCAAAGTCAATAGCTATCAAAACTAACAGTCACGCGTAGACACGTGCGACCAGACCCCCGCCCACCACCTTTTTCCACCCATCGTCAAGGCACACCATACCACATCCCAGCAATCACTTGTTTCAAGGCAAACAAGAAATACGGGCGGATAGCTGCACGAGCCGAAGTTCTATATACCCTTCCAGGTTAATACACTTCCCCAGGCTGCCATAAAACGAATGACTTGGACAAGTAAGGACATATACATATGTATATATGTATGCAAGAGCCCTGGATTATTCCGCAGTACTTATAAAGACTTAAATACCCAGCAAACAATTGTATTAATTGCTCATTCTCTATACCAGAAAATCAAAAGCAAGTGAGTGCGAAAAAGCTCCGAAATATTCGGATCTGGCAGAGTAAAATTTAATAACATATACATATGTACATATACCTGATTCGTTCAGTCGATATTGGGCGAGCGATTCGATGGTATGGGAGAGCTGGGACAATGAATATCCTTCTCGATATATACACCTAATATGCTGCACATGCATGGACAAAATCTGAATGTCCTGTGGAAGGGTATAAGACAAACATTTGGGGGAGAGAAGAGCGAGAAACGTGTGAAATAGAAGTTTGTTTGATTTTCTTTGTGTAGAGGAAGGGTCTGTGGAAGGGGAAGGGGAAGGGGAAGAGCAGGGCAAGCGGAGCTGGTGACAAAAGTAGCAATGAGCCAGCGAGGGTATTCCCCGTTCCCCGTTCCCCGTTTCCCGATCCTTCCCTTTCCCTTCCTTTCTTTCTGTTCCTTTCCTTTTCCTGTCACTACTCGAGGCAGAGCATTTTTTGTTTTATTTGGAAGGATGCTGGCAGCCCCTTCCAGCCACCAGCCGCCAGCCACCAGCCACCAGCCGCCAGCCACCTCCATGCTCTATCACCCACTCCAGCACTCGAACACTTGAACCTCCGCCTCCGCCTCTGCCTCTGCCCCTGCCTCCCCCTCCTTTGCTATTTCTCTCGTGGCACACTCACATCCGCTCTGATAAAAAGAAATATTTTCTTTTGGCTTTCGACTTTTCTTTTTCCCCCAATGCTTCATTATTACTATATTTATATTTATTTGCTGTACTTTTTCTTTCTTTGGCAAGGTTTCCCTCTCATCTCATCTCATTTCGATTCGTTTCGTTTCGTTTCGTTTCGTTGTAGTTCATTTCATTTCATTCTGCTGACTGCTCTGCTGTTTAAGGTGGCCCTGAGAGGCCAGAGAACCATTACGCAAAGGATATTGTGGGGCCATGAATCAATTGGGCAATGTCCACAGAAAAATAAATATGCCCGGAAATATGTTGAAGCGCCAAACCGATGACATTCCATTTGCATTTTCTTCTTTTTTGATGGGGTGGGGCGGGGTGGGGTGGGGTGGGGTGAAGTGAAAAGCACCAAGGCATCCAACATAATCGCTTGTAATAAATTTTAATTTTTTAAGCATTTGTAAGCAGTTTTATCAACCCAACAAAGGACGACAAAATATTTTTTAATGTCGAGAAAAAAAAGCGAAAAAGGCGAAAATAGCAAAAAGGATATAAGATTAAGACGCCCGGGCCAAGTTAAGACATAAAAAAGAGAAAAAAAAAACCAACGTCAGGCAAATTAGCGACCCAGTGACGGGGGATGAAGACCGGGGGAGGAGTCTCCCTGCCTCCCTGCCTCCCTGCCTGCCTGGCTGCCTGCCTGCCTGCGGTTTATCACGCCCACAGTGCGAACGTCGAACGGATATCCGACGCATGGAAGACAAACAAAAAAGGCATTAAATCGCATTTAAGTCAAAGCGCCCGAACAGCGACAAAGCCAAAATCCGAAAACCGAAAACCGAAACCGAAGCCAGAAACCATCCACCACCTTGTCTTGGCTCCGGGTCTGGCTCCGGCTCCGGCTCCGGACAACTGGCACGTCTTGGGTGCTGACAATCCACTTGAGACAAGGATATGTCGTCGAGCTTATCACGTTGCGCTTGCTGGGTTGGGTGCTGGGTGTTGGCTGCGGGGGGAGCTGATGAAAGCCCTCGTTAAAACCATGGGATAATCGAATGGGGAGTGGATAAATGGAGACAACCAATTGGATATTAATTTCGATGAAGAACTTTGAATAAGTACTCGATTATCACACAAAGACCGCACCACTGACAGACTACAGAGTGTTGAACCAAAGCCTCCACAAGCTGCCACTGTGTTTCCAAATGTGAACTCTAATGCGATAAGAGGTCTGTCTCAAACACCTGAAAGATTACTCAAGTGGCTTGTTTCCAAGCCAACTTGGAACAGATTTACATACATACATACACTCGTACATATGCACACACGAGAATATGCATATACATATGTACATATGTATGTATGTAGATGCACTCGTTTGGAACTGGTATTAAGGGGACTTAGTATGCAATATGCGGATAGTATCGATTGATCTGGAGCAGCACGATACGATATATATATATATATATATATACGATATATACACGATATATACCGAAATACCGACAGGAAGGCAATCAAAGGAGCCCGAAAATGACTCCAAAAAACGATTAAACAGAGTGCGGTTTTTTATCGCCGAAACGAGGAATAAAATTGCATACAGAAATAATGCAAATTGTTGCACAGTTGATGGCATTACCATGCACATAAAGAGGATTCCTGGACTGCACTGCACTGGACTGGACTGGACTGGACCCATTGGGGGCCAGCGTGTGCCCAAGGCCAGGAGCAATTAAAATGAGCACCAGCTGGCGGATGGTGGAGCAGTGTGGGGCCGTAACAATGACGGAATGTGTTTTTTTCCGGAGCTTACATAAGCGAAATGAAAAAAAACATATAGGAACCCACACCCGAGGCGACGAGGCTGCAACGCCGCGGCGCCCCCGGACCGGACAAGTGGGGCAGCACAAAGGAGCAATTAATGCGAAATTGTAGCTGCATAATTGCTGAACATGCAGCAGAGGGAGGGGTCAGTCGGGGGAAGGGCAGTCGCGCCATAAAGAAGCAATTACTGCCGCACAAATGCGCTTGGCATGCACAAAAGTGGCAAGTCGAAAAAAGTGCAAAGCGTATACGCAAAGTGCAGCTGGGGCAAATCAAAGGCGCCTTTTGCTGGCCGGCCATTTGCTGTCCGAGATGAATGCCGAACGGCAGGACGGGACGGGACAGGACAGGACAGGACAGGACAGGGTCGGTGCTGGCAAACAATTGCAATTACATTAGAAAAGGCAAGCAGAGCAGAGCAGAGGCAGAGCAGAGCAGAGCCGTTGCAGAATCAGAAGCAGCAGCAGCAGCAGCAAGAGCAACAATGACATCAGTTAGGACAAGCCACGGGCCACCCACGTAGCGCGTTCGGCTTCCGTTGCATGCCAGGCACGTTGCAAAATTGTCGCAACGCAGAGAGTCCCAGAAATAAAGAAAAAGAACAAAAAAAACAACGGGCCATAAAAATGCTCGCCGCACACAAAAGCCAGGGCCAAACGAATTGCCAATTTAAATGTGAATAGAAAATTGCAGTGACGTAGCACGCCAGCACCCCATCAGCCACCCAGCAGCATCCTCTCGTCGGGAGCCAACGCCATCCCTTTATGCATCTTTTCACAATCGCCAATCACTCACTCGCGCAAACAATGGCGCTGCCACATGCCACATGCCACCCAGTCAATACTCTCTGTGCAGACTAGACCCAACACTATCAAAAATTGCACTCGAAGACTGTGTGCACCATGAGTATTTTGTTGCATAACCAAGAGCCCAGACTTCAACGGAAGGCGCACACTTGCAGAGTTCCTTGGGAGGGGATCCTTTGCTCAGCCAAAGGATATCAAACGCATGCGACAAAGCAAACAATAATTCTAGCTCATAAATAACAATAAATAAATGAAAATAAAAGATGTTTCTAAGCAAAACGCGCTCAGCATACAATTAGCAAAAACATCGAGTAATTAATTGGGAGTGGCATTACCAGTAAAATAGGTCGTTCGAGTGATTCATGCTATGCTTATCACTTTATATACATAGGTACTAATTCTTATCAGCCTTTAGACAAATTATTCCAACAAAGGTATTCCAGTTGCTAGTGCTTGAAGTTCGATGTTCAATTTGGCCGTATTCGAATTAAAATTGAATTGCTCACAAACACGGACAGCCTGCAGAGGTCAGAGATCATGCGGTGCCAGGGGACTGGGAGGGCAACAAACCAATTAAGATAGATCTGCGATCTGCGATCTGCGATCATGTGGCCCACGGCAAACAACAGCCATATCGAATCCGAGACTAGGTCCCAGACTGAGTCTCAGTTTCCAGTACAATCTGTCGACCCTATGACCCTCTGCCTTCAAAAAACAGTAACAACAACAATATTTTAATTGCATAATGAACGTGCGGATTTCACAGCTTCTGGACCGGACTGATAAACATATTTTCGCTCCGCGAAAGGCATTCAACCCAACCGAAAGTCCAGCGATAGGCCTATGGATGCACATGGATGCACTGCCGGTAGATAGGAATGTTTCGGGTATAAAAGAGCCACCGAATTCTGATGGAGTATGCAGTCGCCTTCTGGTCTGTGTTTCAGCCTCGTGTCAAGTGCCAAGTCGCCAATTCCACACAAGTGAACAACACTCGCAGTCCAGAGAGCTATCTGAGAAGCCCGCAAGATGAGCAAAGTCCTGCTACTGTTGGCCTGTGCGGTCACCCTGGTCGCCGCTGGACGGATCACTGTGAATCCAGGCAGGGTTCATGGTATAGGTAACGTGACGTTTCCTTCCCGAGATTCAGCTCTCCTTCCTTTACTTCAAAATCGTTTGCTTTCGTCCACAGGACGCATGTCTCTTGAAGACGTGGAGCGTCAAAGGTTTATCCTGGATATTGTGCAGAACATCCGACAGCCGCTGCTGAATGATGAGCTCATCCGACTGGATCAGGGTTTGATTGTGGAACCTCAGCGCTACCGCGGTGGCATTGATGAGGAGATGCAGCACGTCATTGACTTGGATCGCCAGCGGCGTCTGCTGGACGAGCATCAGATCTGCTCGGTTGTCCGCGTGGAGGATGTGCAGCAGCTTCGTGGCATCTATCGCCTGCTGGTGCGTGCCGTGGACTTTGAGACTCTGAAGCGCAACGTTGTCTACCTGCGAAGGAACATCAATCCCGTCCTGCTGGTCAATGCCTTGGTGCGAGCCATACGCGACCGCGAGGACACCCAGACCCTGATCGTGCCCGCCATCCAAGAGCTGTTGCCCGAGCTGTACCTGGACCCCCAGGTGGTGGAGCGTGTTCAGCGCATTCAACTGGAGCAGACCCAGCGCCCCTCACTCATCGATGTCGTCGGCTTGGGCCAGCAGCATCCAGTGAACACCATGATGACCATTTTGAATCCCTGGCGGCAGATGCGCATGCAGATGGCGCTTATTAGGCAGCAAGGACAAAAGGCGCGTCTGTCGCTGCTTGGCAAGGACCGTGTGGTGATCCCCATCGGGGGACATGAGCAGGGCCAGGGCGTTTCGCTACTGACCGACGACATCGGCCTGCGCAACTTTGTCCAGAACCTGATACAGGAGTTGGCCCTTCTGGAGGGTGAGTCGCAAGAGGGTCTGCAGCGAGGCATTCCCCATGAGCGGGAACAGATGGAACAGGAGCGAGATGAGGGCATCAATAATGGACGCCTACTCTTTGTGAACCGTCGTCGCCTGCAGCAACAGCAAGAGGATCAGGATCAGGATCAGCGGGAGAACATCTATGGCAACGAGAGGGACCGTTTCATGCGTGTCCTGCGTCGCGACAACAACGATGATGATGATAATGATGATGATGATGAGGATGAAGACGTGATTAAGATGGGTCGTGTGCCTCTGCAGCGTGGAATGGGGCAGGGAAACATTAACATTAACTTGGGAGGTGGCAACGATTTGCCCACTGTGAATGCTGACAGCGGTCGCCTGTTGCACCTCAACCGCCGCCGAATGAACAGCATCCAGCAGGATCAAGTGCAGCAGACAGTGGGTCAGCGCTTGCCAGGATGGGTGCGCGGTAGCCGGTACAGCGAAGGACGTCGTGTAGCTGAACAGCACGGCCAGCAGGATCAGGATCAGCATCAGGATCAGGATCAGGTCCGACAACGGTATGGAAACCAGGTGGAAAGCTATGCCGATCAACTGGAAAGCGTCAGCCGCGACGATGAGCGTCTGGTGCACATCAATCGTCGTCGCCTCAACCAGGCCGGCGTCGACCAGCAACAGAAGATGGTACCCCGTCGCGTGGCCTCCATCGGGGAGATCCGACAGGTGCTCGATCGGCCCATCCAAGATGAGGACATTCTCAAACTCATACGCAGCGATAATCGTCTGTCCATCATGAGTGACGACGAGATCCTGGCCATGCTGAAGCGAAACCGTGAGAATCGTGTACAGAATTTAAATAGCAACAACGCCGATGAGGAGCAGGTGCGTCAGGGCGAACGCGTCCGCCGAAGCCTCCCCAGCCTTTGGCAGCAGCAGCAGCAGCAGGGTGAGGACTCCCGCCGCAGTGAGATTCTGCTGCACAATCTGCGCCAGTTGGTGGCTCGCCTGAACCAGGAGACCATTGGCCAGAGACAGACCATTGAGTACCAGAGCCTGTGGCTCAACAATCCACACCAGACTCCATCCGAACGGTACACCCTCGGCTTGAATCAGATGCGCATCGACTCAGTCGGTCAGCTTCTGGGGCAGATCAGCCAAATCGAGCAGCGCATGCAGCAGGCCATTGGACAGCTCAACATTCCATCGATCCGCGGACAGTTCCAGGATCAGCGTCAGGTGGAAGCTCTCATTGCTGATGTTCTGCTGGGCCGCCTTGGCCAGGTCGGCATCCTGCGCATTGTGCGCGAGCTGATCCCGGAAAACAACCAGCAAATCGATCGCTCTGGCCTGGGTGTTCGCCTCAGCGATCCTCTGGTCCAGTACACATTGCGCCGGATTGTCAGCATCGTCGATGGTCAGCGAGAGCAGCTCTTGGGCGGATACGGGAGGGACCAACTGGGCATGCACGGTGTCTCCATCAACGATGTTCGTGTGGACAAGCTGCGCACCCGCATCGAGGAGACCGACATGGACCTGACTAACCTGATTGGACAGCAGCAGCAGATCCAGCAGCAGATCCAGCAAACTGTTGTGGGCCGACAGCGCCGCCTGAATAACAAGCCCTTCCTCATCGACATGGACATCAGCTCGGAGCGTGGCCAGGATGCCGTCATTCGTGTGTTCTTGGGCCCAAGCCAGGACTCACAGGGTCGTGAGGCCTCCTTGGACGAGCGCCGCCGTGATTTCGTCCTGCTCGACGCCATCAACGTAAAGCTACAGTCGGGCACCAATCGCATCCAGCAGCGATCTATCGATATTCCGTGGACCAGCCGAGATGTCACGCCCCTGAGCGAAATCTATCGCCGTGTGATGATGCAGCTGCAAGGTCAGCAGGAGTTGAACGTCCAGGAGTTGGTCGGCGAGAATGGTCGTTTCCCCCAGCGTCTCCTCCTGCCCCGTGGCCGACCTGAAGGCCTGCCCATGCAGCTCCTTGTGATTGTCTCCCCAGTGCTGGAGCAGCAGCAAAGGCAGATCATTCCCAGCATCAGCCTGGGCATTGGCTCCGCTTCGCTGCAGGACATCCGTCCCCTCGGCTACCCCCTGGATCGTCCCATCGCTAACGAGCAGGAGCTGCTCCAGCTGCCCAATGTCCACCTGCAGGATGTGCTCATCGTTCAGGAGAACTAAGCTTGAACGGATTACCAACCGATAGACCGATAGACCGACCGACCACCCGCTCCGCACCCCAACTCGAAGCCCACGAAACGAATCTTAGCTTTTAGTTAAACGAACCTAAATCAATTTACTGTAGAAACATTTTTTTTCCTTGTATAATCTCGTATTCGTTGTACATTTATATGTAACTCTATTAGCCCTGAGTAAAATCTTTGCAATCGATGCAAAAAAGCATTACAACTCCATGGGTTTCCAATCAAACCAAAGCAATCAAAGGGGCAGGGGAAAACCAAGAGCCAAGGGACTCAACGGTGTGGTTCTCTCTACTTTTATGGTTTGGGCCATCAAAGAGGTTACTACTATAGCAATCCGAAGAACACTGCACTGCCTCCGCCTATTAAGTATGTGTTTTGGATCAGAATCAGAATCAGAAGATAATTACATAACAGCAATATTTATGACAGAAAGAACAATGGGGCACAATATGGGCACTTGTTTTCCAATGACAACTTATTCCAACTAATCATCACTGTGGGTATTAAAGCGGCCCTAGCTCTGTCTGCAGGAGTAACGGACCCTGAAAGCAGCCTTTCACGTAGTACAGGTATCTGTTTGGTCCGGTGCTCTAAGTAGTTATGTCATCGTTTAGTCCTCCTCCTACCCGTACTCTTATCAGGTACACTTGACTGGCTTTTCTAATTTCGGAAAACAATTTCAATGCAAATTGCATGTCCATCGGGGCTGGTAGGGATTACAGGCAGTCCACCCAAGCCCCCAAACAATGGCCGCCCACAAAACATGTCGATGGGGGGGCTGGCCAGACAATGCAACGACAAAATGGCTAGAAGGCAGCCAGGCAGCCAGCCAGGCAGCCAGCCCATCCTGGCACTATAATAGACTTTTCTCATTCTTGCCACACAACTCAATTTGCAACAACGACAGAGATCCCATCCTATCGCATTGCATCCCATTCCCATTGCCACTCCCACTCCCACTCCGACTCCACCCCACCTGTGCATATCTGCCATGGCGCAGACGCCCAGCGAAGCGTCAATTGCCAAATTAATTGGCCGTAAAAAATTGAAAATGAAAATATAATCACACTTTCCGTTGTCGAGCTCACGTTGTCACTGGCTGGAAACAGCTCCGCACGGAGCTGTCAGCCCTTAACCCTCTGTTTGTGCGAGCGTCAGGCTATAGAAACGTTTTTCTCATCAGAGCATCAGAGCAGGCCCAGACCCAGACCCAGACCCAGACCCTGGATGCGGACCGAAGCGGTTAGCCAACCAAGGAACGGCAGACAGATTTAGCTGCAGGCGGTCAAATGTTGCATTTTTCCAGCTCCCATTCCCATTCCCGTCCCTTTCGGATGGGATATAATATACCCTATGAAACGTAGCGGACGTACTGTTATGGCACACGGATAGCTCAGTGATGGTAATAATGGGTACGAGTATATAATAATATATAGAAACCATTTGGAACCACAGGAACAGGTTTCAGTCTGTATCCCCGTGCCGATGAGCAAGCCGTTTAATGGTTCTGGCTCTGGCGGTGTCTCAATTTCAATTTGCACTCTTCCTGATGTGACATACCATCTGACTCATGTTTGCATTTGAGGGCATGACAATCAGCACTTTCGGATGAGCGGAATATTCCAACTTCAGTTGGAACGTTGCCTCATTCTTCGTATAATAATATATGATTTCTCTGATCCATTTCGATCGATCCAATTTATATTTTGCCATGCAAATAAGGTACCCCAAAGTCGATCACGTTCTCCATGCCGTCCGTTTGCTGTTGTTCCTTTTGAGGGCACAGAATGTGGCACGAAGCATAATGGAAAAATGTTCGCACTCGACCTGACACTGTTCCCGACTGCTGCCGCCTCAATGCACTTTCATTATCTTCGAGTGGTTTGTCGTTTGACGTTGTAGCAGCGGCTGTTTCTTTTTTGTATTTTTTGTATTTCATATTTTGTGTTCTGTATTCTGCAGTTCTTGCAATTTCGAATTTTATTTTATTTTCCCCCGTTTTTTTTGTGTCTGATGAGCTGATTAGAGCCGAGAACAAGTATGGGATTACACGGGCTATTAGGCAGCCGCTTAATGCGAAAATAATTATGTCTTGTTAATCAGTCTGAGGCGGCCAGGTCTTGGGGCCAAAGTGTATTTAACCCATAAGTTGATCGCCCCGCTGCCGCCGTCCCGTCCCAACAAACCCCTTCCTCCAAAGGAAACCGCATTGAAGGTAGCTGAAAACCGAAAACTTTTGTGATTAGCGCGCTCTCCTAGCCACGGCACTGATAGCGTCTTCAGAGGAACAGGAGTGGGAGCTGAAGCTGAAGCTGAAGCAGGAGCAGCTGAGGCGGAAATGCTACCATAATTTATGTTGTGCCTTGCCACTCTGGCAACGGAAATGCCGTCGCGTAGTTTTGCCGCGCCTACACTCCATCCCCAGCCCCAGCCCCAGCCCCAGCCCCACCCTCTCCATCTCCCTCTCCCTCTCCATCAGCATCTCCATTCCGGCAGAAATGCCATGGCATACCATTCAGCGATGGGAGAGAAGCGGCAAAAGTTTTTGGCACGCAAATTAGCGGCCACGTTTGTTTCGCTCTGGAAAGACTCGACTGGTGGGGCTTTCTGGGGGCAAAACTTTTTCAGTTATGAATATAAAGTTTATTTATTAAGCAAACAAGTCGGCAGCCTTATCTCTACGGTGTTCGTCGAGGCTCCTTTCTCTCCTTGCCTTTCCCCGTCTGTCAGTTCTTTTTCTGTGGCTGGCAAACAATTTCGCAGTTAGTTGAGCTCTCCAGTTGAAACTGCAAATATTCGGTTGAACGGTGAGGGGCATTAACTGAAGGACTCTTCCGGCAAGGCTTGGATGAATGGAACGTGAAGCATTTTGTGCCATTTGCTGATAATTTGGCCAACACCAAAGAACCCGAACAAGAGCGACAAATGGATAGGAATAGGAATAGGGAACAAGATATTAAATACGTAATGCTTCAGATTTTTCTTCGAAATAGGGTTATTAATGGGGTAATTGGTTTATTGACCAATAGAACCGATTTACCGATTGACCGATTGAGCCATCAAAGCATAGAAACTCCATAAATATTTCCTTTCGGGGTTTTAAGAAGATGGAGACCAATTGCTCTTTTAACTCTGATTTTGTAAACGTTTGAAATGCAGAGTTTTTCCGTTTTAATCATCAAAGAATGCGAAGAAATCTTTGCAAATTAAAACGAAATCACGAAAGTAAATGCTACCCAAAATCCATTGTTGAATATCAAAACATTTGGATGGATAGATGACGAGGGGAGGCCATGTGCTCCCCCATGTGGATGTGGGCCAAATCAAAGCAAAAGGGTTTGTCCCTTGGCTTGGCCACCTTTTCTTCTGGTTAGACGTGTGGAAAATATTGGACGGAAAGAAGGCGTGAGCTGCCTGCCAAATCAAGTCGCCGAGAATGAGAATCCTGGCTTCTATTCGCAAGACATCTTCCATCTCCCGGGGCCCGGGTATTCAAAACTGTACAATAAATATTTTTACATGAACAGAACGGGGGACTGGGACTGCGACTGGGACAGGAACTTGGGAATGGGGCTATCAAGTTGAGCAGAAAACTTCTCGCTATTCATGCAGATGTACACAAAAAATTGCTAACAAACGGAAATGTGATATACGCGAGGCAGCCGAAACACACACAAAGGCTAATGGAGGATGGTAGAGGATGGTAGAGGGGAGGGGTATGGGTATGGGTATGGGTATGGGAAGAGGGAGGTCCTGCCAATTGCTTCTATGAAATGTATTCAGAACATCTCCATTTATATATAGGTGAGATCTTGTATTCTTGTCGCTCTCTCGCTCGTCTATTCAATTTGTTGTGAATTAAAAAGAAGAGGAGGAGAAAAAAAAAGGAAAACCTGGCTAAAGAAAATACATTCATGCGTTGCATTGTCAAAAGGATTTGCCTCTCTTCTTCAGCTATTGTACGATTGGAAGACGTACTACCCCCAGCACTCCCACTCCCACTCCCAGCGCTCCCCCTCCCACTCCCTGACTCGACTCTGAGACGCTTTGGCGCATCGTCTGATAAGCAGAGAAGAGAAAGGAGTTCTTACTGGAGGCTTTGCTTCGAGTGGGATTAAAAAATCCGTACATAGAGAAGCGGAAAACATTTTAATACCCACAAAGTCTAGGATAGCAGGGGTATGCATAGATTAGGCGAACAGGTATTAGATGTTGGGGGGACTCAAGTGGAATCCCTAACACAATGCCAGAGATTATATCATTCGTTTTATAGCGATTTTCACAGCATAATTCAGAATATACATACATATGTATGTATATGTAGTGTATTCAATTTAAAGAAACGAATATTCCAAGAAATTCAAGTATAAATATAAAAAAAACATATTATTTTCTATTATCTCACTGATTCATCTCACTGATCAAATACTGATCAATTTATGGGGTATCCACAAGTCGAACCCTGTCACCAATAACACCCACGATACCCACGATACCCACACACCTGTCATACCCAACAGATCCGGCCACCTTCTGAGGGGTATCCCTCTGCGAGCGTTGGGCGATTACGGAAACAGGAAGGAACCCTTCCCTGACACAGGTGGAGGGGATGGGAGGGGTGTTCCGGCCTCGACTTGTCAGATTCTGCTGGCAAACTAATAGTTTACGAAGAATATTTTCAATTACTGTTGCTGTCACAGCAAAATCAATCAAATTCAACTTGCCACAGCCACAGACACGAAACCCATTTAATTTCTATCCCCACTCTCTCTCTCTCTCTCCCTCTCGGTGCTCAGCGCCTTCCCTTTGGTGGGATATATTTAAAACGCAAATTGATTTTGTGGCCACAGATTGCAGCGGTAAATGCATTTTAGCCTGCATTTCTATTAGGGGTTTTCCACATGCATGTGCATATATTTTTTATATTATTTTTTTTTGTCAGGGAGAGGGTGGGGTGGGGGACCTCGTATTCGTATTCTGATTTTGTCAACTAATGAAGTGTGAAAATGTGGGAATATGCGTATAATTTCTGCTGCGTTCGCTCAATGCATTGCAATTAGAATGCTCTTGTGGGCAAGTGTGTGTGTGTGTGTGTGTGTGTGTGTGTGTGTGTGTGTGTGTGTGTGTGTGTGTGTGTGTGTGTGTGTGTGTGTGTGTGTGTGTGTGTTTGGACTGACATGGCACTATGTTGAATTTGACCCGTTTTTGTGGCCAAAATTAAAATTTTTGAAATTAACACGATTTTTCACTGCAGGTTTCTTGTATAATGATGGTTATGACTATAGGAAGGGATTTTAGAAAAGTGGGCGTGTCAACGCCCCCCTCCGCCCACAGAAATCGGAAAAAAAACGAAAATTTAAAGCAATTATAAAGTTAGAGACCCCAATTTTGAAACACACGATGAATGTCCTATTTCAAATGTGTCCTGCAAATTTGGTCCAGATCGCATAATAAATATAGAAGTTATTCAATAAGAAAAAATTGTATCATTGAAAATGATTATAGGATTGATTTGCATGAAACAGCGAGCGCGCAGAAGGCGCAATCATACAGATAAGATCAATTTTGTCACTAATAAAAGTGTATATAGCATTTTGTTTCTCACAAAAGCTCTTTTTTTTACGCCACACTTCTAGCAGATCTGCATTTCTGATCAAGATGGTGCTTCCTAATAAATCAAATAACGCGAAAAGGCGCAAAAAGCGCGGAATAAGCTTACTAGTTCTGAATTCAGAATTGACTACTCTACAACATGTATATAGACACTCACTGAAATAATTTGAAATTTGTTTTTAAACTCTTAGGAAAGTTCAACTTTCTTTCCAAAAGTTACAAGGGGACACCACTTGCTAAATATACAAATTGTTAGAAAAATACGAACGAAACACGCAAGATATTAGTATCAACACATAGTACTAACCTGAAGAATTAATATTCTTTTTGAATTGGATTATTTAATGCTTTTTTGGTAGAGATATGCCAATTTGAAATTGCACCGCAAAGTTAACATTTAAGACAGCACGTGTTGTTCGCTTGCAACAGCTAACTTTGACAGCTGTTATTTTAACACTAAACTGTCAAGTTAACATTTTAGGTATGTAACATAGCATTTTGATCATTTCTTAATATGGTGACATTGAAAAACCGGAAATTTGCATACTTGCGAAAAATGAGTTTTGGCCACGAAAACGGGTCAAATTCAACATAGTGCATGGGTGTGTTGTTGGTTGGGAATCTGCTCTGCCGAGCAGGGAGTCAGTCGAGATGAAACGAAACGAAACTAGACGCTGCAAAGTATGCTATAAATGTGGGATTTTCCCGAATTGGTTGCGGCTTATTTGCTATTCACGCCACAACAATGTAAACAATGCCCGGCGAAAGGACCCTGGACCCAAGACTCACCACCCAACACCCAACACCCACCACCCCGGGCGAAGCCTGGACCCCTTCCTTCCATCTCCAGCCCACAGGCGACAGCAAAAAGCAATAAAACGCTCAACCCACACGCAGGGAAGCAGGGGAAATCCCCACAATGCTGAAGCAAATTTGTTCCAAATCAAAACAAATTCCAAGCACTCGACACTCGACACACAAAAAAAGAAGAGTGTCACAATGTGATTAGGAAATATTTCCCCCACCGACGACCACATACCCTTGTCATGATTCCCTTAATTATAGCAGTTTTCTGCGAAATATATGCAGCTCTTCACGTAAAATTTGTAGAGCATCGGCCTGCCACTACATCAAAATACATCGTGCCTCATGCACAACAATAGCCTCACAGCATAACCACAGCCCAGCCGACAGCCCACCCCTAATAAAGAGGTATTGGTCCATCAACTACGAGTGTATGAAAATTCCACAAGTAGACAATAAAAAATAGCAACAAAAAAACAGTGTCCACAGAAAGGGACGCCAGGCAGTAACTGTTTCACGCTGCACTGAGGCACAGAAGCACTGAGGCACAGAAGCACCCTCGGCCATCGCAATCCAGGCCCAATCCCTCTTAAGCCTTTTTGAATATTTTTGGCACGTGCGCTGCAATTATTTTATTACAAAATCCAGTCCCCCCCTCGGTCCGTGGACGCACTGCAGCCCTCCACCGTTGGGTCGTGTGCAGCGTGCCACGCCCACCCAATTGCAAAATGGAACGACACAAAAACAGGAGTCATACTCGCATAAAAATGAGAAGGAATCACACTGAGGGACTGCCAACAATGGACCGGCAATTGATGCAATTCATTGAAAATTTCGCTACCAACTGTTTAGACTAAAATTGCATTAGGTCGCTGAATGCTTTTGTTGCTAGATGGATGATAAGTGGAAGTGGAAGTGGAAATGGAAATGGAAATGGTAGGGGAACTGGAACTGGAACTGGCATTGGCATTGGCTTTGGATCTCCTCCGTATGAATGAATGAATGAACGAATGAATGACTGAATGCCGGGCCAAACAATTGCCAATCATTTTCGCTTTCGCGCAAATGCATTCAAAATTTCTGAACGTGCCCGCCAAAAAAAAAAAAAAAAAAACCCAAAACCAAAACCAAAACCAAAAATGTTGTTTTAAACTCGAGGCGAGGCGAGGCGAGGGGAGGCGGTGAGGCAGGCGACGATTCCTAGCGAATCCTATTCCTATTCCTATTCCACTCTCAAACAATCTATGGAAATTATGGCTGGTTTATGCATACAATATACTCGTATATAATATTTTAATAATGATGCCATTTGTTTGGCCATAGAATTGTTGTCGCTGTGCATGTGGCTGTCTGTTTGTGTGTGTGTGTGTGTGTGTGTGTTTTGGCAATAAAATTTGGCTTTGCCACATAATTCAAATTGTTAATCGCGTTTAATGGCGGGCATTTATCAATATTTTGTCTTCGTGTTATTGTGGAATGCAAATTTCTGGTTTCTGGCCTAGCGGGAGGGCCTTTGGCCTCTGTGAAGGTGTGAGAGAGACAGCGACAGAGAGAGAGTGAGCAGGGGGAGACGGGGAGAAGAGAGGGTTTGCTCCTAAAGCAACCCCATAATGTAGCGGTCCCAACTTCAATCCAAATGTCGCTTTCACGCTGCCTTCAATATTCTGTGGACAAAGCAAAAATGGCGTCTAATAGCCATATTGGCTAGAGCAGTCAGGCAACACTGGAAACTGGAATTGTTGGCCAAGAATGGGGCGGAAATAAAAGCGCAATGGTCAGAGCTGCTGCAGCGATATTCGGGGGCAGGCCCCATTCCGTAACTCTCCACAAAACCCGCCCTTAGTTATGGAGTTTCCCCTAACTCCTCCCCCCGCTCCCACTCCCGCACCATCGTGGTTTTAATGCGCACCATTGTGTCAAGATAAAGAAACGGAAATTAGCACGATAGCAGGATGTTGGCATCGTCGTTGACGTTGTTCTTGATTCTCTTCTCCGTTCGCTCCACAAAAAGCCAGGGAAAAAGACGGACATGAAGACGGAGAAGCAGCGATAATAAAAAAAAAAAGAAAAGGGGGCAGTGAAGACACCCACTGGAGAGGCGGTGTTGCAGCTGCGAGGCCAGGCGTGTGCGGAGCAGTGGCAAGTCGGAATCGGAATCGGAATTGGAGTCAAAGTCGGACAGCCACAAATAATAATGAAAACGGAAATGAAATACAATACCCAAGGAGTGCCACGAGAGAATGCTGAATTCTGAATTCTGAATTCTGAAACCTAAGGATGGGTCAAAGGCCAGCTTTTGCGCCTGGCCTTTTAGCCAGAGAAAGAGAAAGAGAGAGAGAGAGAGAAGGCACCAACATTTCTCTAGGAAAATACACTCGCATGCAACGTGGGGCATGGAAAATACACTGAAAGAATAAAGACTCTTCAAATATGTTAAGTAAGTACTTTCGGCCGCCCTCACACTGTGCCAGGTCAGCAATTTGGCAACGCCCTGGGCCATGCCCCGCACCCCCTTCTCGTTCATCTGGCTGTGACAATTGCAAAATTAATAAGCCCTGCAGTGTTATCCAAGTTTTAATTTTTCCACTTTTTTTTTTATTTTTTCGTTTGTGGGAATTTGGGAGGAGCTTCCCGTTTTTTTCTTTTTTTGTTATAAACCGCATACAAATTAGACAAGAAGTGAAAAGAACCCAAGAAAAGCAAACGCTGATTGTCGTCTATTCAGTTTATTTTTTCTTTATTACCATTTTTCGGAGGGAAAATGGCTGAAGGGGGAGGCAAGGCGTGGCACAAAGTCAATTAGGCAAAGCGACGAAGGCAACAAAGTGAAAACAATTCGCATTTAAATTTGCGCATTCTTAGAAAATGCTCACTTCACCGAGGGGAGAGGTTGATGATGAAAGCAAGGACTCTGATGGGATGGATGGAACTGAGCGGCTAGGCAGGGGGGAGGGGGGAGGGGGGATGGGGGAGGTGTGTGTGTGTGTAAGTTGGCGTAAAATACGTGCATATTATTGCGCTTATCTAGGAACAAACACGCCCAGGACTCTCCTCTCCGGGCCAAACCATTTCCATACCGAGACCACCCCACCACCACCCACTCAGAACCAGACCAAACACAGACCGAAGGCCTTCCTTCTAGTTGATGAGAATGAGAATGTCTCTCGCTCTCTCTCTCTCTCTCTGTCTCTCTCTCTCTCTCTCTCTGTCTCTCTGTCTCTCTGCTTTTGCCAGCTTTTTGTTAGGGGAATTGAATGAAATCGTTGCCTCTGTTGTTGCTGGTATTGTGTGCATTTGTTTTTATGCGTATACGTACGGTTACGGTTACGGGTGGGGGTACGGGGTACGGGGTAGGGGGTAGGGGGTATGGTACGGTTATGTGCCACCGACAAACCATACGCAGGAACAGCCTCGACCCCCAAACCACTTGGTCTTGGTCTTCCTCTAAGCAACACATCCTTCCTTAAACGCTTCTTGTCTGCCAAATGATTGTGTGGCTCCTGGGAGAGTGTATGTGTGGCTGTGGCTGTGTGTGAGTGCGAATCTGTGCGAGTGCGGTTTTATGTGTGCATTGTATTGGCTGGCATAATAGACACATTTAATTTTACTATTATGCCTTTTTGTTGTCATCGCATTCACACGCGTATAATAAACCGTTCTCATTCCAGTTCCGAGTCTATCTCTGGGCGGCTCTTCCTCCACTTATTGCACCATTTTGTCAGACATTTTATTTGATTTTCAAACTGTAAGGATAGCGGATATTTCCCTGTGTGTGTGTTTGTGTTTTGTTTGCTAAACAAATTGGAGATCATCATGGGAGAAGCTTGAATAAATATTTTCAATTTGTACGGATGTTTCCGATGCCTTTAAACCAGTTAACTGCACACATGTCTCACATTCTTTGTTCAAGACACAGAGACTTTCACTGCCTATCACCATACTATGTATATTCTTGATTCGAATAGTTATTATTGTGCCCTGCCATCCCCCAATTTTAATTCGAAAACGTGTGCGTGCTCGGAAAACTATATGCGCTTCAGTCCCCACAATGGGACATTGTTTGGCATTCAGTTAATCAATTCAGTTACAAACACTTTGCATTTATTAAAGCTTAATCGTTCTGTGCCTAATGATGCAAGATTACCACATCTTTGGTCTCTCTGTGCAGGATAGCCCCAGACCCAGACCACGCATTTTCTAGTTCCAGGCCTGGTTCAGTGAGCTCTATGATCAATTGAAGTTTGAGGCCCTCTTTTGTGCCCCGTGGCACCCGGAGATGTGGGGGCAGCCGATAAGAGCGGCTGCCATCTGTCGGTGGGAAATTGGTCTCATATTCGTAGAGTTGGCTCAGTGTGGGACCACTTCCAAGCGAGGATGATGAAAAATGTCGTTGCAATACGTTGATACCCTTTCTCAAAGTGCTGACAAAGCCATCCAGATGCAGGCGGGGCCTTGACTGATTCCGAAGTGCCAGATAGAGGTCTGTTTGTACAGCCATCTCGGCGGGAGCTGATACCTCAAGAGTTATATGAAAGGTACCATGATTGAGGCGACGTTGACGGGCCACAAGACGACGTCGTAATGATTTTAAGTTATTGCGGTGCGTCTGGAGCAGCTGTTGGTCCATTAGATTGATGAGATCCGTGTCGATGATCTGTTCAAATGTGTGCATCTGACTGAACGAGATCGCTTCCAATGACGGCTTCCGCAACGGACTGCCGGAGGGTGCGGGCACTTCATAGCTGGACACCAGGCTATTCAGGCGAAAGAGCAGTGATCGAAAGACGGGATCTCTCAGGTTGGCTGTGGCCAACCCCAGCATGTTGGGTTGACCTGGCTCACCATCATTTATGGCCAGACTCAAGTCCCGACAGGCAGCTAGATACTTCGAGGCCACCAAATGCTGGGCAACAAAGAGATTGTCAAAAGACTGGCTGTCATTGCCCACTGCAGCGTTGATCTGTGCTTGGAGATGGTCAACGGTAAGGCTAAGGACACGGCTCACACCTTCTCTGTCCATGGGGGTGCCTCTAAAGGGAATACCGCCGGTTGTGATCAGCGGAGGATCAATTAGTTCCACTGATCTTTGGCCTGTGGCAACGTCTTCCATCGTCGAGGCAGCCACGAATTGCTCGATACTGTAGAAAAATAGCTGAGGAAACCTAGAATTCAGTCCATTCTGTGATTGATATCCAAATCGGAGTTCATCGGTGGGTCCGCGAAATGCCATCAGCCGATCCCCGTCTATAATCCGCTCCTTCCCCTCCCCAATTGCGATAAACAATCGATTAACCAGATTGTTCCAGTAGGAGCTCAGCTGCACATCGAAGCTGAGATGGGCCACTTTCCTCTCATCATCGATGACTACTGGATCCGCTGGCATTAGTTCCTCATTGTCCAACGGTCGCCTGGAATTAAGGTATCCCCGGAGGATCTCCATCCAACTGTACTTGGGACTCGCAGTTCTGGGAGGAATTAATTGCTCCCAGCCCACCTCCTGGGCAGCCAGTACCACCTCCTTCTCGAAGTACAGCTGCGGCAGCACTTCGTACATGGCTGGCAGTCGCAAGTCCCTAGTATCCGCTCTGTCTTCCACTGCCAATTGCAAAGCATTTACAAAGAGAATGGGGTGGAAGTGTATCCTGGCATAGCACGCGTTTCGCTGGAATGAATACCAATCCCTGGCGAGGACCAGGAACCGATAGATGCCCAACAGGTGTTCGGGCATCTCCTTGTCCAGCTGATTGAAGATTCCAAAGGGTCGCGGGACTCTATTCTCACGCACACTATCCAGAAAGTCCCTTAGACGCAGCATGGCACCCTGAAGGAGAAGTTGAATTGTGATTTTAGCCTTCTTTAGTTCTGACTTTAACACTCGCCTCCTGGTAATCAGTTGGCTGCTCGTTGAGACGACTCCCCATGGTGATCAGTTCTTGGTGGAGCAGAGGCTTGTGCACTTGCAGCAGCAAATCGAGGAGGAAACGTTGACGCTCTGCCTGTTCCGTTGGCTTCCTTGCGAGATCTTCAGGCTCTCGGTTCCGCCACAGCGGCAGACTGCGGCTCCAGCCGCCACAGAGGGCGAGACAACAAAGGCAAACGAGTGTCAAGCGCAGCATTTCGCCAGTGACTGATCACACGGTTGGGAATCTGCACTCAAAATATATACGAGAATGTTCTTTCTGTATAGCTAAAGCCGAGCCGAGCCAATGTCAGCGTCAGATAAGATTGCTTCAGACGAGATTCATTGACCTTTCAGAGCTGGCTTGTTCCAGTTTCAGTTCCAGCTCTCAGCTGTACTGAAACAGGGAATAATAAATGTCGTGGATGGATCCCTTCTCATTCTTTCATTCTTTAAACAAAATTCGTTTTATTGCCTCAACAACAAGAAGGAAAAAAAAGTGTTAAATATACAAAAACCCAAAGACTTGCGCCTCACTCCATGTACAAAGATACAAAAAGAATACAGTTAAAGATAAACAGAGTTCTATGCTAATTTAGTCTTTGTCCTTAAGCCAAAGTAGCGCGCTTAGCCACAAACTCCCTTGAGCTCTTCTCCTTGTTGGTGAAACGGGAATATCTATAGAGGATTCCAAGAAAAGGATTGCATAAAATTAATGTTGTAAGTGGGAAAATGATGCGAAAGCTACTCACGTTCTGTGATATTTGGCCACATCGGAGGCGCTTAGTGAGGGCCGAGTGGTTTGGAAGGACTCGATCAGATGCTTCTGCTTCAGCGATATTTTCTTTGGCAACTTCTATGGAGGGTAGGAGGGAATGAAAGTTGATTAATTCTAGGGGAAAAGTTATTGGATGGGATGTGTAATATCGATGGGATTTTATTGACTCGCTGGAAGTTCTTGGTTGCGGTTGGGTTGCCTACGACTAGTTCTAGTTCTAGTTCTAATTAAACTTATACGTATATTGATATCTAAGCGGTAAAGTCTCTCGGAATGTTTCTGTTTCAGAGCTATCGTCCTCATCCTCTGACGAGGGCGGTGTCTCCAGCATGGGCATGGATACATCCAGGTAGGCATCGATGGGGTTACTGCTCGCCTGCTGCAGTATTCCATCGAAGCTCTCCACCAGCTCCGAGAACGTGGGCCTGGCACAGGACTCAAAGTGCCAGCACTGCCGCATCACCACGTAGATGTTGAGCGAACACTTGGACGGCTTCTCCATGCGCTGCCCCGTGATCAGATAGCTGTAGAGCTCCTCGGCGGACATAATTTGCGGATAGGGCTGCTCCCCGTAGGTCATGATCTCCCACAGCAGCACCCCATAGCTCCACACATCGCTCTGTGAGTCGTACTTCTTCTCCTGCAGCGACTCGGGGGCCATCCACTTGATGGGCAGCCGTCCGTTGGTGTTCTTCCTGTAGTAGTCTGTGTCCTGAATGTCTCTGGCCAGGCCAAAGTCAGCTATCTTCATCACATAGCCATCGCTGACGAGCACATTTCGGGCTGCCAGATCGCGATGAATGCACTACAAAAGGGAGTTTCCAAATGAAATGTACGACACGACAATCTCTGTCTGCGAAGACAATCAACCTACCCGTCGCGAGGCCAGATACTCCATGCCGCGGGCGATTTGAAAGGCGAACTTGGTCAGCTCCTTCTCCCCGAGATGCTGCTGCGGCATCAGCGGCTTGTCATCCAGATACCCATCGCTGTCGCTGCGCCGCTGCGGTGCTCCCGGGCGATTCTGCTTGAGAAAATCCTTGAGATTGCCGTGGGGCGCGAACTCGACGATGACCCACAGCGGCCCGCCCTGGCTGCAGCAGCCGAGCATATTGATAATGTTGATGTGCTTGCCAATCATCTTCATGACCTCCATTTCCCGCACCAGGCTGGCCATGTCCGCGTCCGTGTGCTCCTCCTTTACCATTTTGACGGCCACGATGGTCTCGGCCATGTTGGGGCTGCGGGGCAGGCCGTCAGCCTCAGCCATCACCACCCGACCGAAAGCGCCCTCGCCCAGTATGGAGCCCAGTGACAATTGTTGCCTCGGAATCTCCCAGTTGGAGTCCAGCGGGAACTCGTACTCGTTGAAGCCCTGGGAGGAATCGGCACTGCCCGGACCGGTTGTGGAGAAGGTGGTTCTCTGCTTCTCGATCTTGATCACTGGCATCTGAAGATCGCCAGCGGAACACGAGCTGCCCTCCGCGCTGGCCGGGCGATAGATAATAACCTTTTTGGTCCACTGATGCACCGTCTCGATGCGATGCTTCAGCAGCTTCTCCCGTCTCAGGCGGCGAAGCATGTACACGATGAAGGCGCTCGCCAGCAGGAACAGACCCGCGATCATGACGGCGGCCACAGTGAAGCCCAAGGGATGGCTGTGAAGCAGGGCATACACCTTCATGTGCGGCGCATAGTCCACCACGCGCAGATACACGCTGGAGTTGCTTGTCCCTAGCGTAGTGGAGGAGGTGCACGTGTACCATCCCTCGTGATCATGGGTGACATTATTCAGCTGCAGGATATGCTCCTGGTCCAATGTGGTGTTCAGCGGGATCTGCACAACGTCCGCACCTTCCGACGCAGCCGTTGCCGACTCCACGCGACTCCCCGGCTCCGAGCGATTCCTGGGCACCACCCGGATCCATCGAACGGTGGGGTTCAGGTCGGACAGCACTGAGCACTCCATGGTGACGCTCCCATTCACCTGCACCGTCTGGTTTTGGGGCACCATGATGATCGGAGGGGCGCGGAAGCGATCGTTGATCTCCACACTGAAATCGAACTTGATGCAGCCGCGGCCGTTGCACACCTGGCAAGTGTAGATCCCCGAATCGTCGGAGGTGGCATCGTCGATAAGCAGCTTCCACTTCTTCAGGACATAGCTGCCTTCGCGTCGCTTGAGGGGCTGGTTGTCCCGTGTCCAGGTGATGCTGGCATTTCCGGCCACTGGACAGGAGAGGGTGATCGTCTTGCCGGCCACAGAGTGCTGAAGGCGCTCCAGCTGCTTCTTGAACACCGGCGGACGTTCTCCGGCTGTCGCATCTCCGGCAGCATCATCCGCCTCGTCATCTGTGTCCAGGGTGTTGGCGCGCAGGGACGTTGTGGTGGTGGTGCTCGCTGTGGTGTCCACCCGCACTGTGCTGGTGTCCAGGGCGGTGTGCAGTTCCAGATAGGCGGCGCCCACAGTGCGTCCCACTTGATTCTCGGCGATGCAGATGTACCAGCCGGCATCCTCAAACTGGACATGCCCCAGGCGCAGCACCTCCGGCTCATCCTTGATGGTGGGCAATTGCTGCACATCCGCCGGCAGATCCTGCGGCTGCTCCCTGAGGCGCTCCAGCAACAGCTGTATGCTGCCAGGGGTCTCCTGGTGCAGCCACTTGATTTGCGGCTGCAGCTGGGAGTCCTCCAGCGGGCACTGGAAGTTGACTGTGTCGCTCAGGGCGGTGCTGACGTTTCGGGGAAAGCCAGGTCGCAGAACTGGGGCCGTGTGGCTGCGACTTGTCACCTCCAGCTCGGTGGGGTTGCTGTCGGTACAGCCCTGGGCGGAGCACAGCTGACAGCGATAGGTGCCGGCATCCTCGGGCTGCAGCAGACCCACAGTCAGGGACCATCTCTTGAGCTTGATGCGGCCCCGTCCGCCGAGCACCTGGGTGCCGTTGTGCAGCCAGGATATGTTCACTCCCACGGCATCCGGATCCAAGGGGCTGCAGCTTAACTGGAAGAGGCCGCCCGCCTTCCGCTGGACGCTTTCGGGCAATCTCTGAGCCACTTGCGGACGGCTCAGGCTCACGTTCAGCGGTTGGAAGAAGAGATCCGTGTCCGTGTCCGAGCTGCCGCTGGGAATTTGTTGGGGTGTCTGTGGGGGTTGTGGATCCACCTTGGCGAAGCTGGCAATGTCGTTGTCAAACTGCTCCTTGGGGGAGCCAATAATCAAAGAGACATTCAGCCACCGATGCGTGCTGTCCACACAGCAATAGCTCCCCGATTGTCTGGACTGGACCCGCTCCAGTCGCAGAAAGGTGCCGTTGTACAGGGGCCTGTCCTGGAAGAACCATCTGGCCTGCGGACGGATGCACTGCAAGGTTATGTCCACATCGGAGGGCACATGCCGCTGTCTTGTGCCGCCACGCTCCGCGGTAACATCGATGAGGCAGCGATGCTGACCGAGATCGCAGGCATTCGGCGGCGCTGCACAGCCGATCCCAATGATCATCAGCGTGATCAGCACTTTTGCCATGGCCTCAAGTGGATTCTCTTGGGTTCAACAGCAGCTAAACGAGTGTACAAGTGCAGATGTAAGTGGTATATACATATAGGTGGATGGGATCGGATCCGTTCGAATCGAATCGAAGAGTATTGCCAAATCTCTCCCTCCTCTCCTTCTCTCTCTCTCTCTCTCTCTCTCTCTCGCTCCCTCTCTGTGTCATTTTATTTATTTATTATTATTGTTTAATATTTTATTGCCCGCGCGGCGCACACTCGAAAGACTCAATATGCAAAAATCCAAGGGGGAGAAGCAGCAGCAAAAAAACAACGAAGATTATGTGCCATGCCTCCGTAATGAGCTCGAAGACGACGACGACGTGGTCTTGGTATCCAACTGAATTGCCGGACACAGTCGCTCAGCTCATTCCCTCCCACTCCCAAGTCCCACTGACAGTCCCACTCCCAAAGAGAGACCCCATTATAGCTTGTCTATATTCGACATTGGCCAAATGCGCTTCGACTGGCCAAGCTACCCCGTTGCTGTGCCACAAGTAATGGTTTTGGCGTGCGCTTCTTTCATTTCCATTCAACAGGAGGCGTACAGTCCCAGTCCGAAAAGCAGCCCACAAATTTGTGGAAAACTAGACACAGTGGTTCCATCTATTTCTATCTATCTACTCTACAAATAGTATATGTAGTATACATATGTGTGTAGAGATAGATATTTCTAGATATATCTAAATATTGTGCATGCATTCGCAAATCAAACAATAACAATAAAGGTGCTAAAGATTCGCAAACTCTAATTGAGGGATTCCCAAATGATGCCATCGTATCAACTGCAGCGACTTTAGCGACTGGAGAATGCTCTGCAGATCAAGTGCATTCATATATTACAATAAATATGCCATATACATAAATATGGATATATATTTATTGGAAATTTCACACTTTTGCGTGCTTATTCAAACAAATTAATATATTATATTTAATGATTCCAAAATGACAAGCTAAATGTCACAAAAACTGCTGTAGTGGTGCTGAATGCTGAATGAATGATTATTGAACCATTGCATCAATTAATATCTGATAATCATCAAAAATATTCGCATCTTCTCTTACTTAGTGATCGTTGAATTTGAATTGTTACTATTTGGTTTTTAGCCAGAGAATAATGAAATAAGATTTAGGCCCAAAAGAAGATTATCTTAGCATCTCTGGCTCGTAATGGATCGTAATGAAAAAGACAAAACGGACAGGCAATACATCCCGCCTCTCTAGGGGTACTCGCAGGGAGTAGATCTTATAGATCAGACCTTATAGCTCAACCATTTGTCGACCTTGACGATGTATTACTTTATGTGTGCATGTTCAAGCTGCCTTTGAATCCATCATACGAGTACATATAATATTATACAAATGTATACAAAATATGTACATATAGTACAAGTGAGTCCCGAACCACTGTGCCGTTAATGAAATATGCGGCAACCGTTGTTGCCACTGTCATTGTATTGTCGCAGTGGCATTTGTTTCTATTATTGGTAGTGCTACCAGTAATTGTGGCTGTTTTCTTAGCTGCTTCAGCAACGGGTCTGTACTATACATACAGTCGTACATACATATGTATATGTATGCACACGCGTCGCAGATTTTAATTTATTCAATTCCTTTTTCTCCCATTTGTTGCCAAATACGCGTTCGATGTGTTTGAAGTATTTCTGATTATTTCTCTTATTTCGTTTTGCTTTTTATTTTTTGCTCAGTTCGTCAGTCATTCAATATTGTTCGATTGGAAGCCGCCGCCACACACATGGCCAAAAACGTTTGGCTAACACCTTTTTATCGCATGAATTATTATCAAGCGCATGAATCTCTCGCATTCTCGACTTGACATTTCGATGTGGGTCTGTCTCTCTGTGGGCCAGGGGCTGGCTGATCTTTCACTTGACATTTTGCATATTAATATTATGTATTTCTGTTTTTTTATTTCTCTGCAAAAGTCTCTATTTGGAAATAGTTGGCAAATGGAAATGTGTTTTGTCTTTTGTGGCTGATGGCCTTAGAATACGATTCCGAATTCCGATAATGGATTTCATATTATGTCCATGGGAAACATAATTATTGTACATGTTATATACTTTTATTCTTTATTTTATATTTGTTGAATGAATATATACATTTATATGTATTTATATGTATTTATATATATACATTTTCGGATTTCTTAGGGACATTTTTTGATCTTAAGGTCCCCCATGTTTGGTTTTAATTGTTTTTGATGCACTTGACATATGATTTGTATTTATCCCACTGCTGGAACATTTCTCATTCAAAATGTTATTTACTTTTTATCATTTCGGTCTTTGTTTTGCTGACATGTCACAAAGAATGGGCATACACTCCGTTCAATTCTTTTGCTCCTTTTTTGACCAAAAAATCACGTTCTTTGTCTTTTATTTGCGAGTGAGGGGGAGAAACCACAGAAAAAAATTAACTCGACGAAAGATATTGTCACAATATTTTTTCTGTGTTTTATTTGGCTGTCAATCGCGGATAAACATCTCCGGCCTGGCGTGAGTGGGAGCGGGAGCGGGGGCTGGGGCGGTGGCGGAGGAGAGTACCAGGCGCCTTGCATTTCCGCTTCGTTGCCAACTTTATGTCCCTTTCAAGGCACGGGAGCGGCACGGAAGCCAAGCACAGAGAGGCAGGAGAGAGAGCAGAGGGGGTGGGCAGAGGGGCACAGAGAGAGCGCACTTCCGTTGCACTAACCGTAGTCCGTGGCTCGTTGGCCGTTGGCCGTTGTCCGTTGTTCGTTGTTCGTTGGCCGAGTGGGAGTAAGAGGAGAAGAGCCGAAGCCGAAGCCGAGGCCAACCGATTTGCTTGAATGTGCTCGAAGAACTGAAAGTAACGATCGAGCGGAGGAGCCCACAGAAAGAGAAACTTTTGCCCGGACGGCGGCACCGAGTCAGAGTGTGTTAATACAAGGTGAGGCCTTTCCAGAGAGCTCTCCACAAGCGAATGAGAACGGCAATCGCTACCCAGACCTCGTATCGATACACCTTGGGCAATGTTTGCTAGGATCCTTTGCGGGAGGGGGAGAGGTCTCGGCTACCTGTTCGAGGTGGTCGCGCACGCACGCGCTCTCCCTTCCACCCGCATAATGCATATGTTTGTGCTAAGGGTATTCCTGAAAGAGATTTGTATCTGCTTTACAATATTCCAAGGATTTGTCCTCTTCCTTTGAACAGTTTTTTAGTTTGGCAGCACTTGGGTGGAATACCAGTCAAGTTTCCGCTAAAAGAAGTTCACTTCTGATTTTATTTTAATAGAAGAATATTGAAGAATCCAAATCTGAGGCAATTCTAGGCCAATTCCGATTCTCTGCCAGCACTACCATAGTTGTCTCCTTCTCCTTCGGGACCCTCTCTCTCACTCTTTCTTGTTATTGTTGTCTTATTCTAAGCATGTTTGCGGTGGCTTCGTCTTTTTCAAAATTCTTTATTATCTCTCTGCCCTTTGGTTCCTTTCGGTATGTGTGTGTGTGTGTGTGTGTTGGTGGCAGGTCGAGTGTTTGCTTGGCGGCTTAATTTATGCAAAAGAAAAATGTTTCCATTGTCTTACGGGCTGCACTGTTGTGGCTGTTGCTGTTTCTGTTGCTGTTGCAGTACGTGCGCATGCGCGATAATCGCATATCAATAAGGAAATATCCGTTACGTGACTGATATCCCAAAATCCCATCCGAAGACTCGCGATCCCGCTGGAGTACCCGCATAGATCCTGATCCAGATGCCAGTCACGTAAGAAACCCAAAAATAGTTGAAAACATTTCGTTGCACTTGCTGCCGAGCGATGGGAAACCGAAACGAAACCGAATCGAGAAATCCAAGAAACGGAAGGGCTCCCACGACTAGCCCTAGCCGTGGCCCTAGCCCAAGACGGCAACCAAGAACTAGCCATAACTTAAGGGCCATTTCCGGCCAAAGGAATTCCATGTAAATAATCCACTTACCTCGTGTCCGAACTGTGCCAGCGCCTCCTTAACCGCCACCATGTTCGCCGAGGTCAGGATGCTCTGGATATCGGCGCCAGTGTAATTGCCAGTTCTGCCCGCAAACCAGTCAAAGTCCACGCACTCGTCCAGGGTCAGGGTGGAGCTGAGCGCCTCGAAGATGCGCACCCGCGCCACGGCATCCGGCAGCGGGCACTCCACCAGACGATCGATGCGTCCCGATCGCAGCAGGGCTGGGTCCAGCAACTCCGGTCTGGAGGTGGCAGCGATGACGGTGACCCCCTGGAGGCCCTCCACGCCATCCAGTTCGGTTAGCAGCTGGTTGACCACACGGTCCGTCACCCCGGTGGAGTCGTGGCCACGCTTGGGGGCCAGGCTGTCGAACTCGTCGAAAAAGAGCACACAGGGCCGGGCACTGCGGGCCCGATTGAACAGATTCCGGACATTCTCCTCGCTCTGGCCAATGTATTTGGCCAGCAACTCGGGGCCCTTAACGGATATAATGCGCAGATTCCACGATGTGGCCAGCTGGGAGACCAGGTAGGTCTTACCAGTACCCGGTGGCCCGTACAGCAGCACTCCGGCCTGATTGCGCAACGGCGAAGCATTGAAGATGGTTGGATACTGCAATAACATATAAGATATATTCTGTACAGATTTGAAACAGCTTTCTGATGCATTACCCTTGATGGCCACATGAGCACCTCCTCGAGCACACCCACAACCGACTCCAGGCCTGGCAGCTCCTCCACGCGCATCTCATTGGCCTCCGGATCGCTACCAGTCTTCTGATTGCTCTTGATGCCCTGCAGGCAGTAGGAATTGGTGTGTTCCAGGGACTCTATCAGTTCGTCGTTGGTCAGCAGGGGCTTTGTTTTGCCTGAAAGTCAGGGAGATCATCAATTTGGAGCTTCAGTATTAGAGATTAGAGATTTGGCACTCACTGATGCGATAGGCGTAGAAGATGGCACGCTCCACAAACTGCACTAGATCACATTTGCGATATCCCTCCGTCAGATTGGAGAACTTTGTCAGATCGAGCTCCTGCGATACGTTGATGTGGCTACACAGCTCCCGCAGTATAATCTCGCGATCGGGACGCTCCAGGCTGGGTAAACGGGCAACCGTTTGGAACACATGCCGGCCCCGGGGCGAGCTGAGGCGCTTGTTGAGCGTCTGGAGTTCACTCACGGTGGCTATGACGGCAATGGCATTGCTGGTGGTATACTGGACAATCAGTTGGTGCACGGTGTCTGCCATGCGGTTGTAGTATTCGCCGTCCTGGCTTGACTGCTCGCCGGCGGCATGGGCCAGCACATCAAGATTCTCGAGGACCACGATGGCGGGAGCATGCTGTAGACAGCTGGTGAATATGTTGCGCAGATCCTTCTGTATGGACTCGGTCTTGCGGCCCTTGCTGCGCGACCCGTAGAAGATGTCGAAGTAGCAGTAGTCCGGCTTGCGGGACAACTGGTCCAATATTCGCTCGACCAGAACCGTTTTGCCTGTGCCGGGGGCCCCCGTCAGCAGAACATTGCACTGCCGCATCACGGAGTTGTCTGCATTCAGGCATAGATTCATGCGCAGCTCTCGCACCACCTGATCCACAATCTTGTCGTACTCTGGCAGGCGTATGAGATCCTTGACACTCAGCGGTGAGGTGGCGGGCGGCTGCTCCTTGATGATCTCGTTGACGGGACGCACCAAGTCGGCCGCATAGATCTTGGACTCCTTCAGGAACTGGGCATCGACCACGCAATAGCGAAAATGCTCTGGCATTATGCCAACGGTAACCAGCAGGTCGTCCTCTAGCCGCACAACCTCCTCCTGGTTGAAGAGCATCGGCTTCGATTGGGTGCGCTCAATAACAAATCGCTTAAATGCATTCTCGATGATCTTGTAGTGCGTCTTCTTGTGGGCAAACAGCTCGATCTTCTCCACAAAATTCACCACGATGGTCTTGGGTCGCAGCACAACCCGCTCCAGTTCCTTGATCCCCAGTAGCTTCATCAAGTTGGCGTTCAGTTCAATGGAGGGGTGAATGGTTCCAGGCAGATCGTCCTGCTGTTCCTCCTCAATCGTGCGCACCCTTACGTAGTAGTCCTTGTCGCCAGCCGTATGCATGCAGTAGAACTGGTCCAGATCCATGAACTCGGGCAAGTGCTTGCCATTCACATACACATCCGACTCCTGGGCCTGCTCCCGCCATAGGCCGCGTATCACACGAAACTCGAAGCTGCGCGTACTCTCTCTGCGCAGATCCTTCTTGAGACGCTCCATGTGATCCTGCCGCTTGTTGCGCTGCAACGTGTTCTTCACGTTGTACGCCGTGGCAGAATGGCTGAGGGGCGTCGGCATTCCATTGACGGATTCATCCCTGACCTGGGCACTCGTCTTGCTGCGCGCGAGTTTCGTGCTGTCGTCTTTGGCGTCGCCATTGGACGTGCCATTGGTCAGTCCTTTGTACAGATTGGGGGCCACCACCAACTCTGTGTTGTGGTCTATTCTGCCATAGCTAGTGTGGGGCTTCAAGCGATCTGCAAAGTGGATACTTAAGAAAAATGTTGCGTGCTTAATCGATGATATTTACCCACTGTCAGCGCCACCTGCATGGACTTGTTGATCCAAACAATCAGAATTTGTGTGGAGTTGACGATGCGCGTCTGCTCGAGGACGCTGCCCGAGATCTTTTCACTGCTTAGCTCCTGCCATAGAGAAATGATTGCAGGTCAATAAGGAAACATGGAAGTCTCACAATAAATGCAAGTGCCAAGGATGCTTCTCTGATCGGAACAGTGGGGTCAATGGCAATGCCGGCCAAACAATGCCCACACAAATGTGTACACTGCAAGCACACGCCCGCGCCAAATGCTAAGATATAAATTGCCTGTCTATTTTTAAGCTGGCCAAAAACACTCTCAGACCAGCCAACGAGAGAAGCACACCAGAGCACACAGCAGCACAGCACATCACATCACTCACAATGATCTCCCAGTCTTTGGCGGAGACGGGGGTAACGTGGACGCTGCGCAGATTTAGAACGTCAGCGATGAGCGCACACTTGACCACACTTGACTCATGCAGACCTACGACAAAAAGAGACCAACAATTTATGCACTGCACAGATATAGAGAGGGCGATAAATAGAATATCCAATTTTACGGCATTTTGGCAAGCAATGCACTCACACATCACACATCACATCCGCCTGTTAAGTAACTGCTTACCGATCTCCTTGGCCGCCCTGGCATTGATCCCAATTTCGTTGTCTTTGATGCCGCCTCCGCCCGCGTGCGGTGCCCAAGAGGCGTAGTGGACGCGTCCATTGTACTGCAAACTGAGGCAGCCCGTGTCCTAGTAGTATTAACGAATCGGATTAATCTCATCTCTCACACACTGACCGACTGGCTGGCTGGCTGACTTATCTAATCTTGGCGCCCGGCCGCACGGGTGGACTTTTGGACACTTACATAGGTCGATACGACGCCGTAGTACTGGTCCGGCAGCAGCACAAAGTTGCTCTTAATTGGCCGATAAACCACCGTAAATGTGCGTTTGAACATTTTCGCATCCGTTGTCCGTAGTCCGTCGTGTGCGAAATCATTAATTTAAATCATTTTGAAACATTTACGATTTCTCTCCTTCAAATGCCACCCCTCACGTAGTTCCCAATCAGCTGTTGCGCTAGGGATGGGCGATACCCACTGGGCTGGAGAGGCAATTGCAACAGGTTACTGAAATTCTGACAGAATGCAATTACGATGGCTTTTATCAATTAAACCCGATTAGAAAATGTTTATGTTAACTATCTTTTTACCAGGCAGCATTCCATTTGGGATTTACTTATTGAAAAGCTGTCTGTAAAATTCATATTCAATGATAGTAGCCAAGGTATAGCTCATCTCTAGTTCTCATCGCTGATGATATTGCCAGACTGGCGCATAAACACAGCTGACACACAAAACGCTTTCTTAAATTCAAAAACAAACAAAACTCTGTTTCTTTTGGCTAGTTTATTTGGTTAATAATAATTTGTTTAAAATAGTTCGCATGTTCAATATATTTACGTACATGGGGAGCAAAAGTGACTCCAAATTCAACATTTTCATGTTCGAATGCTCATAAAACCTAAACGAATGAAGTAAATGAAAAACACTTTTTATTCTGGAAAATGTATTCAATTTAAAACAAGTAACCGTAAACGAAATCGTTAAGAATCAAAAACGAAAAGGCATGTACTCAGTTTTGCAATTGTGTTTTGCACAATTGTGTACGCTCTCCCTCTTTTCTTATCAGCGATAGACTTGCAGATTTACCGTAATCTGTTTTACTTATTCATTTTTCGTTGTCATAACTCATAGAATCCAATATTTCGTATAGTTCGAAGCAGATTTATTGAGTTTAGAAACTTGTGTCCATAAAATGAAGAAGGTATCGCCATGTACCGAAAAAAGGTAAAGAATGGCTGGAAAACTAAAATGTTAAGCTCAAAGTCCTGACCTTCATCCGATTGAGAACCTATGTTCAATCGTGAAGTGATGGCTTGGTCAGTATCAATCAGCCCCATCCAACCTAGACGATCATTGGAGACGTAACGAACTAAGGTGGAATCGAATTCCGAAAGAAATTGTAAAGAAATCGGTTGAGAGCTTGCAAAACCGCATACAACATTTTATAGGCAATCTTTGGAAAAAGTATTAATACAGTATTCCCTTTGATGAGTACATGCCTTTTGGATTTCTTTTTTTAGATTCTTAACTTTTTCATTGCTTCTCATATTATTTTACTATTTACGGTTATTTGTTAAAAATTAAATACATATTTCAGAAAACAAAAAAAGTTTTTTTAATTTACTTCATTAGTTTAGGTTTTATGAGCGCTCGAACATAAAAATGTTGAATGTGGAATTACTTTTGCTCCCCACTGTATTTATGTAGGTGTGTGTGTGTGTGTGTAAGTGTACATAAAATCCGGCATTTCGATAATCGTGTTGCTGGCTTCTTATCAAATTAAATAACATAATATTTATAAGAACTATGCAGAGCGCGTGCTTATCGTGTATGTATGTATGTCGCCGCGTATTCTAGAACGCTTCCAGTTTTTGCTAATATTTTTGTTTTGGCATTGGCAAATGAAAGAGAAGTTCTACTCTACTCAAAGGATATGCATAAGGATGCCAATGGCACTTGTAAAACTGTGCTTAGAGTTCAACTAAATTCGTTATTGCATTTTTTGCATTTTGCTTTTAAATGTATAAAAATGTATATCTATGTTGAGAGAAGACACTATTCGAAAAAGATTGTTACAAAAGCTTTTCAATAATTTTTTATGTATGTACTATATATTCGAGTGTTCATTTTTGTTTTCTTTTTCTTTTCCTTTCTTTTCTTTTAGGAAACTGCTCCATTTTCAGTCTTCAACAATTTGCTGTGGCTTGTGAGAATAAATTGGCGTATAAATGGAATACATATACATATATATAAATGTATATTCTTATTCATATATGTATATATAGTATCTACGAGTGTGTATATCGTTCATATAAAAATTCCAATAAAATTGTATAAAATGTGTATTTCTGTAAAAAATTCCTAAAAAGTAATTATTTCTTGCTTGCAATATTTTGGCGCTTCTCTTTATAAAAGTATTTGGGCTGTGTGTGTGGAGTGGGGGAAGGGAGAATATAAAAAAAAAAATAAAAAGTTTAAGTGCATTTTACTCTCTCATAAATTTATTGCTTAAATGTAGTTGAAAGAGTTCTTCCATATTCCATATACGGATCGAAGTAATTCCAATTTGGTTACAACTCAAGCATCGACAACTAAACGATAAACTAAACATCATGTATACATGGAAAGATGTATGTATGTATATACGCATATATATATATATATGTACACAGTTTAAAAAGGTAAAACCATTATTTAACAATTAAAGATCTGATAAATACACCGTTCGCATCATTTCATTCAACTTAAGTGCTAGCCAATAAAAAAAATTAAACCAAATTAAAATGTGTTTTCATAAACAGCATTTTGGCGAAAAATCATTTCTCACAAAACAAGGCGAGATTCACGGATAGGGCGGGATGCTGGAAAGGTAGAGGTGGGAGAGGGGGAGGGGGAGGGGGAGGATCATCTCCCTTCATCTTAAAGTTATACTGAAAATATTCGAGTGGCGGCACAACATCCGTGCCCGTGGGAGGGAATGTGAGTGTGTGTCTGTTGCATGTGTCCAAAACAATTTAATCGCCCAATCACATATTGCAGTATCTCTATAATTGTTTATATTCGTTTTTGAATTTTGATTCTCGATTCGTTTTTCTGTGGTTGCCACTGTTGCCCAGTGTCGTGGTCGTCGCGCCTAGCAATCCATCTCCTCCAGGGTGCGCGACAGCCGATTATTGTCGATCCTGCGGCGCTGCGATCGCCGCACCGCATCCGCCCGACGATACGGCTCGCTCTTCAGCCCCAGCAGTATGTCCTCCAGGGCCCCGTTGTAGACCTCGTCCTGCTGCAGCAGCTTCTTCTCACGCACCGAATGCGTCTTGCTCTTCAGCTCGTTGATGACGGCGTCCTGCAAGGAGAGCGCGCAGGTTGTAGCCAACTGTTAAACGTGTCGGGTAGAAAACCGAAGCGAAGCCAGGTTGGAAGGTGGAGGGGGAGGAAAGGAGAAAATAAATAGAAATAGCCATTAGTCAACAAGAACCTTCACCAGAACGACATACATACACTGATCTATTCTAAGAGGGGTTAGTCGAGGTTACGGTTAGTTTTTCTTTTTTTGTTTTTTGTTGATGAGATCTAAAGGATGATCGGAGACTTTTGCTTGTAGAAGTTCTTTTGCTTAAGATTCCTCATAAATGTTATATTTAATTACATATTTATACCATGTCAAGCGAGCCATGAACTTGATCTAAAAGATGCGTACACGTTCATACCAAAATCAATCATTTTCCACATAGCACTCCTTATAAAGGGTAAACGTATATTTAATCCACTTTCGCTTACATTTTAATCGTCTTTTGATGAGAAGATCATCAGTAATATTTCGGGATTATTGGCAATAGCTGATTCCAGGCATTCATTAATAGATAATCGATTTGGCAATCGTGCAACAACGAGAGCTTTTGCATGTTAAAAGTTTGATAAAGAGTTTGATAAAATTCCTAATCGTGTTAGACTGAGCTCCTGCTAAAAGAGTCTGCAGTTATATACATGTACATATTAGCTTTTGGATTTGTGTAAAACATTCCACACATCGATGATAACATACAGGCAGCAACGTTTTTAGTGATACATTTCTGGCAAGAATCCAATGGTCTCGCCATGGACACAGTCGAATGTGGATTTGGATTAGCAATGGAATTAGCGAGGATTAGGCCACACAGCGTGGGTATTAGAATGACAGCCAAACGACAGGCGAGTACTGGATACTACTGGGTACTGGGTTAGACAAAAGTTGACACAAGCCACGCGACTTACACTAATACGGGAGGGAGCCCATACACAAATCACAGAACAAATCCCGCCACATGCCGTACCGTACCGTCCCGTCCCTTCCCGTCCCCCAAGAAGATGGTGCTAGTGGTGGATGGTGTTGGATATTGGTTGGATTTGTAGGGGGGGAGGGGGAGCCTAGCAGGCAGCCAAAACCAATGTTTCTGACCACTTGTTTCTGAGTTTTGTGTGTATTTGGGTGTGTGTGTTTCGAATTGTTAACCAAATGACCAAGTAGTTAACGTGACGTGCTAGGGTGGATTGGAGAGGAGGTCGAGGTGATGATTGGTAGTTGTGGTGGTGCCCCTGGGGATGGAGTTATGGGAGGCAAGAGTCCATAGTGATGTGCTGCTTGGCAAAGTCGAGCAGACAATGTATTTGCTGCATAAATCAGATCAAAATGAAAGCGTAACAGATAACGAGAGCATTGTCAAGATCAGCAGATGTTGGACATTCGATTCTGAGGATTGGGAGGCCATCCTGGGAGGGGCTGCGGCCGCTGTCCATCACTCACCTGTTGCTTCTTCTGGTTGTGCTTGTTGCGCAGCAGGACCTGGGCATTGTTCTCCTTCTTGGAGGCAGCCAAGGCCGCTGCTTGCTCCAGACGACGGCGCTGCTCGTTCTCCTGGTCGTGTTGCTGCAACAAAGATGCAAATGTAAAGGAATCTCAATGATCTGAGACGGCGGCACTCACCTTAAAGGCACGCGTGAAGCGGACAATCAACGAAAAGAAGGCCGCCGCTTCGGCAGTCCGTGAGGACTCGCCAAAGTACTCGACACACTCCTTGAACGCCTCCTGGGCGTGTCGCAGGTCGCTCTTGACCTTCTTCAGCTTGTCCTCGGTGTTGTTGAGGAAGTCGCGCAGGATGTGCGTCTGCGTGCCCTTCACCCGCAGCTCGGCCTCCTTGCGCACCTGATCCATGCCCTTGTCCAGCTCGTGGACGTCGGCCACCACATTCTCGAGCGCCACCAGAGCGGCCTTATCCGTGCACTGCAGCTCCGTATCGTAGTTCATCAGATCCGGGAACTTAGTCCGTATTGTGGCCACAATGTAGTGCAGCAGTGACGACCGCTTGTCCGTCGATTTGGTGTCGATGAGCGTGTCCAGCGATTGCAGCTTGAAGCCATAGGCCGGCCCCCGCTTGTTGCTGTTCAGGTAGTTCCCGAAGGCCAGGACTATCTCCAGCACCGCCCTGAACTTGCGCGACTCCTTCAGGGAGTTGGAGGCACCGGCTATGGACTGGACTTGCTGCAACAGAAAATGCAAGCATTCGAATTAGATGATCCACACAGATGCAGATCCACACGACTACTGATCCATACCGGACTGATCAGATGAACGTTGTCGAAAAAGTTACCCATGTAACTCATGATCGACAGCTTGAAGGAGATGCGCTCGACGCGCGACAACTGGAGCATGAACTTGTCCTCCTCGGTGAGCAGCTGGGGGTCCTTGCGCGCAATGATGTACTCCTTGTAGGCCTTGATCTCGACATCGGTGGGCACCATCTTCTGCAGCAGCTCCACGTTTTCCAGCGACAGCTTCTTCAGATCCAATCCCTGTATGGCAGCCACAACATCGTCTATGGGCATGCCCAGCTTGCGACGGGAGATTGCTAACGGAATAATCAATCGAGAATCAATTAATATTATAGTTGTGGCCATAGTTGTGGCCATAGTTGTGGCTCTCCTCCCCACTCACCAATGTTTCTTAACCTCGTGTGCTCCAGCAGCGAGACATGGTCGGGCCTCTTGAAACGCTTGCTGGACTGCAGCGAACCATCCACCTCCGAGCCAGTGGTGCCGTTGTGCAGGGCCCCACCAATGCTGCCAATCTTGAAGCGCTCCTCGAACTCGTTGAAGTCGATCTGCTTGAAGATCTTCTCGTCGTCCAGCTCATTGAAGATCGTGCCACGCACCTGAAAAAGGACACAGAGAGACATGAGGAGGGGCAGATCAAGGCACTGAACTGATCGATCCACTCACCTGATTCGGCTTCAGCGGTATCCAGTTGAGAGTCGGAAGCTTGTATTTGGTGGGCACCTTCCGCTTGATGGTCATGGCGCCGTCGGGGGCTGGCATGAAGCCGGCCACTGGTGGCGGCGGCGGCGGAAACGAGAGCATGGGCGCGGCACACAGCGAGGGCGCTATCGAGGCGATGCTGCCATTGGGGCTGCCCAGCGGACTGAGGCCCATGCCGGGCATCATGGGTGGTGGCGGCGGCACGGGCGGTGCCGGTGGTGGAGGCGGTGGCGGAGCTGCTGCTGTCGTGGGCATCGGTGGAGGCAGCGGCGGTGGCACTGGCGAGTCAGTGCCCAATGTGGAGCCAGCCTGGAGCCCGCCATTTGTCAGGCATCCATCGCCGCTGGAGGCGGAACGGGGCAGGGAGCGGGACAGGGTCTGCAACTCCTGGTTCTTGGTGCGGAGCAGCGTATCGCGCTTCTGCAGCTCCTGTTCGTTCTGCTGCAGCATCCGCTGGAGGGCCGTCAGCTCCTCCTCCAGATTCTGGCGTGCCACCGTCAGCTGGTCGCGCTCCGCCTTCAGGTTGAGGTTCTCCGTCTCCAGTTCGGCGAATTTGTAGAGGAACTCGGAGTTGCGGTCGATCTCACGTTCCAGCTGATCATCCAGCTCCTGGACCCGCTCCAAAGCCGACGTCTTCGTCTCCGAGTCCTCCATGAGGGCGGCCACGTCGAAGACGTTGTCCAGGTAGGCGGAGATCTGGACCTTCAGCTCCTCGGACTCGGTCAGCCGGATCCGCTCGAGGTACTTGTCCAGCCCCAGCGCCGTGAACTCATACTGCAGATGGACGCGGTAGTTCATGTCCTCCACGGAGTGGACCACGATGTTCATGAACTGCATGCACGCGACCATGAAGTCGATGTTGAAGGCCTCGAAGTTCATGAAGTACTCCATGAGGGTCTGGAAGCGCCGCTTCTCCTGGCACACGTCCTTGAAGTTATCAAAGGAACCCAGGATGATCTCATGGCCGCCCTTGACCAGACAGATGGCCGCCAGCAGCTCCAGCACCAAGGCCTTCGTCCTCAGCGACTTGTGGATGAGGCTCAGGGCAATGCAGTTGATGGCCTCCCGATGCTGGATGACCATATTGAAGCCGTACTTGTTGTTCATAATGGCCCTCAGGCACATGATCGACACGTGGATGTCGTCGGTGGCCGCGCCCATATTCAGCTTGGCGATGTGCCGCGATCGCCGCTTCAGGCTGGGACTGTCCATGGCATCGGCAATGGTCGGACGCAGGAAGCCGTAGGACGGATGCTGCTGCTGCTGCCTCGAGCTGTCCAGCAGGAGGAGCGAGCCATTGCCCAGACCCCCATTGTGGGGCTGGCTCTGGGGTGGACTGAGCGAGCTGTTCTGGCCGAGTGCCATTTCCACGCCATCACCGCCGCTGGTTAAGTTCAGGCGCTCCTCGGAGGTGCATTGGGCGCCCTGGAGACGCTGTTCGTGCTGCATCATCTGCAGACGAAAGCTGAGATAGTCCACCAGGGCGTCCAGGCCCTGGTTGCTGTCGTCGAGGAACTCCTTCACCCACTCAATGTGGTTTGTTCGCAGCGAGATCTCGAGGTCCCGCAGCACCTGCGTGGACGTCGACTCGCCTACCATTTTCCGTTTCTGGCAAAAAAAGTACAAGAGGTAAAGCTGTAAGTGTACAAGGAGAGAGAGAGAGAGAGAGAGAGAGAGAGTTGTGGTTGGATAGGAGGAGGATGCAGGATTCGGGAGCAGGATACAGGATTCGGTGGTGCAGGTGCAGCGGGAGACCATAGAGGGAGAGAGAGAGAAAGAGAGGGAAGAAGGAAGAAAAGAGATGGGAGTTTCGTGGTGGGTCGTGGCGTGTGTGTGTGTGTTTGTGTGTGTGTGTTTGTCAGTGTTTGGTGAGTAGAGAAATGAGAAATTTACACATTAATTAATGGAACAACAACAGATTTTGGTTTAAATTTTAAACATTTTAGTCTACAATTTGAGCTTTTGCCTAATGGCCGGTTAAAGGTTACAGGTTACAGGTTACAGGTAACAGGTTAAAGGACAAACAGACAACCAGACACCAAAACAAACCAGAGACCCAAACACCAATCGGATACATATGGCAGGTATGTATGTACTACAAGTATATATTTACATACATATGTATAAATAGATATCTATCTTACCCGATGACTGCGCGATGCCTTTGGGTCCAAATACGTCCGCAATCTGCTCAAGTAATGTGAGGGTGGATCCTTCGCCTGCACCATTTCCTACAGAGAAGTGAAAAGTATCCGATAAATGGGATTAGTTTAAGGATGTAGCACTAGAGCCCTGCACGAATCCACAGCCATACTCGTGCCACTCTTTAATGCCCTTCGATCTTTATGAATCCTGCCTTCAGTCAGATTCGGATCACCCCGAATCATCACTCTGAAATTACTCAAAATACACGACAGTTTTCCCTGTGCCCTCGGCCATTGTATCTATTGTATTGTATTGTATCTTAAAAATCTTGCAACATGCTCGAAACATGTTAAACGCTTCTAGCTAACGACTATCTTTGGTTTGAGTGTGGAAAAAGTATGAAATCAGATCACAATGCAATCATCTTCAGGGGAAATGGATGTGGCAGTGGCAGTGGCAGTGGCAGCGCCAGATGCAGTGGCTGTGGCAGTGGAGTTACCCAAGACCCGCTGTTCAATGAACTGAGCTCTGGGTTGGCTCTTCCGGGAGGTAGACCAGAAAGAGAGAGAGAGAGAGAGAGAGAGTGAGATCTCCTCAAGCATTAACACCAGGCGGAGGCTTAGCGGCTTTTACTTTTGTTTTTTATTTGTATTTTTACTGACGGCAGTAACTGCATATTTGTGTTGTACGATGATGTACCGTACCCATACCCATACCCATACCCATTCCCTCCCATCCCGAGCTGAGGCTGAGGCTGAGGCTGGGGCAGCGCGATCACATAAGCATCGATGGGTGCTTGCCTAACGTTGAACATTTTTGAACATTTTTTGAGCATTTTTTGAGCATGAAGCGTGGTATACTTGTTTTAGCTTTCTGTGTGGCTGGCTTGGCTTGGCTTGGCTTGGCTTGGCTTGTGTTTTGTTTAACTATGCCAACCACCAGCCAAAACCCCAAACCACAGCAGCAGCAACAGCAACGGCAACGGCAACAGCAACAGCAACAAATGGGATCCCAGAGATCCCAACCAACGCATGACTACAACCTAAACTATGTGTGGGTTTTGGTTGGGTTGGGTTGGGGTTTCGGATCGGGGAGTTGCACTCAAAGAAAAACCAGTTTCGATTCTTTTTCCTAGTCGAAGAGACCCCAAGAAATATCAACATTCATACCAGGTAACATATACACACACACATACGACTGCATATATACATATATGTATATATCTATAGATGGATAAAGATATATGTATATGTATGGAAGCGGCTCCAACAACGATTAAAAACTGCAATTTATCGCAGTCATAATAATTTGCATTTTGTCACTGTGAGCCTCGAAAGCGAGAGAGACAGAGACAGACGGAGAGAGAGAGAGAGAGAGATAGAGAGGTCCGTGGGATTGGCTTCCCTCGAGGAGTCTCTCAGCCACAGTCGTCCTCGAGTGGCAAGCTTCGCCTCCACCATCATCATCATCATCATCGTCGTCATCGTCGTCGTCGTCGTCGTCGGTCGGACTTGTCCCATTCTCTGTCTCGCGTGTCTGTCCGTGGGCTGCGTTTTCATTCATTTTCATGACTAGACTTACGCTTAAGAGTGGCTTTTACAGTGGGCCAATACGGTGAAAATGGCTATAAAATATCATGATTTGTATACACATAGATGGATACTTTCACAGCGTTATTTTTTTCTGCTTTGGCTTTCTGTTATATTTTTTTGCATTTAGAGCATCGATTCGCACAACAACATACATGTCGTGTGCTACATGGACAGCACATATGTCAGCACCATGTCAAATTTGAGTATTTGAGCTAAATTCATGATCTTTTATTACTTTCGCTTTGTTTATTTATTTTTTTACTTCCGATATGTGAGCTATCGATGCATCATACATCAAGAAAATAGATCGTACTTTATTTCAGCTCCATTGCTGAATATCAAATGCATGATACATGCATCATAATCACTAATCATGTCTTTTCATTGAAACTATCGTAGGAAATTGATCAGTGATCCCTGATCAAAGTGATCATAACGGCTGTTGTTTCTTTCGTGATTTTGTTTGGTTTAAACGCCACTCACGCCCACGGTGCCAATGGTGGTATCGTTTGAATTATGGAAAACAGGTCTCTGTCTGTCTGTCTCTGTGGCAGGCAGGCAGGCGGCATGCAGGCAGGAACCGGCAACCGATGTGGACAACAAGAAACAACACCAAAGTGTAGCCATGTTGGGTGTTTATGATATTTTAGCGTATGGCAGAAAATGTTTGACGCGAGCAAGTCCCAAGTCCCAGGTCCGAGTCCGAGCAAGGCATTCCTTCTTCCTGGTCTACGACTACGAGTGGTATTCCTCCGCACTCCACTCTGAAATACGCCTATGGCGAAAATATACTCGTATTTCCAGGCAGCATGGCAGTCCGTTGTTGTCTGTTTCTGGGTGCAGCTCTTGAAAATTCAGTGACCCAGTTACAAGCGAGATACATAGATGGATAGATAGATAGATGGATAGTTGGATGGTTGGATGGTTGGATACGATACGTGTAGAATCCACCGAAAAACGGGGCACGCTCTGGCGCAGACGTTAATAGTTTCGTCATAACTTCCAACACGCAATCTAGATTTGTCCTATACAATGTGGTATACGTAGTTGTATCTGTATCTGTATACAAAATAAACTTCCACCATATTCTCGTATACCTAATTTCGAGTGTCGCCTTCGTTGCCAAAATGTTTCATTTCTGGAATCAGACAGCACAAAGCACGCACTGCATAATGATTGACAAAAAGCTGTACGGAGAGACCTAAACACATGTTCTAGCAACAACAGTCATGACTGTAAGAGCACGTTTAAATCAGCTAAAAGGTCGACTCTCAAGTTCAAGTTTAAGTTTAAGTGAATGTCCGGTAGGGAGGCAACTGGGAAATGGAAAGTCAGAACCATCCTCAGTGATTGATTCAAATCAGTAGTCAAGATTTTCCATCGTTAAAGCCATTTGCTAATTGAAAGGGAACTTCGTTTCGTAAACGCCTTCGGAATTTCCAACTGCTTCAACACACACACAAGCACAAGCACAAGTTTGCTTTGTGTGTGTGTTTGTGTGTGTGTTGTGTGTGCAACAATTATATTGCGCAAAGCCATTTGCTGTGGGGTTTAATTGGAGCGGCGGCCACTCCACTTCTAGACGGCCTAAAGGTCAGTGTTCAAGGTGTCGCCGTAAATGGTGGAGGGACATCAACCAAAGTACTTAGCCCCAACCCCCCCACAGAGCCACTCCCATCTGCAATCCCCCCTTTGATCCCCAGCAATCAAGGGAGAGTTAGTCAGATTCCACAAGTTTTGCCTAAAACGGAAGTTCTGGCCCCCAGAAGCCGCTGATAGTAGTAGTATGTAGTTTTTTGTTTTTTTGCCTTGTTTTTGCAGCAATGAATTAGATATGAATAATAATAGCGTGAACAAAAAATAGAAATAAAACCCATTTGTTATGGCACTCACTTGATCGCATATCATGTCCCACTTCTTCTCGTCATCGTAGTTACGCAGCAGCTTTGCCTTGTCCGGTGGCAAGTCCATGGAGGCCTGGAAAAAAAAGTGTTGATGGTTTATTGAACCTGTGTTTATACATATGCAAGTAGGAAAGATAAAGGGGTAATTTTGTTGACAGATGGACTCTTAAGACCCATTGTGAGTGATGGCATCAACAGTGGGGAGTGGGGAGTGGGCAGTGGGGAGTATCATTCGAGAGGCCTTAACCATAGGCCTATTTGCTTGCTCATGCAAATATTGAATTATCACAGCAGCAGCTGCTGCTGCTGGCTGGGTGGGTGGGTGGTTGCACAGAGTTAATAATCCATAAAGTAGGGAGACAAAGATATGCTCCACTTCCCAGAAATTTCACAATTCCTAAACAGGCGGGGTCTTCTTCGACCACTGTGGCACGGTGGCATTCATTGGCTCTGACTGGCCTTAACGGACGCAACAAGCAGAACCAACAACAGCAAAATCAAACAAATCAACAAACAGAACCCATTCTTACCTGCAGGATTGTGTAAAATGGTTAAATGCACAATTTAACGGGAGGGAATGCACATGCACCATAATGAAATCGGCAAATATGCTTACGTGACTTCAATTTAATGTGCCTCTTTATTTTTTTCTGGGTGCAGCTGCAGTTGCAGTTGCAAGTTCTAATTAGACACTCACACACACACACACACATGCAGCGGCACAGACACAGACACACCTGATGATGATGATGATGGAGAGCAGGAAGAGGGTGTGCCGAGAACAGCGGATGGAGGATGGAGGATGGAGTGTGGAGTGTGGAGGAAGAGGGGGAAGACAAAGGAATAAAGCCATTATAATGGATGATCACACAATGAAGTTGGAAATCAGTTGACAATAACAAAATAAATGCTTATGAAGGGAGATTTCAGAGAGAGATTGAAATGCAGATGAGAACGAGGCATCGCAATGGAGTGTATTTCAAGTTGGAGTATCTGTTAGATATGAGATACATTTTGCCTTCTCTCCATTACTTTTCCATTTCATATTCTGCTACTGCAAGATCATTAAGTACAAAGTGACGTCGTCCCCTGCTATGAGGACCATCCACGCTCTCTCGGCGCTCAGGGAGACAAGCGATAGAAAGAGATGGCAGGTGCATATACAACAAATAGATGGTCCTCGAAAGAGAGCATCATTAGTAAGCAGCAAGGAGCAGCAATGGATCTTACAAATAGAAATCCTGCTTTGAGGTATACGTATTCTTCTTGAAAAACAAAAGTTAGCTTTTTTCATTACTTTTTGTTCAGAATGCACGTATTAATTTTAATTTTTTTTTAATTGAGAATGCACTTAATCGTAGAGTTAGCCTTTTGTTTAAAAATCAAGATCATCTGCCCTCACAGTCTTCTGTTTGTTTTTTTTTTCCAAGCTTTTTATTGAATGAGAATTCTTCCCATTGTGTTTTTTTTTTTTTATTTTTTATTTCACATTCAATTAGTGGAAATTTACATGCAGTTTTCGCAGCTTTGGCTGTGTGTTAATTAAGCTAAACAATTATTTAATTATCATTACGCTTGCCTCTGTTGTGTTGACTCTTTTTTGCAAAACGTGCTGAATGCTAAATATACATACATACATACATATGTATGTACATACATATGCATGTTTTGTGTAAAACATTTCCCATATGATAGGCACCAAATGATTGCAAAATATATTGATTAATTAATTGTTATGTTATGGGTGAACCCATTGCCCTTCCTCCCATTTAATAACCCCATTCCATTCCATTCCCCATTCCCCCCATCCCCCATCCCCACTCTCTACTGCTCCACACCCCGTTCCGCTCTGAGATCATCATTAAGGCTGAGTGATTTGCCTCGACGCGCTTTTCGTAATAAAAAAAAAAGCAGAAAACAGAAAACAGAAATGAAACAATAAATATGCGAATAAAAGAGTGCATAAAAAGGGAAAGAGAGAGAGAGAGAGAGAGCGAGAATAATAAGTAAACAAGGTGACAAAGAGACGGCGCAATGAGCTCTCTTCTCTCCTCCATATTTATGCCAGAGCAGAGCCTAAACTTTTACTATATACAAATTGGACATGATTTACATGACTTCATCATATAATACATATGTACATACAAATATCTCTCCGTTTCGTGTCTGTGTGTGTGTGTGTTTGTGTTCACTCGTACATAATGAATTACTTGACCGTCACACCGGATACGCATTTTAAATTTTTCCCTCAATTTGTGTTCTCGATCCGATCCTCCCCCTCCCCCAAACGCAGCTCGAGCCTATGTACACGTATCTACGGCCATGCGAGATGAGTAATAGCGTCTAGATAGAGTGGGTGAGTGGTACCTACATATGTAGGTGTTCCATGCGGCCGTAGGGCTTTGGGGCTTGGCGGCAGTTTCCTCCCATAAACATCTACGGTCATCGTCTGATAGCGGAAATACCAAATAAATACTCTACAATTGACCGATCCGAAGTCACTTTCATTCTTTATTAACAGTAACATATTTCCGCTTAGATATTCTACATAGAAGAAATCCCAACCGGGAAACTCCGAGTCAAGCTATGAATCATTGGCGATTTATTTTTTAGCACTTTAAAGTCGAATATTTAGGCTCTCAACAAAAGAATCTTTTAAATGCCAAAAGACTCGGACAATAGGAACTGTAGGCAGGTTCATCTGCGGTAATCTCTGTTCTTAGAAGAGTTCCAAGCATTTCCGTATTATTCTCTACCATTCTATTCTCTCTCTCTCTTACGAGTCGGTAACGTATAACTATATAAACTATATATAAACTATATGCTATATACTATATGCTTCTATGTTTTTTTGTTTCGTATTTGCAATATTTTTGTTTGCATTTTATATTTCTTGTGGCATTTTTCAACAGAACTCCGTATGATATCATTTTTTCCGCTTAATAAACCAAACCCCACATGCGGGGCACTTACATAATTTAAAGTGATTTCTTTTGCGTATCTTAAACATCAAGAACCGCCCGCAAAATGATTGTAAATAAATAAACAAATGTGTGTGTCGGTGAGTCGATTGCCGCATCAGTCGGTTGATAAAACAAAAATGCATTTGTTTATAAACTTGAGTAAATAAATATGGAACACAACATGCGTAAATATTCAATTCGCATGAAATTAAGTTATTCAAATGCACATTTACTCTCTTGAAGGTGTGGATGGAATATATTTCCATAATGATGATCGTGTGTAATCTCCGAAACCTAAATCTAGGCTGCACATTCATACATATATTTCCTAGAACTCCCCAGATGATCTTACATCCCCCATTCAAGTCCAAAGTCGTTTAACGTTTATCATCAATGTTTGCTATACACACACACACATATGTGCAAAAACAGATGTTATGTTTTTATCATTATCTTTGGGTTTTTCCTCTTTTTTTGCAGACCGCAAAGGAAGTGCACAGCAAATGGCGGGCCCTACAACTCCGATAAAGTGCCGCTAGATAAAGCCAAGCCAAACGGACAAAGCGGATGGCCATCTAGGCATCAGCGAGGGCCGCCAGAAGAGTTCCCATGCTTGCTTCTAGCTAAACTTCTTGGCCTACTCTCGCATTGAGCCAACGAGCATTTAACAATATTAACAACATTAACTGCTGTTGTGGTTTGTCAGCCATTGAAAATGTCATTAGGAAGGCGGCTGCGGCTGCCCCGTTTCACAAACCCCCCCCCCCCCCCCTCCCCCCTTTGGGCAATTGTTTATAGATTTCAGATTCTAGACCCCACAATGATTAAGCGAGTGAAAGTCGGTTGGGTTGGGTTGGGAAAGCGAATGGGGATGGGGATGAGGATTTTGTGCGGTTTAATCTCTCTCTCTCATGTATCTTTTGTGGTAATGACACCCACTATACGTATGTAAGAGACAGGAGGAGATAATGCCTATAATAATGCCATCAAATGAACATTTTCATGCATTCAAAGATACTAATAAATATGCCCACTTTTACTTTCAATTGTTTGATCGATGAATGACTGAAGAGACACTGCCATCTGTGTGGTTAGCTCTCTCTCTCTCTCTCTCTTAGTCTATGTCTCTCTCTCTTTGATCAATTGTTTGATCAGCTTGGGATGATCTGCATGGGCACCCTCGTCCGAATAGAAGACTGCCCCTGCCCCATTCATCATACATACATACATACATAAATATGTATGTATGTATGTTTACATATGTACAAAGTTCAGTAAACCCTCGCGATGGAGCCGCTATTTAACCGGAAACATCTGCAGCGGCGACTGCCTCCGATTAGATCCCACAAAACGCAAATTATTAGTGGCGAAAAATGGCATTTGTTGTTATTTATAAACCATGAATCAGACAAACAATCGCTTTTAGTCGGAAGGCGACTGGAGGCAACCGGAGGCAACCGGGGCTGCCACTCGCCACTTCAATTGGCAATTGGCAAACAGCACTTTTCGACTAAATTAAAGTACACACGAATTAGCCGCTCCAAGGAGACTCAAAAGGTACATACATATGTATATGTATATGTATATGTATAGGCGAGGCCAATGCTAGGGATTGAATTCGGGAGTGGGTGCTGGGTGGCGGGAGGGGTGGGTGCTTCCGAAATGGCAAACAAACAAACAAACAGCAAACGTTGGAGGGCAACGAAAACAAAACAAAACAAAACAGAAGCCGAGACACAGAAAAACACACTTAAAGAGTGCGAAAAAGAGGCAATGGGTTTTGGTGGACAAACAATAGAGAAGAATAAATAATAGCAGATAGCAAACAAAATGTGGTATCTATGGTCTGTCAATGTTTTGAATACCCTTGAAGTAGTATATTGATAAAAATCCACCAAATTAATCGATCCAAATTGTTCCAAATATGTATGTATGACAATACGTACGATATATACGATATAATTAATCGTGTATTTCCCCATAAACAACCAATCATCGTTCCATCCGTAATCCTAAATCAAGATGCCCAGATCCGATTCGATCCCCAATATGCAATAATGCCAAGTACATACATACATATGTACATACATACATACATATGTATAAAAGGGAACCTTCGCATGGAACGGAACCCGTTAGAGGAGCATATTTCTCAGTCAGTAACATGACGGACGATAACCCACAAGTCCCGTGCCCGTGCATATGAGTATAAATAAAGATTTTTTTCTTTTCTTTTCTCGTCTCCCCTTTTTTTGTTCTGTTCTGTTCTGTTCAGTCGGAGATAAGCCAATCCGAGCCAAACCGAGCCGAGCCAAGCCGAGCGGGGCGATGGGCATCCAGCAGCCACAAAGAAACCATGGAGGAGACAGAGAGAGAGAGAGAGAGAGACTGAGCGAGGAGTGAGTCAGCATTGGCACAGGGCACAGAGCAATGTCATAGGAACCGCATTAAGTGGGACAGAGAGGGCGACAATCGATCAATTTGCTTTAATTGCCATTAGCATGCCGAATTGGAGTGCCCGAGAGAACGACAGGGGCACATAAGAGAGGAGGGTAGTGGATCCAATGGCTGCTGTGGGTCACTCGCATTTGTTGTAGTTTTATGACGGTCAAAGCTAAGAGCTTTTTTTACTCTGTTATAGTTACTATTTGTGTGAAGTTTTTTGGCAATACAAAATCTTAATTACGTGGTCTTGTTTAGAGCCAGAAACAAAATTTGTGTAGTGGCTGCGGATGACAAGCGAATTCAAATGTAGTTGAGGCGGCACACGTTCACGTCTCCGGAGCAATGCAACAATATTAAGAATCAGCCAGACTTCAATCATCACTTTTGGGAATTCCACCCACAACAACATACAACATACAGTTTTCCAAATAATTCTGCTCCCATCCCACTGTGGCCTGCATTTGGAGTTAGAGTGCAAGCCAGAGAGAGAGATCAGAACACAGCAGAAGCAGAATCGAGGGAGAACACTGGCGCAGTGGTGGGTAAACATTTTCAGGGGGGTCCTAGGGGGTTTAAACCGTACGTACACATGTTCAAGATAGGGAAACATGGAACATTCTTGTTTTTCGAGGGATGGGACAACAATCTGATTAACATAAACCCTTCTCTTCTCCTTCGTACGCCTCTGAACACACAAAAACACAAACACAACACAACCACACACACATGCACATGAACAGAGTGCCTGACAAAATTCAAGCGAACAGTCGATGAGGTCATCAATCACATGCAACAACTGCGAGGGGTAGGAGAAGAGAGTGTGTGCGTGCGTGCGTGCGTGTGTGCGTAGGGAGAGAGAGAAGCTTGAGGAAGCCAATCCTTGGATTAGAAGTACGGCCCCATTAAAGTCTCCCATTTCGCGATAAACCGCGCGCTCGAGACTCACCAGAACTTTGGCGAACCGCCGATCCAGCTCATCTGTGGTGGGCATCGGCTGCTGGCTGCGACTCCGCACGCTCGGCTGCCGGATGTGATGGTACTCGGTGCTGGGGCCGATGTCGTAGCGCAGGTCTTGCTTCTGCAGCGTGCCGCCCCCGGATGCAGGACCGTTGTGATAGTGGTGTCCATTGCGCAGTGTGGCGTGGGAGCTGTGGTGTGGATGGTGCTGCTGATCATCTGAATCCACATCGACAGTGGTGATGTTACGGGACTTGACTGCACCCATTATTGTGGCAAAGCGACTGCTGCCGCCTGCTGGCGCTGACGCTGATGCTGCGCCGCCACCTCCGCCTGGTCCGGCCCCTCTGCCTGGTCCTGCTCCTGCGCCACCGTCGTCGCCGGCTTCGATGCTCGCTGCCGTGAGCGCTGTGCTAAGGGATAGGGAAAGGGTCCCCCATACAGTGCGACAGAGTGCGCGGGTGCGTTCGGGGCAACTTGAAAGTTGCTCTTTGATTTCGTTGAAGATATCCAAAGCGGCTGCCTTTTCTTCTTGTTGTTGTCCTCCTCCTCCTCCTCCTGCTCCTGCTGCTCCTGCTGTTGCTGCTTTTGTAGTTGCTGTGGTTAGCGGCCTGGGACTTTTTGTTTCTGTTGGGGCGACCGAACGATCGAATTTTTAATACTGTTGACTAATTGAATTACATTTTTTTTTTCATTTTTAAATGTACAATTTCATAATAAAAAAAAATCTAAGCAAAAAATTTAAACCACAATTTATTACTGCTGAAGCGGCTGCAGCGGCGGCGACAGCGGCGGGTGCTGCTGAACAAATACACACAGACACAAATACAGACAAAGCCAGATTTCAATGAAAGGCTCCTTCCGAAGGCGACGCCTTTTGTGCTTTGTTCGCGACACGCTCCGCTTTCGTTTTGACTAAATGGCTCAACGCGAATCGCGGAGACGTTGGATTTTTTTAAACCTCACTTTAGTTGCATTTAAACTACTAGAAAAAAAAGTGTAAACTAAATGGCACTGCAGTTGTATGCACTTTTGACCGACCGCGCGACCGTCTGCATTTGACACCAACGCACACACACAAGCAAACACACCTAAACACGGCTCCTCGACTGCTGTTATTTTGACTCTGCAGAATCTCGTTACAAATTTTTCGCTCTTTCTAAATTTTGACTTAGTAATTTATTTTAATAAAAAAAATATCGCTCCAATATTCAATACGCGTGTACTAGGTTCTACTAAAAACTGTCTGTTGTTATTCGAGGAAATGACGGTACGTAGTGTTAAATATAAATTCATATCAATATATCGATACATATGTATGCGATAGTATTCTATGGGCGTATGACACTACACGTAGCTACTTCACGTATCTGAGAGAATGAGAAAACTGAAACAAAACTAAATAACTCTAAAACGCCACCACTCCGCGATATATATTTCTTTTGCTTTCATTACAAGCTCTTTTCGTAAGGCTATCTCTGTATTTCATATAAGAGAGGTAGTCTAATACGAGCATTATCGAAGCACCTGTGTTGGAAACAAATATATCGGTATTTTTGTGCGATAAGCGAAACTTATCGGCGTTTGATTTTGAAAATAAAAATATTGTGATTGTTTTCCCATTGTTTTCCACATTGTTTTCATACGCAGACAGTATTTTCCGAACCTCAAAAACATTGATACAAGTAAGGTGGTTTGTCGGAACGGGTGGGCGGAACCAAGAGAGAGAGAGAATGTCTTCGCTTGTCTTCTCCTCTTCCTTTGCATTTGTTTTAAATAAATCTTACCCAAAAACTTAGATGGCCGTTCGCTCTATCTATCCCTCTTCCCCACTATATCTCTCACTGTCTATCACATGTGCAGATACTTCTTATACGGTATAAACAGTTTTCGATAGATTGCGCCGATTCTTATTAGAGCTCTCCAGCAAACGATATTAATATCGATTGCAATTTGACAAACCAGTGTGGCCAGAGGCTTTTTGAAAAACCAAAACAATAGAGCTGGAAAAACAGTGATGTTTGGTCTATCGATTGATTGTAACAAGCGAAAAAGTAAAAATATCAGATTTTTTGCCGAAAACCCGTGATTAGACATAGTTAATTAGTAAAAACCAGCAAGATGGGTACACCGCGCAGGGGATTCAACAATTTATCGCCGTACTCCCAGGGAATGGGACAATATCCGTCCCAAGGCTCGGAATACATGTCGCAGCACGTTGGCGGACTGCAAGCACCCCAACAACCCAATTTTGGCTTCTACGAGGACAAACAGGGTTTCAGTCAGCCAAAGCCAAGCACTCCACATTTCTATCAAAACACGGCGCCCCAGGAGCAAATGCACCGTTCACGGCAGCAACAACAAATGCCGTATGGACAGGGCCGTGGTCGGAATTTTGGTCGAGGAGGAGGGGGCTTCAATCGCAGACCCCACCATCACTTCAAAGATCAGGGCTCCCAATACTTTCATCCCTCCATGCTGGAGGATCCTTGGCGCGACTTAATGGCCCGCCACAATGCCATCTACGCACCCAGTGTGGCTGAGGAATAAGTCGGGTTAGAATGTAGCTAGTTTGTAACATTTTATATATTAGGCAACAGTTTCCAATAAAAAGAAACTCGTTTGTACAGTAAGTGTTTAAATTAAAAGCCCACATGTAAGATGCCCGGAGAGAAGGCATCAGAAACGTTGCTGCTGGAGCTGCTTCTTTTCCAGATACTTCTCCCAGTCGGCGGCAATGCGATTGTATATACCCATGGCGGAGCGAGCATCTTCTACGGAGTTGTGCTCGCCGGTTTGGATTTCCTGGCCGAGTACGGCCATGGTGAGACGCTTGAGACTTGGAGTATGGCCGTTGGAGACGAGCTTGCAGAGTGGCTTGTAGCGGGAAGTGTCGCGAATCTGTTCGAAGGGATGCTTGATGTTCAGGACGGCGAGATCGTTGCGCAGGGCGTGGCCGACGAGTATTTTGCCGTGTAGCAGCTTCACAACCTCGTCCTGGACGGTGGCAAAGTCTTCGGCATTCTCAATATCATGCGGGCGTATGCCGGAAACGCTGGTTCTATAGTCTGTAACTGTTTGGCGCGGCTTTACGTACTTGTCCAACAGAACATGGCCCGCACTATTCACAACCGAGACTCGTGCCAGCATGTCCTCTTGTCCATTGTGGCCCACTCCAACCATCTCGCAGTCCATGGCCAAATAACGATTGCGCTGCGCCAACTTCCTCTGGCGTGTGCGTGCCGATTTGGTTAGAGGCTCGGAGCCAGGTGCGGATCCTTCCTCAGTTGCTTTCGCCACCTGCACCTTGTTCTCGCTACCCGAGGCTGTGGCAGCCAGCCAATTGGATCCGGCAGCGCGTCTGTGTACATTTGGTTGCTTCATCTCCAAGCGTTCCATTGAGGTATGAAGCTTACAACTCTTTGGACTCACATTTTTGTCGCTGTTGTTGTTGCTGATCCTGCTGGTATTGGCCTTGTTGCGGTGCAAGTCAAACTGCTTCTGACGCTGCTCTGACGACGACATTGCGATGTTTGTACATCAATAGATTCCAGAGATTCCGAAACAGGCATACGATTTTCAGATTGTTCTCAATGAAAAATGTGTTTTTTTTTTTTTTTTGGATCCAGCTCGAATTTGACTGACAGAACGGTGTGCCCGTTTCTTACATCTGAATAATTACTGTGTCAACATGCTATAGCGACTATCGATTAACATCGACATATCGGGTTTTTACTGAATTCGTTAGGCGGCGGTCACATAAAAAACCTTTATTCTTTGTTTATTGTTGCATTTTCTGAATATGTATGCATAATTATGCAAAGACATTGCAACAAACATCTTCAGCGGTTGTCCAACAACCACACGACCTTTGCAAGTGCATCATCATAAGTCCATGGACCGCTTTTCACCTGAGAGTCCATTCCGATTGAAAATTGATTTGTACTGGGCCTCCGGCTGTTGGTATGCGAACAGGAGAACAGAAAAACATAGCTGAATACGGCCACCAAATGCAGATGCAATCCTTTCACACGCGCTGCGGCCGCTCCATCAGATTGTACAATGGCAACCGGTCGGCGCAGCGCTCGATGCGAGATTTCAGCCATGCTCTGGTGTTCAGTGCCGAGCCTCTAGAGGACGATGTCCTCTTCGAGGTGGTCATTGAGAAGAAGGTGAGTAGCAGGCGACTTGGCAGACTTGAAGGTTTTTTTATCTCCTGAAATATTTTCTTGAAGAACACTTCTTGGGGCGGCAGCATCGAGATTGGAGTTACGGCCGAATCTCCAGACGATCTCGAGCTGGTGGCTTGCGCCACAGCCATGAGGAACGGCACCTGGGTAATGTCAGGTATCGATGTCCGCAAGGATGGTCGCCGGCTGTTCGAATTCTATGGCACAGATTTGGAGACGCTCAACGAGAGCGATCGTGTGGGTGTTATGCGCACATCCAGCAATGATCTTGTCTTCTATGTGAACGGTGAATCTCAAGGTGTGGCCGCCAAGAACATGCCCAAGCCCCTCTGGGCCCTCGTCGATCTCTATGGGCGTTGTGTACAGGTTTCATTGTGTCCCCGCGATGCCCACGGCTCAGGAGAGGTACGAATGAAGCAGGCATTGATTTCGATCGCTAATACCATTTATATTTTGCATAGCTACTGGACTCCCCCCTGCAGCAGCCACTTCAGCAAGTTGTACAGAATCTAGATGTGGCCATGAACGTAGACGTCAGCGTGGATGGTACCAATATGACGGCCCTGGCCATGCTCAATCTGAATGGAGGTGTAACTTCGGGCTCAGATTACTACGATGTCAACGATCGCCTGCGTTTCCACACCCGCTGTGGATCGCTGGTCAAGCTTTCGCCCAATTTCCGTTCCGCGGAGCGACGTCGTCCCCTGGACGAGTTCAACAATGGCGTGGTGATGACACACCGTCCGCTGCGGGACAACGAACTCTTTGAGATACGCATCGACAAGCTTGTGGACAAGTGGTCGGGGTCCATAGAGGTGGGCGTTACCACCCACAATCCCACCGTGCTGCACTTCCCAGCCACCATGACGAACATGCGATCGGGCACCATCATGATGTCGGGCTGTGGCATCCTCACCAATGGCAAGGGCACTCGCCGCCAGTACGGAGAGTTCAACCTGGACGAGTTGCGCGAGGGCGATCGCGTGGGGATGATGCGCAAGGCCAATGGAAACCTGCACTATTACATCAACGGCCAGGATCAGGGCGTGGCTGCCACGCGAGTGGCCTCCACTTTGTGGGGCGTCATCGATCTGTATGGCATGACCATCAAGGTGACCATTGTCGACCGCGATGAACGCGAGCAGCAGAACCTCGTCACCAGGCGAAACAATATCGTGGCCGGCATGAGCTCCTGCTCTGGCAGCAGCACTCTTCAGCAGCAGCAGCAGCTCCAACAGCAATCATCGGGCACTCCCACTCTGAGTCTGCTCAGTCCGGAGAGTGAAATGATTGTGGCTGGGGCCGCTGGTGGGCTGAGCGAGACCATATCGAGCACACGGGCCATTGCTCGGAACGATGACCGCCTGACATTCCATCACATATGCGGCACTCATGCCACAGTCACCCAGAGCGGCCGCACAGCTCTGCGCCCCAAGTGAGTAATTTGAATAGTTTGTATTGAGTTTCTGCTCAACTGTTCTTCTTGACCTTCGCTTTGCCAGTGCCGCTGATGACTTCAACAATGGGGTGGTCCTCACGCGTCGTCCGCTGAGGCCGAACGAACTCTTTCAGGTGCGTCTTGAGCGTGTGGTCACCAAGTGGGCTGGGTCTGTGGAAATGGGCGTGACCACGCACACCGCCGACGAGCTGGACTTTCCCTTTACCATGACCAATGTTCGGTGAGTCTTCCATTCCATCCACTTATATTGAAGTTTTAATCTGAGATATTTACTTTAATATGTAGATCCGGCACCTGGATGATGACTGGCAATGGGGTCATGCAGAATGGAGTCACTGTAATCGAGCAATATGGTCAGAATCTAGACCGACTGCAGGTGGGCGATCGCGTGGGCGTAGTGCGCAAGGATGATGGCACTTTGCACTTTTGGGTGAACGGCGTCGACCAGGGTCCTGCCGCCAGCAATGTCCCCGAACGTGTATATGGGGTAATAGATCTGTACGGCCAGGCGGCCCAGGCGAGCATTGTGGACACATCGGAGTGTGGCAGCCCGGACACGGGCAACTCGACCATCTCGAACACGACGCTGTACAGCGAGGTGCTGCCCCTACGCTTCCACAGCATTCATGGCGCCAATGCGGGCATCTCGAACAGCGGCCTCACCGCCTCGCGGCCAAATTCCCTCGCCGAGTTCAATGATGCGATTGTGTTCAGCAATCGGCCACTGCGGCAGCGTGAACTCTTCGAAGTGGAGCTGGAGACGATGGTGCGGCATTGGTCGGGCAACATAGAGATTGGAGTGACGGGCACGCGCCCGGAGGACATCCAACTGGCGCCCAATGCCACCGACCTGGAGGCCAACGATACAATCATCCTGTGCGGACCCATGATCTTTCACAATCGTAAGACAATACGCACGAATATCCTGCTAGATCTGGACACCCTGGGACCCAGCACTCGGGTGGGCGTGATGCGCAACGGGGACTTTATCCACTTCTTTGTGGATGGCATGGACCAGGGCCCGGCCTGTGAGTGCCATGCTCCCAACATCTGGGCCATCATTGACCTGTACGGACAATGTGCGCAGGTCAGTCTGACGCAGAGCCAGCTGGACATCCGTGCCCCGTATGCCACCAGCGAGAATTCGCAGAGCTGTCAGGCCACTTCGGTCATTCAGCATCCCGCCATGGAGACGAAGCACCGCTGGACCTGTGTCTCCGGCAACGTGAGTCTGACCAAGGACTGGACCGAGGCCTCCCGTTTCACTGGATCCACGGCCGCCCTTTCGCACTGCCTGGTATTCTCTGAGCACCCGCTGAGCGTGGGCTCTCCCTTTGAGATCAAGATAACGTCCATTAATCCCATGTTTGCGGGCTGCCTCAGCATTGGGGTTACGGATCTGAACCTCAGCGATGAGAGCGTGCGCAAGAAGCTGCCTACGAGCCTAAAGCGCATTCCGGCCAACGTTTGGTATGTGACTGGGAACGAGGTTAGCTTCAACTCGAGCTGTCTGCAGCGGTCGTTGGCCTCGCTCGAGTGGCTGCGTGTGGACGATCGCATCACGCTGGAGCGCGTCGAAAACTCCTCCCTGAACATGCTGCTCAACTCGGAGAACGTGAACATACAGTTTCAGAATATACCCAATGATGTCTACGTGGTGGCTGAGCTACGTGGCTCGACAATGGGAGTTCAAGTGATCTCCGCACAGGGCCCGGCCTCTCCTCTGCGGCCCTGTAGTTTGCGGCTGCAGGACTCGATGGACTTTGGCATCGACCCGCTCAACAAACAAGACAGCTCCATGCTAGAGTCGATCGACTCTGAGGCACAGAACTACGAGTTCGTGGACATAACGCAGAAGAATGCGCGTCTCAGTGAGGACCGGCGCAGTGCGGCGAGATCAAAGTCGTACAATCAGGCCATGGTGTGCCTGAACAAGCCACTGTGCAAGGGTGAGAGCATCAGCATCAAGGTGGATGCCCTGAACAACAAGTGGAAAGGCACCCTGGGACTGGGCGTACTCTCGGCCTGCCCTCCCACTCTGCCCATCTCCTTGCTGGACTTCAAGCGCAGCTGCTGGCTGGCCACCCACGACTATGTGAACATCAATGGCCAGGTGCTGGCCTCCAAGTACGGCGAGGCTCTGGACCAAATCCAAGTGGGAACAGTCATCACATTGACCCTCACCCATGCGGGAATGTTGAGTGAGTGCGCCGTCCAATCGATTCAAAGATATATATACATATATATATTTGTATTTGTATCTTTTAGTCATTATGGTTGGATCAACGAATCTGGAGGATTTGGCCAGCGGTTTGCCCAATCATGTGTATCCCGTGTTTGATGTGTATGGAAAATGCGAGAAGATCACCTTGATAACGGGCAGCGATGCCGCGCGCAATGGCAACGCAAATGGCACCCCCATACTGGAGGCACCCGAGGCCCTTGAGCTGGACAATGCTGGCATGCCGCAGCAGTGCGAGAAGGCGCACCTGGAGATGCACGAAAAGGAGAAGGATACGGAGCAGATGAGCGAATCTGCCAGAGATGGTCCGTCCACATCGGCTGCTCCCACGAATGCCATGTGAGTAGAAGGCATGTAAAACGATCGACATCGATTCTATTTTGAGTTGTTTTTATTTTTTGCCTGCAGGACTCGTTCGGTTATGGAGAGCGTATCGGAGAATTTACTGCTGAACATCTCCATAAAGAATCGTACTTTAGAGCAGCAGAGAAATGAAATGGGTGGATCCTCATCGACTTGGTAAGGAAACTCCGCTGCTCGTTACAACGTTATACATATTTCTCATCATATTTCCTCTTGACAGCTGCCTGCGCGAGTCTCTCCAGCTCCAGCATAACACCAACTTGAATATTCAACGCAGTCAGAGCACTCAACGCTTTCAGAACTCCCTGAATAGCTCCACGACAGCAGCAACAGCAGGAAGTGGGGGGCCCAGTGGTTCCGCGGGAAATGCCCAGCATCTGAGCAACTCCAGTGTGTACGACACCAACAAGGAGTACGACGAGCTGCCGAATCCCGCCTTGACGAATTCAACCTCTGTTGACGAAGGGTCGGCAGCGGCGGTGGCGACGACATCGGCAACGTCGGCCACCGAGCAGAGCGAGAACAACGCCGAGGCAGCGGAAATAATCGGCAGCCATGAGAGGGAACTGAGAGAATTGTCGGGGGAGCCAGCGGGATCGATCGATAATGTTTTGGAAGACGATGAGATCGACTACATGAACCATCTACTGTTGCTGCAGCAGCTGCAGCAGAACGAGTACACGCGCCACCACCTGATGCCGGATCAGACATCGCTGTTGAACTTGGATCTGAATCTGCCTTCCCTCAATTCGCTAGAGTCGGATACGAACTCGTCCGCCCAACAGCGAGCCGAGTCCCTGCGCTCCGCAAACGCAGCGAGCCTGGAGCAAAACGATTGCGAGTATCTGCGGCAGGTGAGGCGTTTCTGTGTCTCGCTGGTGTTGCCGCAGGCCTTTTTCGACAGCCGCCTGGAACCGATTTGCTTCTGTCTGAAGTGCAGCGGACCCAGCAATGGGAACGGCGACAAGCTGGAGGGCTGGGTCTACTTCAAGCTCAACCAGCAGACGGTGAACGTATTGAGCACCTCCGTGACAGCAGCTTCGGCGAGCGGCGGCTCTTCGTCGACGGCGGCCCAGGTTCATTTCGATCTAAACGGGGATTGGCTGCCATTCTATTACATGACGCGGGTGGACAAGATACGGGCCATTTTAGATCGGGGGCAACCGCTGCCGCTGGAAACCGATGCCGACGAGGAGACGGCCGCAGCGTCAGCTGCGGGCACGCACAAGGACGAGCCGGGCACCCGGCTGGAACTGTACTACTCCCCCAACGCCACAGTTATTGAGCCCGTGCTGCCGCAGCACCACTATGTGTCCGAGCAAGGACTGCATCGTATTTCCACCTCCTTCGAAGTGTATGTCCGTCGCCAGTCCATTTCCGGAGTGACCACCGGCAGGGCGGCGGCCGAGGCCAAGCGTCGCAGCATGGGCTCTGTCGATCACGATTCCGGATCGGGTTCGGTACAAGGCCAAGCTCACGATACCGGCGCCTCGCCGCCTGCCCCCAGTGAGTCGTCGGTGCATCTCCTAAACGATCTCTGCTGGTTCACCAAAGAGGCTGGTGCCTGCATAATCAACGCTTTAATAATTAAATTGGATCGAATCGAAGAGCAGGAGCACTGAGCACTGAGCACGAGCTTTCAACACACTAGTCACAGCCGACTTACATATATGTATGCCTAATTCCCATTAAATACTATCCCTTGTATTCACGCCAAGCTTCAAACACCAAACCGCATTCGCATTCCTCTTTGTAAACGAGTTTCTATCGTCTTGTAAGCGCCAATAAAGTTAATATCAAAGTTAAGCAGTGCGTCTTACATCCAAGGAAAGGCATATATCTCCCAGGAGTGAAAGATACTTTAAGACTTGAGTCGTCAATACAACGTGCATGGGCGTCGAATGGGGGATTCGCCAACAAGGTGGAAGAGATTGTGGCGGCAACCACAAAAAGGCAATGCTTGATCAGAGTTTCTGAGGTGTTTTCAATCCTCCACTGTTTACGCTGAACAGGTCATTTTATAATGATATATAATTTTTTCATTTTTCACATCTAAACATTTCTATTTAAGCGGTTTAAATGAAAATGTTCCAATTGTGCCCCGATTTTACCCTTGGATTTCCAAGAAGGTAAGCTTTTTACAATATGACAATCCAGAAAACAGTAGTTTTGAAAAACTTGGAAGTTTTTGTGTCCTTAATCCTTTGCAACCGATAATGAAACGAATGAAAAAGACCGCTCATAAGCCGCCTACCCAGTGTGCTCCCAAATGAAAAAAAAAAAACAAAAAACAAAAAAAAAATATCTCTAAACATGCTTACACAATTTGCCAATTTATTTGTTGCTTCTACATGCACCGAATTGATCTACATTCATACATACCGATTGATTTTATTTTTTGTTAATTCGTCCAGAAATTCAATCCAATCGATCCCCGAACCGAACCGAACCGAACCGAACAGATACGAAACGAAACGAACCGAACAGAGTGTCATACAAACCCAATGTGCTATACAATACACCCTATAAATAAATACCAAAAGAACTGAACTCTTTGCTGCTCATATTGTAGGCTGTTGCTTGGAGCTGTTTTTTTCCTCTTCGCTTTATTGTTGATGTTTTCTTGTTGCTGCTGCGATTCGATTTCCTCTTTCTATTTGAACTTCAATTGAAAACTTGAATTGAACTTTCCTTCAATGCAATCAATCTATACAATCTCTTTCAACGATAATGACATTTGGATTAATTGATGCTCTCCTTTTGGTGCTTAGGGCTCCGATAAGAAGAAGAAGTCCGGCAAGGCCACTGAGCTGCCTCTGGAGGTGTCCACACACGGCTTCAGTCCCGTGGATCTGAGCAACTACATACAGCAGGAGGCCAAAATGATTGGCAGCGACCTGAAGGAGACGGAGCGTATCGATGCCAGAAATGCATTGGAGGAATTCGTCTACGATATGCGCAACAAGCTGCAGGTACGTGACTCAATCAGTGGCACTGAGCTGTGGGCTGACATTTCCAAAATCTATATTCTATTCAGGGTGGACCCTTGGAGCGGTTTGTGCTGGAGACGGAGCGCGAGGCTATTGTATCGCAGCTGAATGATCTCGAGAACTGGCTGTACGAGGATGGTGAGAACTGCGACCGTGAGACTTATGCCAGCCGTCTGGAGGCGCTGCATAAGAAAACGGACCCCATCAAGCAGCGGGCCAATGACTACGATCAGTGTCCGGCCGTGTTTGAGGAGCTGAAGGGCAGCATTGCCATTGCCCGTCTGGCGGTGGCCGAGTTCCGCAAGGGACTCCCCAAATACGATCACCTGACGGAGACCGAGTTCATCAACATTTCGGAGACTGCGGAAAAGGCCCAAAAATGGCTGGATGTCAACCTGGCCAAGTTCACGCAGTCGCCACGCACCGTCGACAGTCCCGTCCAGCTGGCGGCCGTTCGTTTTGAGGTTCAGTCTCTGAATGCCTGCGTCAGCTCGGTGGTCAACCGTGCGAAACCGAAGCCGGCTCCGGCCAAAACGGCGACACCGCCCAAGGATGCCGAAGCAAACGCAGAGCAGAACGGAGGCGAGCCCACTGGCAAGGCCGGCGAAAAGATGGACATGGACAACAATGCACAGAGTGCGTCCGATCCCAACATGGATGTGGACTGATGTGTGGGCCACACCAGCCTGTGGTTGTCCGCCCATCAACGGTATTGGCTAACAATAATAATTATAATAATAATAATTTAACGGTCAACATATATGAGAGAGAACATTGTATATGCACACGCTTCAGGACTAGCATACAATACAATACAAGCCACGAAAAATCTACACAATCAAGGAACAGAAACAGAATCAAAAAACCAAACACCAATATAAATATTAAAGAACAATCTTCTGCTGCATGTTGTGTGGATATTTCAACACAAAAATTAACATAAAACAACTTCTAATCGACCATTTTTCATATATTTGAATAACAAAAACAACCAAACGACCCTAAATGAATGGAATTTAAATAATCAAATAAAAAAATGATGATTCCAAATAAGCAAAACGATTTTCGTTCTCTTCGAATGGCGATTTGTACTTTAATTAAGTCTTCTGTATTTTTTTAGATTTTTGCACTACTATTATAGTACTGGGATATAGTATTGTATAGTATTATATTACATGCATAAGTGCATTGCATTTTAATACCTGGAACTCGAAAAATATGGGAGTATATTAGATTTATGGTGAGAGTGGATGCGTATCACACCCATGAGGAAGCGTTTTCGACCCCATAAATTAATTTGATCAGCATCATAGCCGAGTCGATTTATGTAGTCTATAGGAACTAGAGCAACCAAATTTTGTATTCAGACTCCAAAGACATCACACAGTTACAGGTGGCCTTTAAAACTTCGCCTCGCGCCCTTCAGCCACCACAAGGAACGAAAATCTGTGGCATACACAAAAATCATAGAAAATTACCGTATATAGTAGATCTGCCGAATCTGGACAAGATCGTATTATTATAGCCAGAAGGAACATATTATTCCATTCCATGCACTTACGCATTCTCCGTCTCTCTCTCACACACTACTCTTCCCCGTGGTACTTCGAGGGCCTCGGCGCAGTATCACGGACCTTGAATTTTTCCACCTATAGTTCAAAACTAAACCAGGAACTAATCCCCAAATATGCAGTGAATATTGGTAACATTTATTGGTCAGATTTCTGTGTGTTACTGCATGTCCCAAAACAAGCAGTGGGGCCTTCCGAGTACAGTATTTGAGATGCGGTTGCGGCCTCCGATGGACCTGCCAGGTGCTAATCCATGGAAAATGTTAACTGCCGATCCCAAGGCGCGCATGCGACTGTAAGCGATGTCAATGGTTGCCAGCTGAAGTACGAGGTGGAGACAATAGAGACCTCGGACCCGGAGATTGAACTCACTTCGACCCATGTGCGGGATAGCATCTGATCTACGAAAATCATTTGCGAGCGCTGCACTATCTGGTGGTCGTGCTGGCTGCGCCATCTGAGCCGGGGAAGTCGCACGGCCTGACAAATGGAGAGGAGATATTGTACCTCAGGGGCATTTCGGTAGCCTAAGAACCGCCAGCCACCTTTCTCAGTGCCACGAGGGCCTACGTAGGAGCTCGATGGGGAGCTCTGGTGAGTGCTCTGCAGTGAGCTCTGGAGGAGATCTAGGACATGGAGCACATCATGATCGAGTAATTGCGTGTCTATCACAACATAGACACGCAGATGCTCGATCATGAGGAACTCCATGTCCTAGATCTCCTCCAGAGCTCCTCACTGCAGGCGATACTGCACGTTACTGATTAACGCGTTGTTCCTGGGTGCCGCTGTGATGCATTAGTCGCTGCATCAGCGGATCCCGGAATTGGGAATAGCCACAAGAGCTAGATCGTCAGATCCTGGCTTTCTGCCTAGGAAGACCTGGATGGAGAAGTAGTCATGAGCGTTTGCCACATCCTCTCGCAAATGCAATCCATACTTACGACTTTCTCCAAATCACACATCTAATTGTAGTTCAGCCCTCCGTAAAGAATTTGTCCATAGGTTGGCGGAAGCCGGAGCGTGCAATGATCGAGTACTCGTTGTGGTTTGGGCATCGGAGGCAATCCATGATCTTCGTTTTGCGTGCCGCCCCCTGTTCCATGGAATCAAATGGGTTAGAAGAAGGCAGGCGCGTGCGACTGTGTTGTGGACTCACATTCAGCGATGCAATTAAATAGACTGATGGATGCTCTTCTGCGGCTATCCGACGTGCAAGTACAGAAGGTTGGGATACCGTGGATTTTGGTCTCGAGATTTAAAGTTTACCAATTCTGTCATCCTCGTTCCATCACGCGCGAACATCTGTTTTCTGGCTGGGTCGTGGGTCAGTGCGTTGACTTCGTACAAGTAGACCCTCGTGGCACTGAGGATGCTGGCAGCTCATAGGCTATGGAAGTGCCTTTGAGGTACTATATCTTCCTTCCATTCCCCAGTCCATTCGACTTCCCCTTCTCAGATGGTGCGGCCAGCACGACCACCAGACACTGCAGTGCTCGCATAAGTTTTTCGTTGATCCGATTCTATGGCGCATATGGGTAAGAAGCGAGTTCAAGTCAATCTCAGAGTCTAAGGGCTCCGTTGTCTCCACCTCGTAGTTTGGCTTGAAACCATAGAAATTGGTTACAATCATATGCCCGCCTCGGGATCTGCAGTTACAATTTTGCATTCATTAGCACCAAGCACGTCCATTGAAGGCCGCAACCACATCTCCCAAATAATATACTTGGAACTTTCTGCCCAGAGTACGGCGTTCAGTTGCCTTGACGCCTGGGAGGAGCACCAAAGGCCCTGGTTGAGCTCCTTGTGCTTGACCTCACTGCACTTAATCACTTTCCACGAAAACAATTTTCCAAAATTTAGAAAAAAAAAACTTTACAAAAAATTAACAATTTATATACGAGGCATTGATGTTGCTCGAACGGAAAACAAACTTATAATGAACTGAGATCCAAATACGTCCCAAACGAACAAGTTCAAACTCAGAGACTCCTTAGATTAGTTTTTTCAAAACTACTATTTTCTGGATTGTCATATTGTGATAAAATGCTTACCTTCTTGGAAATCCAAGGGTAAAATCGGGGCACACTTGGAACATTCACATCTAAACATTTCCATATAAGCGGTTTAAATGAAAATGTTCCAATGTTCCAGAAAACAGTAGTTTTAGAACACACGCGAAAAAACTAATCTAAGGAGTCTCTGAGTTTGAACTTGTTCGTTTGGGACGTATTTGGATCTCAGTTCATTATAAGTTTGTTTTCCGTTCGAGCAACATCAATGCCTCGTATATAAATTGTTAATTTTTTGTAAAGTTTTTTTTTTCTAAATTTTGGAAAATTGTTTTCGTGGAAAGTGATTAAGTGCAGTGAGGTCAAGCACAAGGAGCTCAACCAGGGCCTTTGGTGCTCCTCCCAGGCGTCAAGGCAACTGAACGCCGTACTCTGGGCAGAAAGTTCCAAGTATATTATTTGGGAGATGTGGTTGCGGCCTTCAATGGACGTGCTTGGTGCTAATGAATGCAAAATTGTAACTGCAGATCCCGAGGCGGGCATATGATTGTAACCAATTTCTATGGTTTCAAGCCAAACTACGAGGTGGAGACAACGGAGCCCTTAGACTCTGAGATTGACTTGAACTCGCTTCTTACCCATATGCGCCATAGAATCGGATCAACGAAAAACTTATGCGAGCACTGCAGTGTCTGGTGGTCGTGCTGGCCGCACCATCTGAGAAGGGGAAGTCGAATGGACTGGGGAATGGAAGGAAGATATAGTACCTCAAAGGCACTTCCATAGCCTATGAGCTGCCAGCATCCTCAGTGCCACGAGGGTCTACTTGTACGAAGTCAACGCACTGACCCACGACCCAGCCAGAAAACAGATGTTCGCGCGTGATGGAACGAGGATGACAGAATTGGTAAACTTTAAATCTCGAGACCAAAATCCACGGTATCCCAACCTTCTGTACTTGCACGTCGGATAGCCGCAGAAGAGCATCCATCAGTCTATTTAATTGCATCGCTGAATGTGAGTCCACAACACAGTCGCACGCGCCTGCCTTCTTCTAACCCATTTGATTCCATGGAACAGGGGGCGGCACGCAAAACGAAGATCATGGATTGCCTCCGATGCCCAAACCACAACGAGTACTCGATCATTGCACGCTCCGGCTTCCGCCAACCTATGGACAAATTCTTTACGGAGGGCTGAACTACAATTAGATGTGTGATTTGGAGAAATTCGTAAGTATGGATTGCATTTGCGAGAGGATGTGGCAAACGCTCATGACTACTTCTCCATCCAGGTCTTCCTAGGCAGAAAGCCAGGATCTGACGATCTAGCTCTTGTGGCTATTCCCAATTCCGGGATCCGCTGATGCAGCGACTAATGCATCACAGCGGCACCCAGGAACAACGCGTTAATCAGTAACGTGCAGTATCGCCTGCAGTGAGGAGCTCTGGAGGAGATCTAGGACATGGAGTTCCTCATGATCGAGCATCTGCGTGTCTATGTTGTGATAGACACGCAATTACTCGATCATGATGTGCTCCATGTCCTAGATCTCCTCCAGAGCTCACTGCAGAGCACTCACCAGAGCTCCCCATCGAGCTCCTACGTAGGCCTTCGTGGCACTGAGAAAGGTGGCTGGCGGTTCTTAGGCTACCGAAATGCCCCTGAGGTACAATATCTCCTCTCCATTTGTCAGGCCGTGCGACTTCCCCGGCTCAGATGGCGCAGCCAGCACGACCACCAGATAGTGCAGCGCTCGCAAATGATTTTCGTAGATCAGATGCTATCCCGCACATGGGTCGCAGTGAGTTCAATCTCCGGTTCCGAGGTCTCTATTGTCTCCACCTCGTACTTCAGCTGGCAACCATTGACATCGCTTACAGTCGCATGCGCGCCTTGGGATCGGCAGTTAACATTTTCCATGGATTAGCACCTGGCAGGTCCATCGGAGGCCGCAACCGCATCTCAAATACTGTACTCGGAAGGCCCCACTGCTTGTTTTGGGACATGCAGTAACACACAGAAATCTGACCAATAAATGTTACCAATATTCACTGCATATTTGGGGATTAGTTCCTGGTTTAGTTTTGAACTATAGGTGGAAAAATTCAAGGTCCGTGATACTGCGCCGAGGCCCTCGAAGTACCACGGGGAAGAGTAGTGTGTGAGAGAGAGACGGAGAATGCGTAAGTGCATGGAATGGAATAATATGTTCCTTCTGGCTATAATAATACGATCTTGTCCAGATTCGGCAGATCTACTATATACGGTAATTTTCTATGATTTTTGTGTATGCCACAGATTTTCGTTCCTTGTGGTGGCTGAAGGGCGCGAGGCGAAGTTTTAAAGGCCACCTGTAACTGTGTGATGTCTTTGGAGTCTGAATACAAAATTTGGTTGCTCTAGTTCCTATAGACTACATAAATCGACTCGGCTATGATGCTGATCAAATTAATTTATGGGGTCGAAAACGCTTCCTCATGGGTGTGATACGCATCCACTCTCACCATAAATCTAATATACTCCCATATTTTTCGAGTTCCAGGTATTAAAATGCAATGCACTTATGCATGTAATATAATACTATACAATACTATATCCCAGTACTATAATAGTAGTGCAAAAATCTAAAAAAATACAGAAGACTTAATTAAAGTACAAATCGCCATTCGAAGAGAACGAAAATCGTTTTGCTTATTTGGAATCATCATTTTTTTATTTGATTATTTAAATTCCATTCATTTAGGGTCGTTTGGTTGTTTTTGTTATTCAAATATATGAAAAATGGTCGATTAGAAGTTGTTTTATGTTAATTTTTGTGTTGAAATATCCACACAACATGCAGCAGAAGATTGTTCTTTAATATTTATATTGGTGTTTGGTTTTTTGATTCTGTTTCTGTTCCTTGATTGTGTAGATTTTTCGTGGCTTGTATTGTATTGTATGCTAGTCCTGAAGCGTGTGCATATACAATGTTCTCTCTCATATATGTTGACCGTTAAATTATTATTATTATAATTATTATTGTTAGCCAATACCGTTGATGGGCGGACAACCACAGGCTGGTGTGGCCCACACATCAGTCCACATCCATGTTGGGATCGGACGCACTCTGTGCATTGTTGTCCATGTCCATCTTTTCGCCGGCCTTGCCAGTGGGCTCGCCTCCGTTCTGCTCTGCGTTTGCTTCGGCATCCTTGGGCGGTGTCGCCGTTTTGGCCGGAGCCGGCTTCGGTTTCGCACGGTTGACCACCGAGCTGACGCAGGCATTCAGAGACTGAACCTCAAAACGAACGGCCGCCAGCTGGACGGGACTGTCGACGGTGCGTGGCGACTGCGTGAACTTGGCCAGGTTGACATCCAGCCATTTTTGGGCCTTTTCCGCAGTCTCCGAAATGTTGATGAACTCGGTCTCCGTCAGGTGATCGTATTTGGGGAGTCCCTTGCGGAACTCGGCCACCGCCAGACGGGCAATGGCAATGCTGCCCTTCAGCTCCTCAAACACGGCCGGACACTGATCGTAGTCATTGGCCCGCTGCTTGATGGGGTCCGTTTTCTTATGCAGCGCCTCCAGACGGCTGGCATAAGTCTCACGGTCGCAGTTCTCACCATCCTCGTACAGCCAGTTCTCGAGATCATTCAGCTGCGATACAATAGCCTCGCGCTCCGTCTCCAGCACAAACCGCTCCAAGGGTCCACCCTGAATAGAATATAGATTTTGGAAATGTCAGCCCACAGCTCAGTGCCACTGATTGAGTCACGTACCTGCAGCTTGTTGCGCATATCGTAGACGAATTCCTCCAATGCATTTCTGGCATCGATACGCTCCGTCTCCTTCAGGTCGCTGCCAATCATTTTGGCCTCCTGCTGTATGTAGTTGCTCAGATCCACGGGACTGAAGCCGTGTGTGGACACCTCCAGAGGCAGCTCAGTGGCCTTGCCGGACTTCTTCTTCTTATCGGAGCCCTAAGCACCAAAAGGAGAGCATCAATTAATCCAAATGTCATTATCGTTGAAAGAGATTGTATAGATTGATTGCATTGAAGGAAAGTTCAATTCAAGTTTTCAATTGAAGTTCAAATAGAAAGAGGAAATCGAATCGCAGCAGCAACAAGAAAACATCAACAATAAAGCGAAGAGGAAAAAAACAGCTCCAAGCAACAGCCTACAATATGAGCAGCAAAGAGTTCAGTTCTTTTGGTATTTATTTATAGGGTGTATTGTATAGCACATTGGGTTTGTATGACACTCTGTTCGGTTCGTTTCGTTTCGTATCTGTTCGGTTCGGTTCGGTTCGGTTCGGGGATCGATTGGATTGAATTTCTGGACGAATTAACAAAAAATAAAATCAATCGGTATGTATGAATGTAGATCAATTCGGTGCATGTAGAAGCAACAAATAAATTGGCAAATTGTGTAAGCATGTTTAGAGATATTTTTTTTTTGTTTTTTGTTTTTTTTTTTTCATTTGGGAGCACACTGGGTAGGCGGCTTATGAGCGGTCTTTTTCATTCGTTTCATTATCGGTTGCAAAGGATTAAGGACACAAAAACTTCCAAGGCAATCAAATGTTCAAATGTTCAAATGTTTTTGTGCTTTAACTTAAAACCTTTAGCTTTCTTTTTGTTTTATTTCTTTTCTTGTTTTTGTTAACTTTCGTTATTTCCAATTTCTTGACACACAAAATATAGGGAGAAAGAACATTTATTTTTAGCATTATTGTTTTGTGTGTGGTTTTTTTTTCTTTTTGGTTTTTAAATTGAAATTTGAGGAAATTTGAGGAAAACGTACCGAACTAAACCAGCCCTTGACCCGCTGTGCCCACCCTTGTCCGCCAGGTGATGAGGCTGTTGATGCATTATTATCATCCTCATTCTCATAATATGCCTACGAGAGAGCAAAAACACGCGCGCGTTCGCAAACATATCCAAAACAAACAAACAAAATCAAATATTGGAGTGGTTTATACATCTATATAGATATATAGTAGTATTTGGTATATATGGGTGATATTGAAATTTGTATGTCTACACAATCTTTAAACAAAAAAGAAAGAGAGAGAGAGGGAGAGAGACCAATCGGCTCGATTTCTCAATGTCCAGTTTCGAGGTAAAATTCAGTTTATTCCACATATGTGGAACATCTTTAGCCGGATCTTGAAAAACCGATCCTAGGATCAATCAACACCAATAAGAACAACATCAATAGGATTTGGATTTGGATTTAGTAAAGAACTGATGAACTGATTTCATTATCAAGCAACCAATTATAATTGTACGTGTTTATGCATGAGATGGGAGCCTTTGGTGGAGCTGCAACAAAATCAATTATCGATAAATCGATCTTATTCGATCTTCCAAAAAAATAAAATCGGTTAAAAAAAAGTGTTTCAACATTTGCCAGCTTTTAAGGAAGCAACCGAATCTGAATCGAGACTTTTGACATCCACGTAGATCCGTGGAGCGTTCCAGCTCTATTGAACAGACACTCTAACTCCATGAGCATCCAGGAACGCATAAATAACGTAAGTCATACATACGTAAGTCATATATTGCCAATTAAATAATAGAAAGCCGAATGCAGTTTTGAATCGTGTCTTGGAGGTTTTTTCGATTAGAAATCAAATTTGGAAGCTCTCGACGACTTAGTCGTAGCTATACAAGTATTGTATAAATTGAGCGAACCAATACCAATCAATCAAAATACGAATTGAACAAAAGATAAGGAAATATAAGAAAATCATCAAATCGGCAGGCCGAAGCGCTAAGAACTCTTGTAAATTAAGCAGAACAGAAAATTGTATATTGATATGATGGAAGGATTATAGATATATGTATGTACATATGCATTAAAAATCTGTAAACCAACAGTAGAGCATAGGTAAAACGGACATGAAGTGGAGTACTTGGAAAATACTTGGAAATGTCGGTTGAATGGACTCAACACTCTAATTGAATCATTTGCAAACTAATGCCTGATCTACCTACAACTTTCAGCCAACAAAATGAGCGCAAAAAGTACAAAAGAAAGTGGGTTAAGTGATATAAAAAGGAGGTTGGGGGAAAAGTAAAAACGAATATGAAAACTGCGGAACAACTCCTGGCCACAACAGGAGAAGATGATGACGATGAGCAGATGCACCGAGGAGTAGATGGCAGACTCACCTCCTGCTGGCCGTCGGCGGTCTCGCCCGAATTGCTGGCTCCTCCGGCCTGTTCGCCGGTCTTCTCCTCGCTGGCAGCTTGCTCAGCGGCGGCAGCAGCAGCAGCAGCCTCTTCCGCTTCCTTCTTCTCCACCAGAGTGGCTGAGGAGATCAGCACAATTCCGTTGTTGTTGATGCGCACTTTGAGCTTGACCTCCTGACCCTCGCCGCGCTCGTTGGGCTTGACATCCTTGACCTTCCACACGCCAATGGTCTGATCGGGATGTGGGACCTGCTGCCCATAAACAATCGTCACATTAAAGGGTCCCTTGCGGTTGATAGTCAGCAGACGGCTGAACGGCGAGGCATGGAACTGTGGGAAGATCTCAATCTCTCCCGGTCCGGCTGCGCCCTCGCTGTCCCACAGGACCTTCACGGCATAGTTCTGTATGTCGGTCACACCGAACTCCCGGACACGCACAGCCGGCGACATGATGGCGCACTGGAGGGCGGCGCCGCGCGACACGGCCTCATCCTGGTTGAGTGTGGTGCTGGCCGGTTTGTTGAACACCTGGAATAAAGAAGCAAGAGGCCAGGGTCAAAGGGGAAACATTTTAAATACAGAAGTAGGTAGGCGAAAGGGGTCAAGACATCACCTGCTCGATGAGCTGCTTGACGGATGGAATGCGAGAGCTGCCGCCAACGATCTCCACAGAGTGTATATCTTCAAGCTGCAGCTTCGATTCGGTCAGCAGACGCTTGAAGGTCTGTTCGACGCGCTGCAAAACAGGAGCGCATAGCTCCTCCATTTGGGAGCGCTGCATAGACGAGGAGACGTCGATGTCTTCCAAGAAGCATTCAATGTTCAAGGGCAATTTGGTGCTGTTGGCGGACATCTGCTTCTTCAGCTTCTCAATCTCCGTAAGTAGGCGGAGATTGGCTCGGGCATTGGTCTTGGCATTGATCTTATAGCGCTCCTGGAACTCCTTGGAAAAGTATTCGGCCATGGCCAGGTCGAAGTCTCGTCCACCGATCTGGTCCCAGGTGCTGGCCAGCATCTTCAGCTTGCTCTGGGTGAACGAACAGGCACTGACCTGCAGTGCCGAGTGGCCAAAATCAATAAATATAACGTTCTTTGGCTTTTCCTCGAACAGATCGTTCTTGTAGAAGCCGTAGGCTAGAGCGGTGGCCGTCGTCTCGTTCAACAGACGCAGCACGTTCAGTCCGGCAATCTGGGCAGCATCCAGCAGGGCCCGACGCTCGGCGTTCGTAAAGAAGATGGGACAGGCGATGACACAGTCGTTCACCTGTGTCTGCATAGCGGCCGCCGAAGTCTCCTTCAGCTTTGTGAACAGCATGGCCGTCAGCTGCTCGGGACTGAAGTGCTGATCCTCCTCCAAGTAGTTGACCTTGAAGCCGATGGTGCCATCGCCGCGCGCCTCCACGCGCGCTGGAATGCTCGTGAGTTCGTGTTGTACATGTGGATCGTTGAATTTGCGTCCGAGCAGACGCTTGAAGCCGCTGACTGTGTTTTTCATATTTGTCACCTGTTGATTTTTGGCGGCTACGCCAATGATTCGCTTCTTTCCATCGAAGGCCACAGCGGAGCTGTAGGATGAGAGGTAATACGGCACAGATTAGTTCAAGTCAACAAGTCATATATGGTTAAAATCAAAGCAAAATCAATTCTCGATTTAAGTGTGTGTGTCTGACTATCAATCGATGTTTTTATACAGTCGAAACCATGCAAAAGCGACTAAACTCAATCAATCAATATATCAATGTACTCATTTCTCTTGAGAAATGTTTGCCATGGTCACCCTGTTTGTACAGTGGTACAAGCCTATGTATACTCCTGCCCTGAAATTTGTTTCCACCCTTCCAACAAAACACATATGCAGATGTGCTTTGTACATACACACTTGAGCTCCACTGTATAAATGCGTCAGTGTGCTGTCTGTGTTTGCCGGCTTTGAGTTTATTTTTGACAGCTAGCATAGCACACGTTTTTTTTTCTCTCTCTATCTTTCTGCTTCTTCTTCTTGTTCTACTGCTCTCACAACAGCTGCTGCTGGCTGGCGAGCGTTCTCTGCGTCTCGTCTCTCACCTTTTGATGCTGCCTTTCTTGACCGCATGACGCATTCATTGCCTTGTGCGTTGAGTGTATGTGTGTGCCAAAAAAAAGTAAATTCAAATAAGTACAGAAGAGTGGAAATTGGGCCCACGCAATCCACATTTAAATTAAAAACACATATGTATCTACAAACACAAATAAATATGTTTAGGAATGGCAATAAATAAGAAAGACAGACGTTGCGTTCTGTTCTTTCTGTGGAATGACAGCGCTTGCTCCTCATTAAAATTGCAATTTGCAAAACTTTTTATGGAAGTGCAGCCAGTCAGCCAAATTTAGGCCTTTGCAATCTGTCACAATTGCACATATAAATGCATACAATTTATATATGTATGCTTATATGTGTCACATGTGCATATGCCTATACAAGAGTATGTTTTCTATATAAGCGTTACCATGGAAATTTCTAGGCGCGCTCCTAAACACGAACACACAAGCACGCACACACATACGGGTAGAGAGGCATGACTTACAAATTCTACCTAACCTCAAAGGCTGAAAGTCGAACGATTATGCACGGAAAGCTTATCAATAAATTGGGATATTGTAGCGTTCAGTGTAATCAAATGAAGAATTATAGTTTATGGTACGGTACTTACGGAGTTGCGCGTAGACTGTAGTCGTTGGCCAGCGTTTCGATGCCGCCGGACCTGGCCGCCGCAACATAGCAGCTCTCGTTGCCAAAATCGATGCCAATCACAGACATTTTTGTATCCTTCGTTTGGGCCTTTTTGATTAAATTGAATTATTTATATTACTTGTATCTGATTTATTTGGATTTCCTCTTGCTGAACGGAACGGGGCGGATCGCACTCTTAATTTTTCTTTGATTTCCAGCTCGGGCAAACGCCAATACTGCAAAATAAATACGCAGAGAAGACAGGCATTAGATAAAATATATAACACGCACGTGTCGTTTTAGTTTCAGCTTTTCGTTGACAAATAAATCCAGAACTTTCTACTCGATGTACACTTTTTACATCAATTATGGATTTGGTTTTCGCTCGTGAATCGAAATTTCTAGCGTCCGGCCTTCGGTCGGACTTGCCAAACACAAATTGAAGCAATTGAAAGAGGGAGTTTTCTGCGAGCTCTTTATATTTCTTCAATAAATTTTGTTTACCAATCGACTGTATTTTAGGAGTATTCGGCTACGCACGTTTTTCTTAATTATATGTCAACAGATTTACTTTTTTTTAACAAATCACCCGACACACGTTTTCCTGCGTACAATTAAAATAAGTGTGACCGACCACAGCGGACTTCAGTGTAACAGCGGAATTATCGATAGAAATATACCGTCCGACCGTCAGAAATATACCAAAACGAACGGTCTCAATTAAAAAATATACCGCAAAAATACCAACCAAAATCATATTCCTCGATTTTGATATTCTGTTTAATATTACCAGCTAAATAGGATACTGAACCATGAAAAAATAGTTTTAACTGATAGATGAAACAATTTTCTACAAGATTGACAAATTTTAGAATCCCCGTTTATTGGATTTGGTTTAAAATAAGGTTTAAGCAAGGAAAGTCTACAATTGCTTAACATACCACAGGAAACTGTAGTATTTTTATAGTATTTTAGTACCAGAAACGAATATATAAATACTTTTTTACCGTAAAATGTGAAATACGGCTCTATGAAATATGAAATATGTTGCTTGCAATCAGACTTATTTTAATTGAAATGTTCAGGAATGGTTTGGCTGCTCAACTTTAAATTGAATTTATTGTTTGATTCCACATAAATACCCCCAACCCAAATACGATACCCCGAATAATTTCAGTATTTTCTAAACATACTTGTCAGAATACTGTAACACTTGCAAATGATGCAGCGAATGTTCAAACATGCGACCCGCATGTTCTTATGGGCATCATTGTCGCATGTTCCATTTAACGGAAAAATCCAATTAATGTACAAAGGGTATAAGCACTAACCATACAATAAATAGACACGACACTTCATACATTGAAAATGTCCGCACCACAATCAGACATCAGCTACACCCGGGCATCAGCTACACCAGTCGTGAGAGTGTATGTGTGCACATGTATTCTCGCTTATTTTGCGTGTTGTGCATGTATGGATCAGCTACTCGGCGAGTCGTGAGAGTGTATGTGTGCTCATGTACTTTGCGTGTTTGCAAGTGTGTATGAGCGCACAACTGAAATTTTCGCTCTCCCAACTTTGTTTTGATTTTTGACCAACAATATCTGCAGTACACATACAGTTAAAGCTCAGCCTCACATACAGAGCGTTTTTTACTTTGCCAAGCTGAAATTATGTGTTGTGTGTTCTTCTTCAGCTTGTTGACAAACTGACCTACCGCCACAAAATAAATGAAAAATTGGCAGGATGGGTGGGGGTGGGTGTGGGTTGGTGGGACACTTGGCCGTGGGAAAAAAGAAATCTGTTATTTATTTTTATATTTATTATATAAATTATTATATTATTATTGCCTATTATTATTATTATTGCCGTAAACATACATACATTCATATGTACATATAGACATAAAGTCGCCGCTCAAATTGGCTCCCGATTGAAGATCGGTAACCAGGGAACACCACGAGGAGGCCATTACACCTGTAATGGGGTCAAAAATTAATCTGACCTTTGAGTCGACTTGATATGACTTAATTTAAAAACTTTTCAATAATTAAGTCACATCCATATTCCCCGCCTAGAATTAAATCTATTAAATATTTGTACATACATACATATGTATGTATGTACATGTGAAAAATAGAACATAAAAAATAAAAAAGAAATAATAAACTTATTAATATTAAAAAACGAGAGGGAACGTTGTGAGCCGCGGCAAAGGCCGCGGCTCTACCTTATACCCGGTACTCAGTCAGTATATACATACATACATTTATGAGCCTACGATTTATGAAATTTATTATATGTTCTCAAAAGGGACGAAAATAATATTTAAATTAAAAAAATGAATTTTTTGGAATTTTTTTACATGTTTCCATTTTTGTTTACATATGCTTTGTATATCTGCGCCTACATTTCTACATGACATGTATAACTACATATTTGAGACGTACAAGTGTTTACGACAGAGAGAGAGAGAGGGAATGAGTCAGCGCTTGGCAGGCGTTGCGTAGCCACTGAAATTTAATTTGTTTCTTCTGGCCATAATATTGATCCGATCTGATCCAGATTCGGTAATCTGGTAGATATGGTAATTTTTCATGATTCTGCGTTTTTGGTTTTCATTTATCTTAAAAATTGTGGATTCCACAGATTTTCGTCTTTTGTGGGGGCGGAAGGGGGCGTGGCAAAATTTTAAAACAAACTTGTGCTGGTTCGGTATCACAGGAGCTTGGATAGAAAGTTTGGTTTCTCTAGCTCTTATAGTCTCTGAGAACTAGGCGCTCATTTATACGAATAAGCAAAGCAGATGGGGTCGCGTGTGAGAGAGAGCGAGAGGGAATGATGACTTTCGAAATGGTTTTCTTCATTGTAGCTATAATAATGATCCGATCTGATCCAGATTCAACACTCTGATAGAAATGGGCATTCTCTATGACTCTGCGTTTTTAGTTTTCTTGTATCTTCAACATTGTGTACGCCACAGACTTTCGTCCTTTGTGTGGGCGGAAAGGGGCGGGGCGAAATTTCGAATTACATTTGGAGTAGTGTGATCACACAGGAGACTGGATACAAAACTTGGTTGCTCTAGCTTTAATAGTCTCTGAGATATAGGCGCAAATGAAGACGGACGGACAGACGGACAGACGGACGGACGGACGGACAGACAGACATGGCTATATCGACTCGGCTATTGATGCTGATCAAGAATATATATACTTTATGGGGTCGGAAACGCTTCCTTCTGTGCGTTACACACAACCGTTATCCCCACAAATCTAATATACCCCTATACTCTTCGAGTACCGGGTATAAAAATATCCTACTGCCGCAATATTTTGAGCTTTTTCTCGTATGATTTTGCATTCCCCACTGCAGGATGTGGAAAATTGAAGAGGCAGGACATTGGTAGGGGTATGTGAGTTGCAGACTCTGGCAGACTGCAGATGTGTTTGTGTGTGTGTGGGGGAGGGGAGGGTGAGGGCTTTCCGGATTCTGTGTCAAAATGGCGCAGAAAAATGATCAAGTGAAGGAGCAGAGCAGAGCAGAGAACGAGCAGGATCCGACAACTTCAGCGCGCTAGAGTGGAATGAATTTGACACATCGAAAGATAAGATATGTACAGCTGCGAAAAAAATAATAGCACCACCACCACAAGCAACTTTTAAATAGTTGCCAAACTCACAATTTTAACTTTAAGGAAACTTTAAGCACATTTTTAGAAATGGAAGACTCTTATAAACATATGAATATAAAAAAAATCGTCTTCCTTTTTAACGTTTTTAAGTTATTTAAGAAAATTCCTTGAAAGTGATCAAATTAGGCGAAAAAAATAATAGCACCACTTTTCAAATATTGAATTAAAAACAAAATAGTGACCAAAAAGTAACGAATTCCTTAGTTAACTATTTTGAACGATTATTACTAAATCTATAATTAGCATTTAAAATTTAGTACAATGTCCTTTTTTGGCAAAAACAGCTGCGTAGCGTCTTGGCATGGAATCAATCAAGTCCTGGCATCGTTTTAGGACCAGGACTCTTTAATTTATACCCAAAGTGATTCGATAGTGGCTGGATTGGAAGTAGCAACCGGCTTCTTGACGTAGGACCACAGATTTTTGATGGGATCAGGTCAGGTGACTGAGCAGGCCACTCCAAAACGTTCACATAGTTTGCCATAACACAATCCTTTGCTTTCTTGTTGGTGTGTTTGGAGTCACAGTTCTGTTAAAAGACCCATACGAGCGGATTTTCATATTCTGCAAAGGGTAGCATTACTGTCTCCACGATATTCACCAACACGTGCTAATCCATGATGGTTTTTATCCAACCTAGTGTACCTACTTCATAGTGGAAAAAGCAGGCCCATACCATTACACTACACCCTCCATACTTATCGGTTTTTGTGGTGTACTAAAGTTTGTATTCTACTTTCCTTGGACCTCCAACGTATGATCGAGATCCTTTTCCACCAAACATATCCACTTTGGACTCATCTGACCATAGAATATTCGTCCATTGTTGGGATGTCCGATTTGCTTGAACACTGGCTAACCTCATGTGCTTAGTGATATGTGTGGCGTTTAAAAGTGGTATCTTTCTTGGGCTGCAGACTTTTATATTATGTTGGCTAAGATATGAACTAACTTTTCGATCCATCGCATTTATTTTAAGCTCTTCTTTAAGCTCGGTAGCTGACCTAAAGGGAACCTTCTTTCTCTGAAGAATTCCGTCTATTGCCATGAAGAGGGGCCATAAATCGTTTTCGTCCGCGTGTTTCAGCCTTTTCTTCATAGTTTAAGACGTTTTTAATCATTTTATTGGAATATCATACCAATCGACCAACTTTTCTGTACGTTTTTCCGTTTAATATCAGTTTTTTGGTCAGATCTCTCATCTCCGCAGTGGAGTGCTTTCCACGTCCCATTGTAATGATTATTATTAACTTTTATGACAGAAACAATGAAATCGTAGTCAAAACGAATGAATACGTGCCTTTTACAAAGACAATTTTGAGAAATACAGAAGCTTCACTAAGAAAAGTGCAAGTGGTGCTATTTTTTTTCGCCATTTTTTGGATATTTTTTCTTAAAACAAAAAACCCACAAACACAAAAACCCCATTGCAATAGCCGCTCTTAGATTCTCTAGGAAAAGCTGCGCTCTTAATTGTTTGCCCTGCTTCAGGGCATTACCTGCAGTGAAGAGAGGGGATCAAATTTAACTCTTCACTTTAAAATATTAGTTCTATGGTCTGACTTACGTCATCCACGCACTCACCGTCTCCCATTCCCACCCATGTAAAGAATTGGCAGGCAACAACAACAGCGATGCATACGCCAACGCCAAAAAACAATTACAAATACTCTCTACAATGTAAAAGTCTAGGCCGCTACTGCTCTCTTACTGCCCCCGCTTTAGAGCATTATACCCACACCACATGCTGTAGGAGGAAAGCATCAAATATAAGAAATATTCAAATTATTACAAATCTTCGTGGCTTATCTCCCCCTCCCCATACAGAGCACAAACCAAAACAACAACAACACACACAAATCCCTATTGCAAAAAGCCGCTTTCAGATTATTTCAGCAAAGGTGCGCTCTTAATTGCCTGCCCTGCACTACCCGCAGTGAAGAGAGGGAACCAAATATAACTCTTCACATTAAAATATTTGTTCTATGGTCAAGCTGAGTTCCGTCATCCACGCACTCCCCTTCTTCCATTCCACCTACATATGTATGTACATACATATGTAAAAGCATTGACAGGCAGCAACAACAACGACGCGTACGCCAAAGCAAAAAAACAGTTACAAGAACTCACATAATGCAAAAGCAAAGATGCTCTTACTGAAGCGCCCCCGCTTCAGGGCATTGTACTGACCCCACATGCAGTACGAAAAGAGAATCAAATAAAAGAACTATTCTAATTGTTACAGTTTTGTGTCGCTCGTTTCCCATCTCCCCCCGCCCCAAACAGATAAGAAGCCAAAGCAACAACAGCAAACACAAGTCCCTATTGCAAAAAGCCGCTTTCAGATTATTTCAGCAAAGGTGCGCTCTTAATTGTCTGCCCTGCATTACCTGCAATGAAGAGATGGATCAAATATACATAGCTATTCACATTAAAATATTTTGGCTATGGTCAAGTTGACTTATGTACATCATCCACGCATTTTCCGTCTCCCATTCCACCCATGCAAGAAACAACAACAACAATGCATACGCCAAAGACAAAATAACGCAATAATTAAAATCACCCTTACAATGCATAAGCATAGGAAGAGAGAATCAAAGAGAAGAACTCTTCAAAGTAATCTACATTTTCTATGTACTCTTCGTCTCCCTCTTCGCTTCTAGAGCGTAAGCCAAATACAGGAAATAAGATTTAACAGTTAACTATCATAGAAAGAATAAATTCGTTGCTGCCGATACAGAGGTATGGTAATTTAGCAGCGAGCTAATAGCAAAAGATAAACTGAGTAAGAGACCTACATTCGTTATCTGTGATCACCGGCACCCAAGGCATACTTAACAAGGTAGCCGCACTCGCTCTCTCGCTCTCTCGCCCTCTCTTTTACTTCTTAAATTTCAGTCTGCCGCAGTTGTGAACGACGATTCTCTCCGCGGACGATTTTCTCTTGTTCTTTTTCTTCTTCACAGAAATAAGAAGTAAAGCTCTCTCAGTGCGGCTACCTGCCGCTGAATTCTTATCACAGCTTCCAGTGCCCCAGCAAGAGGAGAGAGAGGAGAGGAAGAAGCATTGAGCAGCCAACGCTGCCCTACACATACACACATGCACACAACGCTCTTGATCGGCTTAGTAGCTTTAGCTGCAGCACTCACCAGCCACCCATTCACCACCCACCCACTCACCACCCTCTTTCGTTCGTTACGCTCAGCAAGTTCGCTCTAGTTATTCGAAGAAGCTTTGGGCCGTCGCTGCTGCTGCACTCTTATCACAGCTCTCAGTCTCCCCCCCAACCATCATTGCAAGCGGTCATAAAAACGGAAAATCAAATCGTGTGTTTACCGACGGCAAATCGCGCGCCGGCCAAAATGTGACATTTTTGTTCTGTGATCAGTTATTATAATACTAAATAACAATTAATAAATTCTGAAAAGTAAAAAGTGTGTTAAGTTATAATAAAATTACAAAATAACCAAATTTAAATGAAAAGTGAAACCAACCAACCAAAAGTTTTATGAGGGGTTCTAAGTGCATAATGTGAGTGAGAGTGAGAGTGAAATATAAAAGAAAGACTAAACGGAGCGGCAAGATAGAAGGCGCCGGCGCGCCTTTTGTGTGCGTGCGCAGGTCTAAATTTAAAATTCTTTCTCTGTGATCAAATTATAATAAAAAATAATAATAAATAAATTATAATAAGTGAATTGAAATAAATAAATAATAAATTAATTATAAATAAATTGAAATAAATAAATAATAAATAAATTATAAATAAATTGAAATAAATAAATATAAAATAACCAAAGTGAATTGAAATGTGAAGCCAACCAAACAAAATTTTATGAGTGGTTCTAAGTGCATAATGTGAAAGTGAAAGTGCGAGTGCAAATAAAAAAAGAAACAATATTATAAGGAGCGGCAAGGAGTAGAAGGCGGCAAGGAGTGCTAAGCGAAACGCAGGGCAAAGTGCATGTGATAATTAATTTTTGATTTTTTTTTATGTGTGTTTTTTTGTTTATGTGTCCAAACGACAAACATAAAACTACAACAATCCAAAAAAACGAAATAGCAAGTAATATTCAACGCTTCACTTTATAATTATGTGATCAGGTGAGTCTCTCTGTTTTGGTTTACTCCTTATACTGTTTCTTCTTTCGATTGCCTTTCACATATTTTCTTATTTTATTTATTTATTTATCCTTCTATATATTATTATATTATATTTATTATCTTTTATATATTATATTATCTCCTTCTTGCATTCCTTTTTCATTTAAAGGCTTTTTGTTTTTGAACAGTGGATTTATTCCGGTATGATAGTTACATTATTGTTTCAGGTGGGGTCGGGTCGGATATTTGTCTTGGATGCAACATCATGGGAGTTCTATGCAATTCTTAAAAGCTTCACTTTCACGTACTGGGGGGCTCTTTTTCAGATTTAACCGTCGTAGTACTTGGTGTTTTATTAAGCGTAATACTTCCCAATCGAAATGCGGCAGCGCTCCTCGGTCGGTTGGCCAGCCATCTGCTGGTGTCGCTTGGGCCACTTGATGGTGCAGTCATTGCACATCAACGTCCTAAAGAACCACAATAGCCACAAATAGTATCCGCTGGATACTGGAACTGTATTGGAACCCTCTCTAAACGACTCTTAAATGGGTCAGTTAATGGTAGTATTTGTAGTAGTAGATGCATGTGTAGTATTTTGCAAGTTTTAGAAATCCCATTGAACCACAAATGGATTCCCATAATCTGTGGGGTTGGGGTGGTGCCACAGATTATCAAAGCATATCAGGTGGAATTCGATCTGTGGCAGCACCGATATAACTATGTATATTATCCGGATAAGTAAAGCATATACTCTGAAATAGATGTGGTAAAAAGTGTACCTTTTGGAGAAACCTTCGGAAAATTTGAGCTATTTTCGAACTATTGTTTGACGATATAAGACATTAAATATTGATTGAAGTTTTCTAATAAAATATGTACTAAAATAAAACTTCCCTTTCTTTACCACAACAGTTTTTGTTTCATTCGTGATACATATGTTTTTGTTCTATTTTTTCCTTGGATTTTCAAAATGCCATAGAAATCGCAGATATATTCGTTTCGGTTCAGTGGTCACACCCACCCCCACCCATCCTGCCAACACCCATTCGTCAACAAGCCGAAGAAGAACACACAACACATAATTTCAGCTTGGCAAAGTAAAAAACGCTCTGTATGTGAGGCTGAGCTTTAACTGTATGTGTACTGCAGATATTGTTGGTCAAAAATCAAAACAAAGTTGGGAGAGCGAAAATTTCAGTTGTGCGCTCATACACACTTGCAAACACGCAAAGTACATGAGCACACATACACTCTCACGACTCGCGGGAGCTGATAACACATGCAAAGCCCACAAAATACGTGAGAATGCATGAGCACGCATACACTCACTCACTCACACTCACGACTGGCTCGGGCGCTGATGTCTGATTTTGGTGCGGACATTTTCAATGTATGAATTGTCCCGTCTATATATTGTATGGTTAGTGGTATAAGTGTATTTTTAGATCAGCTGTTTCTAATGTCATTAGTGGTGATAGTTGCGATGATGTGTTGTAAGGCGCAAAAATAATCAGATACTTGGAATAGATGAACCGCCCTCGAAAAGAAGGCAAGCTTTTGCCACCACTAAGCCCTATTTATCGAAATCAATTTTAATTTTTGCACTAAAATGAGCGAAATAAAATTAAACAATTTGCGCCAGAATGTATCTGCATCTGAGAATGATTCGGTAAGTTCATGTGTATGTATTGTACTTATATATACATTATATCTTAATGCATGCACACATTTTAGCTTAGCAGTGACTCTGAAGATATAGAAGATGTACTCGTAGATGAAGTAAAAGATATCGAAACATTGATGAAGATCCTAAGGCTTTCTCAGGATAAAATCAAAAGAAATTCTACGACTATCAAGGATCTGGGAGGAAAATTAGCCGAAGCTGAAATACAGGTAGCAATTTACAAGGAAAAGTGCAGGGGCAAAGATGATCTTGTAGCGACGCTGAAAACAGCAATACAAATAAACAATGAAATGAATAAGAGAAACGCTGCTGCGCACGATACAAACATACAATTAATGCAAAATCAAATTACTGAGTTTCAAAAAGCTCTTGGCACCCAAGCTAAAGATAATCAATCAAATCCGGAAATTACCCATGATTCATCATTGCTGATAATGATTGAGTTACACGAGTCAATCATTTCAAAACTAAATGAAAAAGTGGCTAAATTAGAGACCAGAGCCAATCTAGATGCAACCATTATCAAAAACAAGGATCAGGAACTTGCCAGAGTAACTAAAACAATTGGCACAGCCGAGTCTACAATATCCAAACTGAAACAGACTGTAACTAAGTTAGCGGACAAAGTCAATCAGCATGATCAGAAACTCGCTAAAGTAACTAACAGAATAGGTACAGCCGAGTGTATAATATCAAACATGAAAGAGAAGGCAACAAAGTTGGAGACTGGAGCCAATCTAGATGAATCTAACATCAAAAACAAGGATCAAGAACTCGCCAAAGTAACTAACAGAATAGGTACAGCCGAGTCTACGATATCCAAACTGAAACAGACTGTAACTAAGTTAGAGGACAGAGCCAATCTACATGAAGCCGTTATCAAAAATAAGGATAAGAAACTCGCCAAAGTAACTAACAGAATAGGTACAGCCGAGTCTACGATATCCAAATTGAATGACAAAGTGACTGCGTTAGGGAACAAGGCCAAGCTAGCTGAAAGCAACCTCAAACACAAACATGAGGACATCGAGGATAAACCGTATAAAACATATTTCACTAAATCAATTAAATTGACTGGCCTTGCACTCTTTGCCGCCCCATTTGAGGATATTAATCCTGCTAGTAAGGACTGGATGGTCATTCAAAGACGGTTCAACGGAAGTGTGAATTTTGAGAAGGGGTCGTATCCAGATGGTTTTGGTTCCATAGATGGAGAGTTTTGGCTTGGCTTGGAGAAAGTGTATTTAATAACAAAGAAAACGCCTCATAGATTATACATCCAACTTGTTGATTTCGATGATGTCACATGGTACGCAGAATATGACCACTTCGTTGTTGGCAGCCAATATACTAGATACTATTTATCTGACCTGGGTAGCTACTCAGGAACCGCTGGAAATGCACTGCGAAATCATTTGCATGGTGCCTTTGATTTGTTCTGGTGGTGCAAATATTATGTAAATTCACTCGAGTGGTAAGCAATTGGGCACAGACTATATCAGTGATTTTATTTATTTATAATTTAATATATTTTCAGTAATTTGAATGGAAAATATTATAAATCGAAAAGGAGTGTGAATGGGATTACCAATGATGGCATTTTGTGGGGTAACATTGAAAACATCAAATCTTGTAAAATGTTGATAAAGCCTAACAATTAACCTAGGAATTAATACAAAATTTTCTTTAAATACCTATTAATATATCCAACTTTTTAAAATGGGGAGGGGATCACTTTTATAGAACAGCGATGCCCATGAGCATGGGAAACAGAGCCAGATTGGCCGACACCCCATCCGATTAGAAAGACGAAATAGCAGCCAAAAACCCATCCATGGGCCGCAGATTTAAGATTACAATCTCGTCCTGGATCTCGAAACGTAGCTGCGACAAATGCTCTATCCGTCTCGATTATGTCTGCAGCGTGCCTACAGATGGTGCGACTGTCTGCCACGACCATCAGACTCCAGATGTCCTGGGTCTCCAATTCCGTCCAGAGGGCACATTACGCCATGGCTGATCAACAATTACTCGTTCATTTTCACCGTGGGCTCCATCTCCCCCGTCCTTCGAGTTCACCACGACTGGCCCCGTCCGCGACTCACGCGAGCCACCAGAAAGATTATCCTTCTTCGGGTTGCTACCACTTCGCTGCACTCATTGGACGACGTAGTGGACCCCGCACGACTCTCATGAGGCCAAACTTTAGCATTGATCACTCTAACAACTTAAATTTCAAGCATTCAACAGGAATTTTTATTACACATTCGCCAGACCCATATAATAAGTATGTGTATACTGTTTGAACAGTACGTTTCGCAATTGTAAGACAGATGTCTTATGGTCTCGAAGCGCACTGCTCATGCAGTTCATATTTTTGAGTTTGAAACCAAGTGCGCAAAACAAATTGTAAGTAGGAATGAATGGTTCACAATATCAAAAAGTGTCGAATCACTGACTAACAAATTTAGGACTAGGTTAGGTTCGTTTCCGATTGGTAACATTATGCTGAATGAATTATGAATAATTTAGAACACAATTTACGTGGGGGGGTGATGAGTTGGATAAGGATTAGTAGTACTTTACGAATCTAGTTTAGTCTAAACGGATCTCTCCTTAAGTCCTCCCTTTCCTTGCAGAACTCATCATAGATATGTTATCAAAATTGGTTGTCGTTGTTCTCGTGCCGCTCTCTTGGGCATTTCGTCAAAATTGTGTGAAGGTAACGCGTTTCTAAGGTCACTAAGGTGCTAAATATGCTGAGTACTATATCTAAGTCCATCCAACGGGGGAATGCATCGTGTGTGGGGGGTTGAGTCCATGCTTTTCTATTCGAGTCTTGGATTGCAGGTTTCTAGGTAATACTAAGCAGTCTTGCCGGTCCCATCGTTTTCACTGTCTTCGTGGTTATACGTTATACATTACAGCTGTGCTGCCAGGCCAGAGGCAGATATGTTATCCCCTGCGCCTGCCGTTTTCCTGGCCTCGCGACAGACCAGGACGGGGGCCACACAGATCTCCACCATGACGCGGTCCTGATCGCATCCATACTGTACGTGCTCCTTCCAGCAGGGCACCGGACTGGCCGCACTTATCCGCATACGTGGCGCATTCTCCTGCATGGATGTGGCAAAACTGTCGTCCAGCACCTGGAGCACGGACTCCGGATTGATCTGAAGAGAAATATTACGCTTTAGTTCAAGTGAGAATCGAGCTAAATGGGAACGACTCACAAACTGCGACTTGCAGACGTAACGATGAGCGGTCAGGGCCGCCTTGGCCGCCGCAGCCTGCGTGTTCTTCCATTGGGAGTCGACGATGGTGAAAATGGCCTGGTAGGCTAGTGTGTGTACATGAAGTCGCGACACCCGGCGTCGCTTAGGATCGCTACGACTCTGAACGCTGTAATCCTCCAGCAATTGGATGAAAACCTGTCGCATTTGATCGAGTGTGTGGGCAATGCGTGGATTGCAGTCGGTTGCCAGGGTGGTTCGGCCATGAGTCAGGACCTGCTGCAGGTTGGACAGTTCTTGCTCGTTCATGCCCAGTGAGTCTACATAGGGAAGCACAAACTGACGCAGCTCTTGCAGGAGCTTTAGTTCGACATAGGAGGCCATCTCAAAATGATTCCGTGTATCATTGGGCTGGCTGGTCAACTGCATTTTCACTTGTTGCAGGCGCTTCTCTCGCTCTCCCGGATTAAAGCTGAACATGTCCATCATCTGGAGGCCACTAACCACCAGCAGCTGGGGGTGGTAAATCTTTAAGGCATTTGTCATCTCCTCCACTGCTCTGATATGCGGATTGTTCTTGTCGTTGTGCAGTATGTAGCGATTAGCGCGTGGTGCCACATACGGACCCCAGACATCGCCCGCCATGTACTCGAGTATTATATGTATGTCATCGTCGGGGATCTCCTCGCCCGCCAACCGAATCTCCTTGGGCAGCAGGGGACGCAGTCTAACAGAGAAACAATGTTAGGTACAGGACTAACTAAAGAGGAGTAAAAAATACTTTTTGGACATGTGTGCGCCCAGCAAGACATCGGCTCCCTCCATGACAAATCGCACAGCCATCAGGGGAGCATTGCCGCCCATGTACCACTGGATACGCTCCTTGTCCATCACCATAGCAAACTCAATTAATTGCTTGAACAACGTGCCATTGGCCATCACACGCCTGCAGAGAAGTTCGTTTAGGAAAAATGCTCTCTGTTGGATCAATATATCACTTACTCTGCAGCGGCTCCGTTCTGAAAGTAATAGGCAAACGATTGCAGCAGCTCGTCTTCATTTTTAACAACGTCCCTGGCAGATGTGGTCACGGTGGGGATTTCGTAGTTTTTGTAGTACCTGTTCAGGAACTCCGTCGCATTGATTTGCAAATCTGTGCAAGCTCCATAGCCAATGGCCACTTTGGGGGGCGCCTCGTAGGCGGGTCTCTTCAGCGTGCTCTCGATGGCCAGGAGACCGGTGAGCAGCACTGTTGTCCTACTTAGGGTCTGCAACGTGAGGAACGCCTGCCAGATAATCGACACAAACACCGTAAACACTGAGCAGCCGGTTAACCAGCCCATGTACCGCATAGGCGACATCTTTCGGCCGCAAAACTAGTTTTTGTTTTGACCGAATGTTTGCCGGCTTGTCCGGCTTATGGCGTATGGATTCGGAATTCCTTATGCAACTGTACGTTCAACGTACGTGGATGCTGAAACAGTTTTCCCGTAAGCTACTGCTTTGTTTCTGTTTCTTTCCTTAAATTCTGTTCATTGTCTTATTTTCTATTCTATTTTTTGGTTGTAAATATAGTGTGACCAGTGTGACCGGGGATAGAGTGTACGGTCTGACCAACTTAGCCCACTTAACCCCCCTCTATTTAAACAATTGAACATCATGAGCTTAGCCGCGAAAAATAACACTGTTTGTTTATTATTCTTGTAGATCCTTTTTATCCTTCGGTCCATCATTTCAAAAAACAACGTTATCTTTCGTCTGAACTGCGGAAAAATTCTTCAAGTTTCATCATTTTCGTGGAAATGTTTAAATACCCCTTGGTCTACAATGGGCTAATCGTTCTCTGTCCATAATCGAAAATCATATTCTTAGATTTTAATGATCCGTCTAATATTAGTAGCTAGCTAAGACCCTACGCACTGACCACATAATTTTAACTGACAAATTAATCAATTTTTTTTTCAAAAATAACAAGTATTCCTTCTTGGAAAAGGTCCAGGTCCCTATTGTTTTCAGAATAAAGCCGTCCAATAGTGCGACCGATGTTGCGTTTGTTCGATTTTCCGAATATGAAGATGAAGAAACGAACTTACCCCACTCTACTTATACACAATTTGAGCTAACCCGCGCAAAATAGTACTGTATTTGAGTTCTTCTTCAGATACACCTCATGTCTTTACTTACAAATTAAATGGCCAAGATATCCTTTAGCTGAACTGCGCTAAAATTCTTTAAGCTTTATAAATTACATAAATCGAACCAATCTTCAAAAGAGAGAGAGAGAGAGGGAATGAGCAGCGCCACTGCAATCACATTTGTTCCTTTTGGGAATCCGATCTGATCCAGATTCAGCAGAGGTCATTTTTTAATGATATCTAATTTTTTCATTTAAGTATTGGACATCTGAACATTTCCATATAAGCGGTATAATGAAAATGTTCCAATGTTCCAGAAAACAGTAGTTTTAGAACACACGCGAAAAAACTAATCTAAGGAGTCTCTGAGTTTGAACTTGTTCGTTTGGGACGTATTTGGATCTCAGTTCATTATAACTTTGTTTTCCGTTCGAGCAACATCAATGTCTCGTATATAAATTGTTAATTTTTTTTTTTTAATTTTGGAAAATTGTTTTCGTGGAAAGTGACTAAGTGCAGTGAGGTCAAGCACAAGGAGCTCAACCAGGGCCTTTGGTGCTCCTCCCAGGCGTCAAGGCAACTGAACGCCGTACTCTGGGCAGAAAGTTCCAAGTATATTATTTGGGAGATGTGGTTGCGGCCTTCAATGGACGTGCTTGGTGCTAATGAATGCAAAATTGTAACTGCAGATCCCGAGGCGGGCATATGATTGTAACCAATTTCTATGGTTTCAAGCCAAACTACGAGGTGGAGACAACGGAGCCCTTAGACTCTGAGATTGACTTGAACTCGCTTCTTACCCATATGCGCCATAGAATCGGATCAACGAAAAACTTATGCGAGCACTGCAGTGTCTGGTGGTCGTGCTGGCCGCACCATCTGAGAGGGGGAAGTCGAATGGACTGGGGAATGGAAGGAAGATATAGTACCTCAAAGGCACTTCCATAGCCTATGAGCTGCCAGCATCCTCAGTGCCACGAGGGTCTACTTGTACGAAGTCAACGCACTGACCCACGACCCAGCCAGAAAACAGATGTTCGCGCGTGATGGAACGAGGATGACAGAATTGGTATACTTTAAATCTCGAGACCAAAATCCACGGTATCCCAACCTTCTGTACTTGCACGTCGGATAGCCGCAGAAGAGCATCCATCAGTCTATTTAATTGCATCGCTGAATGTGAGTCCACAACACAGTCGCACGCGCCTGCCTTCTTCTAACCCATTTGATTCCATGGAACAGGGGGCGGCACGCAAAACGAAGATCATGGATTGGCTCCGATGCCCAAACCACAACGAGTACTCGATCATTGCACGCTCCGGCTTCCGCCAACCTATGGACAAATTCTTTACGGAGGGCTGAACTACAATTAGATGTGTGATTTGGAGAAATTCGTAAGTATGGATTGCATTTGCGAGAGGATGTGGCAAACGCTCATGACTACTTCTCCACCCAGGTCTTCCTAGGCAGACATGTGAAAATACAGACGTCTAAAGCCAGGATCTGACGATCTAGCTCTTGTGGCTATTCCCAATTCCGGGATCCGCTGATGCAGCGACTAATGCATCACAGCGGCACCCAGAAACAACGCGTTAATCAGTAAAGTGCAGTATCGCCTGCAGTGAGGAGCTCTGGAGGAGATCTAGGACATGGAGTTCCTCATGATCGAGCATCTGCGTGTCTATGTTGTGATAGACACGCAATTACTCGATCATGATGTGCTCCATGTCCTAGATCTCCTCCAGAGCTCACTGCAGAGCACTCACCAGAGCTCCCCATCGAGCTCCTACGTAGGCCCTCGTGGCACTGAGAAAGGTGGCTGGCGGTTCTTAGGCTACCGAAATGCCCCTGAGGTACAATATCTCCTCTCCATTTGTCAGGCCGTGCGACTTCCCCGGCTCAGATGGCGCAGCCAGCACGACCACCAGATAGTGCAGCGCTCGCAAATGATTTTCGTAGATCAGATGCTATCCCGCACATGGGTCGAAGTGAGTTCAATGTCCGGGTCCGAGGTCTCTATTGTCTCCACCTCGTACTTCAGCTGGCAACCATTGACATCGCTTACAGTCGCATGCGCGCCTTGGGATCGGCAGTTAACATTTTCCATGGATTAGCACCTGGCAGGTCCATCGGAGGCCGCAACCGCATCTCAAATACTGTACTCGGAAGGCCCCACTGCTTGTTTTGGGACATGCAGTAACACACAGAAATCTGACCAATAAATGTTACCAATATTCACTGCATATTTGGGGATTAGTTCCTGGTTTAGTTTTGAACAATAGGTGGAAAAATTCAAGGTCCGTGATACTGCGCCGAGGCCCTCGAAGTACCACGGGGAAGAGTAGTGTGTGAGAGAGAGACGGAGAATGCGAAAGTGCATGGAATATAATATGTTCCTTCTGGCTATAATAATACGATCTTGTCCAGATTCGGCAGATCTACTATATACGGTCCTTTTCTATGATTTTTGTGTATGCCACAGATTTTCGTTCCTTGTGGTGGCTGAAGGGCGCGAGGCGAAATGTTAAAGGCCACCTGTAACTGTGTGATGTCTTTGGAGTCTGAATACAAAATTTGGTTGCTCTAGTTCCTATAGACTACATAAATCGACTCGGCTATGATGCTGATCAAGAATATATTTACTTTATTGGGTCGAAAACGCTTCCTCCTGGGTGTGATACACATCCACTTTTACCACGAATCTAATACAACCCAAAACTCTTCGAGTATCGGGCATAAAACAGTTAAACTGAGATACATTGTATCAAATCCCCAAACAATATTGTAATCGTATCGGTAGCACATAGAAGATCAAAGACAAGTACAAGGACTTTAGCATTTGGTTTACCAACATCCTTTTGCTAATCATTTTTGGTGTACTTTATTTCATAAAATTCAAACTTTCAAATATTTATTTACACACGGACTTAATTATACTAAATACTTGTGTTCTTATTATTCCTCATTTGCTTTTCTTGAAGAACGATTTTATGAGTGTATGAGGGAGACGGGGTGTTGCTTTTTTGTTGGTTGGTTGTGTCTACGCTACGGGGCTTACTTTCCTTTTTTTGTGTTTTTTGTTTGTTTTTTTTGGGTAAGTGTGAGTGTTCCTTAAACACTCGTATATTAACTAATTTTAAACGCTATTAAACATTTTTGAATGTTGCTCGATGTGTGTTTTTGGGGGTATTTTTGTTTGCTTTGTTCGCTCTCTTTCATTGATTTGAAATTTTGTTTGGGCCCATTTGAAACCTGAATTTGTTGTCTGGTTGTGTCTACGTGTGTACGACGGGTAATGTAAATCATTACAATACAAATTCGATTATGCCTGTTGTATTTCTTCACGCACAGATAGATAGAATATACGATATAATAATATTCGGAAATCAAGTAAATTAAGGCACTTAATCGAACAAAGAAATTAATTCGAAAAGGGCATACGAATTCGGTTAGATTCGGTTACTAAATGGATAGAATACAGATACGATGCATACCTCGTATATATGTAAGTAGTTATACATTTTGCCAAGTACAAATTAGTGCGGTGGTGGTTCACGTGTATGTGTATGTGTGTGTTTTAGTATCTGTGTGTGTGTGTGTGTGTGTGTGTGTGTGTGTGTGTGTGTGTGTTATGCATTTCTTTAACATTACAAAAACTATCCCTGGCTGGAGCGCAGAGTTGTAGCTAAACATGAATTTGTATTGTACATAAAAGTAATTCCTAAAATTTTAATGGTGTTTTTGATTAAAGTTTAAAGATCGATTTTCAATGGCACATATTTTTTGTTTTGTTTTTATATTTTTTTATTTTAATTGTATTCCCTATCCCTTTTTTTTTTTTTTGGTTTTTTAGATGTTCTTGGGCCGAGAACCGTTTCAAGAATTTTGTGCCCAAGATAAATGTTAAATCTTGAGACGGTCCTCTGTTTACTGTATAGTATTGTAGATTTTTTGTAAAGTTCAATAACTTCTCGAAAGACCTTCTCGACTGGCTGAATTATCAGTTCTCTTATGTCTAAATATTACATATACGAAATGCATTTGTATGTACAGTGGGACAAGATTTTAGTTTCGATTTAAAACTGTTTCGATTTAAAATAGATTGAACTACTTATTCACCTAATTGATTATTCATTTACACATAGACGGTTTGCTAACAATATATTTGGCTTCTTGGTTTCTGGTTTCTGGTTATTCTTGAATTTTGACTGCAATCAATGCCGATAGACCCCCTTCCCCCCCCCTCCGCCACCTACCCTCTCCAGCAGCAACAAAAACTCTTCTGGGCGGGGGCGGGGGCGGGTCCAGCTAATCATTGTCGCATTTTGACCGAAAAAGGCACACACAGAGAATTTCGAATGACAACGATTTTGCACGACTACATCAACACTAACTCTAATCTAAACTCCTATCCCCTATATCGATCTACATACATACATACATACATACATACATACATACATACACATATGTATGTACATATGTATATATGTATGTGTATTTAGTAGCCATTGCAGCGTATCTCCCCGTATCGGTGTCGTGGCCTGCCCGCACCGTATGCCGCATATCGCTCATACGCCATGTAGTCGGACATATCATAGCCATAGCCGCCGTGTCCGCGCATTCCCCGACTCCGTGCATGGGCCATGTGCATGTGCCCCTGGTAGCCAGCGAGCGGTTGCTGCTGCTGCTGCTGCTGCTGCTGTTGCTGCTCCTCATAGGGATGATAGCTTTGAGGTGGCGTGGAGTGGGTCTCGTAGCCACCCGTTGTATAGGGGGAGAAACTGCTGTTACTTGCGGCATATTCCTCGGCCAGGCGCTCGACCAGCGACTCGGGGGTCTGCAGGAACCTCTCCGAGAAGCGACCAATTTCGGTGGAGCCAAAGGCCTGCAGGAAACCAGGCAACGGCTTGATGTCCTGCAGGGATGACGAAAGTTAAAGTTGAAAAAATGTTTTCTATTAAACAGACGATTACTCAGCTCACCCTTATCTGCTCTCTAACTGTGGGCTCCACCGACTCCAGCTGCTCTTCACCTCCGGCTTCCTTTTTGCTTGTCCTTCGTTTTGATTTTTTGCTCGGAATGAGATCGCATTCCATGATGCGATTGCTGTTGCTGCTGTTGCAGCTGCTGCTAATGCTGCGGCTCTTGGCGGCTGTTGTCTGCCGCTTATGGCTGCTCGGCGTCTGTTGCTGTTGCTGTTGCTGCTGCTGGAACAGAGGTGCCAGCCCGGGCGGAACGCTGGCTGACTGGCCATAGCCCACGGGTGAGTTCTGTGGCACGGGCGGAGTGCGAGAGCGTCGCGGCGATGTACTCCAGTTGATGGACGTTGTGGCTGGCGGCAATGCATGTTCCTGCTGCTGCTGTTGCAAGTGGAAGCAGAAAATCGATTTAGTTTTGCAGTTGCGAAAGGAAGCAACAAAGTTGTTACGCTCAAGTGGCGGGCACTTGAACAACTTTTAGCTCCTAGCCCCAGCTATAAGCCCCAATCCGAGAGCCGGCGCGTGCTCGCTGATGGCAGCTCATGTTACCAGGCAACCCCCAGGACCCCCAGTACACCCAGAACCCCTAAAGAGACAAGCCGAGCCAAGCCTCACCTCGCACCATCTCCGGCTCCAGCTCCAGTCATAGTCGTAGTCGTAGTCATAGTCATAGTCGTCGTCAGCCGGGTGAAGTTCAACGTAGCGCCCCAAAAATCAATAGGCGCCCCTTTTTACATACTCGTACACATACTGTATACTGCGACACCCTGTAAAAAGGCTTCCGGCCGTTAGTCCCGCTCTCCCTCTCTCTGGGAGAGCTTTCTGTGTGCTTTCTCTCAGATAGAGAGAGAGAGAGAGAGAGAGCCTACAAAGCCGGTCGATGGAGCTAAACGCACGGGTCTTCTCTTTTGGTCCTCGTCGGCTGCGTAAAGGATAGCGAGCGTTGGGAGTGTGCTCTGTTGGCAACGCAGTCGAGGCTGTCATTATCAGGCTCTCGTTTCTCCGGATGCTTTGGCCTAATTTATCCCGGTGCGTAGCTCTAATGTGGAGCATAATGAGCAGGGCAGGCCATGCTGCATACCCAGAAATGAATGCTGGGAGCAATAGCAATCCCGACAGCACTGATTGTAAACCCAATCAGGACGGATTGGGGGCGGACCACTAATCAACCTCGGGAGCAGCCGCTGCTGCTGCTGCAGATTGCTGCTCCTGTAGTTTTAATTTTCAATTTGGGAGCTTCATCGCTAATTTGATTTAATTCTCAACTTACCCCCAGCTCTGTCATTTCCGCTGCATCCTCGCTGATTGCCTTGCTAGGCGAACCCTGCTCTGCTGCATCCTGGGGCGTAGTAGTTGTCTTTTCTGCTGCCGTGTCTGCCTGTGTCAGTGCCTCGGCTCCTGTTCCTGCTGTCTCCTTGTGTGGCTTCGCCAAATTGATTTCCGACACGGCTGCGGCTGTGGGCGTCGGTGTCACCTTATCAATGCTGGCCACTGGCGGTGTTGGCGGCGACGCTGACTGCGCCGCTGTCGCGCTTATGTCATCTGGAAAACGAGCAGATAGATAGATATAAAAGTATAGGAGCCGTCAGTCAGCAGAGCCCCGCTCGGAGGGAAAATCAATATTGCTAAAAAGATTTTCGGTTAGGAGTTTCGTTCCCCATTTCTGATTCCTGGGTCTCTAATTATTTTGTCATGCGTGCGGGCGGCAATCAAGGGTTAAAATTGAAGGATCCATATTTGGGCGGCTCGTTGACCAGCCAGTCGCCCAGCGAGCGGAGCCAGCCCAAGCAAAGGGCTTTTTCGCACGCTCTTATCAAATATTTTTGCTGTGGCGGCTGCCCCCGAGGGGCTTTACCTCGGAATTGAGCAAGAGAGCGAGAGAGAGAGTGGAGAGTCCCCAGAGAGAGCGAGCACGTCATGCACTTGTTGAACGTGCTACACATACACACACACACACACACACACTAGGCTTTGCGCCAGTTTGCGTGAGCGGCATAGCAAAGCCACAGCCGAGGACGGAGCTGAAATCAACACACAAAAACTGTAGCGCACTTTTTGGCGCATGCGACTCGATGACGGGGCTGGGGGGTGGGCCGAACCTTGTTTACCGTTTTCACTGTTTTGACTGGTTGTTGTTCCTGCTGTTACCGCTACTGTTACTGCGATGCATTCCAATTCGCAATTATTTGTGGCAATAAATCAATTATTGCTGCGAATTAATATGAATGTTGGGCTTTCCCCAGAAAGGATCCATGCAGCGCACAATTTCATGGAGTTTCATAGAGTTTTATTGGATCGCTGTTTTGGGAGGACAATCGATCGTTTTTGTATTCGTCGATATCTACCTTAATCGATAAGTAACTACAAATTAGTGGTAGTTTGCTCGACGATTTTCATTTAAGAATTTCCGTCAATTTATTTGACATAACGGCCATTGATTTTTGCCCTAATACGATATGAGTGTGAATATGTGTGGGGGTGAGAGGCCCTGGCTATTGCACTATGTTCCAGAGTGTGGCTGGCTCTCTAATAGTGTGCGTGCTAGAGTGTGTGTGTGTGTGTGTGTGTGTGTGTGTGGGTGGGTTAAAAGTGTAGCAACACCAACAGCAACCACCGCATTACGCTGTAAAGTTCATTTACATGCTGGCTGTGATGACATTTCACTCATACAAGCAGAGACAGGCACACACAGACGGTAGGTAAGACACCCCACGAGTACCCTGTCATGGATGGGTGGTGTGTGTGTTAGTCAAACGTCCATTGATAACGAGGAAACTCCACACCAACACATCAATACACCAACACAGAAGTATTCATGTACATACATATGTACTTACACTCGCCCACGCGTTCGTTTGCATTGCGAAATATTTTAGAAAAGCTGTCATCCGCCTGGACGGGCTGTGGTGCTCGCTTCTCACCTGTGCACAGCTGTGTGGGGGCGGCTGACTCCGTGACCCCCAGCTACACCAACATCCAGAGCTAAGTTATTGATTAACACACACGACAAACAAGAAAAGCCCAAAAAAGAATTAAAAGGCAACTCAATGCATTCAAGGGGAGAACGCTCTCGGGGAGCGGGGAAAACACGTCGCGTGCCTACATAGACAGCTAATTTTTGAAAAACCTTTAAAGGGCCATGACGTAGGCTCGTCACAGGCAAGCCATCTCCATCTCCATCTCCATCTCTACCTCTGGCTTTACCCCATGACTGCTGACTGCGCCTCTGACTGTGCCTGTGTCCCAGCCACATCGGCTGTAAGTCACGCTGTCAGGAAGCGGAAGTATTTCAGCAGTTAACCAACGCTGATTGGTTGAGTGTTTGCAAAACGTCGGCTCGGCAAGAGCTCGGCCCCGTTCCCGTCCCCGTCCCCGTCTCTGTCCCCGTCTCTGTCCGCGTCTCCGTCTGCGAGCTGGCGAGCTGGCGGAAAGGCCTGACGGACATCGCTTGTCAGGCGCTCCGTCGTTGACGACACTCCGGCCATGCTGACAATGATGACGGCTATGTGAATGGACAGTTCTTGCATTAATTTGCATGCAGAATCGTGCATAACACTGTGCCCGCACAGTGGGTGCGATTAGATCTGTCCAATCAGCAGGAAGAATGCTATGAATGCTAGTCCATGTAGCACCACTACTGAGACGTTTTTTGTTTGTTCTTTAAAGGTTTCCTGCCCCACTGTGCACTGTGCCATCCCCAGTCGATTTCAGTGGCAGTAAATTGCTCCCCTGCTGCCACCCATTCCACCCGTTGGCTGACTTTAATACTTGTTACATAATCTACCCTGACATATGTTTGCATAAATTTACCAATACTCCCTCCCCGTTCCCGTTCCCCTTCCCCTCCCCGTTCCCCTCCCCGTCCCCTCGCATAATTGCAAATTAAATAGAGTGTAAGAAAAAAACGACGATAAAAAGCTGACAACTTACCAGGAATATCGAGCGGAGTGCATCCGGACTGTGCCTCCCTGGCACTTGTCACTTTGCTCTCCTCGAGCTCCGGCTCTGGCTCTGGCTCTGGCTCCAGCTCCGACTCTATAGATGGCTGCTGCTGTTGCTGTGGCTCCTCCTCGTATTCGGCGGGACAGTGGTAGGGCACACAGGAGGCCGACTCCACGGACATATTCACCGGATAATCCCCGCTGTAGACGGGAGTGCTCTGGCTGCTGTCGCTTCTGGCCCGCGTGCTGCAGTTACTGATACCGCTGTCGGTGCCCGTCGCGCTGATCAGGGGCGGCGATGTGGTGAGCCTTTGTGCGGGCGATTCTGCCTCCACCTCCAGCTCTACGGGCATCGATTCCTCCAGCTTCGGTGTGGCAGACAGCGGCAACTGTTGCTGGTGCTGGTGCTGATGCTGCTCTGTGTAGCCACGGATTGGCTCTAGATAGTTCGGCGGCAGAACTGTTCGATTGGGTGCTGGTGTTGTCGATCGTCCTGGCGGCGCGTAATGGGGTGTGGGTCCTGTATAGCCTCCAAATCCTCTTGCCTGTCCGTAGGCGGAACTGGAGGCGGAAGAACTGTACAGCGAGGGAGGAGGCTGCTCGTAGCTGGACGCCTGCTGCTGCTGCTGATGTTGTTGCTGCTGATGCTGTGGCTGCTGTTGCGGATGCTGTTGCGGATGCTGCTGCTGCTGCTGCTGATAGGGATGTGTCTGGGGATGCGACCTGGGCGGATAGTGCAGCACGCTGGAGGGGATCAGCTGCTGGCCAGCAGGTGTGAACATTCCCTGATGCGGATGCGCGTGCGGCTGGCTGTAGTGGGGCGAGGCATAGGCGGCATAGCGATAGTAGTTGGGCATGTACGAAGAGCTGGAGGATCCGTAGCTATAGCCACTGGGGTACGGATGATAGCCGGTATAGCCCCCCGATCTGTACTGTTGCGGTGGATAGTGCGACATGGCTGTCTGATGGGGATACGGATGCGGATGCGAATGCGGATGCGGATGCGAATGCGGATGGGGGTGATGAGAATGATGGGAATGAGAATGCTGGTGGTGATCGTAATAGCCGGCTTGGTATCGGTCCGACATGTTCTGTGCTTCAACCTGGCGAAAGTTGGAAAGTTTCCTAGCTATACCTATTGGCTGCCATCGCGTAGCAACAACAAGAGGCAAGTGGTCTTCTGCCCCATCCCGTTTGCGGTGGCTTCCATATTGCCTGGTCAACGTCGTCGCTGTGGTGTCCTCTTACATGTGTCTCTTATTGATTTTCGCTCGGCCACCTACACGAAACTCGGCCGCTGACGCTGCCACTGCCACTGCCACTGCCACTCCGAAATCCTTCCCCCTGCTTATCCTTGTTGTTGCTTTTGTTGCGTCCTTGTCTGCCTTGTCCACGCTTGGCTGCCTTTTATTTATGTTGGAATCAATTTTCGCCACACTTGCAGTTTTCTTTTGTCCTGCAACGAGCGGGAAAAAAGAGACCAAAATGGGTTGGTTTATTATCAGACAAAAAAAAAATAGTGCCCTGCCTTCACTGGGCAAGGAAATGGAAATGGAAATGGATTCAGGATTGGGGTTCGGGATTGGGATTGGTATTGCGATTGGACATGGCCATGGCAATGATTGTGGGCCGAGATCGTTAAACAGTTGGCCCTGGCCCCACAGCAATAATGAGAGAGAGAGAGAGAGACAATTCAATTAACGTTGGACCAATAACTTTTTATGCTCGAGACGTGGTCTGGTCTGGTCTGGTCTGAGGCTTTGCCAAAGGAAGCTGGCAATGGGATTAACAGATAAGTGAAGCAATTCAAGAAGTGCTCGGCAGCATCCAGCATCCATGAACAATCGAAGAAAGGCAGGGTACTGGAATGGAGAATCCTTGAGCCCAAACCAAATGCAATCCCGGCATTCCATATGCTAATTAGAGCCAGGAAAACTCACCAAATATGCCGACCCCTGGTGGTGGCACTGCCACTGCCACTGCTGTGGAGCTGTTGAAGATGGCCATTGAGTGGCGGTTGGAGAGTGGCAAGGCAATTGCCGGTTGCATCTCCTGATGAGCCATGCGCAAAATTCCGTTTGTTTTGCACTCACGCACGGCCCAGCAGCAGCAGCAGCAGCAGCAGCAGCAGCAGCAGTGATGGTGCAGGTGGTGGTGGTTGGGTGGTTGGATGGTGGCACCCGCAACAGCCATACAGCCATATAGCCACTCAACTTATCGAGCGCATCTCCCCATACACACACACACACACACAGACACACATGCACCCATAGACTGGATGAATAACCGCATGCATTTTGGCCGCATGCAAGCCGTTAATGAGCCACAAAAGTGCACACACATCCAGAGAGGAGGTTGGCCATTGATGAGGGGTGGGGGGCCAGGGAGGGGCAAGGCGATGGTGGCAGTGTTGAGAAGAGTAAAAATCGTCACCAAACGTCTTTCACCAGCAGGATCTACATCTACATCTACATCACACATTACATCTGTGTGTGCGTGTACATTTGTTGGTGTGCGTCTGTAAGCTTGCGCTTGACGTGTGCGTTTATTGATTAATAAACTTTTTGTGCAAAAAAAAAAGAAAAGGACAAAAACAAAATATAATTGAAGGCAATTGGGGATGTGGCTGTGTGGGTGTGTGGGTGTGTGGGGTGGGCCCGGCTGGTAGTTGGCAAACTTTATTGATTCGGAGACGCTGATGATGATGATGATGATGATAATGATGATCATGACGATGATGTTGATGATGTCCTGGCAGCAAATTAGGAAGTCAGGGGCTGGTGCGGGTTGGGTGGTGGACAACTCTATTAGCAAAATCAAACATGGGACCAGAGAGTGGATAACATAATCAATGTAAACACAAGTTGGGCAAAAGGGGGAATGAGAGAGAGAGAGAGAGAGAGAGAGAGAAACCGGGTCCTTGCTTGCCGGCAGAAAGCATAGCGGAGAGCAAATGAGAGAGAGAGCGAGCGAGCTTCAATGAGACGGTTGGGTGGTATGGGTGAGAAGAGAGCGAGCTTTCACGCTGCCCAAAAAGGGTTAGGTGCGCGCCAAAGGAACAATGTGTGTGAGCCGTAAATGAAATGAGCCTCGAAATACGTTAAGCAACTGCAATCAGTCCTGTCAGGGTGGACCCTAGACTGGCGCGCCACTCTCTGGCACTCTCCTGCAACAGCGGCGGGACGGGAGCAGGAGGCTGATGGCGGTGGCAAGTGAGCAGCAGGAAACGGAAGTTGAGCACGAGGTAGAAATGTAAATGGCGAGGCGAGATGCTGCGTGTTCCAAACACACCCCGTGCTGGTGCTGGTGCTGGTGCTGCTGTCGGTGTCTCCATTTATGTATTGGTGGTTCCTTTTTTTTTTTGTGCTCTTTGCTCTTGTTTTGGGACAGTGCGACACAACAGCAGCAGCAGCAGCAGCAGCAGCAGCAGCAGTGGCAACAGCAACAGCCTCCCACTGTACCCGTACATAAATCAATAAAAACAGCAGCCCGAGACGGGTTCTTTGGTCTGCCACTGTGCTGGCCCTGCACGCTCGATGTTTGTGTTCTCTGTACTTTTGAATTTCAGAAGCTGGCAGAAGCACCCGTTCCCGGGCTGGTGTACCACCACCATCATCATTACACGGGTCCTGCGTCACGTCACACGCTGCGTATGTGCAACGTGCCTGACGGGGTGGCGGTCTTCGAGCTGGAAAGCGACTGAATGAATACATTCGTATGCAGCGCAACATTCTGATTCTGATTTTAATTGAGTTGCTGCCCCTGCAGCAGGAGCAGGAGCAGGAGCAGGAGCAGCAGCTGCCACTGCTGTTGTCGATGATGGATTTTAATAATTGGGGCAGGATTGCATGGGGCATGGGAGCGTGGGAGCGCATTTCAACATGTTCCAGATGTACCAAGGAAAATACTTTTGTTACCCAAAAAATACATTTTGTCTTGGTAATAATTTTTATATATATTTGTATGAATGAACAATATTCAAAAAAATTTCTATTTACCCAATAGATCCAATTTGAAATCCTCTCTTGAATGATTACAATTATTTTAAAATTGTAATTTATTTGAAAGTTTATTTGCTAAATTTCTTAAACCAGTTCCGTGTTTGGTTTTGTTTTTGTTATTGTTTTCTGAATTTAATTCATTTTACATTACGAATATTTCAGCAAAAAAACTCTAGCTTCCGTTTTCACATGCACAAAAAAATACCGTTACATTTTCAAATGTTGCCACAAAAACCGTTCACAATGGCCCTGAAGCACGGCCAGGCAGCGCCGACACTCTCTCTCTCTCTCTCTTGGACACTCTCGCGGAAAAATCGAAGAGCACCCGTGTGCCCAAGTGATCAGCTCTGTGGCAGAGCAGAGCACACCATACACTTCCCAGAGTGCCGCACGGTGGTGCGGTGGTGTTGCTCTGGTAAAAAAAAAATGGCCCACCTACGCTGCTGAATCGTAGCCAAACGTTACGTATACGCAGCATGTGTAGCGCGCGCGAAAGTCCGACGTAGACTGAAATGCGATACGGTGGCGCGCTTCCATTTATATACCGAAGCGAAGGCCCTGCAACACGGCGAACGTCAACCAGCGAACGGGAGACCGAAGTCCCCTGTGGCAAGAACAAGAAAAACTGGCAAAAGACGTGGTGGCAGCTGAAAAAGGAGCAAAAAAGTACGAGACGAGACGAGACGAGACGAGACGAACCGAGCCAAGCGACACAGCTCGCAGATGCACTGTGTACGGTACGGTATGGTACGGAACCCCGAGCACAGCAGAGGCACATACTCATACTAGGTAATACTCGTGCTCGTAGTAGAGCTATGTGACCCGATTCGATGGCAAGCTGCCACATGCGCGGGACAGCTTTCCGAGCATCGAATTGAGAGTGTGGTTGCACTTTGGGGCTGCCTGCTGGCGCTCTCCGAAATTTTTGAATTTATTCACTTTGCTTTGCTTACGAATTAGAGCACAAAACAGAAACCAAACAAAAACAGAGCGGAATCTAGACCGTTATGTTACTTGCAACGAGCGCTAGCAAGAGATGGAGAGAGATAGAAAAAGAGAGAGTGAGAGAGAGAGAGAGAAAGAGAGAGAGAGCAAGTGCGCAGGGAAAATGTTCGCAATATTCCCGTTTGGGGGTTTCCCACGTTGGGATTGTGAATGAGGCACATACGAGGCACGAGGTATGTATAGGCTCGATTTATCGATGTCCGGGATAGGAACGGAACAGAGCAGACTGCCATCAATATGCAAAGCCGTAGCACGCTTTCCGGGGCAGCCGCACGAACAGAGCTTTCAGCGAAGCTACCCGCAAATTATTTGGCCACTGAACGCAGGGGTTCTTCCGCTTCCCCTGTGGCATTTCGCAGGCCCCCGACCTCAGTTGACCGATAAGCCAAAAAAGCCAAAAGGTGGCAAGTCAAACTGAAAGATAACACCTATAGGACCATAATGAGTTGAGTCTATACTACTATGTATATAGTGGTGCTCTATTGATTATAATTGGGGTGCAGCCATAGCCAACCATCCATCCCTCAAAGCCTTGAGCAATAGTTTAGGCAATTTTTCCTGAATATTCACTGAAAGTTACCAACATATTTCAAACAGACATAACCGCCTTAAAAACGAAATCAATTCTTATGGTGTCCCCTTCTGGCTACGCGCCCGAATTTCTTCAGGACTCTCCCATCTCCAGACCAATGCGCAGTCTCAGCTATCTCTCCCTCTCCCTGCGGCCAAGTGCACGTGTTTGTTGCGGTTTCCGCTTGCTTCCGACAGTAAACCGAAAGAGGGAAGTCCTCAAAATATGTGTGGGAGGTGACGGGGAAAAAAACGTAAACAAAGTGTGCGCACGCAACGGAGGATTACAGTGGGGTAGGATAAAGTTGGTGTTGGAGATGGAGATGGGCGCGAGTCCAGTCGGATCCCAGTCAAGGGTGTTTCTGCTATTGATTGTGTAGACAATAAACAGGGTGCTCTGCTCTGCTCGAAAACGAGCTCTGCTTTTACTATAGAACGTAATTTAGAAATAGTCAACAAACGAATATACCACACAGAATAAACGCAGATCAGGGTGCTCTTTGCAAATCCTCAGCCAAACCAGTGGGCTCCCATGCATTCACGGGTCCATTCCGTCTGACAGACCCAGCACCACTCAAAGCCGCAGCCAGCGCGTGTACAGACCATGTGCATGCAGCCGCCTGGAAGATATGTATATGTGGTAGGGGATTTATGTGAATCTTTCCAGTTACGTCTTGGCTCCAGCACTTACCATCGCGCTCAGTGGGGGTCCGACATTTTGGACAGGGCTTTGTACTGACTTTGATGGTGACATTGGTGGCCTCCTCCCAGCGAGCTTCCGCCGCGCGCTAAGAACGAAAATGATTACACAATCACGCAGTGATTTTTGTCAAAAAAAATGCTTACATTCGGATCCACGGTGTACTCGCAGGAGTTGGGGGCACTGGAACTGGCCCCGGTGGGCAGGCAATCCCCAATATGATAACCCTGCAGGCAGTTGCGACAGAACACATAACCACAGCCATTTTGACAGGTCACCTTGCGGCAGTCGGGCTCGACGAGCAATCCCATGCCGCATCCCGGCTGTGGGCAGAGCACGCCGCCAGCCTGCAGTACATACTCCTCTGTGGCAAAGCGCTGATACCGATCGTACTCCTCACGTGTCAGCAGCTTAAAGTGATGGATTTCCTCAATGAAGGAGTGCTCACAGCCAGCAGGACAGGGCAGAGTGTAGCCAAAGTCTGGATGGGGCATGAACTGGCGTTCGCCGAGCCGCGAACGGCAATATTGCCGAAAACAGTCGATACAGGTAACGTGCTGAGCAGCGCAGGGGAAGACTAAAACAGTTTCACTGCAAAGGAACAATTTAATGGCCATTTGATCTAGAACAGGAAGCAGTTTTTACTAACCTAATATCCGTGCATGCCAGGCAGGGCACATTTTTGATATTGTTCTTAATTAAATTAAGTGGAGCTGCAAAGTCCTTTTCTCCGCCCGAGACATGTTCAGCGCACTTGAAATAGAACTCAGCATAGGGCGGGTCACCAGCCGCATTGTCAACACAGGCAATCTCGAGGCTCTCACAGTGTCCGGGTATGCGTCGGGGCTTGAGAACATCGTCCCAGCACTCGGGATCGCGATGTACAGTGAAGGCGCCTCCCTTGCAGAGCAAGCAGCGTACTCGGAGCTTGCCGTTGCACAACTTATCACACTGCCCGCAGTGCACAAAGAAGTGGGCCTTGGCACGGACTCGCTCTTCAAGATATAGAGAGAGTTTAATAAGAAATTCCATGAGGGGACCACCTGTTGCCCACCTTCGTCGGTAATGTTGAGTCGCTCATCGTTCTCCAGCTGTAGATCCAGCAGGGTTTCGTTAAGCGGCTTGGAGGCTTCTTCGGTTGGTGTCCCTGTGTGTTCCTCCTCTTCCAGCGTCGTTGAAGGAAGCTTCTCCCGCTGTATGGTGGGCGGTCGCATGCGAATCGCGTGCAATGTACTTTGCTGGCCCAGATCGCATTGCTACTAAAAGTAAAGGGGATTAGTTCGTCATAATGGTTTCAGCCACTGGCCTACCATTATGGTGGTTGCATCACTGAGCTCCTTGCCGGCAAATATGATTTTCACCTCCTCCGGCTGCAGTCCCAGCTGCGGAGCCACCAATTCTTTCACATTTTTTATGTCCCACTGCGGCTCCAGGTTCACAGTCAGCGTGCGTCCAGTGTTTGTTTTTACATAGATTTTAAGAGTGTTTGTCAATGTCTTACCCCCGAATTGCAACAGCTCCAGCATTTTGCGCACAAATGAGGAAATTAATTCGACAATAAAATTCATTTGTTTTGTTATCAGATAGTCAGATAGACAGTGCTGTAAAGGTGTGTTTCGGGCACAGTCAGCTGTTTTGTACCGTTTGTTTCTTGTTTGTCATTCACTGCGAAGCGATAACACGTCGTTGCGCGCAATTGAAAATAGAGGCCGGGCCGCCTAGAATTTTTGATTAAACTGGTAGAAATGATGTCCGGTTTTACTTATAAAGAGGTGAATGGGGACTTATTCAGCGTCAAGGCCGACTATTCCATGTGCCATTGTGTGGGCGCCGACTTGCGTATGGGAAAAGGGATCGCCATAAAGTTTCGGTATGTCGCACATTCTGCTTTGCAGAACACCAAATTAACCATTTAAATGTGTTTGTTCAGCACCAAATTTGGCCAGCAGCTAACATTGCAGAGGCAGAATGTTCAGCCAGGCGGAGTGGCCATCCTAAAGGATCAGGAGCGTTTCATCTACAATCTCGTTACCAAGCAAACGAGCTGGGGCAAGCCCACCTATCAGCTACTCCACAGCTCCTTAAGCGCCATGCGGCAGCATATGGTGAGTCGAAACTATACCTAATATCTTCCGCATTTGTTCACCCACAATGTGCCCCCCCTTTCAGATTGCCCACAATGTCCACAAGCTGGCCATGCCCCGCATCGGGTGCGGCCTGGACGGACTCTCTTGGACTAAAGTAAAAGAAATGGTCTGCGAGATTTTTCAGTCGGATGCTATTGAACTAGTTGTATACAATTATGCACCAGGTGCAGCCAAACAGTAAACTGGGATCGTGTTGAAAATGTAGTAAGTGAACTTCTTATTTGCTTGGTGGGGGAACAAAGTTGTAGACCACAATCTCCAGCGGCTCCTGGCCGAACACGTACTCCAGCACGCCGGTCACCTTGTCCCATTCCAAGCCATCAATGCCGCACCCGATGCGCGGTATGGCCAGCTGCTTTACGTTGTTCTCGCGCTGCCAGAAAGGGATCCAAGATTACAAAGTTATAAAAGTTAGTGAAAAGCACTCACCATATGTTCACGCATCTTCTCCAGAGAGGACTGCAGAGACTCGTATGTGGGTTTTCCCCAGCTTTGTGGTTTTGTCACCAGGTAGTAAATGTAGCGATCATTGTCCTTGAGCACAGCAACCTCACCGCTGGCCGCCTTCTGGGCACGCAGCTCATCGACCTTGCCGTAGACCTCCTTAAACTTCACAGCTATGCCCGCGCCCATGGCCAAATCAGCGCCCACGCAATGGGCCAGCGAGTGGGTTTTGGGAGCCGAGAAAAGGTCCCCATCGATTTCGCTGATTTGGTAGCCTCCTGCCATCCCGGTCACAAAAGCGCGACGAAATGCTTGACGTAGCTCTAAAAGTTTAGGACAATACATTTTTGTGTTTCGGATTTGATTGTAATGAATGTGACAATACAGTAGAGAATATGTACTAGCAAACACTAGCATACACGATTTTTTGTAATAGTCTAGGCCTACTCTGTTTAGCAAAACATCGGTTTTTGGTTATGTGCCAGCTTAGGGCCGTAATATATTTATTAATTTACAATATAAATATACCCACGAAATATGCATTTTCAGGTGCAAAAAAAAACACCTTAAGTGATAAGGTATTATAGGTATAAACTACATAGATAAACGATAAACAGCGGTGCATTTGGTGCTACAAGTCCCATGCAAACCATTTCGAGTACATATATACAATTCCGATTGGACCCGGCTCCTCAGAATGGAGTCTTCTCCCGATGAAGCGATTGACGCGATGCGCTGACCGATCTGGGTATCTGTATGGTCTTCATGTGATGACAAGTGGGACAGACAATGTTCATGCTGGCCTTGACCATCTGGGGCGGAGTGTAGAAGAAGGCAATGATGTCTACTTTGTCGTCGGCGAAGACCAGCTCCAGCAGGCTGCGGACACGCAGCCAGTCCAGACGATCGATGCCACAGCCCAGGCGTGGAATGGCCAACTTAGTGACGCTGTTCTCCCTCTGAAATGGATAATTTTCGAGTGAGGATCAAGTTTCGCTCTGCCAGAGTCGGCCCGAGTCTTACCATGTGTTCGCGCATGGCCAGCAGCGCGTAGTAGAGGGCCGTGTAGGTGCACTTCTCGTGGCTGCGCTCCTTGGTCACCAGGTTGTAGATGAAGCGTCCGCCCTGCTCCAGCACTGCCACATTACCCGTGTGCTTGTGCTGCCTCTTCAGCTCATCCACCTGGCCAAACTTGCAGCGGAACTGCAAGTTGATACCCGCACACATGGCAAAGTCCGCACTGACCGAGTGGACCAGCGCGAAGTTTTCCGGCGCACTGAACAGGTTGCCCTTGGCCTCGGTTATCTGACACTTGGGTGCAGCTAGCTGGGAATAGAATTGATTAGTGAATTGCTCCAAATCAAATTCCAATGAATCTCTCACCTCCTTGGACATGTCCTCATGCTCGCAGATCAGAATCTCGATCGGATACTCGCCGTGGGCAAAGGTCTGTTGCATCAGGCGCTTCACTTGCTTCCAGTCGAGGCCATCACTCCCGCAGCAGATTCGCGGCATCGCCACTTTGGTGATTTCATGATTGCGCTGTGGATCGAACGGCGGCATAAATAATTCATTGTACAAATAAATTAACTGTAAATTGATGGGAAGGCACGCTTTCAAAGAGCGTCGACTTGGAGATGCTCTTTGGAGAAAGAGAAAGCCCCCCGTTCTCGTACCACTCACCATATGTTCTCGCATACAAATCAAAGCCGCCTGAACGTCCTCATATGAGGTGGCATCGTAGATGCTCGTCTTGGTCACCAAATAGTAGACGAATCGTGCATTGTGCTCCAGCACGGCACAGTTGCCCCGCGCCACCCGCCTCTGGCGCAGCTCCTCCACATCTCCGTATATGAGGCTGAACTGCCAGGCAAGGGTGCCGCGCAGCGCCGAGAACGATGACTCAACGGCATGGGCCAGTGCATAGCTCTGCGGTGCTTGGAATATGTCCAGCTTCGACTCGATGATTTTCACATTCGCTGTGGCCATTTTGCTGTGGCAGCCACTGTGTTGTCAGCTGCAATTAAACGGAAATTATATTGTTGTCGATTTTCGGCTTCGGCTTCGGCTGCTTGCTGGTATGCTGGTTGCTTCGGCGCTTGTTCAATGCCAAAAAATGTGTTTTGTACTTACGTGCACGCAGCAGAAAAGCAGAAACTTTCGCGACGAGGTCGAAATATTCACGATAGAAACTTTTTTTGGCTTTGCAATTTGTTTGTTTTGTCTGCGGACTGCACTGGGGAACACGAACACGCCAACAGGAAACGGAGAGTCGAGTCAGCACCAAACACCCAACACCAAACACCAAACAGAGCAGGAAAAACAGAAAACAAGGCAATTAGCAAGCGCTTCTTGCTTCTCGCGTCTCGCGTTCGATTCTTTTGAGAATATTGTATGTGGGCTCCCAAAAATGAGTTAGCGGATAGTTGGATGGATGGACGGGACGATGTCTATTTGGACGTTTTGGATGTTCGACCGTTTTACCCACTACCATTCCATTCCATTCCCAAGCGATTGTTGTTTGTTAGAGATTATTAATCAAGAGAGACCCGCTATGGTCTGGCACGGCCGGCGTTCTGCAGTGGAATGCGCTGCGCTGCGACTGCGAAAGTGCCGCCGAGCGAAAGCCCCCACCATCAGGTTCTCCGTTGGTGATGATGATGATGATGATGGGGCTGCCTGTGATGATGACATATCTCTGATGAGTGTGTGCTGTGTTTGCTTTTATCGCTTTGTGGGCTGTTTAGTTTTTTGTTTAGTAACTGTGTGTTTTGGTTGTGTTAGGTTAGCCCTATGGGCGACAGGTTAACTTGGAATCGTCCAAAATTGTCAAAGTTGCTGTAACGCAAATAATCAGCAGTCATTCTGTCAATTATGAACATGTGCAGGCATGATAACCACAACAGCGATACGATACGGAGTTCTCCGGTGGTGGTATGGTATAGATTAATGGGTTTAGAACGCGGTGATGCGTGGGCTGGGGCGCTGTCAAAGGTAATCTGTGGCCCGTGTGCTAATAGGGGCAGTCAACCGAACGTACCGTCAGACCCGAGTGGCCGACGATATTTGTTTGCATAAATAAATATATAAATATGACTTAAATTATTCGTTAATTGTATGGCAGTCTAAATGAAATATACTCTGGATATATACATATACACTCAGGTGTAGTGCATGCAAATCACCATATTTAGTAACTAATTATATTCTAAAAAACAACGAAAAAGGCAGAGCAGCAGCAATAGCAGCGTCAGCAGCAGTGACAGTCAAAAGTTGTCAATTTTAAAACTGACGCGCTTCTTTTGCGTGGGTGTGTGTCTTTGCTAAGGGTCGCTACACAGCACTGGTCAAATGCGTTACACAGTACTGCCAAAAATGTTCACAGCTTTTGGCACACACAACAACAACACACCAAAACAAAGCCAACAAGTGGTTGGGGGAAAGCCATAGTATAGCTTTTATATGATTGAAATTAGTAATTTATCACTTAAATCATCATTATTAACTGTATATTGTATCATTTTGAGTGGTTTGGAGTGGCAAAAAAGCTAGAATGATTTGTTTCTCATGGATCTCTACTACGCATGTCACGCGGGTGCTCTAGCTCGTTTTGTTTTATTTCAATTTCCACTTTTCTAACAACCAGACCAGACGGCGAGGGGGGGTGGCACGTTGTGGAAAAGCGATAGCCCCAGAGATTCGGATTCAGTTCATGGCAGTTCAGATTGGCGCTTCGTACGACGACGACGACAAGGAGGAGCTGTGCTGTCTGTAGTTTTGCTGGGATTTGGCGTGTAAATTGATTGGCACTCTGCTGCTGCTGCTGACGTTGCTGTTGCTCCTCAGTTTTTAGTGCAAATTACGTAAATTTATGTCTTTAGTTTTGTTATTAGTGTTTAAATACTTTACGTAGTAATTGTGTAGTTAGTTGAGAACTTGTGCGCCGTGCTAGAAACATTCGCGATTCGCGTTTTGGGCAATTATTCCAGATTAAATCTCCCAAAAGTCTCACGTGAAGAGAGAGAGCAAAAGATAAACCGTTCTGAATCACTCGGAGAATAAATAAAAAGTGCAAGGCAGCGCACGACCGACATCGACAGCGACAGCGACACCGACAGCGACAGCAGCAGCGACGTCAGCTGTTTCCCTCACGTCCCCATCCACCGTTGGGGCTGGCTGGCTGCTCTTGGGGCCTTACGTATTACGTAGTAGTAGTTATCTCCAACTAGTTTTTCCGTTTTCGCTCTTTTCTGTTGTGTTCTGTTGTGCTCTGTTTTGGTTGCTATTCGTGTGCCTGGTTTTTGCCTGTGTGCTTTTTGTTGCCTTATTTGTTGCAATGACTTCGTTGACATTGTTCTGCTTTCTGCGTCGTTCTGCGGTCACTGGCGACGCCTACGCCTACGCCAGTGCTGCCAATCGGCGGTGTGTTCAAACGCTTCAAAGGCGCCCCTCTTGTAGGCGGCATGCAACAACAGCAGCAGCATCGGCAGCGGCAGCGGCAGCAGCCAGAGCCCCAAATGCAAATGCAAATTCAGGCGGTAAGTTTGAACTTTAATTATGTAAATTACGCGTGCAATTGTTGATTTATTATGAATCCCCATCACCTAAATATGTACATACAATAGATACATATCTATCTTTCTATCTTTTCCCCCTTTTCCACTGTGGGTGCGTTGGCAACCCTGATCATTTTTCAAAATTTGTTTCGTTCTCTCATCTGTTTTCGCCAATTCTCTTTCATAATTCCTCCCACGCATTATTGTTAACGACTGTATCTACGAATTTATAATTAAAATAAATTTTTGTTGCTTGACTGTTTCTTGTTGTTGTTTTAATGAGCCACAGCCCCAAATACACACACACACACAAGTGGCTGTTGTATAAGAAGAAAAAAAAGGGGCTGGCTTCTAATCATCGGAACAAAATAAACATTTTGGAATCCCAATCGATGCGGTGGCGTCGCTGGGTCTTCCACGAGTTATTAATCGCATTTTGATTGCCTCGCCGAAAGCGCATTAAGCACTTCACTTGTTTCCCCGATATAAAACTGGCTTGCGTTCAATTGCCGTTTAATCAATATTATAACACCCTCGTATCCAGTGCGGATCGATCAAATATATCCATTACTCAAAAAGGTGTTAATGGGCGGACCGCATCGAGCATGAAACTTGTTTACTTGCCCAATAATTTATTGTTTATTAACCGCCAGCACAATCGTCCACCCCAGATTGATTAGAGCCGAGACCTCTAGGGCATTCGAAATACATATGTACATATGTATATATTGGACTAGGTTAATTCTGATAAGATAAGGAGGGCGGCAGACAGAGTCAGAGACCTACACCGAGTCCCCTGCCGATGGAATGCCTCACAATTTGGCTAAATATTCAAAAATTAGCAGTTCCACAGCTGGCTATTTATATTTCATCATTCAGGAATCAAGCCAAGTCGTGTTTGAGCCATTAAGCCAAGCCTTAGCTGGAAACTGAGTCAGGTTTTATTCGTCCAAAAACGGTCAAAACGTTCTAGAACGAGGTGGAAATTCAGGAAATATACATATTGGATGGCTCTTGTTCTCCGATAAGATAAAGCCATCAGTAAATCAATTGGGTGTGTGCGGTTACGTATGTACACATGTTGTACCCACCATCCATAGCATTCGCTATTCGCTTTTATTGTGTAAGGTCAACGCTATTACATTCAATGCGGCGGGCAATGGGCGGTCCCTGGGCGGCACTTCCGAGAAACCAACAAACCTACGAGATAGCAATGAACTCTTATTTGAGGGGCCAAGAGTCCCGCTTTCATCGCTGCCCACACACACGCTTTCAATTCATTTCTATCAGAATGTTGATTTCAAGAGTACACAAACACAGTACAGAAATACAGAAATAATTTCCATGAGTTAAGTTCAAGGTCATTACCAAGCAACCACTACGCCAAGACGACGTACTACGTCCAGCCCACACACGCAACGAGCAAAAACAACAACAACAACAACAGCTACAACAGCTCATATACACATAATAAATAAGCAGGGGAATGAATAAATACTATACATAATATACATATACATATACATATGTATACTTGCGAGCCCCCTATAGACAAAAAAAAAACAGAGAGCAAAAACTTGTTACACACGCTCCGCTCGAGCGTCGAGAGTTTCTCAATCTCTCAATCTCTCAATATGATATCTTTTCTTTGCCCAGGTGCCAGGTAGAAACTGAGGAAATTCTATTAGAACCAAACCAAACCAAACATTATGCTGATAAGCATTTATAATACTCGTAGCCGTCTGTCTATCTCGTTCCCGTTCTCTTCGAGTCTGCGGAATTTCGGGTTTGCCAAAAGCGAAAAAAACAACAACCGATCCGCTCTTGTGCGGCCACCCCGGCTGTTTCCAACCGCCAGGGCCTATCGTATTCCCCCTCTGTGTGAGTGAGAGATTGTCAGAACAATTAGACGACTGCTTATGTCGCCTCGCATCGCCTCGTCTCGCCTCGCCTCGCCTCAACCTCAACCTCAGCCCATTTCAGCCCATTTCATTTCATTTCATTTCATTTCCAGTCGCGTATACGCCGCGTATCTGAGCACACACGTTCCGCTCCTCCACCGCCACCACCAAGATACCAAATTCTAAAGCAGCCCGTCCCAATCGAAATTCTATCATTCTATCAGACTTTACTCCGCTGCTCAGAGGCTTTACCAGAAACATGGCGTCTTCTGCTCCCAAACTGGTGGCCGTTGCCGAGTCCCGGCGCTTCATGATCGACTGCTTTAAGGCGGTGAAGGTACCCCAGGCCCATGCCGAGGCCCAGGCCGATCTCCTTGTGGCGGCCGATCACCGGGGACACTTCAGCCACGGCATGAATCGCCTGGAGATGTACATCAACGATCTGGCCATCAACTCCACGGACGGAGCGGCGGAGCCAAAGATTCTCAAGGAGACGCCGGCCACCGCCTGGGTGGATGGGCTCAATGGTCTGGGCGCTGTGGTGGGCAACTACTGCATGGATCTGGCCATCAAGAAGGCCAAAACTGTGGGCGTTGGCTGGGTGTGTGCCAAGGGATCGAACCACTACGGCATGGCCGGCTGGTATGCCATCCGCGCCATGGACCAGGGCCTCGTTGGTATGTCCATGACGAACACGTCGCCGCTGATGGCCCCCACACGGGCCAAGGAGGCTGCCCTGGGCACCAATCCCCTCTCCCTGGGCGCACCCGCCACGAACGGTGACAAGTTCCTGCTGGACATGGCGACCACAGCCGTTGCTGTGGGCAAGATTGAGATCCAGCGCCGCAAGGGTGCCGCTCTGCCCGACGGTTGGGCACAGGATCCCAATGGAAACATCACGAACGATGCCGAATTGGGTTTCAAAACTGGCTGCCTGATGCCCTTGGGTGGATCGGAATTGACCTCTGGCTACAAGGGATTCGGTCTGGGTGCCATGGTGGACATTCTTTCCGGCGTGATGTCCGGCGCGCATTACTCCACCCAGGTGCGTAAGTGGACGCACGCTGGTGCCGATTCGGCGGCAGATCTTGGCCAGGTCTTCATTGCCGTCGATCCCAACTGTTTCGCCCCCAACTTTGAGGAGCGCATGACCGATTTCAATGCCCGCCTCAGGGGCGTAGAACCGGTAAGGACCTCAAACCTTATAGCCATACGAATAACAGCTCGATAATCTGTGCTTTGCTCTATCTTTGCAGACTGATCCCAGCAAGCCAGTTCTCCTGGCGGGTGACAAGGAGAGTCAGAATATGGCGGCCGTAGACGCTGCCGGTGGCATCCAGTATCTGGAGAATCAACTGAAGACCTGCGCCTCCTTGGCGGAAAAGTTGAACATCAAGCCCCTGGCCTTCAACTAGAGACGGAGAGACCATGCCTCCGTGTCATTCGTAGCCATATGCCCATACGTATGTCCTGTATATGCTGGAGTAGCCTCTGCATTTTGCCTGACCAAAGCACAGCGTTATTTAGTGCCTAAGTTTTGACCACATATCCGATCCGTTGGTGTTCTATGCAACAGTTTGTTTTGCACATTTGCTTTTGCAATTTACTATATGTATACGTAATACATTATGATATTAATTACAAGTAATAAATAATAAAATACAGCGTTTACTTGTGTGTGTGTGTGTGTGTGTGTGTGTGTGTGTGTGGGCTTGTGTGTATATTATTTATCTAACACTTGCTGCAATGTTTTCTCCGCATCCCACTTGGCCTCTTTGTGGGCTATCTTGGACTTGGTGATATTGCGCGACTTGTACTCCTTGCACTTGGTGTCGAATAGACGCGGCGGCATTGGCTGATTTTCGCACGTCTTTACCTTCATGGCCGATCGGAGCTCTTCGGGATCTTCGGTGACGCTCATGTACTTGATGAAATCTATGTAGCCTTGATTCTGATCGGTGAGACGACGTTTCTCCTCAATTAGGAGAAGGTTTTGGGCCTCGACCATGGCCTGACGACGCCAGAAATTCTTCAGCATTTTATTCTGTTCGACCAGCTCCTCCTCGGTCATATCCACATGATTTTTCATATTCAATGTTTTCAGAGTGAACTGCTCGTCGACATCCCCCAGATCCGTATCATCGACAATCTCACCGCCCACAATGACCTTTTCTGCCTCGGTTTGCAACTTCCGGCAGGTGATCGACAGAGCCAGCAGCAGTTCGCCACTCTTCACGTGCTTTTCCATTTGCTGTGGCAGGTTAATGTTAATTAAGATCGGATCGGATCGGATTGGATCAGACTGAAATGAGATTGATTTTACCTTTATTATGTCGAAGCACTCGCCGGTTAGTATGCGCAGCTTCTCATGGGTAATCTGGCGATCCATTTCCTGATTCTGCTCGATCCTCTTGCGCACACGCGTAAAGTACTGGAACTCCAGACGAAGATCATTTAGAGTCGAGTTGTTTTCCGACTCCACTCGCAGAATCTCTTTGTTCAGATCGGACATGGTGTTAATGCTCTTCAGTTCCTCATAGTTCAGCTTGCGCGATTCCTCCATAAAAGCCGCCTGGCGATCGGTCAGCCAACGGATCTTCTCGTACTTGTGGGCATCCAGCTCTGTGCTCCGAAGCGACTCAACAAAATCGTTCAGCTGCTGCTGCATGCCGTTCATCCGGAGTACGACCTGATCGCGTATGCGAAACCGATTCTCGATCTCTGTATTGACACGATCGTCCCGCTGCTCCAGGAAGATACCGTAGTCCTGCTTGAGCTGGTCACGCGTGGTTATGTTTGTGGCATGTATAATGTTCTCGCTGTTCTCGTGCATAAAGTCCACCTCCTCTGAGCGGCGCTCCACCTCCTCGTAGTAGTCCCAGAGCATGATCTCTGCTTCTTGATCATACAACTTCCTGATTCCATCTATCATGCCGTGGAAGCATTCTCTAATGTGATCAATTACCTCCACCGTCTTGCTGAAGCTGCGCACATGGCGATCCTGTGTCTGAGTCATGTCGTCGATCAGCATCTTGATGTGATCGTTCTTGCCTTGAATATTTCTGTCTGCCTTCTGGCCCCAATTCACGATCTCCTCTCGGAGTTCCGCCATCTTGATCTCTTTGCACATCTCGTGCCACTCCTCGGTGCCCTTCTGCTCCATACGCTTGCCCATTTCCAGCTCGCGGCTCAGGGCATCCTACTCGGGGGCGGAACATAACCCGTTAGACCCGCGAATCGCTTGGCGACAACTGTACCAGTACTCACGCGCATAATCAGCTTTTTGTCTTCAATCTTCTCTAATCGCTTGGCCTCTTTCTTGGCAGCCCTCTTCTGGGCTTTTGTGGGCTTTTTAGTCTCATCGTCTTTCTCCAATTCATCTTCCATTTCTTGCAGATAGTTGCCGGAGAGCCTTGCTATCTTTATTTCGGGCATCGCGATCGACATTTTGGTGTATTTCTTTGTTAATCACTAATTACTAATTACGAATTACGAATACGAATACGAGTATAAGATTTAATATTGGTTTTTTGTTGCTGACGATTGAAATTTTCTCTGTGTCTGAGTCTCCGTATACGAAACAAGTCAAGATTTGTTCATGTTGAAAGTTATGGCAAAGCCTTCTAAAACGTAAGTAAAATGCCGTTACATGTGCCAGGCGATTTCCAACACTGATTCGAGTATGTGGTGCTTGTGGTGGAGCCCAAAAGCTTTCTCCGCGCAGCATCTGGAAACTTCATTGCGACGCAGCTGTGATTTTTCACAGTTAACGGTGAAAGCTTGCCTCGTAAGGTTGTTGCCGCGCGCATACTACAGACTACACTCCGGACCAGAACGAGGATTAATTCCCACCCACCCAGCCCACCTCGCCACTGAAGGCACGCTATCCTGTGTTATTTTTTTTTTCCCGGCTCCGCCTTGTAAACAAAAATAACTTTGCTTGTGCGGTGGTGGCGGCCGTGGTGGTGGTGTATCAACCCCCAATAGCCACAACGGAAACAACGGCAACAAAGGCAACTACAAGGCTCAGCTCGAGTGGCAAGGGCAATACAGCCAGCCATCCAGCCAGTCCAAGTTTTTCGGGGTTGCAGACAGTTGCCAAACAAGCTGTGAATTCGACTTTAAAAGCCTTTAAATATTGAGCAAAAAATACTCGTAAAACCGCAACAGCATTCGGATCTGTATCTGTATCTGTATCTGCATCTGTGTATGTGTCTCTATCGCGTGGACGCATTTGTGCATTCAAAATGAGCGATGCAAGCGGCTATCAGAAGCTGCCCCCCGGCTGGGACTGCAAATACGACCAGACAACGGGAAATTGGTAAGCTTCGAGTGCATTGTGCATATACAAAAATCATATACCGTATATGCACACACATACATATGTACATACATATATGTATAGGACTATGTAATAGAAATTGCATGTCATTCAAAACGTCATAAATATTTATGCCTGCATTAAGACAGACAACAAAACGAAGATAAATCTGTTTGTGAGCGGTGAAATATTTGTGTGTTGGTGCGCGCTTTTCCTTGCGTTCCACCAGACGACTGTACCCAGTTTCCCAGCGGGAAATTTAATGGCCTTTCGCTAGGCAACGGTGGGTGGCGAGGGAGGCACTTTCGAAGGATATAAAGACCGTAACTGTTGGTTGGAGAGACTTTAAAATGTCAAGTAGTATGAGGATGCTTCCAGAATGTTATATGTATTTTACGATGTACGGTTTACGATAATGTATTGTTAAGGAGTGCATTGACTGACGAGGAGGTTTTAAAATGTCCATTAAAACCCTTTAAAGTATCCTTCAAAACGGAAAGCTGTTCTGGCACTTTGAAGACATTTTTCCTTTAAAACCACTTTTTGTTTACTTGTCCAAAGTCCTCAAGTGTCAAACACATCTCTTCACGGATACTTGGGGCTACTCAGAAACCCCAATTGGCCTCATTTTTGCATAGCTGCATAAATTGTGTCACTTCCGCATCGTCAGATGCCCACGGGGTGCCTGTGCCGTTGCCGTTGACTGTGCCGCTGCCTTCTTTGGCGGGCCTTGTGCAATTAAGCAACAAACCCAAAGACTCACTGTCATATACATACGTTAATTCAAGTGGCCACTCAGCCGGAGACGACTCCTCATCTTCTATCACCATACCGCAACACACACACAGAAACATACACAGCCGCAATCAGAGGCGAGATTGCCTGTCAAATGTGACGACAACGATGAGGATGACGACTGGGCGTCTTTTGGCAGCTACTTGGCACGTGCCGGTCTTTAGGAGGAGTCGGAGCTTTACCCTTTCACCTGTCCACTCCCAAAAGTGCCATCAACTTGTGGAGGAAATCCACCACTAGCGAAGCGCCACCGGCCGGCGGCAGAAATCAACCCTTTCTTGGCCTGCATCATCGGGAAGCTTTCGGCTGTCCATGACATTAGGCTGTGGCTATGGGGAAGGGTGGGGGTTTGGGGGGGATTTGATTTGATGGCCTTTGATTCGCACTTTGCATTTTTGGCGGAAACTTTATGTCTCGCTGGGCCTCCTGTTGCAAGCTCATCTGCCATATGATTGTCGTTGCAGCTATTACATAAACTATCTGACCAAGGCCATGCAGCTGGAGGATCCGCGCGGACGCAGTTACAAGCAGTTGCAGAACGAGCGCTGCTCCACCGAGTCGATAGCCTTGCAGGTGAGTTGTGTTGCCGCTTGTCTTGTCGATGCCTCTGCCACTGCCACTGCCACTGCCAGACGAGCGTACAGTTGAGTGCAGTTTATTGATTTTCCCCCTAAAACACTCGCATTTCCAGCAAATGGTCAGCACGGCACAGACCTCGCACAACAGCTCGCCGTACCACGTCTATCCCAGTAACAGCTTGACGGCCGTCCGGGCATTTCAGGAGCGCGAGCAGTCCACACTGCACAATATATCGACAAGTCCGCTGCTGTCGGCCTCCTCCAAGGGACATTTGGTAAGTGGCCATGGAATTTCCGCAGAATTTTCCCAATCACAGGATCACACATTTGCTTGCCAGGAAATGTCCTCGCCTCTGCCCTTTCAACGGACCCGCCTGGGTGGCAACATGTCCAGGCGTTCCACCATTCAGGAGACCTCGTTCACCACCCAAACCGAAACGGATGGCGTTGTGGCAAAGATCCAGAACATGTTCCCCACAGCCGGCGAGAATCACATTCGCCTGCTGCTGAAGCGGTAAGACCCCCCATCCGAGCCCTCCTGCCGCGCTTACATGCTAATACTCCGTAACGTAACCACACTAATCTCTCCGTACTTACATCTCTGTCTTCTCTCACGCTGCCGCTTCCTGCACCCACTTAACCCCATGCATTCGAATCGCCTCCATTATTTTTCCACGCTTACTAACCCCCGCTGCAGCTACTACAATCGCGAGGCCGTCGTCATCAGCGCGCTGCAGGTGGAGAAGCATCCGGTTACGATGCCCGGGCCCTTCGTGACGCCACCCGCACAGCGGCATCTGTTCCACAGCAATTCTGCTTTCTATATGACACCACCGGCGCGTCGCCTGGACATGGCGGCTAGTCGAGGCACCTCTCGCACGGCCAGTCCCCTGCCAGGCGGCCGTTTTGGTAGTCTCATGAGCATGCAAAGCGGTGGCCACTTGGCCCAAGTCCTGCCCCCAGGTGCTGTGCCGCCAGCTTTGCATGGATCCCCCCAGTGGCGGAGCTCACCCAAGCCGCACTCGTCGCCCAAAATGAAATTAAGGTTCGCCCTAGCTGTTGTCCAAGGCGGTGGGAGATGGATGAGTCTCCATCTCTGACTGCGCTAGATTTCCATGTAGCTAGAAATAGTTTTAAAAGCGCAAATGACTTCTTAAACTAATGCACTTTCTCACTGTCCCTTAGATACATGAAGAACATATTTCCCAAGGCGGATGAAATGCTGCTGCTGGACATCCTGGCCAATGCGGACAACAACGTACAGTTTGCCTCGGAGAAACTGATTTCTTTGGGCTACACGAAGCGGGAGATGCAGCAGCCGCACAAGCCCAACAATCGTCCCCCGGAGCAGCCAGGCGGTGATCTGGTCACACAGCACATTCCACTGCGCCCCAAGGAGTACTCCGACGAGGAAAAGGCCAGCAGTGAGTGGCGATCACACATTTCAAGGGCGTTTAGTCAACCATACTCCTCCAATTCTCCTCCATATCCATCTAGTGCAAACGCTGCTAAAGGAGAAGTATCCACAGATTGCCGAGCGCATCATTTTGATGGCCTTGGAGTCGGTGAACTATGCCGAGGATCGGGCCACACAGATACTGCAGATTGTCCAGGACGAGGACGAGCAACGAGACCAAAAGCATGCCGCTGCACTACCCAAGCAGCTGGATCTGGGAAAGGTCTTAGGAAGCGAGCAGGTGGATGGTCATGCCACAGACAGGTAGCTTTTCCAGATGGTCACCCAGTGGAGATCGCCCCGCCCTGTTTTTCCACCCCACACCACCCCACCCCACCCCACCTCTCTTTCTCTCTTTGCCCTGCTGCTTTATCCGTTTGTTAATCGATTGCCTATTTTCTCTGTGAACTTTTTGTTGCTGCCTTTGACAAAAATCTGAAACCGAAACTGAAACTGAAACTGAATCCCCCGAAACCGAAACACATACTTTTCGCTTGCTTTGCGCGCTGCCACGTCTGCCACCAAACAAACGCCATGCCCATCATCCAGCATTCTCACGGTGGTGGTGGAGCGAGCACCCGCATCCACCTGCGCACCAAAGCCACCACACAAGCGCCACATTTTGCCATCCATCAATGTCACCACACCGTCGACGGCCACCACACAGATCATCCTAGATCACCGCCACTATACGCCCACAGTTGATGGGTACAAGGAGGTGAAATCAGGGGACGAGGAGCAGGAGGAGCAGGAGGAGGAGGAGGAGAAGGCCACGAAGCCCTCAGCCAAGACATTGTCATCCATTTCTAGTGCATCCTCATCGCATTCATATGTCTCACCCGCACAGTCACCCACATTGCAGCCCTGCTACGAACGCCTCACCACCAAGAGCATCCTGGCCCGCGGAGGCTGTGGTAGCTTCAATCCCACAATAAACACCAACAGTTACAACAATCTGAACAATAGCAATAGCAATAGCAAGAACTACAACATCAGCGGCTACCTGCATGGCAATTCCCACTGCAATAGCAATGCTAGTTCCTATTCCTCTTATTCAACATCAATGACGTCATCATCGCTGGCATCGGCCAACTCCAACTCCTCATCCATAGCGAAGGCAATTGAAAGTCGCGCGCGCACCAAAACCGATTCACTGAAGTATGCGTATGCCCATTTCCATTAACCGTTACCGTTTCGCTATTAAAAAACTGATGCGCATGTGTTGTTTTTTGAACTTTTGAATGGAACTCAACTCGCATGCGACGTAGGGAGGCTCCGACTCCACCTAATTATCATTTTGTTCATTTTTTTACTTTGGTTTCTCTAGTTTCTTTTGGAATGTGTAATCCTAATGTACTATGCTCTAGAAGTATCATTATTATTTGTTGCCAAATGCCTTTAAAGAAGGTTTCACTCTCCCCAACAGACATCGACAGCAATCCACGACCTTTGGAAATTCCCATAACTCGGATTCCTCAGAGTTTCAATCCATAATTGAACGCATGGCCACCCTGGGAGCCAATTCGCAGCTCACCAAAGGAGCAGATGAAAATCTACTATTGTAAGTGCCCCCAAGATATACATTCTATAGATATATAGTCCATTATCATGGGTCTCTTCTCTCAGAGCTGACTACGTCACCTGGAATGGTCCCAATACTACGCTCATCCACAAGCAGCCCACCCAAGGACCCGATGCTAGTTTGTTGAGCGAACGCACCTACAAGACGACCGGCAGGAACACTGAATTGTGCAAGGGAGCCAAGGCGGGACTGGCCAAGGGAAGCATCTATGCCCAGGGAAGCAACAAGAGTCCCAACATCAAATGCAACTAGGCCGGCGGACAGTCCCCAAGTCTCCTCTAGAGTGCCAAAAAGAGCAGGGAGAAGGCATTTAATCAATAGCAATTGCACAACACCCTCCAGAAATTCAGACTAAACTCTTGTATGTGTCGCTCTACTTGTTCACCCTAAAAACACCCACACACCACACCACACACATTCCATCCATGCTCCAATTTTTTTTTAGTATTGATATTAAAAAAAAGATAAAACTAGCAAACTATCTTATTCATATGCTATGCCTAACTGGTTAGGTTTATGATACAGAAAAGCAGAAATGGGCGGACTTAGACTTCGTCTTCATTGAGGAGCATGTTGGGAATTCCGTCGGTGATGGGGAAGATTCGTCCCGTCTCTGGACACTCCAACTGGCCCTCCAGCACTTCGATTTCGAAGAGAAGATGGTGAAGTTTTAGCAGTAGCTGTTCGTTGTCAGCTATACTATCTGGCTGCACAGCGGGTATGTCTTCAGCAAGTTCCGCCTATGGGAAAATGACAAAATAAAAAATATTATACGCCTATACATACATACATATACGCATTTTGAACTTACCACTTGTGCAGCTCCATAGACAGCGGACCAGTCTAGCTTGGGCAGAAGGCGCTCCACAAATGTGGGATTAAACTCAGTCTCGATCAATTCCTTTTTGCTAATCTAAATGAAAAACAAAACCATAATTCCATGAAACAATCAATACGAGGCACGTCAGATTCCAGCACAGCACTCACCGTCAGTTTCAGGGGAAAGCCAACCTTTACGCCCTTAATGGCCATCGATGTAAGGAAATTGTATGTGCTGAGTTTCATTTTAAGGCTGCGAAAAGTCGACTTTTCCGTTTAGAATGAAATTTATTGTATTTTCAAAAAGAAATAAAGCGGCACGCGCACGTTTTGCTGCTACTTCTTAACTCTTTCGACATTCACTGGGAGGCGCGGACACATCAGCTGTTAGATTCAAATCCAGCGCAGTGGCAGCACTGAGGCAGCGTAGTGGCAACGCTGTAGCAGCTCGATTTGTTTTTTGTGAAACCCAACTGCTGCAATTTAGTTAAATTTAGGCGTTTCTAGATGTAATTAAAGTTCCAATACTTGCTAAAACAGTGACACAGAGCAGAATAAACGAGTGAAGGCTAGAAATGGAGGATATATTCCACTGGTGCCGCGAGGGCAACTCAATTCAAGTGCGCCTCTGGCTGGACGAGACGGAACATGACATGAATCTGGGGTAAAAAGAAACAAATAACTGTTGAATACTTTCCCATCTGCAGCTAAACACTAATAATAACTAATTTCCATGCGAGCATATGCCTTTCGAAGGAATTTCAAGTTACTCATCCACTATCCGCCCCATATAATGGCAGCCATTCAAGAGTCTGACAGTGACGTCATGATTTATTCTTGCGTTGTGTAAACAGACCAAAGCGCATACATATCAAAAAGCAACAACAGCTCGGAGTCGTCGCCAGCATAAAACCTGCTTCCCACACAATTTGTATTTATATTTATATTGACTTTCCTTCCAGAGACGACCATGGCTTCAGTCCTCTGCACTGGGTGGCCAAGGAGGGACACGCCAAGCTGGTGGAGACCCTGTTGCAGCGCGGCGCCCGTGTTAATGCCACCAATATGGGGGATGACATTCCACTCCATTTGGCTGCCGCTCATGGTCATCGCGATGTTGTCCAGATGGTGAGCAGTGGAAGAAAAACATTTAAGCAGTGCAATCTTACATATACTGAATCTCCCTTTTAGTTGCTGCGTGAAAAGTCCGACGTGAACGCTGTAAATGAGCACGGCAACACGCCCCTGCACTATGCTTGCTTCTGGGGCTATGACATGATCTGCGAGGATCTGCTCAGTGCTGGCGCGCTGGTCTCTATTGCCAATAAGGACGGGCACACGCCCGTTGACAAGGCAAAGCCGAGTCTGGGCAAGCGTATGCAGGACTTGGCGGAGAAGAATGGCCAGGAAATGAAGGTAATTAGCTTCAAGGAGCAAAGCTGGCAGGGCATGAAGACTAGGTCGCGAGATGCCACGCTCTCGCGCTTCAAGGGCATCAGCATGGGCGACTTGGATCTGCACACCAAGCTCTCGGTGACTGCCTCGGGCGAGACATGGAGGGGACGCTGGCAGAAGAACGACGTAGTGGCGAAGATTCTGGGCGTACGTCAGTGCACGCCGCGCATCTCGCGTGACTTCAACGAGGAGTTCCCCAAGCTGCGCATCTTCTCGCATCCCAACATTTTACCCATCATCGGAGCCTGCAATTCGCCTCCCAATCTGGTGGTGATTAGTCAGGTAAGGCTCTGTGCTTCTGCATTATGCTGAAGGATACATATTCGTTTTTATTTTAGTATATGCCACGCTCATCGCTCTTCAATTTGCTGCATGGAGCCACTGGTGTGGTGGTGGATACGAGCCAGGCGGTCAGCTTTGCTCTAGATATTGCCCGCGGTATGGCCTTCCTCCATTCGCTGGAGAGGATCATACCCACGTATCATCTGAACAGCCATCATGTGATGATCGATGAAGATCTGACGGCACGGATCAACATGGGCGATGCTAAGTTCTCGTTCCAGGAGAAGGGACGCATCTACCAGCCAGCATGGATGTCGCCAGAGGCACTGCAGCGCAAGCCAGCGGACCGCAATTGGGAGGCCTCCGATATGTGGAGCTTTGCCATACTCATCTGGGAGCTGACCACGCGCGAGGTGCCCTTCGCCGAGTGGTCGCCCATGGAGTGCGGCATGAAGATAGCCCTGGAGGGACTGCGCGTTAAAATTCCACCAGGCACCTCTTCCCACATGTCCAAACTAATCTCGATCTGCATGAACGAGGATCCAGGCAAGCGGCCCAAGTTCGACATGGTGGTACCCATTCTGGAGAAGATGAAGCGTTGATTTGCAGCAGCGATTAATAAGCCAAAATGTGCCTTGTCTACAACGTGTTTTGCCAACTAATTTTAATACCACTTTGTGTTAACTTTGTCTAACTGAACCTAACCTAACCGAAACTCGAACCGAAAGCTGTTGAGCGCAATCCCATTTACGGCTACGCTACCGTTTCCCTTGTATTCTCTGACTAGAATTTATGTTTACTGTGTCTCACCTTCGTTTCTTATGATTTTCCATGATTTTCTCTGTCCGAGTGCTCGATTTTGTCGTACATTATAAGTTCGATGAATGTTAGGATCGTATTTATGCAGAATTATATTTGTTACTAATTTTTTTTTTTAAATAAATGATGTATGTACCTACGAAAAGGCGGTACAACGTATTTGCCATACGTATTTGTACACCATACGTACAGCTTTTCCCTCGAAAGCTTTTTCCACTGAAAAGCAAAACAACTGAAGCTTTCTGCCTGCACTGGGGAGTGGAGTGGAGTGGAGTGGGGGTGCGGTACGGTCGGGTAACGTGAGCAAAACGTCCCTGACCTGGTTTCAATTTCATGCACGCGATTTTGTGCAGCTCGCGTGGGCAGTAGCAGAGGCAGAGGCAGACCGCGAGGCGATGTGGCAGAGCGCCGGCGTGAGAATTCCGTTCGAAGAGCGCCAGAAAATGTTACTTCGATTGTGGAAAATAAAAGTAATTCTGTAAAATGTTATGTTATGTTATTTTAAAAAGATGTGTCTTTTAAAATTACACTATTATTGCTCTATTGTCGTTCATAATCTGTTTGAAAATTGCCTGTTTTGTTGCATGCCTCCTATCCAAAAGAGATGACTTGACTCTCTTTTGGCCCGGCTCTCACCGGCTTTGGGGCTCGGCTCTCTGTTTATGTTTTTGCGGCACCATTTCATTTGGGACTGCTGCTGCTGCTGCTGTCTTTGTTGCCGTTGTTGCCACTGCGCTGCCATTGCCGTTGCGGCAAGCTTGCACCGAGCCATGTGATTGTTTTGTTGCTACATCCTGTGCCATAGCTGCCCTCCCCTGTTGCTGTTGCAGCTGCTGCAGCTTTAAAAAGTTTTCTTGTTTTGTTGTTGTTGTTGCTGTTTTACTGCATTTTGTTGTCGCCGTCGTCCTGTCGCTGTCGCTGGGGCTGTCGTACGACCAGGACGTGGTCGTAGTCGTCGGTACTTTTCGGGCCCAGAGGCTGGTCGGTCGCTCGGTCGCCCCACAGACGCAGACACAGACACAGGCAACGGCAGCGGCAATAGCAACGGCAGAACTGCAGCTGCAGTGTCCAAAAGCCGATTTACAGTTTTCCATGCCAGTTATGACGGCAGCCAGCCAAACGGCAACAGCATTTCCGCAATGGCAAAGGCAAAGGCAACCAAAGACAATTAATTCCAGTGAAGGCAAGAAACGTGCGGCGAACTAATTAAAAATCACTAAAACTACATATTTAAAAGCTTTCAAAAATTAACTAATCCAACACAAACCCAAACACAAACTCAGACGCACTCAAGCACACACAAACACACGCACATGCAGAAAGGAAAGTGAAAAATTCCATGGCATCTTTTAGGCGTTGCGTATAAGATATTTCTCGAACGGATTCGGGGCTGCGTTGCGCTCAGTGGCTAAAAAGGAGAGCTGTTTTTTTTTTGGTGCCAGAACTTGAGTGAGAGCAGCTGCTTAAATGTATTTTAGTGATTGCACTCAACAAGAGCCAGCCCCTTGGAGGGCCGGCAATCCATGGAGTATTCAAACACAACGGGTTTGAATCACATTGACCAGGAGCGGGATCGGAATTTGAATCTAAATCGGATTCGGAGCCGGGAGCAGCACCAACAGCAGCAGCAAACCAGGTTAATATTTATAAATAGTCGCACATACTCGTTCCGGGTGCTGTCCGAGGGTTGTGTGCTCCAATTTGCAGCCACACCTGAGCCAAAAGGAGGCAACTTTTCATGCTTTCACTTTTAGTCTCATTTTTATTTCAATTAACCATACAACGGCCCGGGCAGTGCACACGCACACACACACACACAAACACATACAAAGGATGCTGGAGGAGCAGGACCAAGTAGGCTGACTGGCTGCCTGACTGCCTGCCACATCATTTCAAATGAAAAGTTTCCATCAACAGCAGGCCGCAGTTTGCTGCAGTTACTCCATCATTCATTTGGCTGACGAGTGAGCCACTAACCTACTTCCTTCCACACACAAAAGCCGCAGCAGATGCGGCATCTACCAGCTACCACATACCATACCAGCTACTGGCAGTGGCACTGCCACTGCCACTGATGCTGCTGCTTCTGCTTCTGCTGCTGTGTTGTGGTTATTGTCGTTGCAGCCCTTGCTGCCGGCATGCCACTGCCACGCCCACACAATGGCAGGCTGGCAGGCTGGCAGGCAGGCGGTAGGCGGTAGGCGTTAGGCTGGATGCTGCAGGCTGGCGTCTGTTCAGATGACGTTGGCGTTGATGAGTGAAAATGGGAAAATTACAAAAAAGGAAGAACAGGAGGGAAGAGGAGGGAAGAGGAGGAGGTATAACAAATGATGAGATTTATTTTGCAGCAAGCGGAACGTGCGCGTCTCTTGTCTCCCCCCACCCATCTCTGTCTCTAGCCCTTTCTCTAAGCGATCGATGGTTGCCTGCATAAATCAAAAGTTCCATTTTGCAGATTTCAGCACAAAGGAACACCACAGGCACCAGAGGCACAGGCAAAGAGAGAGCCAGAGACAGGGGCTGGGACAGAGGCAGAGAGAAAATGGAAAAGGGCTTCTTGCCAAACTAAAATGCCACATGGGCAAATATTTCACTTGTGCTTTCGAGCGGCGCATTGAAAAGCGAAAATATTGTGACAATACAAGCGGCAACAACCACAGCAGCAACTGCCTCAGCTGCAACAACAACTGGCAGTACGGCCACTGCAACAGCAGCAGCAGCAGCCTCAAGTGGAAGTGCTCGGTCTAGCACTCGACTGAAGTGCATAACAACGTGGAAATATTGTAAAAGCAAACTTAAAGCAAAGGCACAAGCACAGAGGCATACAGATGCAGATACAGATACAGAGACACCATCTGCTTGAACGTGTCCTGGGAGGCCACAAAGTGGCAAAAAGAACTTGGGGGGGGGGGGGGGGGTTACAAGAGCAGAAGCAGGAGCTGAAGCAGCAGACAGAAAAGCAGCAAGGAAGCAGCAGGATGTCATATGCAAAGCATCTATTGATTTTCATCCCCTGAGGATGCCACAGAAGCTTCGGCTTCGGGTTTGACTTCCTTTCGGTGGCGTATGAGTAATACCAGTGCGTATACTTGATTTATCCGATTTGAAAAAGCCATCACACAATTGGCATTAGAAGGGGAAATGGGAAATGGGTTGCTCTCGAGCTCTCGGCCTCCGCTTCAGCTGTGAGGGCAATAAATCTCGAGATTTCCATAAAACTTTTCAACTTAAAGGAAAGGCAAAGGGAAAAGGTTCTCCGGCCAGGAAATGGCTCTTAAATTTTGAAGCGCAGCCACACAGCAACACAGCAAGACGACTATCGATCAACGTGGGAGATTGGGTGGCCTGGACTGTGGCTCAAGTGCCACCCCTCATCCCCCTCCTTTCCTTACTACCAGGAACCGCCAGCCAGCAACGATGATATTCAATAAATTCTGGCCCGAGCCGGACTAGGGAAAATGGCCAATTACGAGGCAAAACGAGTTAAGAATTGTGCCAGCGGACAGATGGCCCATGCAGGAGCTCTCTCTCCATCTCTCTCTCTCTCTCTCTCTCTCTTATCCCCTCTTGCTATCTGTTTGCGAATGAATAGCCATAGCCGCCTGCACTTAACATGAATGGCCATTTTTCCAATCAATTACGTAAAAGAGAGAGAAAGAGAGAGAGAGATAGAGAGGGGATGGCATGGCGGTGGGGTAGGGAAGTAAAAAAAGTAGAAGACGTGCGAAGAAAACAAATAAGGGAGGGGGCTGCCTTGGCTTCGGCCTGCCATTGGGGGTAGTTTGTGATGGAAGGAGTAACCTTAAGCAAACGATAATTACTTGAATTTTTAAGCAACTTTTGCGGTTCCCCAGTTAGCAATTTTCTTTGACATTGACATGGAGGCAATTATATTCTATTTATATCGAATATTTAAATGACAAATACTGTATATACACTCGATACACTTACAGACTGCCCGTTGTCATTGGGAGCTTCTTCAAGATTGAATCCCCTACTGGATCGACATCATCCGCAGCAGCAGCAGCGGCAGCAGCAGCAGCAGCAGCAGCAGCAGCCGCAGCCGCAGCCACAGCCACAGCTTTGGGCAGCCAGCGTTGCCTTAACACGCCCCCAAACACGCCCAGCAGTCCACTGAGAGAGGCGCCACAGAGCCCCTCGGACGGCCACATCTCCTCGCTGAGCTCCCACTCCGGCTCGGGATGCAGTGATATCCAATTGGGTAAGCCACAATTCTTGCCCCATTCTCGAAGCGAATCTGTTATTTATAGTTGCCCAAGAACCAGATCATGACCCAGGAACAAAGAAATGCAAACGAATTGTAGCATTTTATTGAGGTTGCTGACATTCAACCAAACAATGTCTTCTACTTCTACTTCTACTTCTCCTTCTCCTACGCCGCCGTTGACGCCGCCTACTATGCCACCGGGCGGCAGGGGGCAGGGGGCAGGGGGCAGAGCTGCAGTTGGTTTGGTTTACTCAACATGCCACAAAACACGCGCATAGAGTTGCAAAGTGTTGGGCAGAAATGCCACAATGCCAGGCTGCCACAATTTGTGGCAGTTGGGTTGCTCTGACGTTTATAGGGCTATCCCTTCGCATTCCACATCCTGCATTCTGCATTCCCCATTCTGCATATTCTATTCTGTATTCATTTCCTGGCATTCGTACTCGTGGGGTGGGGTGGGGTGGGAGTTTGGCTTCCAGTAGCACTTAAATTTCAACCACATTTGATCTGTTTTTCGGGTTTTGGAACATTTCCACCCATTGAAACCATTGAAACCATTGAAACCATTGAATCCATTGAATCCAGTGCCATTTCAAGTGATAATTTCTAACGCTCACTTCGCCATGGCGGAGTTTGTTTACCAGTCAGGTCCAGTGCTATCAGAATCAGTCGTCGGGCCTCGCCAACTGGCCGCAAATGTTGCCAGCAGAAGGGAAAAAATGTGCAAAGTAAACAAAATTCACATTCAAGAGAATCTACAATCTTAGAGGCTACACTGCCAAAAAAAATGCATATCATTTAATATTAAAATCACATTTTTCTTAAACATCTATGGGGTGTTACAAATATTTTTAGTAGTAGGCATAATTTTTACTTTAATTCGAAATTATTCGAAAGGGATCAAATCCGTTTGATGAAGGTAAAAAATCAAAAAATGTATATTTCAAAGTTTTTCTTTGTGTGTAGCGGCAGTGGCATAATAATAGGCAAATAAATAAAACTAAAGCTAAACGCATTTTACGCCTCTTTGTTGCTGCCCGCGCAATGGTGAAGTTGGTGTTGTTATTGTTGTTGTTGTTGTGGTTGTTGTTGTTCAGATGTTGCCCATGACGTTGCCTAGAAGTCATTGAACTTAGGAACAGCCGCCGCCCGCCGCCGCCGCCGCCGCTGCCGCTGCCGACGAGAGCCAACAACAATAGCAAAATAAATAAAACGCGAAAATGCGAGCAGAGAGCCAGAGAAGCAGAGAAGCGAAAGGCAGAGAAAGGCATGAAGAAGAAGAAGAAGTCTGCTAGAGAAAAGTGGAAGCACCAGCCACCAGCAAGCAGCTCTCTGTTTGCCCAGAGAAAGAGGGAGAGAGAGAGAGAGAGAGGGAGAGAGCGAGAGAGAGAGTGTTGATGATAAGTAAAATGCACTTTCTTGCCGAAAACTTCATGGAAAATTGCACTCGATGAAACCCCACAGTGGGGTTGGGGGGTAATTCTCTATTTTTCTTTAATCATAGACCTTTTGTTTTTAATCAAAAAGTTTCAATGTTTTATTATCTATTATCTAACTAAAATGCAGTTGAGGAAAGTCTTATGGAAAACTAAGAGTACTAATACTTTTTAATAAAGTACCTCGGGCACATGGAATGAGCCTGGGGGAGAGCGCCTGCCCCTTGCCACCCATCGCCACCCCAGCAAACAACTCTCACTCGAAGCACACGCACGCACAAACCTACACATATTCAGTCACTCGCTCACATACTCACTCGCACACTTGGGCACATCGATTACACAATCTTCGCGAGCGGCATTTTCATTTTTCTCTTCCTGGTTCGTCGTCATCGCCGCGCTTTGCTCTGCTCTGCTCTGCTCTGGACAGCCGCCGAGGCAGTAACAGCAACAGCAACAGCAGCAGCAGAATTGTGTGTGTGTGTGTGTGTGTGTGTGTGTGTGTGTGAGTGGGGGGAGATCAGGTTTTATCAGGCAACGCAATCGAACATATTACGTTGGGTGCTGTTGCGTGCTGGTTCGATTGGTCTTCGTCGTCATAGTCTTCGTGGAGTCGTTTCGCTTTCGCGGAGGATCGTTGACGGCTTCGTTGGGGTTTCGCTCGCGAAGTTGCCGTTTTCTTGTTATTTACAGTTTCTGGTGGCTTTCGCTGCCCGTTGGAAAAATTGCAAACTGCAGTTGCAGTCGACGCTGACGTTAACGTTGGCGTCGCTGATGTCTTTTCTGCCGTTGCTGATCATTGACTTTCGTTGGTTCCCTTTTGGGCCAAGCATTCGTCAAGAAGAGGGAAGGGATGGAATGGAATGGGATGGGCTGGGCTGGGCTGGAGAGAGCTCGGGAAAACGAGTGCAAATATTGAGGGAAAATTGCAATTTTCTTTCATTTAGATGTTCTTTCGTAAAAGGTTGGCCTTCATTTAAATTCTATTATATTTAAAGTTCAAATGTGTAGATTTCTTGTACCTTTTGACTTCATTAGAGGTCAAGGGGACGGTATGGATGGTGGGGGGGGAAAATTGATTTATTTCATTTGCGTTTTCTTGCCCTTATTAAAGTTCTATTTCATTTGATCTTCAAATAGTTTTCTTGTGCCAAAAAACTTGTTTGCCACTTTCCACTGCAACATTTTTCACTTCCGCATTGTAAAACTCTCCCACTCAGAGAGAGAGAGAGTGAGAGGCAGAGATCATCACTCTCTCTCTCTCTCTCTGTTGCTCTCTTTGGCTTTGACTCTCTCCTAAAGTAGAAGAAGGAAGGTTCCTTGACTCCCTCCCCATGGAGGCGCCCCCACTTCGTCTATCTCTCTTGCACACACACACACACACACACACACAACGGCAACTTCTATTGCTCTCTCTGTCGATGATAGTGCAAACTAGGTAACGGTTCTCTTTCTCTCTCTCTTTCGTGCTGCGCTTGTGTGTGTGAAATTGATCTTGAGTGGTGTGCGTTTGTGTGTGCGCGGATGCACTTGGAAGCCAGCGTTGGCGTCGCTGCCGGCTTTGGCAGCGCAATAGAAATTGAAAATAGCACCAGGAAAAGAGTTGCAAATGGAAAAGTGCAACAACAAGCGGCAGCAGCAGAAGAAGAAGCAGCAGCAGCAGCAGCAGCGAGAGTGGCAATGCCTGATGTTCTTTGTGGTAGTGGTGGTGCTGCTGCCTTTGCTGGTGGAGATTAGAAAGATAGGAAAACCGGGGGAAGGCACTCCGGCTCCAGCTTGCAGCACATTGACTCTTACTCCCCCCCCTTGCTCTCCTCCTGCTCCCGCTCTCGCTTCTGCCCCAGAGATGCCGCCTCGTGCTGGAAGAAACGGCGCTACGTAGTTTTTCCCCCACCCCCCCCCGCCCCACTCCATTGGGCCACACAGAGGCCCCAGCCACATTCTATTTTCCTGCTCTTTCCCCACACACACACACACACACAAACACATACATGTACATACACATGCTGATTCTTGTTCTTTCGCGTCGCCGTCGTCGTCGTCGTTGTCGTCTTGGACTTGGTCTTGGTCTTGGTCTCGCTGCCACTGCCACTGCCGCCGTCATAGCACAACACAGCGTTGTCGTAGGTTCTGTTCTGCAGCTCGCCTTGCCTTGTCTTGGATTTGTGTTGCGCATTTGGAGCGCTGCGAAGTTGGCGCTTGGATCTCGTCGAGGCGAGAGTTTCGTGCGCGCGATCGCAGCAATTTCAGAATTTCTCCAACGCGGATCGGAAAACCCTCAGCCCTTCAACCTTCAACCTTCAACCCTCAAGATCGTATATCGTATATCGTAGATCGTATATCGTATATCGTATATCGAGCCTCGAGATCTGGCATACGAATGAACTTGAACATCGGCCTCTTAAAGTCCAGTCTTCTATGCGAATCTGGATCTGGAGGAATATCCAAGCAACACGGAAGTGAATTGAATTTTTTTTAATCTTATCCATGTTGCAATTTTTATGAAAGCAAAGTGCAAGTGAAAACGGAGAAAGGGGGAAAGGAGGAATATGGGAGAGAGCAAGAAACAGAGTAGACTATGATCAGTCAGAGAGAGAAAGACAGTGAAAGCTCTCTTGACGGACGGACGGACGGACGGACAACTCTCTTTCCGGAAGCGAAATCTAAGCAAAATTCTCGGTGGACGAGGACAGGCGAGGTTTCACTGTAAATCTTAGATCGGAAAACCCATCAAGAATATCCAGGAATTTGTATCCTTTTCAGATTTAGAATAAGTTTAGAAGTAGCTTCGTAGATATTTCTCCTTCTCCTGCCAAAAGAAAAAAATTTACCAAAAAATACCAAAATTTTCCCTCAAATAGTTTGGATAAAGAACCGATAAAAAAAGAGATCTCTGAACCGAACGAACTTTAAAGAAAAATAAAAAGAAAAAGAGATCGAGACAGTGACTTTCTCGATAAAGTGCCAAAGGACTGGGGAATGGTGATGCGGATTTGATTTTCTGCCAAAAAAAACATGCTGAAAAGTGGCCGCAGTTCCCGCAGCAAGATGATGATGATGCAGATGATGGATGGCCATGTAACCGCAGCGATCCGAGCAACATGGATGTGTACCAAATAGAGCTGGAGGCACAGGCACAAATCCGCTCCAATCTTTTGGTTGAAACTTGTGTGAAGCCGCAGCCGCAGCAGCTCCATTCGCAGAAAGAAAAGGAGGATAGCCACATCAAGGACTTTGACGACAACGAGCCAGACCAGGACGAGGAAGAGGCGGAGGAGGAGGAGGCGGAGGAGGAAGAAGAGGAAGAGGAGGAAGAGGAGGAGGAGGAGGACGACGACAACAACAACGAAGAAGAGGACGAGGACGGGGACGGGGACGAAGAGAGGCCACTCCTCCCAGAAGTCAATTTCGATGCAAATTCCGATTTCAATTTGCATTTCTTTGACACGCCCGAGGACTCCTCGACCCAAGGAGCCTACAGCGAGGCAGCCAGCTTAGACTCCGACCAGGACCCGGAGGAGGAGGACCCACAGCAGCAGCAGCGGGACCTGCAGGATTGCCTAAGTGCCATCGAGGAGGCAGATGCGGATCCCCTGCAGCTGCTGCAGTGCGACGACTACTACGGCCCGTCCGTTGCAAGCGAGGGCGTGGCAGCGCCAGTCATAGCCACATCTGCCACTGCCACTGCCACTGCACCGCATCCCCATCCCCACCACCCGCACAACCAGAATCCACACCAGAATCCGCACCAGAACGCAAGCCCCAATCCGAACACACACCATCACCAGCAGCAGCTGAACTGCACCTTGAGCAATGGTAGAGGTGCTCTGTACACCATCAGCAGTGTGCATCAGTTTGGTCCGGCCAGCAGCAGCAGCAGCAGCAGCGGCCATCACCACCACCACCACCACCACCACCACCACAGCAGCTCCCCCTCCTCGAGTGGGGCCCACGCCTCGCCGGACAGCGGCTGCTCTTCGGCCAGCTCCACCTCCTCCCACGCCGTTTCCTCATCATCGTCATCAAGCTGCTCGGAGCATTTTGGTCGTTCATCCGCTGTCGTTGCCGCAGCAGCAGCAGCAGCAGCAGCAGCAGCAGCCGCTGCCGCTGCCGCAGTCGCATCTACGTCCACATCCACGTCGCTTGTCAATGTCAGCGGTAACGCTCATACATCCTCGTCAGCGGTCAGCTCCAGCTCTAGCTCCAGCAACAACTGCAGTCCCAGCTCCGTCTCCATCGCCCTCTCAGCCGCCGGTTCCAGCTCCAGCTCCAGCGCACCAACATCTTCATCTGTTGCGCATCTAAACAAAGGCCATCCAGGTATGTCCATCTCCATCTCCATCTCCATCTCCATCTCCAGCTGCATCTTCAAGTGCAACTGCAACTGCAAATCCTTGTCAAAGATAGCTGCTCGACTCTTCCGCGTTTGGGGTCCGTGTTCCCATTGTTGTCGCAGTTGAAAATTATGTTCAATAAATTTGCATTCATTGCATAACACGGCGGCAGCTACAGCAACTGCAACTGCAACAACTGGCGTACCATAGCCAATTGAAAGTTGCTTGCAACTGCTCGTTGCAACCGCCTTCTTCAGCCTCCCAGCTGCCGCCTGTCGGCTTTTCTTCTCCTTTTGGGGAAACTATTAAAGCGCAGCATGAAAAATGTGAAAATGAATATAATTCCCTGTTATTGGCCAATGTTGTTGAGGCCAGTTGTTGCCGCAGTTGCAGCAGTTGCCGCAGTTGCCGCAGTTGCAGCAGTTGTGCTTCTGCTCATCTCCTTTCGGTGCCAGGAAAATTGCTTTTCATGTTGCAGTCTGTCAATGCTGTAGTGTGGCAGGCACTCGCAATTGAAAGCCATGCAAAAACTGATTTCATTTTCTTAAATCGCTCGGAATTGCCCGCTCCGCTCCTCGAAGGCTGCTCCACTGATGTGATATGATATGATATGATTGGAATGGGGGCTTAGCCTGGCAGCATAAAGGAAATTGCCATGGAATCGGGGGCAACTCTCGATGACTCGACTCGATGCAGATGGAAAAAGGAAAAAATTGAGTTTAAAAACCATTTCAGGCAACGGCAACAGGCATTTCAGTGCTGCAACCTGAGGTAATGTCATAAAAACCATAAGCACTCGAGCGGCGTCTTGGCTGGACTTGCTAATTGCCTCACGGCCTTGCCTGGCCTGGCAAGGATTCGTGGGGCATGGGGCATGGTTGTATGGTTGTATGGTTGTATGGATGCATGGGGCAACATTTAATTGCAGCAATTAGTGCGGACAGTTCCAGGCAAATGCAAATTGCCAGCAAATTAAATCTAGGGGAAAGCCGAATAAAATTTTCATGAGGGGAAAGAAAGAGGAAAACTCAGCTGCCACAAACTCCAATTGATATTCGTATCTGCCGAACCCAATCCAACCCAACCCCCCGTCTGCCCGTCAGCCCGTCTGCCCGTCTGCCCGTCTACCCGCTCCCCCTTTCCCATTCAATCAGTTGTCTGCAGATAAATCCAAGAAAATGGAGGAAAAATCAAGCGAAAATATGAAGTCTTTGTCGTCTATCGTCTGTCCCTGTCTCTGACTCTGCCTCCGACTCTGCCTCTGCCTCTGACTCTGCCTCAGACTGTTGTCTGACAACGCGGAAATGCCAAGCAGGCAGTCCATGCCACATTCCCCTCGCTCTTGTGGCGTGCCCCTCCCTTGGCCACTCGAACAATGGCGTTGGAAATTGTCAACTTACAAAAGCGACCAAATGATTTGCATTTGAACGCGGCGCGAAAATGAAAACCAGGCACTTGAATTTCCTTTTGGTTTTTCATTCCCGCCCATGCCCAGGCCCAGGCCCAGGCCGACGACATTTTCCAGACATCGTTGTTGCTGTTTCTGTTGCTGTCCAATGGTGAAAATTCAATTTGCAATTGCACAAGCGCGTAACGCGCACTGTCCCCTTCCCCGTCCCCCCTCTACATTTGCCGCGACTCCCTCTTGCTCTTGCCACCCATCATCTGTGGCGGAGCTGCCTCTTTGTGGCGCCCCTTTCCCCTCCCTGTTTGTCGGCGCGTGCAAGTTGCACATTAATTTCATTTTGCCTCGCATTTTTCGAGGTGTGGCAACAACTGCAGTTCAAACTCCGCGCTTACTTCATTTGCCTCCTCCTCCTGCATTAGAAAATTCAAATCAAAAAATAAATAAAAGAAACAAAACGAGAAACAAAGTCAAATTGAATTCAAAATGAAAATGCCAAGAAGCATGGTTGTCTGGCTCCTCTGGCTCCTCTGACTCTGGCTCCGGCTCCAATTTTTCCAGCCTTTTTCTGCCTCGTTTCTGTGTTTGTTTTTCTTTTTCCATTTGCCATTTGCAATGCAAATTTCGTTTCGGCTCTCGCAGAGAAAATTGTGCGGCTGCAGTTTTTCATCGTGACTGGCAACAGCAGCAGCAGCAGCAGCAGCAGCGGCAGCAACAAGAGGCAACAACAAAAAACGTTTGTAGGCGGTGGCGTATACGTGATATTTTGGCATTTTCTTCTTATCGCACATCGCCCTGAAGTTGAATGCCCCCTGAAGCTGTTGCATTTGACTTTGATTGCTAGCCCCGGTCCGTGCTTAAGTTTACCAGGGACATGGCGCCCAATGGTGGATAATAAAGAGTAAAACCGATTTGGGTGATCTCGTTAGAGGTTCACTAATTGAAAGTGCTTCCTGCTCTCCTTAAAGTTCCCCCCCCCCAGGAATGAATGCCCAGCGATAGCTGTCTATGGAAATGTCCTTTGCAACGGTTTCCAACGAGGAAATGCACAGAGCACCTCAGATTTAGAGCGTGTGATATGGTGGTGACAGCAAACTCATTTGGCAAATTGAAATTGAAATTGCTGTGCGACACATGTGACGTATGGCATGGCATGGCAACCAGGTTGCATAATCGACTTGCCAGACAACTTTCGTGCGGAGGAAATGTAAACGAAATTCATGCATTTTTCCTTTGCAGAGCCACAGCAGCAGCAGCAGCAGCAGCAGCCACAGACAACTCAGCTGCAGCAACAGCAACAGCAACAGCAGCAACACTCACATCAGCAGCAACAGTTGCAACAGCACCCCCAGCAGCAGCAGCAGCAGCAGCAGCAGCAACAGCAGCAATCTTTTGGCATAGCCGACTCCAGCAACAACAACAACAGTGGCAACAGCAACAGCAACAGTGGCAACAGCAACAGCAACAGCAACAGTGGCAACAGCAACAACGGTGTCTCCTCGAAGTCGTTTGTGCCCTGCAAAGTGTGCGGTGACAAGGCCTCTGGCTACCACTATGGTGTAACCTCCTGCGAGGGTTGCAAGGTGAGTTGTGGCCGACTGCTCTCCACGTCTCTCCATCACTCTTAAACACTCTTCCCTTGCAGGGCTTCTTTCGGCGCAGCATCCAGAAGCAGATCGAGTACCGCTGCCTCAGGGACGGGAAGTGTCTGGTCATCCGCCTGAACCGCAATCGTTGCCAGTATTGCCGCTTCAAGAAATGCCTCTCCGCTGGCATGAGCCGCGACTGTGAGTACAGCCTCTACTTCAACCCCTCTGCCCCTCTAGCGTTACCAAATGTTGCACAAACAAAGTGAAGGGGAGGCTGCACCTAGTTTCGTTTTCGGTGCTTGATAACTTTATTAGCTGCGAAATCGCCCAACAATTTTCTGCAGAAAGATTGAAGATTATGTCAGTTACTTGTCCGGGCCATTGTCAATGGATTTCGATTGCTTTATTCGCACTAATTGAATCGATGAATCCTCCTGGATCTCCCCATACGGGCTGATGCTTCCTGAAATGTTTTAAAACCTTTGCTAAAGATCATTTTCCCCATTACAAAACCAGCGGACTGCCCCTGCCCTTGCTCCAAACGGGTTTACTATCTTTTAGCAAAGCACCCATAAACTACTCCAGGCCTTAGGCTTAGGCTTGCAACCACTTGAGGCAGGCGGAAACGACAGCAGCAGCTTTACTTGTGGCCAAAATCCACCCACAAGCCAAGAGCGAAATTAGTTTTTATGAGTTTTCGCGGCAGCCAGCACTCTAGGGATCCCTTTTGGGGCCGTTGTTGCTGCTTTCGAATGCAATTTATTTGATGTTGCACAATTAATTGCCCAAAAAGATCGGAAACAAGAGAGCGGCACAAAGACTCCAGCAACCAGGCAACCAGGCAACAAGGCAACATCGTGGCAACACACAAGTGGGTGTGTGTGTGTGTGTGTGGCAGGCAAAAGATATTTGTTGCTGTCACTGTCATTGTTGCTGTTGCTGTTGTTGTCGCTGCACGCGAGCAACATTTATTAGTCGTGTCTATTGCCTGCAACATTTGTTGCAATTTTTTATGGCTTTTGTCTCGCTGCAGCGGCGTGCCTGGTGTTGGGCAAACATTTCCTTAATTTTCCCCCATGCTGTTGCCACAGCGCCCACGCAGCCAATCCTCTCGACCCACACGCTCCATGCTCCATGCTCCATGCTCCACTCTCCTGTTCTCCCCTCCCCCCACAGTTGTGACGACAAAAGGCTTTTGGTGTTTGCTTTTACCACTTTTAATGATTTTTCCAGTGCAGAGATTTTCTTTCTGTGGTGCGGCATGAGAGAATGCCCTATCGCGATTGGATTGGGATTGGGATTGGGCGACATTTTTAATTCTTTTAAATCTTTATAGCCTTTATCTTTGTCTATATCTGAGACCTATCTTTTAGTGAATCAATTTAGTATTTAATTATATTTTAAATAATGAAAATCTGCAGCTTGTCCGGCGCTCGTAGAGCAGAGTATTGCAGCTTCGTTCCCATGACCCCCAAGTTTTTCCTCTTGCCACCCTCGGCATTTTCCTGGCTCTTCCTCCTTCGGTTGGCTTTTACTCTTGGAGACTTTTACTTTGCCTCAATGCATACGGATAGTTCAATAATTTAGTTAAATTGCTTTTGTGGCAAGTCTCGGTTCGAGCCTTGCATGGATGTGGCTGGTGGCTGGTGGCTCCTTCTGCAGCTGCAGATGTTGCAGCTGCTGTTGCTGTTGCTGGTGCTGTTAGTGGGCGTTGCACTACGCTGGGTTTCTCCATACGAGGCGCCTCTTGATTTTCGCTTGCTCGGTTTAATTAGACTTTTGTCGAGTCAAATGGGGGCAAGGGGGTTATTATGGTTTATGGCAAGGCAGCAATTGCCATTTTCTGATTGCCGATTGCCGATTGTCGATGCTGCCTATTGCAGCAGTCCCTGTTGCTGCCACTCCGTGAGAGATTTTCCAATTAAGTTCTCTCGGAGATCGACTAAAATCGTTGAAAGCCAAATCTGGGCTTCAATTCAGCGAAACTCCCTGCACAAATTTTAATGGGTCATGCCTCTGCCTTAGCCTTACCTTGCCCCTTGTCCCCTTGGTTCTTGTTGGAGCCAACAAATGCAATGATGTTGCCACCCCACCCGTGTTGCAACTGCTGTGCGGTGTGTGCTTCTGTTTGCGTATCTGGGTGGGCGGGGCCTGGCTTTTATTTAATTTGCAAAGCTTTTGTTGGCAGCGGCAACAAAGTGCAATAAAAAAGTAAAATACGCGACGCTTGCCAAGCAGAAATTGCATTTCGGATGTTGCAGCAGCATCAGAGGCACAGGGACAGGCACAGGCAGGGGCGGCAGCCACACTTTGCATGGCTCTACAGGAATTTGGGTCAAACATAAAACGCACACACACACACACAGCGACAGGGGGTCTTCATGCTGGCATGCGGCATTTTGTGGCAGCATCAGCGTGTGTTTGCCATGAAAAAGAGCTTAAACTCTGCCCTCGCTCTGCTCCCAGGACTCTGGCCAGGCCACTCGGCTCGGCATATTAATCAAATTCATGTGCAAAAGTTGGCTAATTGAAAAGCCTGCCGCTGCCTCTGTATCTGCCTCTGTATCTGCCTCTCTTTTTCTTTATCTTTCTCTTGTGGGGCACAAAGCCGCCGTCAATCAAATTTGCCACAAATCAAATTACAATTTAAGAACGGGGCAGAAACAGGCAGAAGTTTTTGGACAATATTCAGCTCGGTCTCTGTTGTCTGTCTGGGAATGGGCACAGAGCTGGAGCTGTTGCTGTTGCTGTCGCTGTTGGCTGCTTGGGGGCAACATCAGCAACAGACAGCAAACATTTCAGTCAGAGCAACGCCAAGGCGACATAGTAACACAGAATCAAACAGCGCTCGTTGGCTCGTTGGCTCGTTGGCTGCTCTCGACTCAATTGTAGTCAATTTGAAAGCCAACTATCAAATGTCAGCGCCAGAGATTCGTTTCGTTTCGTTTTGTTGCCGCGCGACTCTTCTAGACGCCCAAAAATCGAGTGCACACTGAAACTGTTGCTCTTGTGGCAGTTGTAGCTGTAGCTGTTGCTGCTGCTGCGCCTGCGCAGTGACAAGAACAAAGACAAAGAGCAAGACTGGCTTATAATTGTGGCGTAAACTGGGTCAGGCCAGGCCAGGCCAGGCCAATCCAAATCCACTATTCGGCCAGGCCCAGAGACAGAGGCAGAGACAGAGGCAGAGACCCCCTTGTGACCGTTCGTGGTTCGTTCTGGTGGCTTGAATCGCTTTGAATTCGCTTTTGGCCCATTGTTGACGCTCGCTCTGTTCTGATTTTCGTGTGCCGTGCCTTCTGACAATTGTCTTTTGTCTTTTGTTGTTTCGCTGGTTACATTAAAGTGTAGCCCCAGTCCCAGTGCCAGCCACAGCTTTATTTGGCCATTGTTTCGGCCGAGATTTTATTATTTGGCAATAGAAATATGGCTGAGAACGAAGAGGAAACAGCAACATTCTGGGCAGTCTTTTGGCAGGCCTTCGATTTGGTTTTGATCATCGAAGAGTCCATCAAAGGAGCATAAATGCTGGAAATGGGTTAGGTTGCCACAGTGTCTGCTCCTTATCGGTATCGGAGTATCTTTAGCTCTGCAGCTTGCAGCTCTTTAGCTGTCTCCGCAGTTGCATAATTCGATAATGGCATTCAACCTTTGACGAGTATTTGTACAGAGTTCAGCAAACCTTTGCAGGTCCCCAGGCGTTTGCTTTCCGCTTCCTTTGAATTTCCCCCCTACCCAAGGGGCCTTTCACTTTCAGTTGTCGTTCGATGCCTGCCCCCCCCCCTCTCCCTTCCAGCCCGTCTCCAGAACAGAGTCCAATGCTCGCAAGGTTGTTGTTGTTGTTGATGTGTGTGTGCAGCAAAATGCGGCGCCCAACAACAAACACAAACGCCATAAACACCGAATGAAATATAAATAAAATATATGGTCGCTGAAATATCATTTAATTTTTTAATTATGCATTTAAGTTGCTGTTATGGCCGCTTCGCTCAACACGATTTATAAACATTTTGGCAGTTTAAAATTTATTCACAATTTCTGCTCGATGCACAAACCGTAAAAAGGTTGAGTAAACAGTTCGCTGAAACAACGATCTTTAAACAATTTAATCTCGAGAACAAAAGCAGACACCAGCAGCACGCACCTGTTGCAGGTGAATGAATGCACCAGAAGATGACTCAATTCCAGTCTTGTTTGCTGTGGTGCCGTGGTTCTGGGGTTCTGGGGTTCTGTGGCCCCTGGCGTTGCAACATTGTTACCTCTGACTAATTGCAATTGTTAATTTATGCAACAGGCTTTGTTGCGGTTCATTGTTCTGTTCTGTTCTGTTCTGTCCGCCAGTTGTGCCAGTTGTGCCAGTTGTGCCGCCGTGTTACGCATGCGTGCCCGTCGCAACATCGCCAGCAATCTGTCCTCCAATTACAATGAGCCGCATTTGTCCGCATTTGTCCGCGCCGCCCAGATGTTGCACCCGATTGTGGCCGCACAGTTGTCTCTCTATTTATAGTCGAATTAACACCTTGTCGCATCGGTACAAGGCACATGACCAAAGATATGTAAATTGGCATTTGACACTTTACCGCTGTCCGACGACAGAGTGGGAGTGGGAGTGCGAGTGTGGCAAGTACAAATTCACTGGGGACTCCCCAAAAGTTCATCTCACCGAGCTCAAAGAACTTTGCGACCCTTTGCGGCATCTTATTCACAGTTTGTCGTGCAATTTGCACATTTCTGCATCACTTGCAACATATTTACATATGTACATATGTAGTCGTACATTCCTATATGTATGTACATATGTACTCCTCGTACGAGTCACTCGCATTGTGTTGGATTTATTTTGGTTTTTGGTTTTTGGGTAACTTTCCACGCGTACTCGCAATTTTTGGGTTCTATTTGCCCCCAATGAGTGGTGTTCCGTTCTACTGTGAGCCGTCACATGCACACAGGTGAACGAATTGGCCAAATATTGCACAAAAATTGTCATTGTCCGATGGATGAGTAACCTTGACACTGAATTTTTGGGGTGGAATTCTACTTGAACGTACTACGAATAATTGAGTTCATTCTTATAGAAAAGATTTCAGAGAGGGAAACGGAAAATCCAAATTATCCAAATTATCAATAAAGGAAAAATCGCATATGCATATTCTTGTATAGATTTTAAGATATTAAAACACACCAATTATTGTAATTAGAACCCAATCCTGATTAACCCACAAGAACACTTACGATTCTTCCATCGATTGTAATTAGAACCCAATCCTGATTAACCCACAAGAACACTTACGATTCTTCCATCGATTGTAATTAGAACCCAATCCTGATTAACCCACAAGAACACTTACGATTCTTCCATCGATTGTAATTAGAACCCAATCCTGATTAACCCACAAGAACACTTACGATTCTTCCATCGATTGCTGTCGTCCCACATGCCATTATGGAACCCCTCTGATCCGCACTGAACATACAAAATTAATGTCAAAAACCATCAACAAATTGGCAAGAAATATATACCGTGTGGTGTGGTGTGGTGTGGTGTGGGGGCGATTGGCCAAGACAATGACAGTAACAGCAGCAGAAGCAGCAACAAAGCCACCCGAACCGAACGTTGACTTCTAAATGTCAATCACAGTTGCCTGCACTCCGCCTCCGCCTCCGCCTTCGCCCTTTCCTTTTCCTCTCTTCGACGTGCGCTGCATAAGAATTTCTTAGTAAATATCATAAAAATATATATGCAAAAAATGTGAAGCAAAATAAAAAAAGAAAAACACAACAGCAACAGCAACAGCAACAACAAATCACAGACGATGCAGAAGAAAAGAAGTTTATAAAATTAGCCAGCGCACTTTGTAATGTGATGGCTGTTGTCTAGTGCAAAAATAAATGATTATGATGCGATGCCATTACCCGTAAGCACTCACACACACACACACACACACACATACAGAGATACACAATAGTTGACAGCGCATCGGCAATGGCACCCGCCTGCGGGTTCAATGCCCAAAGCAGCAAGAACGACGCCGACGACGACGACGACGGCGGCACGCATTTTTCTTGTCGCTTCCGCGATTCTGGCCAGCGACGTCAACAACATGGCATTATCAGTGGCAGGGGTGGGTGAGGGGTGGGAGGGGGATAGTAAAGGGGCTGGGAGTGCCTTGATTAAGCTGCTGCTGCTACTGCTGCTGCTGCTGCAACTTCATGCGTCGTTGAGTGGCAGCTTAAAAATGATGGCAAACTGCCACCCGGAAGAAGGGGATTGTCATTTGATAGGGGGATAGAGGATGTTGCATACCCAAAACCTTTAAACTTTAATTACACTTGCAACGATCACGAAACCAGCAATGATCAAAGTCTATGGGGAGCTGATGTTGCTGTTGCTGTTGCTGTTGCTGTGGCTGTTGCATGTTATGAGAGGCAGAAATAAGGAAGCAACTTCAAATGCCACTGCAATTGCAACGCAGAAATCAGTGAAGCATTGTGTATTTCGAACAGAGCTCGTTGCTCTCCACTTGGTTAACTGGTGGCCAGTGGCAGCTCCCCCCCCCATCCCCTTCCCCTTCCCTTCCCCCTAGCCACCTTTCGTGGCAGCTTTGGTTCCCTGTCTGTCTTCAATTAACACGCCGCTTCGATGTTGCGGCTGATGTTGCTGCTGCTGCTGCTGCTGCTGCTGCTGCTGCAGTTGTTGTTCGTGTTGCTCGTTTGTGTGGCATTTCCCTTTACGATTCGCAGAATGCGTTGACCTTTTCCTCCCTGCCACATGCAGGGGACAGGGGACCAGGGGCCCCGCTTGGTGGTGGTGCGCTCTCAAGTGTGGCCACAAATGATGATAATGATGATGATGATGATGATGATGGTGATCATGATGACGGCGGCAACTTTGACGGCTTGTTGGGAACACCTTCAGCCCCGCTCTAAGTGCTTTTCCCGCACTTCCCTAACTGCGCTTTTGATTTAACTGCTTAATCAAGCTGAAGTTGAAAGATTTAAGATGAAGTTGCAAGATGCAACATGAAAGATGCAAGATGCAAGATGCAAGATGAAGATGAAGAGCTGAAGCTAAAGTTGAAGCTAAAAGATTACGTTGAAAGATGAAGCTCAAGCGGAGGCTCAGGCTCAGGCTCGGGCTCTGAGGTTGCGTGTTAAATTGCTTGAGCTGCTGATCTGTGGCTGATCTCAATGCACAATTTTATCAAAATGATGCATGCCCCCGTTGATGTGGCTGATGATGATGATGGTGCTGCTGCTGCTGCAACGTGATCGATGGTGGCTCCCTGTTCCAAGTACTACTGTGTGCATGGGCCACCCCCTTCCTCCCCTCTGGAACATCTTTGAGCTGTTAGTAAATTAAATCAAAACTGGCAGCGTGTTAAAACGTGCCTGACATGCCAAAAAGGGCATGGAACAGGGATCGGGTCGGAACCCCTGGTCCACTGGGGTTGGTTGCAAAAGGAAATCAGTACTTGAGACGCGTGCAATTGAGGGGGGGCATAATAGGGCCAGTGGAGAGGCCAGTGTGGCATGAGGCATACTCGCGAAGCGGATTGAAATGGAATGGGAGGTGCCATAGTCCAGGGATTGGCGCTGCATGTTGCGTGTTGTAAATTAGACGCCCTGTCCCCCGTCCCCCGTCCCTTCCCCGTCCCCCATTAAGGGTGTGCACCCCGATTAAGGCACAGCATTTGCGCCCATGTTTAGCACAAATTTGGCAGCACTGCCAAAACCCCCAATTAGTGAGTGTAGAAAACCGTGTTGAAGCAGATACTATTCACAGACTATCCCACTATCCCACTAAACTGATGGTTAAACTAACCAAAAACAAGGAGCGTTCATGTTTACGGGAGGAAGATACTCAGTTTCAGTTTTGCCCCAGGATCAGACCAGAAATAAAAGTGGAAAACCACTTAATAACTACAGAGTAGGATACCTGGGATTTGTTTTACAGTTCAGCTTCAGTGGCTACCAAAGAATCGACTTTCCTTTCAGCTTAACTCATTTTCCAATATCTGGCGGATGCAATTTGGTTTTTGTGTGGGAAAAAACCATCGAAAACTGTGGAAACTCTTCAAGCAGGAAATTGTCAAGCGATGCGTCCTGTCCCCATTTCCATTTCCGTCTCCTCTGAGAAAAAATTCAAGCCGCCAAAGCCCCAAAGACAGAGCAGAGACTGGCACGAAAAGATACTTCCTTATTGCAAAGCTCAAACACACACACACACACACACCTAAGCAGAGTGTGTACACGCATACAGGCACATTAAAGCCATCATCTAAATCAAGGCTTATGTAACTGCCAGCGAGGCAACATTTTCGCTATTTTGTTGGTTTGTTGGATTTTTCCCTCTAGTTTTTCCTTATTTTTTGTGTGTTGCCAAACTGCAGCAAAATGCAAATGCATCTAACACCGGTTAGGCAGCTTTTTTGCATCGTTGTGCATCAACCAGATTGCAGCAGTTGCATGCAACACACACAGCGGCGTCACTGTCGGCGGCAGCAACAAATCTTGTTACTCAATTTCAATTGGTGCGCTGTCGACGTCGGCAGCGACGGTGACGCTGCCAACTGCGATACTGCTTCCTGCTGCACTCGAAAGTTCTGCAGCGGCAAAAGCTCTCTCTCTCTCTCTCTCTCTCTCTCTTTCACCGCTTGGATTGCGTACGCGCTCTCTCTCTCTCTCTCTCTTTCGTAGTCTCTCTCTCTTGCATTCTCTCTCTGTCCCACTTATGCTCTTTTCACTTCTTTGTTTTGCTTCTGGTATTCTTCAGCTGCTGATGCTGATGCTGCTGCTGTAAAAGCTTTGCACAGTCAACGCCAGCCGCCAGCCGCCAGCTGCGACTGAGGCATCGGCAGAGGCAGAGGCAGCGACTGGGAGCAGGGCCCCAACGTTTCGTTGCCTTCGTTTCGCTGTCGTTTTCAGTTGTCTCTCGGCGACTCAGCGCGCGGCACGCGAATGCTCCACCAAACGGACGGGACAAGCAACGGCAACGGCAACGGCAACGCCAACAAACAAACAACATTCGCAGTAGCAGCAGCTGAAGCAGCATCAAAAGTGGGAGAGCAACAGCAACAGCAACACAGGCACTTCGTTTTGTGTAAATTTTTTTTTGTTTGCCAAAAAAACTGCAAAAATACCAAAAAAAAAAAAAACACACAAAAAAGTGCGTTAAAAATTCAATATACACTCAACAATTGACGCGTGCCCCCTCCGCACTGCACCGCAACGCAGCCCAACACCTACACACACTCTCCCTCCGGTCCGTGCGCCGCCCCCACCCCCCTCCCCCCACCATCTGCGCTGCATAAATTGATTTCGGGGCATTGTGTGATTTGAATTTCAAAAAACCTCCAAAGAAGAATACTTCTTCCCCAAAAAAAGCTTCCCCAAAAAAGGTTACAAAAAACACAACAACAAAAAATATATTTAAAAAAAAGCAGAGCAGTGAAATTAAAGCAACAGCGGCAGAAAAAAGGCGTACAAATCGTTTCTCAAGTGAAGTTTTGGAATTGGAATTGGAACTGGAATTGGAATTGGAATAAGAATAAGATTAATAAGAAGCCAACGTCCCAGAAGGTACTCAAGGCGAGAGGGAGACAGACGCACAAAGAGTGAGAGGGAGAGAGAAGGAGAGAGGAAAGGCCTATTTTTGGATAACCCCTCCACCAGGAGCAGACCCCGATTGAATGGTAAATGGTAAATTTTTGCACAGAATTTCTTTTGTTCATTTCCGGGAAGCAGGAATCTCCATCTCTCCCTGAAAGGGGAAAGGAGAGAAGGGGTGTGAGAGTGCCTGCCGGTCATACAAGGCGTATGCTTAATATCAATTTCAATCGAATTAACAATCACTGAGTAATCGAATGCCGCCGCTCGCATTCGCATTCGCATTCGTACTCGTACTCCTCATCAGGTTCATTCACTTGCGCCCCGGAATCACACTTCCTGTCTTTGTGGTGGGGCCACAGTTTTACTTCCTATTTGTGTGTGCAAATTTCCATTTTCCTTTGCTTATTAACTTTACAACTGGCCCCAAAAAACTGGTTTCGTTTGCGAAACTGGTTGCTGCTTTCATTTCTGTGTATGTGTGTGTCTGAGTGTGTGTGTGTCTGAGTGTGTATCTGTGTGTTTTGATTTGACTCCTTGGCGGCGGCAGGGCAGGCACCTTCAGGGCAATTGATTTGGCTCCAGCTCCAGCGCCGTCTTTGGCTGTTGCTGTAGCTGCGGCTCTGGTTCTGGCCGGGCCGGGCCGGGCCTGCATTTGCATTGGCATTCCTGCCTCTGGCTCTTGGCATTCTCTTTTTCTAATCAGAACCGGAAACATAAAATGCTGGCAGCTTCAGCTTCAAGCTCCAAGATCCAGCTGCCGCCTGCCGTTCATGCCCCTGAACAGGTGCACAGACCCAGAGACATAGAGGAGAATCCTATTAATGCACCTATTAGCAGCTGCTTCTGCTTCTGCTTCTGCTTCTGTGATTTGAGTTTCAGCTGGGGCTGGTGCTGGTGCTGGCGCTGCTTCTCGTGCTCGTGCGGCAGCTTTCAACCGAGCAACAGACCCTGTACGAGAATCACTGCCCCAAAGCAGAGTTCAAGTCGAGTCGGTCGGTCGGTCGGTATAGGCGTTCAATCCGAACCGACCGACCCACCGACCGACTATGAATACATTTGTATCTATTATGTGTGCGAGTCGAGTCGTACATATGTGTCGGTCGGGGCCTCGCATAAAATAGTTGACAAATTCGCAACTATATAAACAATACATACACAGACATACATAGATATATAGATAGATAGATAGATAGATAGATAGATAGATGGATAGATAGATACTCTCGCACGCATACTCTTACACTTGTTTGCCGAGTTCATTAACATTAAATGTTGTCCTTGTGCGTTTTCAGCTTTCTGCTCTAAGCGAATCAAACGATGATGAGGTCGAAGCATCGACTAGAATGATGCCCTATAAAGGTTCACACTAAGGTCATTTTGGGGTTGATTATGCCCCGAAAAAGTTGCAAATATCCAATCGAAATAGTTGATTAAATGAACCCTTATGCTGGCCCAGCCTTTATAGTCCTCCCACAGCCGAATACACCCGTTTTGGCATGACAGGGTAACCCGAAAAGGCCAGGCCCAAAAGCACCAATAAATAAATTATGTGAAATATGAAAAAAAACAACACAAACGACACCAGCAGAGAGCAAGAAGCAAACTAGGTTAAGTAGGAACAGGGATAACACACTGACATGACAGGGATAACGGCTAATGGCAGGGAGAGCAGCCACACCTCCGCCTCCATCAGGTGGATACACACACACACACATACACATACACTTAAGCGTGAATGAGTGAGTATATACATATGCATATAGGTATAGGTATAGGTATGTGATATATACAACCAAATAATCCACACTAAAGCGATGACTACGATGATGATGATAAAGTTTATCATCATCATCATCATCATCATCAGAAGTCAGTCGAGAAGCCAAGCCAAGCCAAGCCAAGCGAAGCGAAGCGAACGAACGGTATTTGTAGTAAAAAAGCGGCCAATAAACCGAACGCGTGCGGTTCAAGGTTTGGCCAAAGCCAAAAACGAAACTAAAACGAAAACAACAAAAACAAAAACAAAAACAAAAACACAACTAGAAGAGAGCCATGTAGCATGCTAGCGAATGACGAGCATACAGACGACGAACGACGGACAACGGACGACGATTGGGGCAACCAAATGAATAACAATTAAATCTGAAAAGCATGAAATCATCTGCCGAGACCCGGGGTATCCAAAACTAGCACAAGCCGACGCTGACGCTGACGCCGAAGCCGAAGCTCCATCACCATCACATGCTGCAGCTGGAGCTGGAGCTGAAGCTCAAGCTCTGGCAAGCACTAAAATATGTATATGTATCCATGAGATACATCGCGGATGAGGCCGAAGCTCATTGACCAAAATGTGGCATAGAGGCAGCTCTGCTACGCTGCCATGCTGCCATGCTGCCATGCTGCTGGCTTCTGTTACCGTTAAGCCAAGTCAAGCGCCCATTAACAGTTAAGACGTCGGGCCGCAACAGTGGGGCCAATTACCCAAGAGCTCAGGGTAATTGACTCTGCCACAGAACTCAACTCAACTCAACTCATCTCTCTGATTGCAGATAGACAGAGGGGAGCACGAGATGCTGCAGGAAGATAAAAGCCAAGCATTAACCAAGTGCCACCAGAAATCGTCTAAAATCAGTTAACTCGGGTCTCTGACTTCAGCTCTGCTGTCAGCTCTAATTCCTAATACCTATTACGATTCTGGTTCTAAATTCTAATCATAGTTCTTCCCAGATGTTTGCCACTCTAATGGAGCTCCACTCCAGCATTCACCACACAGTGTCACTGTCGACATCTTTGTCAACCCGTCTATCTGTTGCCATGCAAACAAGATCATAGATACTTGGATCATAGATCTATATAATGTAGCAGTAGTTCAGGATGAATGCCAATAGCTGTTGCCCCAGAGAAGGTATCCTTCCTTTTCCAGTCGAAACTTTGTTTCTAGCTGAACTTCTAATTCCTCTTCCGATTCGATTTGCCTCATTGCGGGATTCCGCCCATGTGAGCCATTTCCATTAGCCTTTCCCATTCCTGGACCCAGCAACAGTTCAAGTTCTTGTTATTGCTGTTATTGTTTGCTGTTTTTGTCTAGTTTATTACAAAATTGACCCACATATTTGCTTCGTATTTTGCGCCACGAACGAGTGGCCATTGTATGGCCACAGATACATTTGTATCTCACACTACACACTACACACTACACATGAGTGTCTGCGTGTATGTATGTATATGTATATGTGTGTGTTTCTTGTATTTTTTCATTATTATTTTATTTTTTGTCGTTTCTTTTGGGTCTTTTGTGTGTGTGTGTGTGCGTGTGTGTGTGTGTGTGTGTGTGTGTGTGCTGTCATTAGCAAATAAGTTGGAGAGCTGATGGGCGGGGTCGCTATTGTCCGATGACATTAATGAACTTATATGGATGAACGATTCGGATTAGATGTGTCAACAATTTGGCAAATATCTTATATACATATGTACATATGTATATACATAAATAAATAGATGATCCCCAGAGAGATTTAGGGTATTTTTTAGCTATGGAATGGAGAATGGAGAACTTTCAAAACCATTTGTTCTGTATGAGGTATGAGATATGCGAGGACTGTATGTTTGTGTGTGTGTCTCTCTGTGTGTGTGTATGTGTTTGGTTAGCCCTCATCGTAATTGACAGTTTTGTGCCAAGAATATACCGCAAACTGTTTTAGTTTTGATTTGGAATGGCAGCCGCCACAGAATGATACGCCTGGCTGCATTGGCAGGCCAAGATACGATACACAGATACAAAAGATACACAGATACAAAGATACAAGTACTTGGACAGAAACTGATACACACTGGGAGATCCGAGTGCAAAGTGGAAATCCAGCACAAACCCAAAGAAGTGACCTCTAAATGGAGAGAACACCAAGTGCCGGGCCAGACATTGAGGGAACTTGCAACCTGTCCATGCCACGACACCCCCACCCCCACCCTCACCCTCACCTCACAGTCGCAGCCATAAACTGAGGGAAGGTGCAGGCGAGCAGAACCACCGCAGAATGGTGATGATGTTGATGTTGCACGCAAAATATCTGTTTAATAAGTGCACAAAATGTTGAATGACTGACGGCTGGATGTGGCCTGCCACAAACGGAGACGGCTCCGGCTCCGGCTCCGGCTCTTCCATTCAAAGCGCTAAACAGAACAGAACCAAACGCTGAATGGACAGGGGCGTCGACAGTAACTGTTTCGGTGGGAGTGGGTGTGGCAAGGTGTGCTGAGGAGCATGAGGCAGAGAAGCGTAGCGTATCTTGCCAGTTATGTATGTACTTGGGGAGTCGCCTCTTTAATGACGTCTGTTTTTATTACAAAATGTATTAAAATGTTGCACAGGTGGTTTTTGTTGGTAAGGCAGCAGGCAGTGTGAGAGGAGGTAGAGAGAGGTAGGCCGCAGGGGGGGTGCGGATTCTCTCTGGGGTGGAGTTAGCAAGACTGTGGGGCTCTGTGTGTTGATGAGCCTATTAAATGCTGTTGATGGCTTTCAGCTGAGACACAGGCAGTGGCAGTGGCAGGGGCAGAAACTCAGACAGAGCCAGAGCCAGAGCGAGAGGTTGTGGCAGAAACCAGGCTGAGTCTGAGGCTAAGGCAGCAGCCCGTTGTGTCCGCTTCCACTGACTGCGCCACTGATGAGACATGCGATAGAGAAAGAGATGAAGATAGAGGTTTTTGTGGCCTTCTGTTGTCTGGCTAATGACTGACGCTCGACGCTCGACTGTCGACTGTCGACTGCCACTCGGCTGTGGCCCGAAAGCAGACAGAAATGTTTAAAGTGGGTTAAAAGCGTTAAGCGCAGGCGGATTGGGGTCGCTGGGAAATGTCTTCTCCGTCTTCTCCGTGGGGCAGCGTCCAGAAAGAAGTTGGTTGATTTTTTAGAAAAGATTTTGAATGGGATGGAAAGCGGATGCAAATATCTATTTAATGTATATACATATGTACATATGTAGATCTAAGTGGCAGAAGATTCAAATTTTGATTGAAATGTTTCCGAAATTCTTCGATTATATGGAACTAGAACTGTTTTCTGCAAAATCGCATCTTCTCTTTCTTCATTATAATGCAAATCTCTTCTGTGTGGCACTCTACAGCATGAGGCACATCCCACATCCCACACAGCTGGCTATTTCACACAGAAAGCAGAGGAGATTCTAAGACAGCCCCCACCCCAGACTTTAGCTAATATGTGTGCACCATTTCATATTTATGCGTAACCTGGCTCTGGCTCTGTCTCTGTCTCTGTCCCTGTCTCATTAGCAGATGCCTCAAGTGGCTGGAGGGGCCCCATCTTCAACAATTTTCACTTGCACTTCCCCCCGTCAGCTGCCACTCCTCCACCACCCTTCCTTCTGGAGTTAATTTTATTTGCAAAATAAAGCGAAACAAACTTTAAATGGAGTCAAATGCCAATGCACACACACGGAAAGTGAACACACACGCACACACACAAAGGGAGCACCAGCACTGGCCAGAGCCCCAGACGTCTGCCGAACAAAGATTACACATACACATACAAACATACAAACACACACACAAAAGCAACAAAAAAGTTCAAACGCCAGACAAGGATGCACCAAAGTGCAAAGGCAGCAGCAGCCAGTCATCGGAGGGAATGGTAAAAGCGGAGGAGAAGGAGGAGGCGGAGAACGAACAGGCGAACGTCCAACGACCGAGCATCGTCCAGAGGGGGTGGGGGGGGGGGGGCGCGACGAAGAGAGACAGAGAGAGGGGCCTGGGCCTGGGACTGGGAAGGCACTCGAGGCAGACGACATACAGTGGGGACTTTTCGGGAAAAAGTATAACATCTATCGACATTGGACTATACGGATTTTCTGTGACAAATTGTCACAGATGGACATCCACAATTCAAAAAGATCTTTATAGACATAATGATCTATTTCAGACAATCTAAAATTGTCTCCATCATAAGCATTCGGCAACATTTATCTGATTTATTGACTGATTTTCGGCCAGAGGACCCACTGTGCGAATCAGCAGAGGGAACAGTGCTTGAAAAACGGAAAGCAAAAAGGATTGAACAACCTGGGTGCTGTGGCAGGAAGAGAAGAGGGAGAGGGTAAGGAGAGTGGAACAGAGGAAAGCATAGGGGAATAGTGGAAGAGGGAGAGCGACAGAGTAGGAGCAGAGGAAGCCCAGTGGAGCAAAGGAAAACATAGTGGAGCAAAGAGGAACAGTGGGGTGGCAATGCCCAAACAGCAGGAGGCGACGCACGTGAAGACGACGGCGACGACGATGACGACGACGATGACGACGACGACGCAGTCAAGCACACACGCACTACGCCAACAACACACACAATCGCACACACACAAACATCCACTCCTGCTGCTGGTGCTGGTGGAAACAAGAACAAGTGCATTGACACTTTACGGACGGCCAGAGAGCACGGGGTAGAGGGAGGAGAGACAGACAGAACGAACAGGGCAAAGGGAGATGGACGGGCGTAGAGCAGAGGAGAAAACGGCCAGAGCAGAGGGAGGGAGAGGGACGGACGGACAGACAGAGACGTCAGCGGACGGACGGACGGACTGACGGACTGACGCAAGGCGACTGCAAAGGGTGAAGCACCAACAGCGCTGCATTTTGATAGCAATCCGCAAGCAGAGAGCCCATAAAGGGATCGACCTCCAGAGCACCACACAGCTGATCCACAACGAAGATCGTGCAGGGGAAGGGGCGCACAGAAGAGAGGAGGACAGAAGCCCAAAAACAGAGTCTGAAAAAAAAACACACACACGGACAAAAAAAATTGTATAAGAAAGAAAGAGAAACAAAATTCGCGTTCGTTGCACCGAATTCAAAATTCGAATTGTTAAATGAGCGCTGGGGGAGGGAAAGAGCGAGAGGATGATATGATAAGGAGAAGGCGGGGGGGGATCAGAAGAGCGGGCTGGCAACTGATTATGATATTGCAAAATGAGAAAAAAACGCACAACTTCAACCCCAGACTCTCGCATAATGATGACGCTGGGAATCATCGTAATGATGTTTGTTGTTGCTGCTGCTGCTCCCGCTGCTGCGATGTTGATGATAATGACGATGACGTTGCCAAACAACGCACCACAAAAGCAAAATCAAGAATGAAATGCCACAACAACAGCAACAGCAGCAACGACAAGCACAGAAGAGATCTTTAAAGACAACAAGAAGGGAAAGTCAAAGTCCGAAGCTTTGATACCCTTTCGGATCTTTCGGGTTATCTCCATGGCAGCTACATATGTACGTTAATTGATTCGATATGTTTCGATCTCTACTCCAAGCAATGCTACAGCAAAATACAGATAGTCACCTTGGTACACAGAAATACATAACATGGCTAGAAAATTAAGTTGGATCAAGGAAACCTCTGCTAACCTCCATAATACCCTTTTGAAGAGTACAAAAACAAAGAACCGAGCATCATCCTCAACGACAACGACGTTTATAGTTCAACGCACTGTCAGGGCAGGGTGCTGCTGCTGCTGCTGCTGCTGCTGCGATCAGTAGCCCATTGGCCAGTGCCCTGGGGCTTGGTGTCTGAAAACTCCTGCAACAGCAGAAGCAGAAGCAGCAGCAGCAGCACCACTACCATGCGCGGAAGAGGAGCGAAGAATCACTCACGCGCTTGCAACTCTCTGTCCCTCACCGGTCAATGATCGTGCGGATGTGTGTATGTGTATGTGTTTGTGTGTGTGTGAGAGACCTCCTCATAATGAAGACAACGACTCTTGTTGACTTTCATTGACAATATGGTGACGGATCTGATGTTGATCTTATTATGTTGAGCCAGAGAGCAGAGCAGGGCAAAGCCGACAGGAAACGGTTGCTATCGATGGTCCGTCCACTAAGTGATCTGATTATGTTGAGATTCGATGCGGTGGGGGGGGGAAAGTGAATACTGGTATGAGGATAACATGGGATGATCAAATTGACTGTGCTGATGGTTGATTGCAAACCAATTTCGCTCGAACGTGTATCGGTGAAGCAATCCTGTAGATCTGTAGATATGTAGACCAAGCTATCATCATCAATAACCAACCACTGATCGGTAATCATTTCTATTTACGATCTACGCACAGATCGATCACATGGAACTGAACATTCTTTCAACTCAGTTGCAGATACAGATCCTCCCCCACAACTATTGTGATCGGTATGGATAGTGCTGTGACCGCTGCAGACAGTCGGGCAGCTTCTGCTGTTCAAAGCGTAGCACCCACTGCATGCCGTGCCAGTTGGCTCTGGTCGATCATTGATCTTACCTACTTGGCGCTGTTAATTTGTATTATTAATTCAATCAATCACAGGCCCTGCCTGCCCTAACGATCGATCACCCATCCCCATCCCCGTGCCGTTCAACGATCCAACAATCCAATGATCCAATGATCCAACGATCGATTGGGCGACTCGACTGCCTTCGAGCATTGATCTCATCTCTCGCTTGTATCTGTATCTTGTCTCTGTCATGCCGCCGTCGTGCCACCTCTTGTCTCTGCCCCTCCGACAGACTACTGTATCTATGAGCACTGTACTGTGGTTTGGCATCCCACAAATGTGGCGGCGTTCTAGTTTTCCTCTGTCGATTCGCATTTTTGTCTTCGCCTTCGTCTTCGGCCTGCCCTGCCCTACCCTGCCCTGCCCTGGCCTGCTCTGCCTGACGTTTGCCTCTTGGCTAATTTAATTGTTTGTTTTTTCATTAAGGCTCCTACAGCCAGATAGATAGATGGATAGATAGATGGGCGTATGGAGAGCGAGAGAGTGTGGCCGGTGGGATGAGGGGCCTTTCTGAAGGCTTTTTTAGTTCACTGAAACATTTATAGCACAAACGCGCGCTCGCCGCTGGGCTGGCATTTAATTCGCTAATTGCTAATGCGCTCGCTCGCTCGCTCGCTCGCCGCTTATCAAATTGGAGCATCGAAAACCTATTTTGCTTCTTTTATTTCGTTAGTTTTTCGTTTTTTTTTCTTTTTTTTTTTTTGGGCGTCTGCCTGTATTTGTTGCTTCTGCTGCGGCTGCGGCTGTGGCTGTGTCTGCCGTTGTTTTGCTGTTTAATTTAGCCGCACATTTTAGTACAAATATTTGATAAGATCCCCTCCCCAACTCGAGTGGTTCGGTGCGGCATTACTCATACGCACTGCTGGCCCGGGACCCGTTTTTGCTTCCGGCTGTTGAACGGTTTTCATGCTTGTATTCTCTGAGCTTTTGGCAGCTTTTAATATTTAATTATCTTTTTATCTTATTCCTCTTTTTTTTTGGTTTTTTTTTGTGGTAAATTAATGACGTTTCTTGCATGTTTAATTCGCATTTCAATTTCGATTTTGATTCAGAAATACGAAATAAGTAAATGCGGTTTTTGGAACAGGTTCAAGATACGCTTAATGATCTGGTAATTTCACTCAAAATCCATATAAATACTGATGTTTCTCGGTGGCTTTCTGATGACGATAATCAGCGTTAATCTGCTGCTTAATTGAAACGTTTATTGCCTGTTTTCTATGGATATCTGATGAATCTACCTGACTTGTCGCTGGCAATTTATCTAAATTTCTGGCCAATAAACGAGCTTTGCTTTTGACCCGCAACCTCAAGCTGACTTTGATCTGGCCACTCAATCAGTAGAACCACCCACTGGCTGTCACTTGCCCCAAGAGAATTCTGCAAATTTCTACACTACGCTCACCAAAAACGCCAGAAGGCAACTGGATTTTCCGTTCGTTTTTTTCTATCTAATTAGGTAGTCCAAATGCAAGGGGAGAACGCTTCTCGACTCCCTGTAATATAAACTGTGTCACTAAACAGAAATCTCTGACAGAACAGAACCGAACAGAACCGAACCGAACCAAGCCAGAGTCGTGGAGGAAGGAGGCAGGAGGCAGTAACGGAGGCAACAGCAAACTCAACTTTGCCCAGAGAATTGTGTCAAATAGATAAAAAAGAAAAACGATGCCAACAGCAACAACAACGACAGCGACTACGACGATGATGATGATGATGATGATGATGATGATGATGGTGATGGGGCAGGCAGCCACTCCTTTCAGCAGTTGAGGCAGCAACAGAGGCAGTTATAATTATAACCTCAATTCCCGCTTTGCTTTTGGAGCTGTGCTGCTGCTGCTGCTGCTGCTGCTGCTGCTGCTGCTGCTGCTGCTGCGTGTTTAATAAGAGAAAACTGGCCCCGAAAATTGTAGAGCATTTGAATAATTTTACAAGAATGCAATCAAAAATACGAAAAAAAAACGAGAAGAAAAGAGGCCTCCAAAAGAAGTGAAAGACTACGAAAGAGATTGTCAAAAAAAAAAAAAGTAGGCGGTGGCTTTTGTTGATTTAAATGGCACCCAAAAAGTCAGTCATGGAAGCAAACAGATAGGCAGGCGGACAGACAGACAGACAGACAGACGAGCGGACACACAAGCGGACAGTGGGCCAGATGGACAGCGGGACAGATGGACAGCCGGACAGATGAACAGAGAGACAGCCGGACAGAAAGAGAGAGACAGAGAGAGAGAGAGAGACAACTATTCAAATTGAGGTCATTCATCTCGCTTCGTTGAGCCCGCTTAAGTGAATTATGTATACGTAGATACATTTTAGTCTGGGAGACGGGGGGGAAGACTCCACATAGGAGAGGGGGCACACTTAGTAGTGACGGAGCGGGGGAAGGAGGTAGGGAGGGCAGCAGTGGGCAGAAGGCGGGACAGAAGCTTAGATGAGCATGTGAATGGATGGGAGGCACAGTACACACACATAAAATAGAGAGAAAACAAAACTATTTCTATTTCTAACGCTTTTTACCCCCTCTTTGCACTCCAGCAGTGGGGTGGGGTGGGCTGGGGTGGTGTGGGGGCCCTACCCATTTACACTTCGAGCTTTGTGCTTTTAGGGAAAGCCTTTCTCCCAGCCGCACAGAGAACATGCTAATTGCCCGCAATTTGCCATAGAACTTCCATCTATCCATCTATTTCCAGCAAACCAGCAAATTCTGATTGATTGACTTGAGATCGACGCCCTCTTTCTTGAGATTTGCATAAATATTTGTGCTTCTCTCAATATCCCTCACAATTCTCTGCACAATTTGAATTGGGAATTTGGATATTAATGCCTTTTTCTCTTCTCTTCTCTTCTCTTTGCTTTGCTTTGCTTTGGTTTGGTTTGCTTTTTGCTTTGCTTTTGGTTCGCTTTGGATCCATTTGATTTTCTTATGGGAGTAGGTCAGTACGAAATTTGCATACTATGCGACGAGTGTTTGCCTTTGATTTCTCACCCGATTTTTTATTCATATTCTGATTCTGATTCTGATTCTGACTGTTTACCCTGCCCCAAAAATGCCCCACGCTAACACGTGCTGCGCGCTTGCGGACCCCTTTGGGGTCATTTGTTTGGTGGGGGGAGTGAGATTGGAATTTATGGTGTTTATATTATGGACTGGGTCTTACATCTATCGCTAAAGAATATTATAAAACAAACATAAGCTAAAGAAGAAAGGAAAGATTATCGCAAGTGAATGGCCGATACGAGTGTGGCTCAGAACCATTAATAATCGGGTCAATTGCAGTGTCCACAAGTAAAATCAAAGTGGCAACAAAAGATGCATCAAAGTGGCAACAAAGTGCCAGTTAGATAACACCTTAACATATCGTATAAAATGTCGTTAGTTCTCCCAACATCCAATCAGTGCGAATTCTGACGCTTTCTGGACACCATGAAGTTGGGTAAGCAGCAGGACAGCAGGCTGGGAATCTCCTTCAGCCAGTCAGCCAGTCATATTCCTTGCAACGAATATCCTTTGCAGTTCGAGTTAACTTGGGGCTGCTGCTCCTGTTCATAAGCACGGCACAGAGCCAGGACCAAGCCTTTTCTCCTTGCGGCTCGGATACCTTTTGCGATTGCAAGGACCATCAGGTGGGCGATCTGCTGCCCGACTGCGATGATTGTTCGGGCTACATCTATTGCGGACTGGACAACATACAGAAGCTTAAATGCCAGCAAGGAGAGATCTTCGACAGCAGGGTCAGTGCCTGTGTGCCCGGAAAGTGTCCTCGCAACGACTGTAAAGGTACAGCTGTCCCCCCCCCCAGCTGTCCCCACAAGGATGGGGTATATTTTGATACATTTTGTATGTGCACGGACCATCAGGTCGGCGATCTGCTGCCCGACTGCGACGACTGTTCGGGGTACATCTACTGTGGAGACGATTTCATACGGAAGGTGAAATGCAGCCAGGGGGAGATCTTCGACATCAGGCTCAAGGCCTGTGTGCCTGGCAAGTGTCCTCACAGCGATTGTACAAATCACACGACTCCACCAGGCCCATCGAAACCCTCAGGCTGCACCAACCAGGAGGTGGACTGCAGCTTCCATGGTCAGATCATCCCCCATGCCCAGCACTGTCGCTTCTTCTGGACCTGCGTGGAGGGGTGCCCCATGCTGGGTTTCTGCGAGCTGGGAATGTGGTTCGACCGGGAAAAATTCGTGTGTGCCTATCCAGATAATGTCAAGAACTGTCCAGTAAAACAGGATTGAGATTAGAATTTGGATTGATCCACTGTAAATCCCATTTGCAACTCAATCCAATCAAATCAAATAAATACGTACCTATGTTTTATGGCAAATCGAAGCATCAGACAACAGCAGCAGCAAACAGCAAACAGCATGGCGATAATTTACGCAAATTGCATGACACAATTTTGTTGGTTGTTAGTTGTTAGTTTTAGTTGTTAGTTTTAGTTTTAGTTGTTGCTGCTTTTCGCCCCAAGCGGGTGGGCGTTTGCTGCGTGCGACTTGCTGCTTGTTGTTGCAGCTGTGACGGCGACGGCGACGGCGACTGGTGGGTACTGCTGCAGCCGCCGCTAGCATAAAGCAACAAATTTAGCACGCAACTAACAATTTTAGCTGTTCCAGATACTCCGCCTCACACACACACCGACACACACACACACACCCAGGTGCATATGGAACAAAAAAAATAGAAAAAAAAAACAAAACAAAAGAAGCGGCCAGAGCAATTTACTCTGCGACACAACGAAACGCCAATACACTTTTCGATTTGCAGTAATGGAAATTCTGGGAAATGTTGGTGATACTATTTGGGCTATTTGGATCTTGGATTAGCTCCTGAATCATTAGGATATAATTTACAGATTAATTTTGAATTTTCAATATGGTCAACCATACTCTAGGAGTTCTTGGAAGTGCACATATCGATTCAAAAGATTGGAGATCTTTAAAGAGAATTTCTATGAATATCATATTTAATATTCTCTCTTTAGTGAGGGTATCCACAAGAGTCTCTTAAACTCTGAAATTCTATTTCTTTGTTTGTGTTTTTCGTCGAACAGCGAGCGGCAAACAAACAACAAACTTTCTCCCGGCAGTAAGCCGCAGCATTTTGGACAATTTCGTAACTGGGTAAACACACACACACACACACACACACACACACACACACACACACTCTCCAGACACACACACACACACACACAGACACCCATGCAGTCATGCAAATGTAGAGTGCATAAAGTGCAGGCAGCGACGACAGGTGAACGAACGACCTCAAACGAGGTCAGGCAGCGGCAGCGGCAGCAGCAACAGCAGCAGAAACACGGGGTCGGGGACAGGTTAGGGCAGAGCAGGGGAGGGCAGGGCCATTCATGCGCACGCTAAAGCCCAAAAAAATATCAACTATACTCGTACATCATACATACATATATCCATCCACATAATCGTACATATGTATGTTGGATGGTTGGATGGATGGATGTATGTGTTATTGTAGCGCTCCAGCAGTTGGCCCTCTCTTCGCATGCTAATGGCCGCTGCTCCACTCCGAGGGAGAAACGATGGGTTGAGGGCGGGGGTGAGGGGAAAAGTAAGCTAAATGCGGGCAACATTTGGCCACTTTACGGCTGCTGCTGATGGTGCTGCCACAGATTTTGGTGACCCAAATCCTTTTCCCACTGGCCAGAAGTGGGAGCTTGGCATGGCTTGAACCGCACTTGTATGCGGATGCCCTGACTATGGTGCTGGCTATGGCCTAAGCGAGTTTGGCCCCACGCCCCCCCCTCTTTTTCTCTTTCTTGGCCCACTCTGGGCCCTCTCTTCCGCCTCAGATCCCCGGCACTCGGCTCGTCATTTGCCTGCACTAAATCACTTAAGATGCTTTTAGCTGGCAGCAGCAGCAGCAGCAATGGGAAAAAAGTTTCAGCTTAGGCCAGCAATGCTCCTCTTATTTATGTTGGCTCCCCTGAATGGGCCTGGTCCGGACATGGAACGTGTGTAATGGATGATGTTGACCTGAACCAAAGTGCCATCGTGCCATCGTGAAATCATGCTAAGGCGTGCGAGGGGGTTTGCTGTGTGGAGACTCTGTGGGTGGTGACAGGTGACTGGCGAATGTGGAGCTGGAGCTGCTGCTGGCCAGGCTCCACAAAGATTGAATAAGTAATGATGGGGGATTATGGGTGGAAAAAGAGTAATGTGGGTTAATTCTCTTATAAGTAAGAGGCTCCCTCAGATACATATGTACTCTCCCAGTCCACTCGTACGCTCAATGACAGATACTTCTCCATTATGGATTCACACTCGTGCATCGATCCACTGAGCAGCTCTGCTCCACTTCTCCGCGACTCGAAGCGCTCCTCAAGCTCGCACTTTTCGAGGGCAGACTCCAGAGATTCGCCTTTGAAATCTGCAAAATCAATGGGCACAAGTACGTGTATGTATGGTGCGATGGGCAATGAGCCGCTAATTGAAAGCACCTCAAAAGAAACAGAGCAAGAACGCCGAGTGCCCGCCACAAGCAATTAGCGTTGACTGCGATTTGAAGGTGGCATCCACGTCCCGTCGTCTGCCTCATAATGCAAATCCAATGCTGGACAGCCACCACGCGATTACATTGAGTGGTCTGTGTGTGTGTGTGTGTGTGTGTGTGCCATAGTTATATTATGCCATAATTAATTTACGAGCTGTGACAATTAACGCCAACTCTTTATGGCTTTTGTGATGGGTGGGCGTTGAAAAGCGTGACTCTCGGGCACAATGAGAACTCCAAAGTGTAACTGTGACAAGGTTGGTGCGTGGTCAGGGGAAAACTGTGGCCCAGACAAACAGCTGCGGTCCGTTAACGACCTCTGTGATCCTTCGTTCTTGTGGGAAACATATGTGGGTCAGTGTGTTGTTGGCCAGCATCGACTAATGGCCATCTTTCACTTTGCATGATGCTGTGGCCAGTTCTTTGCGTGTTCAAGACTTTTCCGGCAACGGCAACGCTGCGTATGCGCAATGCATGCGAAGTTTCTTTCACTTTAGTTGCTTTATTTTACGATATTATTTGTCTTGAATGCTGCTGACGCATAGTAGTAGTAGTAGTAGTAACACCACGCCATTGCAGAGCAGAGCAGAGCAGAGCAGAGCAGGGACAGCGGCAGCGGCAGCGGCTGAGGAAGGCGCAGGCTTTCGTCATTTGGAAACCAATGCCGCGGACGCCACCGGCTACCGAACGAACCACAATAACAAGACAAAGCTGAAGAAATATACACAGAAATACACATATAAGGCGAAAAAAGAAGCAGCGACAGCAACAGCACAGCAAATCACTTGCCTCCGTTTTCATATTGAGCACAGTGGGTCAATGTCCCACTGATAAAGTGAGCGTGGTGCCCGTGTCCGCCGACCAGCCGCAGCCACAGACAGTAACAGTCGCAGTCGCAGCCGCAGTGCCAGCGCCAGCTGAAAGCCAGCAACTGGAGCAGCTGCGTCTGCTTTTGCCGCTTGTCTGTCTATCTGTCTGTCTGTCTGTCTGTCTGCCAGCCAAACGCGATTTTAATTAATAAAATATGCTCAGACGGGAGTATTTGGTTGCACAAAGGAAATTTCATGTTGTGCAATTTACAAAAAAGAAAATTCAAATGGCCAAGAAACCTCTGGCTAATGAACATCACTTCAAAATGCGAAATATAAATTGAAATATTTTCCCCCGACCAAAGTCTGCTGCTTGCCTTTCCATCTCAACAAGTTGTAGGACACCGAAATTTTCTAGTTGATAGCATAGCAATGTTGGCAATTTGCTACAAGCCAAAGCCAAAGCCAAAGCCATAGCCATAGCCATAGCCATAGCCAAAGATACATATGTATCCACCAGTGTGTGACGCATTTATAAGATTTATGCGTGTGCCAGTTCTCTTTTCCATTGCTGGGGATTTGAATAAATACTATATATAATATAGAAATCTGTATGGGATGCCAGAAGTGCTATCATGTTAATATTAATTGACTGTTTTGTAGAGAGAACTACTAAATACTATATATATTTAAATGAGAAATAGTTTTGTGACTAATCTGAAAAAAAGCGAAACCGAAGTAAAAGTAATCATATTCATGCTCTATGTTGAAGAAAAAACAATTTTAGTCGCTATTTTAGTACATTTTCCAAAGATTGAGTAATTCTACAAATTTTCCACATTTTTTTTTTTAATTTATTTTATTTTCTTAAACCATCTGTATTTTTTGATTCGGTTCATGTAACTTTGGTTGCTACGTGAATTTTACATGAATTATACATTATACATGTAGAATACATAAACTACGTTGCTGTATCGAAAATGTTGCATACCATGGGGCTATTTTTGAATTAAGTTTCCCATTTTCGTTGAAGAACTTTCAAAAATTAATTATATATATGTACAAATTCAATTTTGACAAAAATATGCCCATGTATTTAGGAAAATCGATTAATTTATTGGCTAGAGCTATCTTTACCTCATAATTCAAACCGCTAATAGCTCTTAAAATTGTTGCAAACTGAAAAGTATTTGCTGTGCCAATAGTACTTATGCCCGTCACTAACCACTCCAATCCCCTCTTTTACAGCTGTACGTTATGGTCGCGTTCCCAAGCGATCCCGTGAGTTGAACGGAGCAGGGCCCACTGCAGGAGGATCTGGAGCGACCTCTACGTCTGCCTGCTCTTTGTTGGCCGGTGCGCCTCTAAATGTGGATGATTCCACGGCCAACAGTTTGCATACAAATCAACTGCAGCAACAGCAACAAATACTACAGCAGCAGCAGCAGCAGCAGCAGCAGCAGCAGCCGCCGCACGTGAACAGCGTCCGTGTGAAGACACCGAGTACACCACAAACGCCACAAATGTGTTCGATTGCCTCCTCGCCATCGGAGCTGGGCGGTTGCAATAGTGCCACCAACAACAATAACAACAACAACAACGGCAGCAATGCCAGTGGCGGTAGCGGCGTGGGCGTTGTAGTTGTGGGCGGACACCAGCAAATGGTGGGCGTGGGCAACGGCATGGGCGTTGGTGCCCACACCGATGTCGGTGGCCATCAGGTGACCATGTGCCACGACGGCATGGCCGGCACGGCCAACGAGCTGACCGTCTACGATGTGATCGTGTGCGTCTCGCAGGCGCATCGCCTCAACTGCTCCTACACGGAAGAGCTGACGCGGGAACTGATGCGACGTCCAGTGACGGTGCCACAGAATGGCGTAAGTACAGAAGCCCACTCCTGTCAGCCTGTGGCCTCCTCCTAATGTATTCTCCACTTACCCTTCCCCTGTGCAGATTGCCACCACAGTAGCGGAGAGCCTGGAGTTTCAGAAGATCTGGCTCTGGCAGCAATTCTCGGCCAGGGTGACGCCCGGCGTCCAGCGGATTGTGGAGTTTGCAAAACGCGTACCTGGCTTCTGTGATTTCACCCAAGATGACCAGCTGATCCTGATCAAACTGGGCTTCTTCGAGGTGTGGCTCACCCATGTAGCGCGTCTCATCAACGACACGACTCTGACGCTGGACGATGGCGCCTACCTGACACGCCAACAGCTGGAGATACTCTATGATGTAAGGAATCCACCCTGACCACTCACCATATCTCTAATCTGGCCATTTTATTTCAGACCGACTTTGTCAATGCCTTGCTGAACTTTGCCAACACGCTGAATGCCTACGGGCTGAGCGACACCGAGATCGGCCTCTTCTCGGCGATGGTGCTGCTGGCCTCGGACCGGACCGGACTCAGTGAGCCGAAGGTGATTGGCCGGGCTCGGGAGCTGGTGGCCGAGGCGCTACGGGTACAGATCCTACGCTCCCGGGCCGGATCCCCGCAGGCGCTGCAGCTGATGCCCGCGCTGGAGGCTAAGATCCCCGAACTGCGTTCGCTGGGGGCCAAGCACTTCTCACATCTAGACTGGCTGCGGATGAACTGGACCAAGCTGCGACTGCCACCCCTCTTCGCGGAGATCTTCGACATACCCAAGGCCGACGACGAGCTGTAGGGGAGGGGGGGGACACACACAGCATAAAGATCCCCGAGACGCCCAGGGCCGTGCAAAGCAACCGCAACAAATATTCTACAACTTGTAGGCTTAAGAACTTAGCGTTAGCAGAGGAGAGACGATGCGAAGAGGTACTGGAGGAATCAGCATCCAACATTAACTGGAAATACGAGTAGTTAACCAAGCTTAAAGGCATTTTAGCAATGTTAAAGGCGTTCGCAGCGATTGAAACGATCGAAGATGGACTAGAACTCCCCGCTGAACATATCCATGCGCAAACATAAATTATTTATTTCATTGTTAAACCATCATCAAGCTCCACTCTGAACATCACATCATCCAATTGCCAAGACCTGGAACATCCTGTCCTGCCCTGCCCTGTCCTGTCCCAACCGGCGGCACCCTCCTCGAGCAATCCCAGACCCCGCTCTAAGCACTGACTGGAGGATCCAACAATCACCATTGGCCAGCTATCCCAAGGCATCTATCTATACAGAACTCGACTGAAGAGCGAGCGTTAAAGTTCGATAAAAACTTTTTTTTTTAATAATCTTAAATTACTATTAATCGGATATGATATACCATATACGTATGTATATGTATGTACACCTAGAGATACGGACGTAGAATAGTCTGAAAGCATAAAGACCCATTTTTTTTTTTTTTGCTTGAATAAGTTGAGGATCGAATCGATATAATATACGAGTACATACTATATATAACTTGATATCGCAATCTGATACATCCATGCCTATGATGATCGATGCGTTTATTGTATCTGCGTGTAAATAAATCTAAATTAATTTCTAACATTAACCTGCTGCGACTTGATTATTATTTGTCCCCCAAAATGGCCCAAAAATGTCCCCAAAATGGCCCCAATCAGTTGCTCGATGATCTATCCAGACGCAATATCGGATAGATCATCTCCGGCAACAGCCTCCATTGAAAGTGTTCAGTTATTCACTTAAGATCAAAACTTTTCACATGCCTACCATTAAGATCTTTCGGTTAGAGAACCAATAGTTTAAGTGCTTTAAGGCTTTGTTTGTATAACTTGGAACAATCAAATTGTTTGATCAACTTTTGAATAGATTGGTGCTAAATTTGTGTGTTACGTATACATTGAAATCAAATAAAAGCCAGACAGAAATGAAAGAAAACAGAACAAAACCAAACAATACAAAAACTAAACGAAATATATACCTACATAAAATCTATCCATATATAAAATATATGTATGTAAAATTCAAAAAAAAACAAAAATGGATTCTTCTCTAAAGCTCTGCATTGATTGTTGAATTTATATCGAACATTTTGTACATTTTATTAGTGTGACAAAAAATAATATTGAATGTAGAGGAAGCTACGATCCAGATCGATCGTTCGAACCCTCGACTGGGCGTAGCGACCATTTTATGCTCCATGTGTACCTTTCGCTTATTGAATTAGAGTATCGAAAATCAATATACTATATACATATATGTATACATACATACGTATATAGACTATGACTTGCAATATCTTAGAAGACACACACCAACACACTTAATGTGTTAATATGGTAGGACACAATCTATTAAGCCTCCTCCCCTCCTGCTTCGACCATATTCGACGACCCCATGTCCATGACCATACTTATGATTTCATAGCAAACCCCAGCCCGGAACCCATCAAATCTCTGTGTTAATTTTGTAAACCAGTGCGCATAATGGAACTTTGTGAATGTAGCATTAACAAAAACAAAAACAAAAACAGAACAAGAACAACAGATTTTTAAATTACCTAATTAACTTATACATACATGAAATATATGATATACATATACATACGAGTATATAAATATTATAATAAAATATATAGATACAATTTTTTACCTACTGTAGCTTTGATTACATTTTTCAATGATGTGTCAAATTTTAAATGATATTAAAGATAGTCCATAATACTCGAACTCCCTACAACTCCAACTGCAACTACAGCGCATGAATAAAGAAAGCAAAATTGATCAAATTCAAAAAATGACAAAGAACAGTTCCGATTTCCTACGAACGAACGCAAGTTCTCGTTCATCGCTCTACTCGAAAGCGAATACAGTGCAAAAAATGCAATAAACCAGATATATGTATGTGTATGTATTAGAGCCCTGCATGAGTGCACAGTAAACACAAAAAGTATCCCATTTCGCTCAACTGAAACACTAACCATACAGTATATACATACATGTTGTATATAGCCTAGGCTATACTTATGGCCTGTTGATGATATGTACATTTCCTTTTTGCATTTTCTGTGATATGCATATCAATCATTTCATCTGAATCGCACTGAATATGCATATCACAGAAAATGCAGAAAGGCTATGTACATATTATACATATGTACGGTTGCTTAAGGAATACACACCACACCCATAGATGAGTCGACCATTCGACCATGCTATGCCCTGTATCCTAGAGAACGCTCCACTTCAGTCTGAATGCCTATTAAAATTGTGGTCTGGAGTGCAGGGCAGGGCAGGGCATGAGCGCCATAAAGATATGGGGCCAGCTCGCTTTACTAACATACTAAGAAATACAAAAACAATATTCATAATACTAAGCCGCAAAACAAATTACAACAACAAATAAGCAAAAGACGATAAGAACACTGCGAAAACTAATTAGAATCAAAACACACACATACGCAGATTGTAATAAAATTACAGAAAAGTAAAAAAACAAGCAAACGTCTTTGAATAAATTGATACACAACTAAAGAATAAAGAATCATCCACTCAGAATAGACGATACGATACAATACGATGTATGTATGTTGATAATATAAAATACTCTATACACGAGTTTTATTTTTGGAATTTTCCATGAGTCGGTGATCCATTAAGTTTTTAGGTACACGGTTAGCATTGTTCAAATGCATGTTAGCTAATACATTAAGTTCGGAATAGATTTAGCATTAATAAGTAGGTTGCCTAGTCGTCGCGAGGCTGGGGATAGAACTGCGTGAGCACCTTCGAGATGTCCTGGGCCAGCTTGGGCGAGGCGGCGGCCAGAACACGGCGTGACATAATGTCAAACTCTCCGCCAGCGGGATCAATAACAACACCACCCGCCTCGCGCACTATCAAGTCGGCGGCACACACATCCCAGGCATGGATGCCAAACTCGTAGTTAGCATCTGCGGCTCCCATCGCCACCATGCACATGTTCAGGGCAGCAGAGCCCAGGACGCGCAAACTATTTAAAGGGAAATTTAATAAAAAGCCAGACTTAGACGTTCCATGACAACTTACGCGTGCACATGCTTGGCCATCTTGGCGAAATTCTCGTTAACCACCTTCATTTTAGCCTCGTCGCGAGTGGTTCCGAATTCACTAGTAACCAGAGCTTTGACCAGCTCCTGCTGACCACTCACTTGAATACGGCGGCCATTGTAGAAGGCGCCATGGCCACGGCGGGCTGTGAAGCGCTGCTCCAGTATGGGGTTGTACACCATGCCGAGCTCCGTGACCTTGTTAACCTTCAGACCGACCGAGATGCATGAATGGGGAAAAGCATGAACAAAATTCATGGTACCATCCACAGGATCGATGATCCAGGTGGGCGCATCGGTGAGCTTGTTAACACCTACTCCAGTACTGCTCTCCTCCTCGCCAATAAACCTGCAATTGTATCAAACATTACTATATCGTCCTCCTGCTCCTACCTGCTTGCGCGTACTTATGGTCGGGGAAAACCCGGCGCACGCCATCCATTATGAGCTTCTCCACATCCTTGTCCGTCTGTGTGACCACGTCAATGTCCCCATCTTTGCACACAAACTCTTGGCGTGTCTCATTGTTACGGGCAATCAACTGCAAGGAAAAATTCCATCGCAGGAAAGTTTCAAGTGTACTCTTAACCACTTACACGTCCAGCCTCTGTAAAGAGGTTGCTCATGACTTCATTGCACTTCTCCAAGTCCACGTTATCGCCCATTGTGTGGATTTGTGCCGCGTTCGGCTTGTACAAAGAGAATGGAGCTGTTTTTGACGTGAAAATTCGTTTTAATTTAATTAGGAACATACAGCTGACCGCGGAATTATCGATACACTATACTGTCCGACCATCAGAAATATACAGAAAATTACGGTCTAATTTTAAAAATATACCGTAAAAATACTACGAAAATCATATTCCTCGATTTTGATATTCCGACTAATATTGCTAGCTAACTAGGATATTGGGCCATTAACAAATAATTTTAACTGATAGATGAGATAACTTCCTACAAGAGTGACCAATTTTAAAAAAAACTCCGTTTATTGGATTCGGTCTAAAATAAGGTTTAAACAAGGAAGGTCAACAAATAAGTCTCTATTCTTACATGACAACTACATGGTAACTACACATTTGCTACACATGAAAAACATTTTTACGGAGTATACTCCACTTCTGAATTAATGTTAAATTGCCTGCACAAATTCACTGACCATACAATATATATTGTATGGTTAGTGCTATGGTGCTGTGTAGTAAAAACGTTTCTCACTAACCAACACTTCAAGGCGATAGGCGATAAGTTTTGCGCTATCGAGTCGCGTTCAACTCGAAATTCAAACGTTTTTACATGCGATTTGCATTAAATTTGTATTTTATTTATATAACTGAATAATTTATTGGCTTAGACTTCGTGGTGACTTCTTAGTCACTGGGTTTTTTCTTTAGTCGGCGTATCAATACTTGAGGCTAGGGATTCGGATGAGTCGGTAAAGTCAGTTTGTGCGATAAAATCTTTCATCTCGATTTTCGGGTCTTTGGACGTTGGCTGGTCATCGCGTGGTGAGGGATAGCTTTGGTCCAACTGATCAGACAATTCTATGGCCAAGGGCATGGAGGCGGCTGCTAGACAGCGTCTAGACATTAGGTCCAGCTCACCACCCGCAGGATCGATAACAACTCCACCGGCTTCCTGGACCAGGATCATGCCCGCTGCCATATTCCAGATGTGCAGGCCAAAGTAGTTCAATGCATCGGCAACTCCCGAGGCAACCATGGCCAGACCCATGGCCGAGGAGCCAATGGAACGCATCCTGCAATCAAACAGATTCGAAGTGGTCTTAGATCCTGGACCTTGTGGGCTGGACTTGGACTACTTACGCATGTGTCTTCAGGAGCAGCCGCTTGGTATTGCTAAGGATAACCGAATTGCGATCTTCGTTCATTCCCGTGCTGTACTCCTGCAGGACCAGGGCATGCTCCAGACTCTCCTGTCCGCTTGTCTTGATGGGCACGTCATTTCGGAAGGCACCCATTCCCCGACGTGCCGTGTACATTTCGTTCAAGGGCGGATTGTAAATAATACCGAACTCGGGCACCTTATTGATTACGAAAGCCACTGAAATGCAGTAGTAGGGAAAGCGGTGCACGTAGTTCATCGTACCATCAATGGGGTCGATGATCCAGGTGGGCTCATCGGTGAGCTCCACCTGGCATGGATCTGTCTTGTATATGGTTTCCTCACCAATGAATCTACAAAGAAGGATACAGTTGACCTCTTGCACGTATTGGAAACCTTGCACTTACTTGTGGCTTGGATACCGCGCTTTCATCTCCTGAATGAACTTCTCCTCCACCTCGTTATCGGTGCGGGTCTGGATATCGTGCTCAGGATTTTTGATGGTGTATTCCTGCCTAACCTTGTTCGCTTCCAGCGCCATGGCACCCGCCGCCTTCACCTGTTTGCTGGCAACCTTGAAGAGCTCAGCCAGAGAGGATTTCTCTGTCAACGGCGTCCCACTTCCACTACTTTCTTCAGATGCTGCCTCCTCCGTTTGTAGACCACTTCTACCAGCTTCTGCATTCACGACGGCAACCTTTGGGCTCTCATCTGCGGAGGCCTTAGTGCTTGTCCTTGTCCGAGTAAACAGCTTCGACGGGTTGATAGTATAGTCGGTGTTGACCATCTTGTGGTTCTCGGGTTCCTCTTCCGGGTCCTTCCATTCATCATACTGGGCACTCTCACATGGCATGCTGCAAGACGGGTGGCAAGCCTTCCTTGTTCGTGTCTGTCCTTTCCCTAGGGGACAGGCACCCGTAACACAGCCACTACTATAAATTGTGGGCGGTGGCATTCGCACGTCCTCCGGTTTCGAAGGTGGTGTAGATATCTTATCGTTATCTGGCTTCAGCTCTTCTGGAGGTTCCGCATATTCTATTGGTTTCCAAGTTGTTAAAGGATCCCCTCTCTGTGTCGATTCTGCCGGCTCCATTTTCTGTGGTTGCTTCGGTATTTCCTCCTGTGATACCGGTTGCGGCTTCGGTATTTCATTAACTACCTGTTTTTTTAGTTAGACATTATCGCAAAAGCTATTGGCAATAAACGTGATAGCATTACCTTTGACTTTCGCTCGTTTTTCAGGATTTGCTCAACCCTAGGATCCTGAGCTGTGGCTCTAGTGTTCTCCAAGCCGAAATCCTTGGCGGCATTGTAGGGTTGGTTATCAGAACGAGACTGTGGTTCTTCCCGAGATCCATATCGAGAATCCGGACTCATTGACGGTGATTCAGACCGAGATTGGGGTTCACTTTTCTGAGCGACAGATTGAGGATCCGGTGTTGACGCCATCCCAGATGGCTGCATTTGCGTAGGACGCCTCGTCAATTTGCCGCTCTGCGTCGATAGTCGCCGCGATTCTTCTGCCTTCTTCAGAGCCGCCACTCGCGGATCCTGCTGTGTGGCTATATGGTCCTCCAGGCCAAATTCTAAGGCTGCATTCGTGCGCCGTGGTGCCTGGTTACTCTCATTATTCTTCTCGTCTCGGTCATCCATTCTGCTGATCCTGATCCGTAACTACTTCCCCACTTCCACCAAAAAGCCACCACAGCACGCCCAACCAAAGCCGAAAATATTGCTTATGTTTCTGTTGGAAGTTTAGACTGGAATGTTCATTCTGAAAGTGTTATTCCAGGCCTAAGCGATCTCGAAAGTAGAACATTTGAAATTCGAATCGCTGCCAAACTAAACACAAACGATGAAATGATCTCTCCGCATATATACACATATGTATGTACATATGTAGCATGCGTATATTCAGATCCAAACAGATTGAAACAATAAACTTTATTACACAAGTACGTGGATTTATACACATATATATGTATGTACCTCGATAAATATATGTATGTATGTATATATGTATGTAGACCTTGCCAACACTCTGTAAAACTAACAAACTTTTTACACTCGTTCTAGGACAAGCTGCGGCTGCAGCTGCAGCTGCCCCATCCATAGTTCTTATTCATCATCCATTATCCTCCAGGTATGTAGATCTCAATTAACAACAATAATAATCAGTATAATATTTATAGGTTTTGCAGCAGTAACGTTAATGATATGTTTCGTTGCAGTAAGTCTTCAGACCATATAACACATATGTATATGTATGTATATAGTAATATACTCGTAGATTATCCCAGTAGTGTTTCGCTATAGTTATGTATTGTAAGTAGATTCTACATAGGAATGATATCAAGCTTATATGCCACATTGATATGTATCGTTCACAATCTTATATAATAAAAGGAGGTGATACAGGGACGCAGGACTAAGTTCCGGACTTACGTGTGGGCTTGCATCGTGGCTGAAAAGTGTGTGCGGGTCGAACGAAGAAAGGAGGGAAGAAAGGATGGAAGGGATAGGCACAAAGATACATACGTATAGTACTACAAAGCATAAGAGCATACAACTTAAGAGTGGTGATCGGTGTGATTTCTGTGGCTATAACTGGAATCGTGTATATATTTTGTATCATATCAATTCTACTAAACATACATACATAAGTGTAAAGATATATAATTAAATTTGTATCACAACGAATTAGCAAGAACTTAGGCTACGACTACAACAAAGAAAAAAAAAAAAGAACTGACCAAAAAAACGTGTTTGTGTGTGTGTGTATGTGTTTTTGTGTGTGTTTGTGTATGTGTGTGTGCGTGCCGAGCATGTTTACCTACGGTGATTGGGCAATACACAGATATACATAAATCGCATCCGACAAGCAGGGGGATCCATCTGAATCTCTATTCCGTTTCCGCCTGCCAAGCCTGCACACGGCTTAAGAACTAAGTAGAATTTAGAAAGAGTTAACCACGCCGTAACCCGGAACGGAACGGGACCAACATTTAGCATTAAGTATGCACTACATATATAGGTTGGTATATCTGTAGGGCGAGATTTACAAGACACGTAATCGGGATACGTATAAGCACTGGACTAGGGTCCAGGGCCCGGGGGTTAAAATGCGTCAGCGTAGGACAATGGCAAAGTGGAGGACAAGTCATAGAAAGCCTGGGAGTGAGAGGATATCTGGGCCATCTACTTGGCCTCCACCGGGCGATTGGCAAACAGCTGCTCCACAATCTGCTCATCGGCCAGGGTCGAAGTGTCGCCCACATTGCGATCGTTTACGGCAATCTTGCGGAGCACACGGCGCATTATCTTGCCAGAGCGCGTCTTGGGCAAGCCAGGGGCATTCTGGATGACGTCAGGCTGGGCAAACGGTCCAATCCGCTCGCGCACCATCTTTTTCAGATCCGAGATGAGCTTCTGGTCGAAGGCTTCGTTTTCATTGGGTGTGATGAAACAGTAAAGACATTCGCCCTTCACCGGATGCGGACGCGAAACCACAGCGGACTCGGCCACGCGTGGATGCTCGGTGAGCACGGACTCCACCTCGGCGGTGGACATGAGATGTCCCGACACGTTCAACATGTCATCGACACGGCCAGTGATCCATAGATAATCATCAGCATCGCGACGAGCACCTGTTCGGGGGGAAATCAATTAAATAAATGCCTAAGGAATAGAGTTCCTGCACTCACCATCGCCAGTGCAATAGTAGCCAGGGAATTTCGAGAAGTAAGTGTCCTCGAAGCGCTCGTGATTGTTGTACAGAGTGCGCATCATCCCTGGCCAGGGCTGAGAGAACACCAAGTAGCCCTCGCCCTCTCCTTTGATCTCAATGCCGCACTCATCCAGCAGAATGGGCTTAACACCAAAGAATGGGAACGTCTATGGAAAGAACGGGGCAAAGATTACTTAAAGGTAATATTCTTTTGCCATTATTATGACTTACAGCTGAACCCGGCTTCATGGGCGTGGCACCTGGTAGAGGTGTGATGACGTGACCGCCAGTTTCCGTCTGCCAGAAGGTGTCCACAATGGAGCACTGCTCCTTGCCAATGTAGCGATAGTACCAGAGCCAGGCCTCCGGATTGATGGGCTCCCCAACGCTGCCCAAAACCCTGCAAAGGAAATAAGGATTCAGTACAGTGATTTAGGGATCCAAGAATTCACATTCGGAACATACTTGAGACCACTTAGGTTGTGCTTCAGGACCGGTCCCTCGCCAAACTTCATCAGAGCACGGATGGCCGTGGGGGCGGTATAGAACTGGGTGACCTTGTACTTGTCAATGACGCTCCAGTAACGATCGTTTCCGGGAAAGAACGGAGTACCCTCGAACTGCAATACACAATACCGATACCGCAAATATGTTAGTGGCTGGGTCCCACGAGAGGCCTGGGCTAATCAAAGCACTTACAATAACTGAAGTGGCACCATTAGCCAGGGGCCCGTACACCACGTAAGTGTGTCCAGTGATCCAGCCCACGTCGGCAGTGCACCAGTAGATATCGCCCGGCTTGTAGTCGAAGACGATCTTGAAAGTGGTGGCTGCGTACAGCAGATAGCCGGCGGTGGTGTGGAGAACACCCTTCGGCTTGCCGGTGGAGCCACTTGTGTAGAGCATAAAGAGCGGATCCTCGGCGTCCATCCATTCGGGATAGCAGGCCGGCTCCTTGTCCTCCATCTCCTCGTGCCACCAGTAGTCGCGATCATCGGTCCATGGTATCTCCTCCTCCACATGGTTATCCTGACAGGGCGTCACCCGCTTCAGGTGCGACACCACAATGCACTTCTCCACGGAGTGACCCAACTCCTCGACCTTCTCCAGCGCCGTGTCGCAGAGGGCCTTCAGGTACAGCGGCTTCTCCCCCCGCCAGGCCCCGTCCGCCGTGATCAGCAGCTTCGCCTTGCAGTCGAACATCCGCTCGGCCAGGGAGTCCGGCGAGAAGCCGGCGAACACAATCGAGTGCACTGCCCCGATACGGGCGCAGGCCAGCATGGCAATGGGCAGCTCCAAGATCATGGGCATGTAGATGGACACGCGATCGCCCTTCCTAATGCCATGGTCCTTCAGCACGTTCGCGAAGCGGCAGACCTCCTCCAACAGCTTGCGGTAGGTGAGCCCGCGCGAGTAGTCGTCGGGGTGGTTGCCCTCCCTGAAAAACAGAACAACAACAATTACAAAAAAAAAAAAAAAAACAGAAAAGCCATGAGGAAACATATCATGCATATCCAGCGATCGCTGGCAACGTTCCCAATAAATGGATCATACAGGGTGTCTCGCAATTATCCGTAATTACGCCCACCCATCGCCTCAATTGGATCACTTAAAGTAATTTGAAGCTTCCTAATTGCCAGAGGAAACATAATTCGATTTTCTAAATTCATAATTTCAACTCTTCAATGAAATAGCGACACAGAAGAATATGTACATATGTACATACATATGTATGTATGTATTTATTTGTCGACGGAATTTAAAAAAATAAGAAAAAACAGACAGACATGGCTATATCGACTCGGCTATTGATGCTGATCAAGAATATATATACTTTATGGGGTCGGAAACGCTTCCTTCTGTGCGTTACACACAACCGTTATCCCCACAAATCTAATATACCCCTATACTCTTCGAGTACCGGGTATAATAAAATATGAAGACGGTACAATATAAACATGTGTAATACAAAATACATATAATATGCGTAATAGAGAAAACACCATCATACCATAACTAGAAGGGGACGATTATTCCCATCCGTATATCATAGGTTCAGACCATCTAACAACTCTCTAATATGGCTAATTTATGAGACATTTTCTCTGAGTGTGCTAAACAGTATGATTGTGACAATGTTAAATGAATGAAAGTAACATGAAATGTACGATTTTCAAAGCTTCGATAGCTTCAACGGACGGAAATCGTGACTGTTTAGATCGTGTGTGATTTCAGCGGCCAAAACGGATATAAACGCTCTCCGATCTGCTGACGGATAGCACGCAATGGGCACCATACAATGCTAATAGAGAAAGCGAATTACTTTAGAACTTCTGGAGGTCAAGGCGTGCCGTGCCGTGGTGGAGATTTGTTCAACAACAGCAACAACAACAGCGACAGCAAAAACAATGGTAAACGTTGTCTAAGCTAAAAAATCCACAGGTGTGTAGATACAAAGCAATCATTATATATTATGCACTTATTGACTGAAGGGAGTACTCGTATAAATCATTGTGTAGTATCTGTCACCTGATAAGAATTAGCCGTCTATAAAAAGGTTAGTAATTTTGTATATGCCGCAAAAAGAAAGCAGGAAGAACAAAGCACAGAAGAGATCGTGACGTTTCCTCAGGGTTATTTTGGATACCCTGACTAATCGGCCGCCACCAAAGTTCGTTTTGTTTGCTGTGATATGGGGTGGGGGGTAGAGGGATGGATGGATGGTTTGATTGGTCAGGTGGGGCTGTGAGTTGGCCCAGTACTCATGAAATGTTATTCCACTTGAGCGAAATACTTGTTTATACAATATATATGTATGTACTTGTCAATTAGTAAGAGGCGTCCGAAATAAACAAAATGCACATCGAAAACGACGTTTTCCGTACGGGTACTATCATCAAATCGTCTTATACCAAGAACGGACATCCTATGTACATATAATGCTTATCAAACATCACTATTTATGTGCGTGCCACAATTATGACTAATTTTACTTAGTGGAGGAAAAAGTGGCGCGACGCGTAGCGCATTCCCAGTCGATTCGAGTGTATTAATTTCCAATTTGGAGGCGTAATCGACCCACTCAACAGTACCTAATCACACAGACCCATCGGCAGACAAGAAATTTTCCATGCCGCCTTAGAAACACCTCATGTGCGCCTCGTCTTGTTGATCGCTTGATCACAGACAGACGCGTGTCGGTAATGCTCTTATCAGAAATCAAAAATTATATTCTATGAAAAGAAATGGCAACAAAAATAACCTTGTAGAGGGTATCATGTGTTTGCAACCCCTAGAAATGGAAGTATTTCCGACCAAAGAAAGCAGTATATAGATTATATTTATTCTTGATTGGTATCACTAAAGCATGTCCTTTAGAAAGTATTCTCTTTTTCTCTCTCTCTCTGTCTGTTGCTAAGCAAGATAGTCACCGGTTTAAAGTATTCTTTTGAAAATAATCAGATCATTTATCGGTTATAATTTCAATTTTGAGCATGATGTTTATAAAAAATTATTGCAAAGCTCCAGCTTCGGTTCCCTAAACAAAACTAAAACACAGACTGGATCTAAGTAGCAGCAACAGCTGTTGATACGCGTGTCACATACATACATATGTACATAGATCGCATCGAATGTTTTCGTTTCTCTCTCTCTCTTTCTCCCCTCTGTCTTTCCTATCATAGTGACGCGACGTCGGCCCTACAGTTTAACAGTCATGATCGTACGATGCTGCTACCTTTACATTTCGGGTGTGTTTCATTAGCATAAATATAACCGCAAGCGTTACATAATCAACAAAACTGCAAAAATGATAAAAAAAAGAAAAGAAGTGCCCACACAGCATTTACATATACGGTTCTTTTTCTCTCCCGAAAAAACCACAGGTACGCCACGCTCCCTCCACACATTCTTTGTTTTTTTTTTTTTTTTCCGGGTTCTTGTATGCTTTTTCCTATCTCTCCATCTATCTTTCTCTGTCTGTCTGCTAGTCCACCAATGCCTGTGTGTGCGTGTGTGTGCGTAAAATCGCTCTCTAATTGGTTGTGAGTAATCAGGCGATGTGATCGCGTGATTCTTCAGCAGCACACACACACACACAGTGCTACTAAAACTGTAAGGACTGCTCAAACTGTTAGTTAGCAGCCATGAACTACTGGTTGTCTGTCTGTTAATGTCAAAGCGTCTGTGTCTGTCTGCTTTCCACAAGTATTCCCCACAATTTCCAAAACCTTTGGCCCAGACACCCAATACCACACACCCGTCAACCTGACACACAAAACCCGCAAAGCGTTTAACGCAACGTTTAACGACAGACGCGCTCAAATCAATTTGAATAAACAATTTGCGCGCATTGTCAAATCGCTTACAGCCCTCCAGCTATCGCTCGTGTTAGGACTTCGTGTATTTAATTGAATTTAAGTTTTTTTTTTCGATTGAAAAGCGATTTTGTACATCAGTACATCAACCACTCCACTACACTCCATTCCGTTCCTATCATTCAATAAAAAATGTGGGCCAAATAAAAATTTTAAGATGTTGTTTTGCTTTGGCTTTGGTTTGCAACAAAATTATCTGGGACATTCCGTTCGAAAAGCGCTAATTATTGCTCATTACGCGCCAGCTTTTATTTCATTATTATTCTATTTTATCTTATCAAAAGGGAAGCGAGGGCAGAGCTCTGATTGTGCCACGAAATTAAATAGTTTATATAAAAGAAATGAAAAGAGAACCCAATAGTGATACTACATACATATGTATGTATGTACATATACTCCAAGTATATGGGATGAGATGGGAACCTACTAATGACCTTGTGGTTGCCTTTCAATTACCTGACTTTCATTTACATTTCCACGGGGCACACAAGCCCTCTACACTGTTCGAACCTTCCGTCGGTGATAACCCCGAGATAAGCTCATTAGCATTAACATTTGTTTAACATTACTTTTTAGTTTTTTTTTCTGACCAACTGCTCTCTCGACGATGATGATGAACTTTGGGTTGCACAAAAAAAAAATTAAAATAAAACACCAAATCTCTGAGGCATCAGCATTAACCAAAACAAAGTACTCATTCCGGGGGCTATTGCGTTGTGAAGATGCCCCTCAAGATGGCAATGTACCGTGCTGCACATTTGGTACCCTAATCGGGGAAGGGCCATCTAAACAATATTCTGATTAGAAATAGATTCGCACTTCAACCTGGGGATCGTTCTAGTATGGGAAAATACCTACAATATGTATGTATATAACAAAATATTTGCTATTGTTTGTTAGCTTTTCGTCGAGTATTTGCATGGTTTGCATGGCGTGTGTGGTAAAGATAACAAATAAAGTAAACACAAAGGTGTCTTAGGCAGGTCGCACCGTAGTATTGAATCGGAGAGATCAAGCAAGTCAGGGACGTATCGTATTGAGGAACGACCCTGACATTGACCCAAAGTGCTGCGCTCCAAAGGTACGGTTTTGTACGGGTGGTTTTTTCGATGAAGCATCCAAAATTGATTTAATTAAAAGTCATTTGTGTCGATGTCACATTTGGCATGCAAAACATTTACAGACCCAATTACAATTGAGAGCAATCAAAACAGAAATACGTACACACGTAATGCATACACTAGTTAGAATAGTAAAGTTCCTTTCCCTGCCAAATGCCATTCAATGGTAGTAATTCCGTGTCCTTGGCCCCCAAAGAAAAACCAAGAAGAGCGACCTGGAAACATCTGTTCTGTCTGTTTGGTGCCTGCGCAGTAAATCACCCTAGATGTTAGCGTACCGTACCTATCTACGTCACGAGGCGAGAGTTTCGTAACCACACAAGAGAAAAATCAATACTGTTGTCCTTTTTAAGAACGTGTCCCTTGAAACTTTTGTTTTCATGCGACCTACGCAACCGAATGGGAAAGTGGGAAAGGACATCACAGTACAGTACAGCGCAGTGCAGTACTATTTGGACTTACCAATAGTAGGCGATCTGGTCACCCAATCCGTTGCGGACATTGCGATCGAGGAGATTGTAGCAGATATTGGTCGATGCACCCTCCATCCACTTAATGTAAATGGGTCCCTTGGAGATGTTGAAGTTGTACTGCATAAACTTTTCCTGATCGGCGGGCGTCTCCCAGTGGAACTGTTTGGCCACACGGGACCAGAACTCTGCGGGATTGTCGAGAGACTCCTGGTAGAACTTCTTGTACTCCTCGAAGCTGGATATGTAAGCGTTTTGGCTGATGGCCGGATTCGGATCGTATATTGATTTTTCCGCTGGCATTTTGTCTGTGTTTTGTCTTATTTTGTAACAGAATCTATTTGCCTCCTTGATGTATTTGTCCGCTGTAGCAATTGTCCTTCCTTTGATTATCCTTTGCTCATCAGGAGCAATCGGAGCTGTGGGGTGTGTGTTGTGTGTTTTGTGTGTGTGTTATTGTTATTACGAACTGGTTCTCGAGCAGCACGCGCTTTCTCGCACCGCACGGAATGAGTTTAAATCACGGAATGACTGCTTGGTCGCGCCACAACGAAGCTTTTTGCATTCGCTTCGAGCTTTGGCGAGAGGAAAGCTTTGTACAAGTTTTTCAAGTTCAAAGAGATAGAGCAGAGTGGACGGGGCTCTTATCAGCATCGCATCCATCCCTACAATGGTCTGACAGACACCATCGTCGTCGTCGATCCTTATCGGAATCACGGCGTAACTTTCCAGAGAAGTAGGTGTGTGCGCTGCCCGTTCCCGGCCACGGCTCCTAGCTGCACATTAATCAGGTGATGCCGGACACTTGAACTCTGACGATTGGCGTGTGCCATTGGTCGTCTCGGCAACAGCGCATTGTACACGCGACGCGGTCAATTCCGTTGTGCATACCACGCCGCACAGAGCTGATCTCTGTCGAGTCGTTTTTGAGTAATACATTAAGACTCTCTTGGGCTCGGTTTCCTCTCTGGATTTCACTCAATCGTTATCTTTGAGTGATTGCCGACCGACACCGTCTCTTAAGTCTTATCGCTAGGTTTCCATGGGGGAGCAGACATTTACTGCAGCAGGTCAATACCAGAGACGGCGATTGCCCTTTTAAAATATTATTTTTGGCTTTACTGTCGATTCTTATTCGTAACAAGTTTCAAGTGATACAACAACGTGGGCCCATGAAGTGTGGATGAGTTTCGGGGTGTTTTTAGTGTGTGCGAGAGATAACAAATGCGTGAACGTTGTGTCTTTAGGGCTAGTCTCAAGTGTTGGGGCAGCTTCCATGCTTATAGTGTGTCTAGTGTTCGCCGCTGCTTTTCACAAATGCGCTGTATTGCTCTTCAGTCATAAGTTTCTCGTATTCAGTGGGATTGTTGAGATCCACCTTAAAGAGCCAGCCTATAAGGAAAGATTCAAATTATGTTTAACTTTTCTCAGAATATTCTAAATTGAATTCCTCACCTTTGTCATAGCAGCTGCTATTGACCAGAGCCGGCGTGTCTTCTACTTGGGCATTCTTCTCGGTCACCTTGCCGCTCACGGGCGAATACACCTCGCTGGCAGCCTTCACACTCTCCAGGGCACCGCATTCATCGTCCTGCTTCAGATCTGTGCCTGGCTCCGGAAGCTGGGCAAAGACCACGTCGCCCAATGCCTCCTGGGCATAGCTAGAAATGCCAACGATGGCCTTGTTGGCCTCCAGTAGCTCAACCCACTCGTGCTTGTCTGTGTAGCGGCGTTCTGTGGAATGCAAAGCGCACATGTAACTTTACCATTTGTAACTGCACAGTGACTCTCCAACTGTATGTGTTATTGCATAAAGCCCTTACCCTTGTCCAGCATGCTGGTTATGTGGAAACTACGCCACTGAGATGTGGCCAGGGGCGTGGCACGCAGCTGGCGGGCTGCCTGGACACCAATCCGCGCGAATTTTGTTATGAAAACCATTTTATCGAGCAAAAAAAAAATTGGCTAACTTAGCTGCCGGTTTGTTAAGGAACCGATCCGTTCTCCGGTGTGTTTCGATGACAAATGAGTAAAATATAAAACACACGAGCCCGAGCTACGTTTTACGCCTGGCTCTACTGTTTAAAGTCGAATCTTTTCCGGCTTATCACTTTAAACTTCAACTTTTTGACCTGAAAGATGAAATAAAACGAACTTAACCCACTGAACCCCCCTTTATTTAAACAGGTGAGCAGCCCAAGTTGAACGACGGAAAATAATATTGTTTTTAAATTCTTCTTGTAGATCCATTCTTTACACGGCCTATATACACATAAAAAACATGATATCTTTCACATGAGTTCCGTAAAAATGCTTAAAGTTTCCTCATTTCCGTGGATATATTGAAATACCCCCCTGGTCGACAATGGGTTAATCGAGAGAAAATGAGAGCCTATAGACACCAAAAACAATTGAAATGCTAAATAATGCCAAAACGCGTCGAAACTGATATAGAAAGCTGCTGAAATCAACTCTGTTTTAGGCGCGCATTTGAAATAAAACTATTTGATATAGGATTTATTCTTAGGTAATCATTAGATAACAATTAGCATGCTCGTTATTCAATTCTATTTTTGTCAGTTCGAAATTCCGTGATAATCGCGTCGCAAATAAAACGTTGCTGGGGGCCGCCTTCAATCAGAACATCGCCTTATCAGAAAAAAACATTATACAAATATTAAATGTCACCGACATTGCAAGCAGCCATAACTATATAACACTTGATTGTATATTATATATGTATTTACAGTAGCACACTTATATTGTTATTAACATGCAAATAAATAAAATATAAAAAAAAAATAACATGCACAAAACACACTGATAAACATTTGAACTAGACTTTAGCTGATTTCCTTTCATTTCATTTGCGGGCTACTCGTACTGGGGCGGCCTTTGGGGCGGAGGGGATGGTATTATTTGAGAATTATATTATGCAATTTAGCTTTTGGGTACACTGGTTGGCTGGCGCTGGCGCCACTCGCTCCACCTAATACTGGGGATGACGCAGAATGCCACTCGGACTCGGCTGTGGGGTGTAGTCCGGCATGGGAAAGCCGGAGGTGGCCACAACCACCGTCTCCTGCCTGGGCACTTGCGAAGTCTGTCGCAGAGGACGGCTGTCCTGTGGATTCGGAGCCGGATATTGCTGGAAGGCATTGATGTCGCGGAAACGGCGGTCCATAAGATTGGAATCAAGCGACATGTGAGCCGCTCGAACAATTGCCTGCTCGTTCACCTCAATGGTTTCGGCCGAAGATCGATTGTCCGGCATGTAAGCTGCATTGTTGTAGGCCTGAAATTCGACTCTGTGAGTGGACAAAAGACAAGAGATCGAGCATTAAAGCGGTACCAAATGAATGCAGGTTTTCGATAATTACTTTTCTTCTTCTTCGTAGGCACGAATGGGTGTCCGGGTGGCCAGAATGTCATTGGAATCCTTGCGGGGATTGAACAAAGTATCCTGTGGAGAGGAAAATTACAAAAGATTACTTCAAGACCCATTTATTACCCCCATTTATCGTATAATGCACCCACATATGTTTTTATACTTTGGTTTACAATCACTTTCGATGAAAACAGCCCGAAAATCTTGGAAACATTATCGAGACTCGACGGGGTGTATTCAAGGCTTATCAGTGGTTACCTCTGCAGACCACAGCTATGTATAGCCGTGTCGCAGTCCGTTGTCGATGTTAAAGGAATTTCTGCGTTGTCGAAATATATATTTTCGGTGAGCCACCCACCACCGCCGCACAACACCTTAGGCCCATGCCAATAGCTCTTTTGAGCCTAAACGCTGTCCACGATTTATAACGCCGCATAGACAATGTCAGAATGTGTTCGATGAGGTCATCTCCCCCTTTGTTTTCTGCCTAGGAGTCTTACCTCACTATCCTTATCGGTGACAATGCGTATGGCTCGCATCGAGAGATAGATGAGCATTCCAACGTTGATGAACCACAGAATGAAGCCCTTGAAGGATATGATCATCATCGAAATAGCCGCCACACCGGCGGCTAACAGCGTGGCTGCCTGTGGCACGATAGGATCGGCGTTGATGGAGTCGGCATTGTAGGTCAGGGCTGCCGCCTGAAAGCGGCCATAGTCAACGCCAAAGATCACGCCAGAGGCCACATCCATGCAGCAGATGACGGCCACAAAGAAGGCCCAGTGTGCGATGGCGATCAGGGATAGCTTGGCATTATCTTTGCGCACACCTAAAAGTAATACGAGTAGGTACATAATGAGGTGAGTATGTATATACATATGTACATATGTATAAAAATATATAGTTGCATCAATCATTAAGCTATTATAGTGCTAGCGCTCGTTGTGGGAGACAATCATTAATGAAAATTATCTAATCGCCATAGAGCAGTGGTTTTTTTTTTTTTTTGTTTATCTTAAAATTTAGCTGCTTGATAAAATAAAATTCCTAGATTTCTTCGAGTGAATCATAGCATAAAGCCCTGTGATATTATTTCTATATGCACTTCATTTCCGTTTACATTCTTTCGCATACTCACACAGTAAGAGCACAATCGAAACGATGAGCCAGCAGACGGAAACGCCCAGATAGAAGCAGTCCCAAATTAATATTTGCGAAGGATCGAATACCGTTTGGACCGTCTTCAGAATGCCATAATCGAAGTTCTGATAGTCGGCTGGATTCATTTTACAGCCTCCCTTGAAGTACAAAAAGAAGAAGACCGTCTTGACCATGGTGCCATAGCTCAGCTCTTCGGCTATATAGAGGACACAGTTGTAGGCGCATATTGCTGTGATGGTCAATCCTATCCAGATGATGGACTGCACCTGCAAAAAAAGTAATCGAAACAGAGAGAGATGGCTATAGACACTGCAAAAGAGATGGGTAGACAATAGATAGAACCCTCTAGTTTGTTTGTTTACACACGTCAATGCGTACACTGTTAACGGTTATCTGTGGATTGTGGATGGTGGATCGTTTTTATTGTATGAGTCAATTGTGATTATATCATGATTAGCAAAACTGATCAGGTGGAGTGCCCTGGGAGTGTGGAGAATGGAGAATGGAGAGTGGTAGAGTGGTGCGCGATAGCGGAGGGAAGCCAATTTCAGTTAGTGGTTCGGTTGTACTCCAATGTCGCTTTCAATATCTCCGGGCCTATGGGCTTATCAATGTGAATGGGGTCGCCGCATACAACCCATACGCCCCACTCCTGTAACACATTTATGACAGAGCAGCCACTGTAGCAATACACCTTGATTACATACCACTCCGAGAACACTGGCCCATACGACGGCCGTCTTGAGGGAGGGAAAATTCTTGATGCTGGGCGCTGGTGGATACATTCTGTAGAGACTGTTGTAGACACTGTTGTTCGATTCGATTCGATTCTCACGCCCCCGAGCTCGGTTCGGATCGGGTTGAGTGCGCTTTTGTATTTGGTTCGCGGCGACGATCGTTGGACAACTGAATGGCCCGTAACATGCGCCAAGCCAATTAATTTTGTGTCGCTTTTGCAACTCGCAAATAGTGCGATAGTGGGCTCGTTTTGATTACTAGCAACAATGGTATGGTATTGGTATTGGAATGGAATTCCAATGGGCCAGTAAAGTATCGGGCAAGGCTTTTATTTCGGTTCGAATTTTTCGCTTATATCCGTTCGCTTTTCGTTTCGTTTGCCAACTGAAAAGCGAAGTCCGTTCAGATACAAAATACATATCAACCTTTACTTTTGTTCGGCGTTTTGGCTGGTTCGGATGGTAAATAAAATATTATCGGTGCTACTGATAAGCGACTGTCTTCTGGTCTGCCCGCACCACCACCCCCAAATATCAGCAAGCATTCGCACTCGGCTGTATGGAACAAGTTCAACACAAATTCAACTAAATCGAATGGCTAAAAACGGCAATGGCATAGCGGAATAGAATATCTTATCGGTATTCCGTTTTAGCCCATTAGTGATGTAGTACCGTCGTTATCGTTGGTTAAATGGTTGTTGCTGTCTGAGTGGAATGCGAGGCTTGCCTCACTGCTCAAGTGTTTTAATTAGTTCTATAGATATTCGAATGTTTAAAAGAACCGCGCAAAAGCGACCCCTAGTGAGTGGTCTGAGAACTATAAATGCTCGTTGTTGCATGACATACACGACACGTCTCAGAAAAATACCGCCAATGTACGTAAACCTATTCTTATCTGGGAATATGTCATTACTATTGAATCAAAATATTGAATAGCTCTATTTCCCCTATTTCTGCTGTAGTAATACACATAATTAATACCGAATTGAAACGCTGTCATACTTTTTCTTCGTCTGAACGTGGTTGACCTCCTAAGCAAGCCGCCATTTCCGTATAACGTAAGCGAGACAACAAGAGTGCACAGCTACCCACCACCAGGGCCGCGTGCGTGCTTGAGAGCGAGACAACTAGCTGGTCAGCGAGCAGTGCTGAAGAAAACATACGCATTTTTAACCCTAAAAAATACAGCACCAAGTCTTTAGTACAGTCAAAGTGACGCCGCGACAACCAGAACAAGAATTAAATCCAAAAAAACTGTTGTTCCTGGTGCACTATTGTTTTGTTGCTGCAGAAAAAATAAAAACAAGCAGTACGTTTTAAGTATCGACAAGACCGACGCATTAGCGCAGTGCTGAAAATCGCCGTTCGTCGTAATCGCCGAATAATAAAAAAAAAGCGGCTTGCAGTTGCGCGTGTTGCGCTCAAATTTTAAAGACTCCAATACGGCCACGGTAGACAATTGTGTCCCACACAATGAACAATCAACTGAATCCAGTCACCTATCGCAAATTTAACAATTTGCTAAACAGCGGAGCCGTCACCGTCACTGGTCCCAGCCAACCGCGCATTCTGAAGACAACGCGCCTCGTAGGCTCAGGCGGTGGAGGCGTGGCCGTTGCATCCAGCGGTGGCGGCAACAGTGCTTTGGGGACAACTACAACCCAGCAAGCTGCAAGCGATGGTGATGCGGGCGGCCAGTCCACCCGTTGCTACATTTGCGACGAACGATGCGATGGCCAGACGGCCCTCGCCGAGATGTGTACCACTCACACGGCCACCAAGTTTCCCAATAAATTGGCTCAGCTAGTCGGCGAGGGATTCTTGGTGATTGTCTGCGGCGAGGACTTTGTCTGCTCGCGATGCACAAATCTGGTGAACTACTACGATCGCTTGGAGAACGATGTGGAGCGTGTGAAGACCAATTTGATTAGTTTGCTGAATAAAAAGTATGCAATCAACGATGATGCTGCCGGTGGGGAGCCTAGCCCGCCTCTGAAGATGCAAAAGCTGGCCGCTGGTGGTGCCGCCCGTTCGCTAGAAGAGAGTCCTGGCGGGGAGCAATTACGACCGCGCAAGCTTGTCCAGGGAACGCCAGGTATGCCCATCTTGAATCTATAGCTTTAGTATAAGCTTTTTATAACGCACACCATTCATCTTCCACCAGGTCAGCCAAAGCTGGCACCCATCACGCCACTGAGCAGCACCCCGGGCACACAGACACAAGTTCAGCGCAAGGCCACCAAGATCTACAAGTGCACCTCGTGCGACTACAAGACCTCTGACATGAGGCTGTTCAACACTCACTTTGAGACCTGCAAACAGCAGACTTTCCAGTGCAAGACATGCCGCAAGATCTTCCCCCATTTTGGGGCCATGAAGCAACACATGGTGCGTGACCACAGCACGGCCATGGACAATACTTGTGCCATGTGCCATATCAATTTCGTGAACGAGACCAGTCTGCGCAAGCACATGGAGACCAATCATGCCACCAATGTCCTGGTCACCAGCACCACAACCATACCAGCAGCTGCTGCACCAGTGGCCGCTGCAGCGGCAGCTGCTGCTGCCGCCGCTGCCTCCGAGACCCAGGGCGTGGCCGGCGCGGCTCTGTATACATGCAATCATTGCCAGTTCAAGTCCACCGATAAGGGAGTCTTCGACGAGCATATGCGCAAGCATGCCAAACCGAAGCCGTTCAAGTGCCGTCTGTGCTCGCAGCGATTCGAGACGCGTGAGGCTGCCACTACCCATGCCAAGCAGCATCAGACAAATTATTTTAAATGCGGCACTTGCTCGATGACCTTCCCTAAGCGTGAGCTACTCGTGAAGCACTTTGAAGTGCATCAGAATCAGGGCGGAAGTGGCGGATCCTCAAAGGTGGCCGCTGTCAGCACCCCCAACCTGAACACTCAGAAGCTGCTCCAGGAAACCATCGATGAGGCATTGAGCGACAGCGTGCCAGCCTCGGGAGCTGCTGCGGCCGTTGTAGCCGGCGGCGAGGGGGAGAACAACATTCGATTCTTCTCGTGCAGCATCTGCTCGCTGACCTTCATCCAGGAGACATACTACAATCATCATATGGAGACCCACAGGCGGGACAAGAAGGGACCCGGAGCTGGAGGAACCGCGGCCCTCAATTCGGCTGCCACTGCTTTGCTTAGCGACGAGCCAAGCGAGAGCGGCGGCAAGGGCGACGATGGAAGCGAGCAGAATGCGGAGGCCGATATTGAGAGCCTGTTTGAAAAGCTTCACTCTGACAAAAACGAGAGCGGTGAGGCCCCCAAGACCAGCAAGAGCGGGGAAATGGTCATCACCTCCCAGGAGGGCAGCGGTGGCATCACCTTCAACATAACCATCCCTCAGCCGGATGGCGACCAATCGCAGGACTCGGCGAATGCCAGTGCCCCGAGCATGCCCATTGATATGCCTAATCTAGACCAGGCTGAAGATGAATCCCAATCCCAGAGCAGTGTTGACGCCAAGGCCAACAGTGGCGCCAACGCCTCCAAGGCTGACGGCAAATCGCAGGCCGCAGCTCCCGTTTCCATGCCCAGCCTCGATGATGACAATGAGGCAGCCGCCGCAGAAGAGACCCCCGAAGAGGGCAAGGCAGGTGGAAAAGCCAGCGAAAAGACAAAGGTAGAGGAGGGCGCTAAGGAGAAGAAGGCTGCCGGCTCAGATGAAGCCCATCCCACCGAGGAAGGTGAGGCCGCAGAGAAACGAGAAACCACAGACACGCCCACCACCGAGTCTGAGACTGCTGCGGTCACCACGGAAGCCAGTGAATCGGCGGATGGTGAGCATGCCGCCTCTGCAGAGGGCGAGGGAGAGGCCGGCGAAGCCTCTGGCGGGGAGCAGCAGGTGGCCATGGAGCTGGACGAGGCCATGCAGGCGCAGGTGGATGGAGGCCAGATTAAGTTCATTGTCAACGAGAACGGCCATTTGTTGCAGCTGGACAACCACATTCTGACCGATGCGGACGGCAACCAGATAATTGTCCAGGATCCCGAGCAGATCCAGCAGTTGCTGCAGAGCGTGGGAGTCTTGCAGTCCGGCGAGGGCCTAGAAGGCGAAACCCTGCAAATGATGAATGACGGCAGCGGCCAGATGGTGCTGGTCCATGGCGATAACAATGAACAGCAGCTAATAGACGCCTCTCTACTGAATTCTGAGGGTCAATTGATCATCCAGCAGGGCCAGGATGGAGAGGAAGGTGCCCATGTCATCAGCGAGGATGGCACTCGCATACCCGTGTCCGTGTCGTACACCGAAGATGGCCAGCCCATTGTCCACGTGCAGCAGCAGGTTTTGGAGGCTGCACAGCAGGGCGCCGGCGGTGACAGTCCCGACCACAAGGAAGCAGCAGAAACATCGGCCGGCGAGGAAGTTCAAGTATCCGAAGCCACTAGCGTTGCATCCACTACAGTGGTGGCCACCAGTACGGCAAGCAGCACTGGCGGCGCCTCCGGCGGCAGCTTCTTTGGCCTGGAGGAATTCACAGAGACGAAAACGGACTAGGATTGGCTATAGAGACGGGGCCGTGAACACTTTAGAATACTGGCATGCGATGAGGACTGGTATGTGGATTCATGATGCTCCTATCTGTGATTTGACTAATGATTGCGTATGATCTCTTGTAGGAATTAACAGACTCAGACGCTGTGAGGGCGCTTGGAATGTTTATGGAGCGGCTCAAGGTCTCTGGAGGACTTTCGCACACAGAATAGCGAGACATGTCTAACCAAACCCCTAATTTACAGATGACAGAAACACACACACACGCGAACCACACCTATAAAATATATTTACATTTAGCATATGTATTTACACTCCAGTAAACTATACAATTTCTTATTCTCCCTCCTGAGGGCCCGGACCCTGCCTTTTCATGCGTCCGGGGCGAGCAGGAAAAACCAGGAATACTAATCTAAATAATTCAATCAAATTGTTCACTCAGCCAGCCCGTTTCCGTTTTCCATTTTGCACTCTGCTGCTCCGCTGCCAGAGATCTCATCTTAGATCCCATTTGGCATTCGAAATCGCATTCGATTGGTATGCTCTACGCGTTCATGTCTCGGACTTGGAAGGTGTCTTAGGATTAGTTTAATTATAGAAAAAGTAAACTATATACGGTGGAAAAAAGGGGCAACAACCGCAACAAAAAAACCCTAAAATGTATAAACATACTAGATACTTGGATTATTTTAACAAAGTATGCATACACCCCACAACACAAATACAATTAAACAATAAACAATAAAATCGATTAAAACTAAAAATATTGACAATTGAGATCTGAAATATCGACATGATTTATTGATCATTGACAAAAGCTACTGCTTCCTACAGTCCTCTCCCCCCATCAAAACGTATTGATAGATGAGTGTTACATGTAAACCACTTTGGATACACACTTGTCCCACACTCACCCACACACACACACATAGAAGTATATATATATGTCAAGAAACTTGAAATATATTATTGTAAAATCAAAAGCAAAGTTGTGGAATTCGTTATGCATGTAAATCGATTTAGATAAGGTATTCGAACACGATGATGGGGAGATGTTGCCAGGCTTGTCTCCGTGAATATATATAGCCCATAAGTCAGCCAGTAACCCCAGCATGAATTGGAAGATACAAACATAGAGATTATGATATGTTTGTATTTTTCAAGTTCAACCAGGCCATTGGCCTCTGGAGGAATGAATCTTCGAGCAAAATTCTATGAAAGTGTACCCGGCACTCGAAGAGTATAGGGGTATATTCGATTTGTGGTGGAAGTGGATGTGCGTACCACCCAGAAGGAAGCGGTTCTGACCCCATCATTTATATATATGTATTCTTGATCGGCATCAATAGTCGATTCGATATAGCTATGCCTGTCTTCATGGGCGCCTAGATCTCAAAGACTGTAAGAGCTAGAGCAACCAAATCTTGTATCCAGACTCCTGTGATATAACACTGTTACAAGTGAATTTCAAAATCTTAGAAAACTGCCATATCTATCAAAGTGCCGAATCTGGATCAGATTGTATCATTATTATGGCCACAATGAAGAAAACTCTTTAGAAAGGCATCGTTCCCTTTCGCTCTCTCCCACGTTCGTCCAGATGAGCGCCTAGATCACAGAGACTATAAAAGCCAGAGCAACCTTACTTTCTATTCGAACTCCTGTGATAACACGCCAAGATAAGTGTATTTCAAAATTGTTCCACGTCCTCTTCCTCCCCCACAAAGGAAGTAAATCTGTGCCGAATCTGGATAAGTTCGGATCATTATTAAAGCCATAAGGAATAAACGAAACTCATTTGTGACTACGCAAGGCGTTCCACGCGATTTACTCATTCTCTCTCTATCTCTCTCTATTTCGTACACACTTCTATGAGTAGATACAAGATGTAGATATAGATGTAGAGAAGACAGATGTCAAAAACAAATGTAACCAAAAATGGAAACAGATAAAAATATAAAAATCTACCAAAAAATTCGACCAGCTAAACAAATTTTTTTTTGACAAAAATGTAATTTGTCTCTTTTGCGTGAAGCGATACAAAACGACATATAAAATATATTGTAAAAATTATATAAATTGTAAGCTCATATACATATGTATGTACATATGGATATGTATTCCGACTGAGTACCGGGTAAAAAGTATAGCCACGGCCTTTGCCGCGACTCACAAAGTTACCCCTCGTTTTATAGTGAAACTTTCAACTCGTTCTTTATTAACCCAAAACACTTGTTGGCTATTGATCTATGTGTGTATGTGTATATTTAAATTTGTATGCAGTTGATTAATAAGATTTAATAACCGAGTGGAAGCTAAACTTCTAGCGGTGGCATTAAAGCCATTGAAACTGTCATTATACCTTTATGAATGCCCGTTCCGAGCCATAAATCTGCGGTTCTCTGATTAGCAACCGCGATCCCGAATTTGCAACCGGATTGGCACGTGGACGATTATAAACAAATTTCGGGGAGCATTCATAAATACAGATGTCTGTATGTAGAAAACTAATCTTCTGCTGAATAGTTCTGGTCCAGTGACAAATTGGTGGTGATCTCCAGCGGAGTGCCTGTTAAATGTCTATTAGAGCGTTTAACGACTGCGTTGAAAGAGGATCAGATAAACAAAACCGGTTATGAATAATTCATAATTGCTTATGATGTGTGTGCTAATGGGATGTTCTTTCCACTAAAAAGTGATGGCACCTTGTGGCTCGGCTCCCGTAAATGCTCCACCGAAAACTCCATCCACATTTACAATATGAACTTTTGAAACTGTGGTGTCCCAAGGACGGAACTGATTGGCGGAGGGATTATTCCGAGCCGAGCATCAATCAGCAACTTGTTTTCGGTGACATTAAATGCGGCGGCCATCGTCGGTGTCAACTCAATTTGGTTTATTAGTCTGGTTACATAAGTACGGTCGGCTCGCGGCTCTCTGTCTAAAAGAGTCAGTCGGTCAATAGTATGCAACGACCTTAATTAGGCGCCCACATGCAAATGAGTGGCGACAGGCGACCGGTGACCGGTGACCGGTGACCGGTGACCGGCGACATGCCACAATCTTCTTCTCGATTGTCGCAAAAGCGAAAGTCGTTCTTAGAGACCGTCGAGTCCAAGGTCTTTGGAATGGTTGTCGCTATAAACTGAGCTGATAGAAAGCTGACATTTGAGTGTTGCTAAGTGCCTTGCGACGCGACGATTAGCATAGAAACATTATTCCGGCAAGCTAGCACAAGAATGAATGCTTGAATGAATGCTTGAATGAATACTTTTCAAGAACATTCTTGGGATAAGCAGGCAGTACTCTGAAAGCAGCCAGCAGAGTTTCGTCCTTGTGTTTTCCATTAGTTTACCTATCCCGAGAATTTCCTGAATATTTTTTCCCAAGATGTTTGCCATATGTTATGATTGTTTCTTGTTGATAACATATTTGATTGTTATTTACTGCATCGAATTCCTTCCTTTACTTGTACTTTCCAGACGCTGTGGGCCACAACTCAATTAAAATTGTATTTTATATATAATATATTTATAGAATATTTATTTGCTTGCTATATATGTATTTTGGTATGATTCTGTTGCCGCTGCGTTGCTCGTTTGTTGTTTTTGTGCGTCTGTCTCATTTGCATGTGAAAGCGATAAACATAAATACAAATTTAAATATTTCTCATGTGCAACGGCGTTCTCCGCTTATCTCCGATTCACCAGGCAATTGACAGATATTCAAAAGTCAATATATAATTATCTTTATGGCCGATTTCTAGCCTTACCAACGCCTCGACCTGAGCTCATCCACCGCTGGATGCGTGCGAATGTATTCCAGCTGCCGGAGCACATGCAGCGGCACGGCGGGAATATGCTCGCCCTCGACACGATACCCATTGGCATCGGCCACGTATGTGAAGGTAACGGGTATGCCCTCGAGGGACACGTATTGGACTACGCCCACGGCCCCATTCTCGTTGCCAGCCGCCTTGGTGGTGATGCCGTTGGTGGTCTGGAACTCGAATCGATAGTGGCCCGCGGCATCGGGCGGCGTGTTGTGGTAGTAGATGGTGCGATCGAACACCGCGGCGGCATTGGCGGCATTGCCGGCATTGGCGGCGCTGGTGGATGCAACTGCGAAGGCCAGCAGAAGCTGGGCGGTATTGGATTAGCGACTGAGAAATCAGGGATCGCAAACGACGCACAAACCTTGCCAAACGACAACATCATCTCCTAATTAAATGTATTCCAAATGTATCGTCTTACAGACTCGACACGACTCGATCTTGAACCTAAACCTGAATCCGAAACCGAATCAGTATCAGAATCAGAATAAACCGAATTATTAACCGTTAAATACGTTTGAAACATCAACTGCGACGCGATCTGCTATCCCCGAATGTTAGATTGAAACTGCCAAAAAAGCCGTGCGTCCGGTGCATAAGGAAGCTTTTGAGCTTGCTAATTGTGTCGACCGACGACCGTCGCCCGTCACCCGTCGCCCGTCACCCGTCGCCGCTCTCTGGAAAAAGAGTTCTCAGAACAGAATTCGAGGAAGAGATCTGACGGAACATGAGCATGATGATGAACCGATGCATAAATTGGCAGATCAGATCAATGCAACGATAGCATTTGCCGCATGCCCATCCGTTCGTACGGTACGGGTTTGGGGATCGCGTTGCTCTTGATTTATGTTGAATTTGTGCTAATGTGCCTGACCATTATCGCCTGACAATGAAGTTGTTTTGGTTTGTTGTGGTTGTAGTGGGATTGTATTGGAATGGAATGGATTGGGTGTGCCTGCATATCAAGCTACATAATATCAACCAGAGCTATGCACAGTGGTTCGGCGGCGATGGTGAACGCTATATGGACAAATTGTTGCCTGCTATCAGTAATTTATTATAATTTAATTCTTAATTTTGGCTTCGTTGGAAAAGGTCATGGTTGAAGAAACTCAACACTGAACACTCAGCACACAACTAAAAAGCCAATACGAAATATTTTAATTTGATTTTGTATGGTGAGATCCGTCAAGTTTGAAGCTAGGTTTGATTCAAAGCGAAACTGGAAATGCTAGAGGTGCAAGATGATGCTAAACAATCATTTCGAAATCGAGATAACTTCTGTGCTTTCAGTACATGAAACTGGTTTCACCAGCAGCACAATTGTACAACTAATTTGTCCCACTGTACGGTGGATGGATGCCATGCAGACCTAGACCTTGCACGCATTTGCATAGCCCGATCTTACAACTTGCCGACTCCCAAGACTCTCAAGACTCTCAAGCATCTTAAGCCTCTCAAGGCAGAGCTCGACTAACAAAATCAATCAGTCCATCAATCAGAATATATATGTTTATTTGAATGACATTTGCATTATTTCCATTTCGTTGTGGCTCCGAAGAATAGCACAAGCGCCGCATAAAGTCATTTGCTTTAAAAATTATTAACTAATTAATAAGCAACACCAGCGTTTATGACAATTTACATAGCAAAAGCGCCGGAGGGTCCACACATTTATAAAGAGAAAGATTGTGCCGAAAATAATCTATGGCTAATTTTCAGACATAAATCTTCAAGTCAAACAAGTCGTCTTTTGAGCTCTTTTCGCGGACAAAATTAATTAAGTAACACAAATCGACGCCAAATAGTTTAGCCTTAGAATCGATTGCGAAACTCTAGCCCAAAACACGAAAAACTAGAAAACTCAAAACCGAAACATAGAGACGAACTAAACTGAGCTGAACTGCCTTTTCCAGTTCTTCATCTTTCGCATTATCGTCTTCTTTGGTTGGCACCTGAGCCGTACGTGCGTGAACTATTAGATAGTTTTTGAGAACGATGAGAGCATTAATTAATGCATAGTCGTATGTATGTGTGTATTTATGTACATATGTTAATGTGAGCATAAACAACATATGCTTATGTTGAAGTTCTTTTGCATACATATGCAGATTGTGTGTGTGTGTGTGTGGGTTCTGTTCTAAGAAAATTAACATAATTAATGCCACTCATCAGCAACCGTATAGAGCTCAAACAAAAGACTCAGGCAACGAACCCGAACAACGACTCAATCAAAATCAGAATGAGAATCAGAGTCAGTCTTCGATTGGCTTTTCAGAGCTGTAGAACCGAACCCTTGCCGTTATTCCAGTCGGTGCGGAACTGTTTCCGCCAATTGTATCTGCTCAAAGATCGTTAAAGATATTGCCTTTTATATTCTTGTTAATCTTAAAACCATCTTGTTTGCTACTTATTATTTGATGGCCTATTTTCTGTGATTTTATCGCTTTTGCTGTGATTTTTATGGCCAATATTTGAATTCAACTCAAACGAAAACTAAACAAGAAAATGCTTTAAAAAATGCATATTTTTTTTTAATAATAATAATGTGAATAAATTAGAACATGCCGGGGGGGGCGAAAATATCTTCCGTGTTGGAACCCCAGGTGGCAAGCTCTATCGTACGATACACACATGTGCATTACGACTTTCATTTCAATCAAATTTTGGTGGAACTTGTTTATTTTTTTTGTGATTAATTAGTAAAACTTAATGAAATAAACTTGGAGAAATGCAAGAATACCAAACAAGAACTTGTATTTACCATTCCATTGAGTTTATTAGCTTAACTTTATCATCTTCCGCAGCAGAATAATCATAAACAGAATATTCAATGCGGTATCGGAACTTCTTGCCATCATAAATTTGAATCCAAATTGGGTACGGATCTACGAGAACTCGAGCTACTTAGCACATCTGAATACTCAGAGATGTCTGCAGAAACTACCGCTGACGTATGGGATCATAAAATATGAATAAACAGACATTGGATTGCCTTATGATGATGAACGGAAATGAATGAATGACTTTACTGAATCAGCGTGACCTGTTATCAAGCAAGAACCAACACCAACCCCAAACCCAGAGCCAGCACCAGCCCCAGCCCCAGCCCCATCCTCAGACCCAGCCATATCCACATCCACAGACCCCAGAGATATGCACAGATACAAAAGATGAAGCCAACGATTATTGGCATTTGGTTATGCTTATTAGATTTTCGTCGTTTTTGCTTTGCCTCCATGTTTTCCTCATATAAATTTGAAAACACACGCTTGCCGGGCTGGCAGTACGGTGGCTAACTTTGAACATCGCAGACGTCTTTCGTTCGGACTCAGATCGGTGGCAGATCGTTTATCGCAGTTAAATATCGAAATTAATCAATCAATTAATCAATTGGGGAAATCCGCTCGATCAACTCCATCGACAGTGCCTTTTTTTATGTCGAGTGCAAAAATATAAAACAAAGGAAAATATGCGATATTTTGTAAGCATAGGCCTTGAGCCCCATCTGTGTTCCCGATCTCCTTCGATCTGTGATATTGTTTTTGTTTTTGTTTTTGTTTTGCTGATATGATCTCTTCGTCTCCGCAGATCATAGCTCTGCTCTGCCTGGCCCTTCTGTGGACCGAACTGAATGCCAGGCTGGTGCGGATACGTCGCATTCGTCGGCTGGTGGGCTCTGGCGAGCGAGATGCCCAGATCACGGATTACCGGGTCTCGCCACTGGACGACCAGGGAGTCTTCAAGTACGCCTTCAAGACCAGCAATGGCATCGACGTCCAGGCGGCGGGCACTGCCCTGGAGACCATTGGCATCTACAGTTACATCTCGCCCGAGGGTGAGACCATCGAAACGCGCTACATAGCCGATGAGCTGGGCTTCCATGTGGTGGGCCGACACCTGCCCCAGCCGCCGCCCACTCCGGACTACATCCTGCGATCCCTGGAATACATTCGCACCCACACGGAAGATGGCAAGCTGAAACCGAATGTATTCTAAGGAATGTATTCCCGCCGCCCGCATACCCACACCCACCCACATTGAAACATTGAAACTAGTGTCCAAGAAGAAGGCTGATCATACCATAGCATGTAGTAATCCAAGCCCCAGCAAACTAACTAGAATATAATCCAGCACTAGGCCTAGGCTAAGTTGTTGCTAGATCTTGTAAGCCATCCACCGAAACTGCGCAAATGTTTCGACTGTTGTTCAGCATGGGGCATAAATCAATTCATCCATCGATTCTTCCGCACTGTCTTATCCCCATAATTTATTATGTTTACACCCAAAAAGAGCAAACAAAGCCAAGCCCAAATATGATATTTGATGTCCGCATAGAATGACCCTAACGAATTCTATATTTTTTTTTGTTTTTTGTGTTTTTTGTTTTCGTTATCTGCAAACATCTTTATTTATCTCCGCGTCTGATTAATATTTATGTCTATTCTCAGATATCGGAATTTGAAAACTGGATGGAAATAGAATGCGATTCTGTTTGGATAGCTTTCGATAACCTGATAATAGGCGGGATTTTCTTTCCGGGTAACAACCTACTCCCCCCTCTCCCCCCTCTCTCTCTCAAGCAGAGGGCCAGAGAAACATTTGCCAAGTTTGAAACAAGTTCGGCGGGTTCGAATTTAAATAACATTCACTAATAACAATTAAGCGATCCAAATAAATAATGCAAATTGAAAAATGTTGTTTTTCTTTTTTGATATAAACGGGAATAAAAATTTTCAAAGAAAAGTGTATGACGTACAAGGAAAAATGGAGTGGATAATTTGAAGGTACATAATATCCACCAGTAAGGATCTATTCTGCATATAGGATGGAATAAAGAACATAGAAGTTCGTCTCCGGCGATATCCTCACGGCTAAATTGAACGAGTCTCTGACTTGTGAGCTCTCCCAGCATATCCGTACTGATATCACTGAGATCATCATGGCCACCAAGACAGGCCACGGCAGGCCATGGCCGAGAAGGGACAACGCATCCGCGAGCTGACCACCATGGTCCGTGGTCCGCGACGAGCTGTACGCCACCCGTTGTCTGTGCGCCATCGCCCAGGCCGAGTCGCTGCGTTACAAGCTGACCGAAGGAACTGGCCTGTCCGTCACGTCTGCTACAGTGTGCTGCGTTGCGTCATGGAATCGGGTACTAAGGGCTCTGTCGTCGTGGTCCCCGCCACACAGCAAGCCCCTCGGTTATCTATCCGAGGTAAACGTTTTGTAAACATAGTTTACCAGTTTACTAGTGTGAGTCGCCCAATAAAAACTGAACCGATTTCGAACTGATTTCCACAATCAAACATTCACAATATTTTCAATATTTTTTGGCAAATATTGATATAGATTTTAGGACTCCTGAAGATTTACTGACCCTACTGACCCGTAAAAGCTAGTTTTAATAGAAATATCATTTAAATTATTATCACAAAATGATGTCAAACTACTCCAGGTCCGTCTCTGAAGACACCCTCACATGCCTCACATGCCTCACATACCATCATACAAAATCATCAAAAACTAGCGACCAACTATTAAGTTCGCGATTCAGGTTCAGATGTGGGTCCACATAACTCAGCCAGCCAAATTGAATACATAGGTTGAAATGCGAACTAAATCTACATTTGATATTCGGTGTTTTGCGCTTTTTTAAAACTATGCAAGCATATTTAATGTCAGCCGGTGCGCGGTCGACTACATATAAAAGCCTCCGCCTCTGAAGATCAACCAAACAGTGTGGATTAGACAATTCCGACGAGATGTTCAAGCTTGTGAGTATATCCGATAGCGTCGAACCAAAACGGAGACCAACACAGAGACCAAAAGGAAGAAAAAGGAGTCAATAATGAATGGAATATTTATATTTCAGACGATCTGCCTGCTCGCTGCCGTGCTCGTGGCATATGTCCACGCCGACAATATCGACAAAGATGCCGTCATCCTGAGTGAGAAGAACGATCCGGCCGATGCGGACGGCAACTATGCCTACTCATTTGAGACAAGCAACGGCATCCAAGCCCAGGAGGCTGGCAATGCCAATGGAGCCACTGGTAGTATCTCGTATGTCTCTCCGGACGGTGAGCCCATTGCACTGTCCTATGTCGCCGATGAGAATGGATTCCAGCCGTCCGGAGCCCATCTGCCGGTTGCACCCCCAATCCCAGAGGCCATCCTCCGTGCTCTAGAGTACAATGCCGCCCATCCATCCAGCGAATAGATATGGATTCATTGGATACTATGTATATACCTGTTTAAAGGCCTAGTCAGTGGCTTAGTTTTAACCACGTTGTTCATAATTAAATAGAAGAAAATCCTTTGGAAAACGCTACACAATAAATCAATAGCTATGATCGCTTGAACCAAATACCATTTGGTGAATTGTTATATTGAAGGAGCGATAAATTGTATTCTTTGAGAGAATGTGGTTTGTGATGCGAGAAGACAGAGAGAGAAAGTGATATTTAAATACTATACAGACGAGAGAGAGACAGTGAAAGACCGAGCAGGTAAACAGAAAACTCCGATAAGAAACGAGATTAAAATACAAAAAAAATAGCGAAAAAAAATAGATGAAAAGTGAAAGAAGTGTGAGATAAAAACGATTCATTTTCAAGGGTATTTTAAGCCTTGGCCTTACGTTTTTGCACCCAGAAAATGTAAGCTGATATTGCTTTTCCGTATTGACGGGCTTTATTAACGATAACTAAAAAAAAAAAAAATACGATTGTATGTATGTCTCTAAATAACAATGACTGGCCGCAGCTTGGAGTCTGGTGTTGGCTCTGCCGGTGCTATGAATATGTGGTAGTTGATGGGGCTCCCAGCATATTACTGATCCTTCTGAACGGCTACCGGGGGATGCGTGCGAATGTACTCGAGGGCGCGCATCACATAGGCGGGAACTGGGGGCGGGGTGGGCAAGTGATCGCCCACTGGGTGGTAACCCTCCTCGTCGGCCGTGTAGCTCAGCGAGATTTTCTCACCTTCGGGCGAAACATAGGCCAAGGCACCGCGCACTCCATTGGGATTGCCGGCCTCCTGGTACTGGATGCCATTGCTCGTCTCGTAGGCGAACTGATAGTTGCCCTCCGCATCAGAGGCGTCGTTCTGGAAGCTTCGGATCTGGGCGTCCTTGTTGATGTTGTCGGCGCAGGCGCAACCGATGAGAGCCAGACAGAGCAGCTGTAAGAGAACAGCGATCATGGTTAGCACTGGAATCTTCTCCCATCCGGAGCATCCCAAAGGCAACTTACGTATTTGTACATGTTGGATATGGTATGGAGCTGATTCGGTTGGGGACTACTGAAATGTTATGGAGAAGCTGCTTGGAGTGCAACTGTTTAATTCGATCAGCTCAAGTGCGTCTTTTATATGGATGGGGACCCTTGGGCTTGGGATGCCGGGTTCACAGGCGCCAAACGGGTTTCGCGACCACATCCATCCGATCGGGATGGCAATGGCAGCAGGGCAGCAGGGCAGGGGTAGCAGTAATTGCCAAAATAAAAAAAAAATAAAAGAAACCCAAAAACCAAAAACTTGTATTATCATATACCAATAATGGAGGCAATACTCGCAACACTATAATCGAGCCTTTGCCTTTAAAATACATGAGTCATTTGCCAACAATATATATTGTATGCTTTAATTCGGTTTCAGTTTCGGTTTCAGATTCAGTTTCGCATTCAGCGATCATCAAAATGGCCCCCCCAAATGTTAAATTGCTTACAAATAAAATTGTTGTTTAATGCGGTACCAACTCATTCACGAGGCGCCGGAAATTCCCCTCCGAACAAACTCCGTTTCATTGTTACAACTTTCAATTGGAAGTCTATGGATGCTGCTGCTGTAGGCGCCCTGGGCCCCACATGAGTGGCAGGTGGAAAGCTGTTGAAATCGTTTCAGATTGGATTCAGATTTGGAGTTGGAGTTGGAGGTGGAGATTGAGATGGGCAAGGTCGGGGTTTGTCACCTGGAGCGCCGCCATCGTCGCCATCGCCGAGCATCGTCTTCAGATGATCTACAAACTGAAAGATTTTGAAATGTGTGATCATCTGATACCCTACATTTATGACTTTAATTAATTGTCAACTTTGAAGTTGGGCGATTTGATTAATTGCCATGGACTCGATGGAGTCGATAAGGCTGAACAAATTTATTTATACGAATATTTTCTCGTATCGTCTCGTCTCGCCTATAGTCTTCTGTTTTATCTAAAAATTAGCGGAGCAAACATCTTTTAATATTGGTGTTAATTGCTGGGAATATTTCTGATCAATAAGGAAGCGACTTCTTGACCCATAAACCTGATCAGAACCGAACAAACTTCCTTTCATGATAAATGAATATACATATGTAGTTCACACTGTCATAGAATTGTATGGTGCAGTAAAGGAGATACATATTATGTACCGACTTATTTAATTACATGTCACAAAGGGGAGAGTATGAGTATATTTTATTGTAGTTTACTCTTCTTAGATATTTTTCAATGAAACAGATCCTGGATATTTGCTGTATCATTTGCCCGCTAGCCACCAGAGCCAGCCACGTCTATCGATGGGAACGGATCGGAAATGACTATTTAAATTAGTGGAATGTTGCTTCTGATGATAATATAGAGACCCATAAAGTATCTCGAGTTGCTGTGGAATTCACATCCAATGTTCCAATGGCGAAAATGTTCTATGGAGTGGTTTTGGCTTTTTACCAATGCAAATTTAGGAGAATGTTGCCATCTGCTGTATACATACGTCATGGAATAGATGTTTGTTCAGATTTGGATGGGTTTGTTTGAGCTATGTGGTTCCGTCGAATGGTGTCGGATATTGGGCTCCGCGATTGATGGGCATTTCATTAGTATGGGTGCTATGTGCGTTTAGGCCTAGAAAATTTATTCGAGATGCCTAATTTAATTATTGGGCTACAAATTTGTATGCTAATTCGTTGAACTTGTTGAGTTTTAGGGGAAGATTTAAGAACTCCTTGATGAAGTCACTAAACTGGTTCTACGCCTGCGCGCGTCCCAAAGTAAATGGCCAATGAAATCGAAATGAAATGGATGATAAATGGGTTTGGATTCAATTTATTCGCACACGAGTCGCCCCAGAGCGTCTCTTAAGTCACCCTCGCCTCTGCCTTCAAGTGAATGTCGCACAGGCCCATTATCGCAAGAAACCTCAAATCCCAACCGAAACTATTAACTATTAAGTGCCGCGATTCAGGTTCAGCCATTACCATTACCATTACCATCATCAGCTAGATGTGGGACCATCCACTCTGAATGGGTTCAAATGCTACCACATGTTCGTATTTGCTTTTTTGTTGCGTTCAAAATTCGTTCAATTCGATGGGTATTTTGCGCCTCGCTCGAAATATACAAGCATATTAAGCTTGATATTTGGCTTAAAGCGGCCCGTCTCCGAGCCAGATTAGAGACGACAGCGACGCCGTCGTGGACGTCGACGCAGACGCCGAAAGGCAACGCTGCGTTGGCGATGCGATGCGATGCGATACGATGGTGGCTATAAAAGCCTCCGCCTCTGAAGATCACCCAAACAGTGTGGATTAGACAATTCCGACAAGATGTTCAAGCTTGTGAGTATATCGCTTTGACCCAAAACAGAGACCAAGGCTCGCCCCAGAGTCACGGAAAGGAATCAATAGCTAATCAACCAAATATATGTATATTTCAGACGATCTGCCTGCTCGCTGCCGTGCTCGTGGCTTATGTCCACGCAGACCACATCGACAAAGATGCCACCATCCTGAGTGAGAAGAACGATCCGGCCGATGCGGAGGGCAACTATGCCAGCTCCTTCGATACCAGCAATGGCATCCAAGCCCAGGAGGCTGGCAATGCCAATGGAGCCACTGGCAGCTATTCGTACACCTCCCCCGATGGCGAGCGCATCGAAGTGACCTACGTGGCCGATGAGAACGGCTTCCAGCCCCGCGGTGCCCATTTGCCAACTCCACCACCAATTCCAGAGGCCATCCTCCGTGCTCTGGAGTACATTGCCGCCCATCCACCAGCACAGGAATAGACATATGTTATGTATTGGATACCCGTTTAAAGGCCTAGTCAGTGCTCTTGTGGCTGAAGATGCGTTACATCTAGTTTTAGCAACTTTGTACATAATTAAATACAAGAAATATCCCCTACAAATCTCCACAAAAATAAACCAACAGCTATGCTGATCATTTAAACCGAATGCAATATGTTTCAATTATGGAATTGGTTCGAAAAGCCAATATTGAACCAAAGCCAAACCCCTATATTGAATTTAAACCTTCTTAGCCCCACATTTTGTATAACATGTGTTACCAATTTTAGCCAAATTAAACGGCTGTCCAAGTTCATTAATCACATTGCAAAAACAAGACTCGGGAACTGCTAGTCTCGAGTATCCATATGGAGGTAAGAGGAAAAAAAGCCAAGAGACAAATGTGGAAGCCGCAGGGCCAACAAGTTACTTGGAATATTTTTGTATGCTTCTCCCATTGATAAAAAAAAATAAATAATATATATATATATATACTTGTATACATATATATTGAAAAAAAAAAACCAATTTCAATGTAAATCCGACGCTTGACCTCCAGAGCAGACTCAAGAAAGAGTCTAGAAAATGATGCAACTGCTGGCTGGGAACGCCACAGATTCGGTGTCGGAATGGGAAACTGGTTTGCGGGTTATTAACACTTTCGCTGCATGGATTCTACAGTGGCTATAGCGATGGGTAGTGGTAGGCCAACGAAATGTAGGTCATCTGGCGGTGATGCACAGCACACATGCAAGATGGTAGCCCAACAAAGGTTGCCTAAGCTCAATTTATCCATAATCACCAATAGGCAATACCCCCAAGCAATAGTACGCCAAGAGCTTCAGACCGCAAAGGGAGGACCCACATTAAGTCTTGTAACAAAGCACCCATTGGCATAACCAGTTCCACAGTATTGTATCCTTCACAACTTCCCCATTAATCGGAGGCGAGTGGAAGGAAGCGAACAACCTTTCGGCATATGTATGTACATTTTATATTTATAACAGAGTGCAGAGCAGAGCAGAGCTGTGCTGAGCCTTCTACTTCGATCACATAATCAACAATTAAGTAAAAAAAACCTGTGCAATCTGTGCAACGATAAATAAGCCCCATTTGACCCGTTTGGTGTTGTGCGTGCGCGTATGTGTGTGTGCTTTGGGCGTATGGCCTGATACTGATACTCTAGAGCTTGCTCTCCTTCGCCTCCTTGGCCTTTTGGCGCTCCGCTGCCGCAGCTGCCGGTCCAAAACGCCGAATGAAGTTATTGACCGGTTCAATGATGGCCTCTGGACTGTTCATATGCACATGGTGCGAGCCATTGGCCTCGACGTATTCAAAGTTGGGCTTCTTTAACAGAACTGCTAGTACCTCGTCGTAGTACTTCTTGTCCTCAAAGTACGAGGACTGAGTGGCCTTGATGAACATATACGGGCACTTGATCCGATGGGCCATCTCCACACACAGCTCCTGGGATCCAATGGCATAGTTATAGAACTTAAGGCGACGATCGCGACAGAAGAAAAACTTGTCTGGGTACTTCTCAGATTTCTGGATGTTGCGGGCCATCATGTGCTTGCAGTGCTCCTTGTTGACCGAGTGGAATGTGCCAAGATAGACGCGCTCGATAAGCTCATCATAGGTGTAGCTAGGCGGCTCATTCTTGCTTCTATTGCGCTCATCCTCCCGTAGAAATTCGTCCAGGCGAGTCTCCATGGTCCGAATGACCGAGGGATATGGTCGCTGGTGCGGCTTAAGAGCATCGATCCCAATGATCATATCCACCTTGTCCGGAAAGACGGCAGCAAACACGAAACAAATAATGGAGGACATGGAGTGTCCCACCAGCGACACCTTCTCCCACTTGTATTGCTTCATGATCAGGCGTATCACATAGAGGTTATCCACAGAGTTGTAGTAGCAGCCATCGGGCAGGCGTGAGGACAATCCATGTCCGGGCAGATCGATCGACAGAAAGGCCACATCCGGGGAGAGCAGCGGCATCAGCAGATCAAAGGTTCCCGCATTATCTTGCCACCCGTGCAGACCCAGAATAGGTTGCACATTCTGAGGGCCATACCATTTTCCAGATATGTGTCCCCAGGGCACAGTAATGCTGATCTCTGCGAACTGCAAGCGAAAACTTGTATGAAAAATGTGAGCTACACTCTTAAGGGTCAAAGTGCACTTACTGGCCTGGTTGGCGGCTCGCCGGTTAAGTCCCCAGCATGTCGGTAGCGCTGGCCTAGATCATTGCCAGTGGTGCCACTTGAGCTATCTTCTTGGAAGTCCATGTTGTGCACTGAATTGACCGAAACCAAAGTGGGAAATGAGGTTTAATTCCAAAGTTTAGCGAGTATCGACGCTTATCAGCGCGCCATTCGAGATTAGGCGCGATTAGTTAGCCATAAGCAGCAGAAAAGGCAAAAGGGAATCGAAAAAACAAATAAAAGCAGAAAGTGGCACGCTGGCAAAATAAACAATAAAGGGCACTGCCTGAACATAATTTAATTGCTTGCATGCATTGGTAGGGGGTTTGAATATTGGCTCTAAGACTCGATGCCGGCGTCACGTCAATTGTCTCAAAGGTCAAGGTGGCCTTTAATTCCTTGGCAGGCACTGCGAATTAAACAAACCTCACCTTTCCTTGTTTCCATGGTCGTTTTTGAGGACCTACACTTAATGCTAATTAAAATGTTTCACGTTTTTGCACCGCTTTGACTAATTTTTGTGAGATAGCTGACTTTTGCGAAGGTGGAACGAACAAAAGATAAAAATTTAAGACTTATCTACAGCTGTTGATGCAGAGTTAGAGTTAGACACAACGTTTATGCAGACTGAGAATGCTGATAATCAGCTCGATGGCCGACTGATCTTGCCTAAAGCAACTAATATTCGGTCCGACCCACTTTCACAATTTTAACTAGATTCCTGCTGTTTCATATATTCTAAAATAAACCCATTTTTGAAATAATAGAAAATATTTTAGTTCCATGTTCTGCATAACCAATGAATTCACGAGTACTATGGGCATAAACCAAACGACAGTGTTGCAAAATACATGTGTTCAGTGCTGTCAATTGTTTCACAGCAGCCCCCAGACGGGTGACAACTTTAAATTCTTACTAAACATAATTCTTCAGCGATATAATACGACGGCGCAGAGATCAAAGTTCATCAGCTGAGCGTGTTCTGTCTCATCGCTATTCCATGACTGGTGAAATCAGAATATCACTGTGACGCGAGCTAAAAGAACGTGCAACTACAACCAGACAGACGTTCAACGTTATTCAACGAAAGCAATCGAGCGAGTCCTACGTACCTTGAAATGAAAGTCTTCAGGAATCTACGCCTGCTAACACAGTTAACAAGTGTCCGCCATGCCAGCAATGGAGCGACCAGACCCTTGAAGGTCCTCACAAAACACGTAGGTGTCCAAAAATGTTTTTCTTCATTCATCGTTCACATAACTTTCATTTTCAGTTTGACGAAATTTCCATACCCGTGCCATGGGGTCACATTGCGGGTAAATGGTATGGGCCAAAGCATGTCCGTCCTATTGTAGGAATGCATGGGTGGCAGGATAATGCCGGAACATTTGACACCCTCGCCCCGCTGCTCCCCAATCACATCTCCTTTCTAAGCATCGATATGCCTGGCCACGGATTGTCTTCGTGGCTACCGCCAGGAATATCCTACCACTCCATTGACTACGTCCTCGTCACTCGTCGACTCATGGAAGAGTACAACTGGGATAAGATATCCATAATGGCTCACTCGATGAGTTCCATCAATGGTTTTGTGTTCTGCGCTCTGTTCCCTGAGAAAGTCGATATGTTTATTGGATTGGACGTACTTAAACCGCCCGTTCGGAGTGCCCGTCACATTGTAGATGGATTGAGCGAGCGTCTGGAGGCTACATTGAAACTAGAGCGACGCCTACGCAGCGGTTCCGAACCGCCTTGCTATGAGTGGGATGAGTTGGAGAAACGCCTCCACGAAGGATCTAACAAATCCGTTTCACTGGAATCTTGCAAGTACCTGCTGCAACGAAATTGCAAAGCATCTACTCACGAGCCACACAAGTATTATTTCTCCCGCGACAATCGACTGAAGACCTCGCTCTTCTACACCCTTCACAACGAAGTGCCTCTGGAGATGGCGAGGCGCATCAAATGCCCGCATTTATTCATCAAAGCGCTGCAGGCTCCGTACTACGAACGAAAGGAGCACTACGATGCTACTTTGGTGGAATTGCGGAAGAACCCACTATTCGAATATAACGAACTCGATGGCACACATCACGTTCATCTCAACGAGCCAGAGAAAGTGGCGCCAATCATCAATTCGTTTATAAACAAGTATCGTCCCCTATGAGGTCCCATAGACCTGGATATCTAAATATCTGAATACTTGTACAAATTTTGGCTCTAGACCGAGCCAAGCAGAGACTAAAGAGAACATCTTATGTTTACAGTTTTCCGTTGGCGTTGACACGACGATATTTGTGACTCAAATCAAACTTAATTTTAGGATCCGATACCCCATTGAAGAATACTTGGTTGCTTCTATTTAATTTATTATTTACAATCGATACCGGCAATAACATTAAAGTTAAAGACTAAATTACAAATGGTGAATGAATAAATTTGAATGGTTTTTCTGGAATCAGCGTCGCGGGGGAAACTACGCAAAAAATAGATCACACAAAAGGGCATGTTGGGGCGTTCGCTGATAAGAACTATGCGAAATTATCAACGATATGGTAATTTCGCATAGCTCTCGCAAAGTATTCATTTGTGCGGAATTGATAAAGCGGTTAAAAAAAAATATTTTAAAAAATCATATGGATAAGTATTGCATCTATGGGCTCCATGCATTATTATGGAATTATCTTGTGCACTGCACCGTATAGAACCCATACAAGCAGCACTTGGGGATTGGACAAGTAAAAACATTAAAATAAATATTAAAATAGATTGGTGTTAGCTAATTTCTAAAAATATTTATCAAACTATGTGTAAATATATCTTTTTGGGGTTTCTTTTGTAAAAATCAGTCAGCGCCAGGAAATACATAGAATATAACATAAAAAAAAAAATAAAATAAAACATTGGGATAGCCAACGGAGCAAACACTGTGGAATACTCGAATATATATGAATATATATGCTTTTTTGTATGTATACATTTATATCAAGCGTAATTAACAATTGCTTCGGTGTCGCAAGGAGTTCGGGTTTTCTTGCATATGAGTGTCATTTCGATCAGATTCAAATTGTTATAGAAAAATATACATATGTGGTAAATAAATATATATATTTATATATATATATAGATATATACATACATTCTCGCATGACAATCTATGATGAGGATGTAAAATCTGTTGCAATAGCAACTCAAGCAGTCGCAAGAGTGGGTTATGGCCACTGCTTAAATTGCGCTCTACACTGTAAACATTGTAATAAAATAACAAACTAGTTTCTACGCTATAAATAAATACAATAAATAAGTTAGTTTTAAAAATGAAATGCTTAGCAACATCTAGTATGGATTTTTGTTTGTGGTTTCCCCTATTTACAATTGCTTGCTCCTCTCCTTCTTATGTTTGGGTGGACCTCAAGCCACTGGCGAAGAGTCACCCTTCATATCGCGCTCCCGAAAAAACCCACGTTCTGTCTTGCACTCGCGTATTGTGACTGTCTCCAAGTTGACTGTGACATCGGTGATAACCACTCGGTTGGATATGTTGCATTTGGCCGGCAGCCAGAAGCGCGGAGGTAAGGCCCGTGGCGACAATGGAGTCAGGGGCTGCTTTTGAGATAGGGCCAGAGTGTTGCCCAGTTTTGGTATATTGTTGTTATCCGGCTGCGCACCAGATTCCTCCACTTCCTCCTCCTCTGCGCCCGATTCAGCCGGCGTTGATGTCATCTCAGTGCTTAGCGGTGTGTTCTGGAGTTCGGACTTCAAGGACGCAGAAGAATCGGTCGTCGTTTTCTGCGTCTGCTGGTCGTGTAACAGCGTTTGTGGCTGATGTTTTGATGTAGGTCCATCCGGAGAGGTCTTGATAGTTACGCCTATTTTGCCAGATTCCTTGAGGACCTCTGCCTTGCGTTTGGTTCCAATCAGTGGCTGATCCTCTGAGCTGGATGAATTAGTGTCTGCCTCGGGAACGAACGAATTGTGTGTAGAACTGCTGTTCGAGGAGGAACTATGATCCATGCGCTGGCGTTTGGACTCATGATGATGGTGGTGGTGGTGTGTCAGCGGCGACTCGGAGCGTCGACTGCTGCTACGTTCGGACTTGATGTGATGGTGATGATGGTGGTGATGGTGCTTCTTCTCCTTGTCCTTTTTGTCGGAATCGTGGACAGCACTCGATGTGGTGGCCTGGGGTGTGTCCACATCATCACCGGTGAATGTGTACTCATCCTCTTCGGACTCTGGCTCCGGATCGGGCTCCTTTTCCTTCTTCTTGAGTCCGCGCTTCGATGGCGTTCCAGACGATTTGTTGCTTTGCTCGTAGATGTCGATAAGGCGGCGGTCTAGAATGTTCACCTCCGGCTCCCAGGTGTTGTAACGTTGGTTCCAGCCCTTCCATTTCACACGGTACTCAACAGTCCCCTACAAAAACGAAAAATGGAGGGATGTTATCCTAATTTCATTTTCAGCTGCAGTGTCTTAGACAACTAATTGATTTTCGATCGATGAAGCGCAACAACAACAACACGAGCCACATGCCACACACTTACACGGTTGCACACACTCACGCACAAACACATGCAACGCGCAAATGGTGGTTGCTGCAGCAGATGTCCTCTGCCAAAAATATCCGAAGGACATGTGACCTTGTAATTTGTGTGCTGCGTATATTGCATTCTGCATCTGGATTAACTTGCCCATATATTGCTATTTTTTACACGTTCTCACCTTTCTAGTGCGCTTTTGGATAATTTTCTCGGCAGCGTAGACGAGAAAATCGTCCATATCATCCTGGACATTTTCGCGAACCACTTTTCCCTTGGCTCCCTTTCCGCGCCCAGTCATTTTTCCTTAGTTTGCACTTTGATGCTCGTTTGACGTGAGGTGCTTCTTGAAATTGTTTGACTTTTACATGCGTTTGATTCAGTAAAATGCTTTTTATTTTTTTTATTTTCGCTCTGAAATCGCGTTGTTGTGAGCAGTGTGACCGCGGGTTTATTGATAAAATATACCGTCGGACCATCAGAAATATACCAAAAACTACGGTCTCATTTTAAAAACAGGCCGTAAAAATACCGACGAAAATCATATTCCTCGATTTTGATATTCCGACTAATATTGCTAGCTAACTAGGATACTGGGCCATGAACAAATAGTTTTATCTGATAGATGAGACAATTTCCTACAAGATTGATCAATTTTCAAAACTCCGTTTGGTTGGATTGTTTATAAAATAACGTTTAAAAAACTTAAGTGAGCATGACATGCGACGTAAGAAAACATAAGTGAGCATGGAATGTCACGTCATTTGGAAACTTAACCGATGGTATGGACATATTTATACCCTTTTTCATTTGATTTATGTTAAAATTCTTTTTCCAGCTGCTTTAAAATATAATTAATAATGTGTTTTACACAGATAGACATTTTTTGACCCATTCATGGATTTGGTTTGTTTTCTGTAAAAATATTTCGATCCCGATTTATATTTTTAGTATCAGCAATAACACTACAAAGTGTAAAAATTCGTTGAGGTATCTTTAAAACAAGTTTGTGCATTAACTGGTGCGTAGTACGACAAACATTTCCTTAATTCTATAATATCCAGGTCCTAAGGGGTATGAAAATGTTGCTAATTCCGTGACCATGTTGTGGGACAGTGTCGCTAATTTCGGGGCACATGCTGCTGGCCCATACAAATAAATGTTGCCAACGGTAAAAAAAGTAAGTGAGCATGGAATGTCACGTAAGCAACGTAAGTGAGCATGGAATGTAAGGGGAATTGTTGGGATGATGTTGCCTCCACAAAATCCCTCAGAAAAACCCTATAAAATATACGGAGTGACCTCAAAATATACCGCAAATATACCGAAAATATTTCCTCGATTTTGATTTTCCGGACTAGCATCCCAACAGAATCTGGCGCCATCTATGGGACAGAAATGATCAAAGAACCGGTTCGGTTCAGAACGGTCTATTTTGAAATGTCAAAGTAATAAAGAGAGCTCAACAAGGAAAGAGAGAGTGAGAGAGAGAGAGAGAGAGAGACCAAAATCAAAAGCTCAGGACAGCAATCGAAAGGAATTGTAACACTGGAGACTGCAGATATTTTTTTTACTATTGTGTTGGGGTTTTTGGGGTTCGGGTTCGCGTGGCGGGGGCAAGAGCGCGACATGGACGGCAAACGGCAACGGCAACGACAACGACGATGACATTATTTTATTTATGCTGTGATAGTGAAATACCAACACCAACAACAAGAACAACAACAAAGTCACGACTCAAACGCAATATTTTCGCAGAGCAGAGAGACGGAAAACCAATTAAATGAATTAAATTAAACTAGTAAAACCAAACCAACAAAAAAGCTTTAACCAACAAAAAAACACCAAGCAAGACGTTGCAAATAATTATTAATGAGAAAACATAAATGAATAGTGAAAACCAACCAAAGCACCAATTAGCGCATAACCTATAAATGATAGTCAATATGTTTAGCTAGTTACAATTTATATATAGTACATACATAGTACATAGATACTACTAATTAGTGGCTTTAAACGAAACACCAAACCAAGCAACCAACCGCAAGGAAAAACCAATACTTATGTAGTTCAATTGTATAGAACGAATAACTAACTATAACTAACGAATAACGATTAGGGAATCTAGACACACTACTGATAAGGATAGCGAAAATATAAAGCTTATTTGCAAATAGAAAATAATAATAGCTACGCCCCCCTCCACCGCGCTGAAAGCCCGAAAACCAAAAATTCATTCAGAAAACGTGCCACACAAACAGCCGGACGGGACGGATAGAAAGGCAAATGTCAAAGTCATAAAGAGAGAGAATAAATGCGAAAGAGAGAGAGAACGGAAAGAGAGAGAGAGTGAAAGCACAACGGAATTCCCAAAAGCTCAAAAACATAAATCAAATGTTAACACCATAAGGACATCGAGGAAAGCTCAGAATAAAAGCTTCTCCCAAGACACAAGCCCCACTCCAAAATGGCCGCAACAGCAGCAACGGGGATAACGGAAACAGGAACGGCAACGGGAACGACTACAACAGCTCACCACGACGATGCCAGCAGCATGAGCGACGACGTCTTCGAAGATGCGGAGACCACACAGGCCCGTATCGAGGAACTGCGTCGCCGGCCCTTTGGCGATGGCTGTTACAATCCCCCCGCCGCACCCGTCTCAATATCAGCCGCAGTGGCCGCTTCCGCATCGGCAACAACGACGCAGCAGCAGCAGCATCATCATCATCATCACCATCATCAGTATCCGCATCATCATCAAAGCCAGCAGAGCCTGACGGGCAGCAGCCATCATTATCATGACGACGCCATAATGGCGCCCGTGCAGCGGACGGCCACAGGATATCCGGGCTATCGACCCTCACGAGAAGCTCTTCAGATGTACGCCTACGGCACAGGAGATGATTACGACGACTACGACGATGGCTGGCGTTCATATCCTTACGATGAGGCGGACATGCATCTGGCACAGCCGACAGCCAATTTGCAACCCTTCGACGACACGGTCAATCACAAGACGATACTGCTGGGGGACTCTGGCGTGGGCAAGACATCCTTCCTGGTCAAATACAATACGGGCGAGTTTCGGCTGGGCTCCTTCTCGGCGACGGTGGGCATTGCTCTGACGGTGAGTGAAAACCGAGTAGCAACGAGTGCTGCGCTTAGCCCTAAGGCAACTCCGTAGCGCTGCCTGCTGCATGAAGCACCCGTCCCCACCCATGAAATCCCAAAAACCTGACCCCAAACCCCAGTCGAGCCATGTGATCTGAATCGAACCTGCTCTGACAATGTTCTTATTGACGCACATTAGAATGGGTTCGGCCCGCTTTTGTACCCTTAGTGCCTCTCAGTGCCTGTCTCTGTCTCTGTCTATGTTTGCTTGCTGTGTGTGTAATTGGACAACAGCTGCCCAAAGCCGTTACGTTATACGTTACGCGTAATCGTTACCCCAAGAATCCTGCCCAACCCCCATCCACACTGAGAGAAATACCATTGGAAATACAATGCCCCAACACTTGAGTGATACATAAACGCGCTCTGGCCTTTCGGCGAGTGTACGAATACGATGCGAGTATTCCGCTGCTAAATAGGCAACATATTGTCTGGTGTAATCGACGGGGATTTTCTATTTTTGGCAGGCCCACCCGTACGAGTGCACCTACTCGTGCGTAAATCCCACAAATTGATTTTTTTTCCAAAGGCATGTAAATATTTTTATAAACTCCCAGTCAGCCTTTTCCACCACGTTGTTGACACGTTGATTGCCCCTGCCTAAAATGTGGGTGCAGCTGGCACCCACTCACATACCCACACACAACCACACGCATATACTCACACACACACAGAACCTGTTGCTGCCTTTCACTTTCACTCCAAACACAGACATGCAGCACACATAGCCACACAGACAGCTGCAGAGTGGCAGCGACACGCACGAGCACTTTGCACGAACAGCTACATCACCACAGCAATGGCCGCCAATGAAGTTCAAGTGCAACTGTTTCAGTTGCCTGGGCCCTCTCTCTCTCTCTATCTCTCTGCACAGCCTACGCTGTCCTCCTTTTGAGGCTGCAGGTGCTTATTTTCATTGCAGGGCGCTCCACCCACACCCCAACCCCCGCTCGCACCACGTTTCTAGGCCAGGGCTACTGCTGCTGCTGCTTCAAAGCTAAACCAAACCCGAAGTCTGCCAAAGCAGGCGAAGGTCTCGGTCAAGGTGTGTATTAAAATGAGGTGGAGCATGCCCATGGCCAGGCTCTCATTCGCTCGTCGAAAAACATGTAGGATACCTTCCAGAGAGCGCTCTCTGGGCATGCCTCACCTTCGTTTAATACACTTTGCCCGCGAGCTCGGGCTCCCCAGCTTTGGGCTCCTTTTTTTGGCATTGTCGGGCTCCATTCAGTCTAGCTTTGAGCTCAGCTGCGAACGGACGTTTCGATAATCATCAACGGGCAACAGTCCCAAGCTCTCTCAACAAAATCAGTGCGTTTTTTTTTCTGTAGAAACTGTAGCTCCAGCTGCTACGCTTCAGCCAAAAATAAACTTGGCTAACTGAGAAGGAAAAGAACTTTAAAGTAAAGTAAAAGTGGTAGTCGTTTGTGGTGAGCTCTCGACAAAACAATTGGAAGAAGGCAAAATTGTGGGGGCAAAACATTGCACATTTGCATGCCACTGTTGCGCGCCACAAACAAAATTTCGGTTATTTTTGGCGCTTCCCCCCATCCTTGTGTGTGTCTCTATGGAGAGTGTTGTGTGGTGTAGGCGTGGATCTGAATGTAGGTGTGTGTAGGTGTGTGTGTGGGTGTGAGTGTGGGTGTGGGTGTGAGTGTGGATGTGGATGTGCGTTCTCTGAGTAAATCTACAAGGTCCTGCGCGCGTTTAAAAAAGAAATGAAAACCATTTATGACAGACAAACAGTTGCTATGAAGTTAGAGAAACATAAATCCCTTATTTTTTTTTTTATTTATATAATTAAAATGCAGTGCAAATAATTGTGGGTTTTGTGGTTGTGGGCTTGCGTTGGCAACACATTTTTGAATCTGTTTGATGTTGGAGAGATCAAAGGGAATCTCCAATGATGTGTGATGGATGACATGACCAAAGTGGAAGTTTTCGAAAGTTCCCGTTATTAAACGCTGGGTGGGAGCAATCCTAATTAAATTTTGTGCACATACATATGTACATATGTATGTATGTAGGTTTTCTAACTATCATTCACACTCTCACTTTTAATTATTGCCCCCATTACTTAACTTAACTCTGCTCATCACAGAAACTAATCAATCTTTGTTCAATCAGTTTACCGGACTCCTGGCTCTCTTCTGTCTGCAATCATTTGAAATTGCACCTACGCAATGGATTATAATCGGCTTTGGCATCAACTTTGATTCATGGATTGTCTGCGACGCTATACCGAACCCGCTACCGATGCCAATGTCGAGTCTATGCTCGATTTCGAGTTCATTCTTTTAAATGCGCACTAATTAAGCGAATGGCCATAAAATGCGCATCAATTCATAGAGTCGAAGGTCAAACTGTGGAGCTCGCATCCGGCTCCTGTCCTGCCCACCCAACTGTCTGATTGTCTGGCTGCAATTCGAGGAAACTTTTTAAGCAACTTGTGGCTGCTTTTCAAGGTCTCATCTGTGAAAAGGGGGGCGAATGCTGTGGGGTGCTGTGTGGCTCTTTCATTGGTGTGCATCGATTTCTCAATTAAAAGTGCTTTCTCCTGCTGATAACTTCAAAGTGTGGCATCCGATCGGACCCCGGACCTCGGGCCCCGTACCAAAACCATTTGCACAGGTATCCTCTGTCTTGTTGCTTGTCGTTGCGAAATTTCCAGAGGGATTAACTCTCAGGATGGAATGGCAGGCACTTGAATCGCCTTTTAAGCCGATTACTAGCACAAATCTCTGGGGGGATTTCATAGTCTCTCTCCTTCCCCCAAGATGCAATGGGAGTGAATTATGGTCATGGCTATGTAAGAGGATGATAAAGACTTGAAACATCTTGAAAATGTTTTACGCGGAAACGTTTTGCTTTTGTCCTGTCGATTGGCTTTCCGCTCGCATCAACTCTAAGTGAGGAGCTTGTCCTGTCCCGTCCTGTCCAGCCCTCCCATCACGCTTTTCATTTCCTTAACGCACTTCACGCAATCAGGAAACTATTGTCTGGCATTCCTGTCTACAGCTGCTTGCTCCTTCGCTGCCGGTTAAGCCATGTGGTTGAACGTGTCCCTGATTGTGTGTGTGTGTAAGGGGATATACGCTTGCATGGGCATTGTGTCCTGCGTGGGCAGTGGGCAGTAGGCAGTGGGCCGTGTGCGCCTTCCGCCCATCGCCCATCGCCCATCGCTTGCTGTCTGTGCAATGAACCGTCCTTGGGGTTTGCCACCTATGTATGTTCTCCTTTCGCTTTGTATAATTACACGACGAATGCCCCAAACAGTTCTCAATTTCCCCCATTCTCCATTCTCCATTCTCCATTCTCCAACCTCTTCCTCGCACTTGCTCCTTGTCTCTTGCGCACTCAATTTATGAAAGGGAAAAGGGAAACAAATTCTGCTTAACTTTTAGCTTTGAACAGAATGTTCGTGTACTCAGAGAAAGGAAATTTCGCTTTTCCTTTTTTCATCATCTCTTATTTTGTGTTCCTTCATTTTTTGTTCTGTTGTCACCAGCAGCAGGAGAAAGGGAATGGCGACGGAGTCGAAGAGCAGCAGAACAGCGACAACCCAATTAAAAACTTTTGTTATCAACATTGCGTTTAAGTTGATTAAAGTATATTGCTGGATGGTTCGGTTGCCCGAAAGGTTATTTCATGGATGGACACCTTCCCATAGAAAAAAGGGTAAACTTTTCCGAATATCATTTGCCATATTTGCATAAAACAGAAAAACCGAAAATCAAAAAAACAAAAAACAGTACGGAAAGAAGACCTCGAACAGACCATTTCATTTCATTTCATTTCATTGTCTCTCAATTTATTTGGAATTTGGTATTTCATTTAATATGAATTAAGCGAGCTGTTTCCAGGAATCGGTGTCCGCTGGAGATCCTAATTGGTAAATGTATACTTTTTGTGCTTTAACAAATGGCATCCTACACGGTGGCGGAATTGGCGCACTCGAGAGCTATCCGATTTCATTGTCATTCCATCTTGGGGACTTCTCTCCCAGAGAAGCTGGAGAATGGAGAATGAACGACGATGAACGCTTTATGCGCCTTTAGAAAGTAGTTAACGTTTCGCACGTGTTCGGCGCTGCCGTTGACCTGCATCTAAGGACCCCATGGCGGAAAGCTAGCCAAGTGCCATAAAGAAAATGTTTAGGGGGGCTGCTTGCTGCCAAAGTGGGATAAAAGCAAGCTCGACAGGGACAAGCAAGCCCGAATGCCAGGTGCAAGCCAGGTAAGGCGGCAGGACGCAGGACGCAGACAGCCGTACACAATGGTCGAGCAATTTCGCACCGTCTGTACATCTGAGGATTTTCAAAAGGGTTTTCAATTGATATAAATGAGTGTGTGTGTGTGTGCATGTGTATATGTATTGGCATTTGGCAAAATTTGTTTGGCAACAAATTAAATTAAAGTTCGGTCCGGAATTTGTTTTGGGTGCTGCTGTTGCTGCCACATCACACCGAAATGTCAATGTCAATGCCAATACAAGGTCTGGGAACTTTCAGGGGCCGAAAATGAATTGAAGTGAGGTTTTTGCGTGTGCAGGAGAGTGTAGACTAATTTGATTTAATATTTTCGCCAGGTAGCATTTTGCCAGTCCCAAAAAGTATGCTATGAAAACCAGCGCAGATAAAATCACTTTATTGACGGCTCTCCTACGGCCATTTCTTCGGGTGATAATGAGCGCCAGTTAATCACAAGGCTGCAGTATATTCCCACGCTGAAAACCCCTCTGCTCGGGGCTGCCACAACGCATAATTAGTCGAAAATTTAGTTGGCCACGGCTTCGCTTCGATGCGTTCCGGTCCGTTCTGTTCTGTTCTGTTTCGCCTTCCATCGTCGTCTGTGGTTTTCCGCCTGGTTGTTGGGCTGGGGTTTTTCTTGCCAACTGTTGATTTAGCGACAAATACCCCAACAGCCAGCCACAGCCTGCACCTCTGACCACTGCCTCACATACCCACACCCATACACCCATACACCCATACACCCATAGCGGCTTGTTGTCAACGACAGTTGTGTGGTGCCCTGAAGCATTTCTGGGTTTCGGTTTTCATTTCATTTCATTGTAAGCGTCGGTGGTGCCGCACAGAGTCGGCGGAGGCACAACCAAATTACATTCAATTTGCACCTGTTCGTTCATTGTTTTATTAGGCCGTGAGGCTGTGAGGGCGTGGACGTGGGCGTGGGCGTGGGCGTGGGGGCGTGTAAAGTGAGAAGTGAATTTGAATTTGAATTTTAATTTATTTTTTAAAAGAATTATTGCTGCGAAGAGGATAATGAAAGTTTGCTCTTTGCTTGTTTATGGTTTTTAATGAGTTTTAATGTCTATGTTGGATCTTCCAAAAGATTCAAATATTGTATATATGTATTTATGTACTATATATAGTATAGTACTATGTAATATATAGAAGCTTGTGTACAGTGTGTGTGTGTGTGTGTGTGTGTGTGTGTGTGGGCATGTAAATTTGAGACCTAAACAAACTTAAAGGGGTCTTTGGGGATTCCCTCTTGGGGGTTGGTTTTTGTCCCCCCTCTCAATAATGAAGATGTATCCACATCTCTGAAAGTTGAACCCAGATTATTGATTTCTGTGCGTGTGTTAAATATAGAATCAAGCCACTCAATCGACAAGGAAGGACTTCCGCTGCTCAGTTCCCCAGAAAGGTTTCAAAGATGCGTCGTCAGCAGACTCGTTACCGCAGCGATAGCATTGCCAGCCCCAGCCCCTTGGGCGGAAGGAGGGCCTCGATTTCGGCAGCCAGTGCCAGTGCCAGTGGCAGTGGCAGTGGCAGCGCCTGCGCCTCTGCCTCGCCCACACGCCGCGAGTCGCTGGTGAAGCCCACCTGGCAGCACATCACCCCGGGCCAACTGCCCCCCAAGACGCTGGACAAGATCAACGGCATCAACTCGGACGACTCCGACGACGATGGCTATCCGAAGCGGCGCCCCAGCGTGATTGTCCACCAGCGACAGCAGTCGATCTCCCAGCAGCCGCTGCTGCCCGAATTCATGACCGCATCGTCCCTGTTCCAGGGCCAGCAGTCGCCCCATCTCTCCAGTGGCAATGGTTTCATGGCTCGTCTGAGCAACAGCGTTCGATTGAGCTCGGCCGTCGAGCAGCAGCCGCTCCTCGACACTGGCGGCGGTGGAGGCGGAGTGAACGCTGGCGGCATTGGTGGTGCTGGTGCTGGTGCTGCTGGTGCTGCTGGTGCAGGCAGAGCCCCAACTGCGGCTCCACCAGCCGCGGGTCCTGGCAACGAGGGAGCCAGTGCCACCCTCTGCAAGAACGCCGGACGGGCACTCATTCGCATGATTTCATCCGGCAACGGACCGGATGAGGACGAGGACTTTGACATCATGGGCAAGGTGAATAAGCGGAAGGGAGACTCAAATTGGGAATTAGCCAAACGTCATTTATTTATTTATTTATCAAAATTAAATTCGAACACAAATTCAAAGTCATACTGAATGGAGTTCAGCAGCAGGTGCAGAATACTTTCCCAGAATAGCATCCTTTCTCTCGATTCAATGCGACAAATGCCAATTTGCATGCACACAAAGGAGCCCAGCCACAATTTGATTTATGTATTATACCTTTTTATTTGACGGCAGCCAGCCTTTGCTGCCTGTCTGATTTCGACTCTTTTACGAGAGGCTGCTGGCTTTTATATTCGTCCTGGCCCTGGCCCTGATCCTGATCGGCTTTGGCCTGATTTACAATGTGATTTACATAAGCAGCCAGCAAAATAAAGTCATAAAACTCAACAAAGTGCCAAGTGACAAAGGAAATTAAACGCACAAAATGAAAAGTTGTTAAAGCAAACAGCCAAACAGACAGCCAGCCAGCCAGCCAGCCAGCCTCCAAGTCGAGCCACTGAGTCGCTGAGAGAAAGTTTTTTCTGCAGCTGCTGCTGATTAGAGTGAGAATTCTAGGGAATTATGACAGAACTCCTGGCGACGATTTCCTTCCACACAGCTGCCAAGAAATGCCAGGGGAATACAACAATGTATATACATATAGAGAGCTGCATTAAAATGTCCGTTTATTTGCGAGGAGTACTCCTTAGAGAGTGGGAGAGTACGGCTACGTACATATCTCCAAGGGCAGCTCGAAGCCTCATTTAAATCGAGCTTAATGAGAGCTAGAAATAGGGCTGGCAAATAGGGCTGTAGAAATTCCAGAAAATTAATTTCTCTTTGTACAATCCCGGGAAAATAGTTTTCCAGGAAACTGTTGAGCTGGTGGCAAATAATATTTTTTCCCAGGCAAATAATAAGCAGTTGCAATGTTTAGACAACTAAGCTAACATCCAGTCCCCCGAAAAGCTTTTCCAACATTAAAATCAACAAAGTGGGGATTTTTTCATGTGCTAATGGTAGTGGTAGAGTGGAGTAGAGTGTCCTGCCCCTGTGCTCATAAGCAGCTCATCTCATGAAATATTTAGCATAAGTAAAGAATCTGAGACCCCCCCAGAACACATTCATCTCCATCTCCATGTATAGTACATACATAATCATTTAAATACTCTACCTCTTACACATGTGTATCATATCATGCTGTTACATATTTTGGCTGTTGTCGGATGCGGAGTACATAGGTCATTATGCTGGGCGATTCGGGAGTGGGCAAGACATCGCTCTTGATACGATTCCGCGACGGTCGCTATGTGCCCAGCTATTTCCTGAGCACCGTTGGCATTGATTTTAGGGTAAGAGTGCTTTATTCCCAAAAAGTCTTTGCTTTTCTTGTTGTTCTTGTTCTCGTTGTTGTTCTCGTTGTTGTTCTCGTTGTTGTTCTCGTTGTTGTTCTCGTTGTTGTTCTCGTTGTTGTTCTCGTTGTTGTAATTGTTGTTCATTCTAAGTGTTGTCTCTGTTCTGTCCTACTGTTACTCTGTGTGTTAAACATCCATCCATCCATCCATCCATCCATCCATCCATCATCCTACTCTTACGTCTATCTCCTGCTTCTGCTTCTGCTTTTTCTCTGTTTCTCCTTCTGTGTGTTTAAATATGTGTGTGTGTGTGTGTGTGTGTGTGTGTGTGTGTGTGTTTGTTTGTCTCCTGTCAACAGTTGTCAAGGCTTTCAATGCGATTTTCACCTGCTTACCTCTCACTCACTTTGTGAATCTTTCCGCCCCAGCCTCTCTTTCTCTGTTCCTCTCTCTCTCTCTCTCTCTTTGTGTGACCTCCTCTATAAGTTGCGGTTTTCCTGATTTCGTAGTACTGCCTGCGGTTGTCCTCTTTACGTTTAGTTCTTGTTCAAACCTTATCTTTCAGTACCACAGAATCCCCATCCCCCACCCCCACTCCAATCCCAGCTTCAGCCCCAGGAATCCCTGTAACCCTCTGCTTGTTGTCTGGTTTCTGTGTGTGTGTGTGTGTGTGTGCTGGTGTGTGCTGCAGGTCGGGGGTCTTGTTGATAAAGATCCTTGGGGGACTATTTATTAAAAAGCATGTGAACTTGAAAAGGACTTGTTGATGTTTTTCCTCTCCTTCGTCCAAATGTATTTGTGTGTGTTTTATGTGTGTGTGTGTGTGTGTGTGTGTGTGTGTGTGTACCTGTAGCAGCTCTCTAAATGTATCTTTGTATCTGTGTATCTTTAGCTGTGTGCTCGTTTAAGTTGTTGTAATTTTATTATGCTTATTATTGTGTGGTTTTTGTGCAGTCCAACATTTAGAGGCTTAGAGGTTTGCCTGCCCCAAGGCTCACTCTATTTGTCTCTATCTCTCTTTCTCTCTCTCTCTCTCTCTTTATCTCTCTCTGTCTCTCTGTGCTTCATGGCTCATAAATTTATTAAAATACAAGCGGGAATTGCCTGTAACATGTCTCTCCATCTCTATTTTCTTCACTTTCTCTAGCTATCTCTATCTTACACTGCTGTACAATTTTACAAGTGCCTGGCAGATGGGGGGGGGGGGGGGGGGGGCCTGAGCCTGAGCCCGGGGCTGGGGACTGGCCGTTTCCTTGACTTTAAATTGTTTCCATGTTTTCTCTATATTAAATGTATGTCGATGCCAGGCATTGTCTAACATTCAAAAGAAAAATGGGGCCTGGCCATCCCCCATTTGAGGTGGCATTGGGGAATGACCTGAACCTGAAATGAAATTCGCTGGGGAGTTGTTCATGTTGATTTTTCAGCTTGGCTGATTCTTGGCCAACTTGTGGGGTGGTTCCAAGTACATGCTACATACAGACATATGTACATATTATATGTATAAAGTATAAGTAAATGAATATTGTATATTAATATGAATATGAATATATGGATAATGTGTGTAATTAACGTAGAAATAAGCAAAGAACTTTTCAATGTTGTTTAATTTTGTGTGTGTGTTTTCACTTCATTCGTAACACAATTTTATCTCTCATTTCACCCAAATAATACCTCATAAATCCCATGTATAGTATATGTATGTCTGTATTCGTCCCCATCAACAAATCTCAACAGAATTTTGGCAGTGCATTGAAATTTTGTTTACTCGGCTAGAACAATTTTTGGTTTATCTTTTAGTCTGGAAACGAAAACGAAAATGAAATTGAAATTGAAATCAAATCAAAGCAAGGCAATATGCTACCCTCACCCTCACAGACACACATTCAGCAATGAACATCGTCCATTTACATTTATGCTCGTACCTTTTTGGTGTAGTACTACTATCTTCATCTGTGTATCTTTTCTGCTATTGACTGACTGTCTGAGTAGTTAGTACGGGTACGGGGGAGTGGCTATGGCAATGGCAATGGCAATGGCAATGGCCTGCCAATGGCCGAATGTCTGCCACTCATTACGGGAGTGTGGATCCACAGCAGTGCTTTCATCATGGAAATCGCTGTGTCTACCCCTCACTTATGAATATGTATACCAATACCAATAAAAATACAAATACAAATACAAATACAAATATGTACCAGGCCCCGTCTCCACTTATGTGTCTGCATGCGTGTGTGTTTTCGGGTCTTCATAAGCGACCATGCTGCGTATGCTTAATGCACTAAGCATACGCAACGTGTTCTCGCATCTCTCTACCTTTCTCTCTTACACTCTCTCTCTTTCTCTCTGTCTTTCTCTCTCTCTGTGTGTGATATTCTGGGCACGGTTGTTGCGCATGAACATTTCGTGAATTAATTGCATTTTACATAACAATTGGATTATCATGGTCGAATTTCGTGTGCATTTAAAACAATAATTAATTGCATTTACTATCATGTTGCACAATACAGAACAAAGTGGTCGTTGTCGATGGCACACGCGTGAAGCTACAGATATGGGACACGGCTGGACAGGAGCGTTTCCGCAGCGTTACACACGCCTACTATCGGGATGCCCATGGTGAGTGCCCCGCCTCCACGCTGGCCTTTGTAATTATCCTTTCCCTTTGATCCTAATTAAATTTTGTTTTCAATCTGCATGCGAACACCAACACCAACACCAATGCCAATGCCAACACCGACATGGAAACCGAAACCAAAGCTCTCCTGCTGCTGTACGATGTGACCAACAAGACCACCTACGACAATATACGGGCCTGGCTGGGGGAGATACGGGAGTACGCACAGGAGGACGTGGTCATCGTTTTAATAGGTGAGCGAGAGCGAGAGCGTGAGCGTGAGCGTGGGATGCTGCAGCTGAAAGCTTTTACCCAGCTGAAATGCTTAATCCAATTTTGTTTCTGCCAACACATTCCATCCAACAAGGCAACAAGGCCGATTGCAGTGGCAGTGAGCGACAGGTGAAGAGGGAGGATGGCGAGCGCCTGGGTAGGGAGCATAATGTCCCTTTCATGGAGACATCAGCCAAGACGGGGCTCAATGTAGAGCTGGCCTTTACAGCGGTGGCTAGGTAAGTCTTCTCCTTTGGTCAAAAGACTAAGCTCTTGGCAATGAGTTTCTTCTGAGAATTTCACATTTATGATACTGATTACCACCCACCCACCAACCCACCAATAAACCAACCCACCACCCACCACCCATCACCCATCACATCTCTATCTTTCTCTCTCTCTTTATTTGTGGTCGCCTGCAGGCAACTTAAGAGTCGCGGATACGAGCACGGCGATGATGGAAAATTCAATGTGCATGATTTTGTGCGTGACAATACAAAGGCGCGCTCCGTCTGTGCCCAATGCAGGAACATGTAATTTTTCCAGCCACATCCTCCCGATCCCGTGCACAAAAGAATGGCAGCAACAGCAGGAGAGCCCGGAAAAGAGGCGCGCGGGGGAATAAAATAAACAATAAAACAGCAGACAGATCAAAGGAAAAGGGGGAAAGGTCGGAGGGGGAAGCGGCAGGAGCTGGGCGCAAAAGTCGAACTTCTGCATTTAATAAAACACAAAGAGAGACACGCACACACATACACACACACACGCGTGCAAACGTGCAAACATGCACACAAAAACACACAGATGGAGATACACACACACAAAGAGACATACAGAAAAACACAACCCACAGATACACCTACAGACAGGATAACATGTTGGCACCAATTTTTTAAGACCCTAGCGGGAAGGTAGTGGATAGTAGGGGAGCGGGCATGGCGAGTACATGGTATGTGCGGGGTATGGTTAGCATTTTGTATGTAAATTGGAATTTTTTTGGACCGGGGGGCGGGACGGGCAGAGATACGTCGTCCTCGTATCATACTTTAAGGATTGCCAGTGCATAATTTATTGAACAATATATATATGTATATAAATATATATATATACTATATACTATATACTATATACAAATATGATATATCCATATACAAATGCATAAATGTACTTTATTGAAAACGAGGAAACCCAATGGAGCGATGATCTCCAGTCCTCAACTAAGAGAAACCAATCTCCAATCCGGATTAGGAATTGGAATCAAAACACGAAATCGTAATCGTAATCGTTATCGGAATCGGAATCGCAGCAAAATCATGCAACATTGAGATTTGTCCAGCACGCCCTTGGGATACCGCCAAATGGAAGAATCCGGAATCCAGGGTGCATCTCAGCATCAGCTCCATTAAGATATATTAACCTCGAGAGCAGCAGCCAGAAAGATGATCGCTGGATGGATGGAACCAAATCCTAATCCTGTTCAAGAAATACAATCACTCAATTTACCTATACTGCTAAAAACAACAAAAAAAAAAGGACAAATGATTATACCTATTACCAAATGTTTTTGGTTCTCTATTGTTAAAACCTTAATTGTTATGGCCTATCGTTAAGTTTTTAGATCCACACCAAAACCAAACAATGTCTGAGGGCATTGGAAATTATTTACACAGACACTAATGAATACCCCTTGCAATTAAGTTAGTTGAAGCCCTCTATTTAAGCCCACATGCCACACCTATAGCAAGCCGTAGAGCAGCAGGAGAAGCAGTAAAAGGAGGAGGAGGGTTACAAATAATCAAAGTTACAACTATAGTCTCCTACAACAAACCGCAGCGGCATCCGACGCATGCATACTATATCATAGCAGCTAAACAGCGTTATATCCAAGCAGACGGAATGTCTATACCATAAACAAAAAATACATATTTACATTGAATGTGGTTAAAAAACAGAAAACTAAAAAGCGGAGTGTTTTTCTTTCAAACTAGCGGACGCAATTTAAACATTTCAGGCATGCATTAAGTTTATCGGCAGCAGTAGACTTCGGAATAACTGGAAGCGTTTGATGAATATGTTCGGAGAGCAGTATTATATCGTGCATTTATCCTAAATGATAATTTTTCATTCTGGCATTAATTTCGCCATCGCCGAATTCTCGGTCATGCAATAAAAGATTCAAATTGGCGCGCAAACTCAAATGCTGTTAACAATACTCTCAATGTGCTATTAGGCGCAAATACAGTCAATTTACAGACCTAAAAGTGCTCCTAAGCGCATACTCGTACAGTGCTGTTAAATCAAAAGTGTCGGTTTTTGGATGCTCTGGTCACACTTGTCCTTTGGAAACACGTGCAAAAACCAAAACAGCGTAAATTTATTGAAATTTCTTTGGTAAAATACCTGTAACCATGGCGGATCACGCGTTCCATCGGCCGGGGCCGCTGAAGCAAACCAATAAGGCCCACAAAACAGGCCGCCATCGCTCCAAGGGAGCCATCGAGACTGCAACAAAAGGTGAGGCTGCTCCACAAGTGTCAATCCGGAATCCAAACTCTTAAAAACTATTATTCTCGCAGGCAAAATCGGTCTCAAGGCCATCTCGCACCGGCACAAGCAGCAGCAGCGCAGGGAGCAGCGACGCAACCAGCAGAATCAACTGCGAAAAAACAAACGCGATGAGGTGCTGGAGCAGAAGCGCAAGCTTGGGGGCCAAAACACGGCTCCGTTCTTGGTGTGCCTGCTTCCCATGCACGAGCAGATCGATGCCCAGTCAGCTCTGGCCATCCTCCAAGGCTGCGACAGTGAGCTGGTGGTGGAGAACTCCCCGAGCGGGATTACCTACATGAATCTGCCGCGCTTCAAGCAGCGTTTCGCCTTCGTCACCCCGCCCGTGGGACGCGGCAATGAGCTGATTGTCCTGGACTATCTCAAGGTGTGCGACACAACGCTACTGCTGACATCAGCCGCTTTTGGCGACGACGAAATCTTTGACCGCTGGGGCCAGCGCATGTTCAATATGATCTCCGCCCAGGGTATACCCACTCCCCTGGTGGCACTCATGGATCTGGAGTCACTGAATCCCAAGCGTCGTCCTGCCAGCAAGCAGGCAGCACAGAAATTCATCTCCAAGCTTCTGCCCGAGGAGAAGCTCATGCAGTTGGACAGCGCCGCCGAGGGACTGAACGTGATGCGTCGCATCGGAGGACAGAAGAAGCGCATTCTACACAACGTGGAGAATCGGCCACATCTCTTTGGTGACATTGTGGAGTTTAAGCCCAGTGGCGAGGCAAGCGACGATTTGGGCACGCTGGAGGTGACTGGATTCCTGCGTGGACAGTCGCTGAATGTCAATGGACTGGTGCATATTCCCGGGCTGGGAGACTTCCAGGTGGGTCAGGTGGTTGCTCCGCCAGATCCGTACAAGCTGGACAAGTCTCGTGATGGTGAGAATGTGGCAGTGCGACTCCTCGATCGCAGTGATCCCCTGAAACGCACCTCGCTGCAGAGCGAGAACATCCCCGATCCCATGGACGCAGAGCAGACATGGCCCACCGAGGAGGAGATCGAGGCCTCCCAAAAAGAAACCAAAAAGATGAAGCTGGTTAAGCGAGTGCCCAAGGGCTTCAGCGATTACCAAGCGGCCTGGATACCCGACGTCGAAGAGGTGGAGGACCCAGACAAAGATGAAGACGACGAGGACATGAGCAGCGATGATGAGGAGGAAGATGAAGATGACGAGGACTTCATGTCCTGTGACAACAAATCCTTCGAGGATGAATGCGAGAAACGCGACTCCGACACGGAGGAGTTCCAGGACACCGTCTCAGTGTCCTCTGAGGCAGCCGTCAACGATGAAAAATACGACCAGCAGATGGACTTCCAAGAAGAGCGTGAAACCATGCAAAAACTGCAGCAGGCACGCACAGATCAGCTCTGGCCCGATGAGATAGACACGCCGCTGGATGTGCCCGCCCACGTGCGATTCCAGAAGTATCGCGGCCTAGAGTCCTTCAGGACTTCGCCATGGGATGCCAAGGAGAATCTGCCCAGCGACTATTCTCGCATTTACCAATTCAAGAACTTTGACCGCACCAAGAGGAGGGTTCTGGCCGAAGCCAAGGATTTCGAGGGTATTCTGGTAATAAGATTATGATACGCCGCTTTGGAGTCTCTTCTAATGTGGGGTCTTTTCTTTGCAGCCTGGTTTCTACATCACGCTCCATGTGATCAATGTCCCCGCCAGCCGTTGGACCGCCTTTAAGTCGGCCCATCTCACCGACAATATCATTGTGTATGGCATGCTGCCACACGAGCATCAAATGTGCGTGATGAATGTCGTGCTGCAGCGCATGCCCGACTCTGAGGTGCCCCTTAAGTCCAAGGAGGAGCTGATTGTACAGTGTGGCTATCGCCGCTTTGTGGTCAATCCCATCTACAGCCAACACACCAACGGGGACAAGCACAAGGTGAGAGACTTATTATCTGATCTCCATTTGAATCCCTGCTAATGGTTGATTATATATACAGTTTGAGCGCTACTTCCGTCCGTATGAGACAGTTTGCGCCACATTTTATGCCCCGATTCAGTTCCCGCCCTCCGCTGTGTTGGCATTCAAAGTGAATCCGGACTCGACTCTGGCCTTGGTGGCCCGCGGACGCCTCGTCTCGTGTAATCCAGATCGCATCGTGCTCAAGCGCGTCGTTCTCAGTGGCCATCCCATGCGCATTAATCGCAAATCGGCCACGATACGCTACATGTTCTTCTACAAGGAGGATGTCGAGTACTTCAAGCCCGTCAAACTAAGGACCAAATGCGGACGATTGGGTCACATCAAGGAGTCGCTGGGTACGCATGGCCACATGAAGTGCTACTTCGATGGACAGCTGCGGTCCTACGATACGGCCTTTATGTATCTGTATAAGCGTGTCTTTCCCAAGTGGACCTACGAGGAGTGCCTGGTGCGCACGGCGGATAACGAGCGCGAACAGGCGGTGCTCAACAGGAGAATCGAACAGCAGCAGCAGGTAGCCATGGATATGTAAAATGTACATAAAGAGAAGACACAGATGTAAACCTCGTTTTTTATAATAGGAATAATAGAATTATATTCACAAACAATTGTCTTAGCTTAAGGTAGCGGCAATACGAGTACAATATACATACATAAAACATGGATACGATTAAAAGCTTACCGCACTGCACAACGGTCGATCGATAATACAGATTAGGATGGCTAGGATTTGGTAGGGTAGGGAAGATTATTTTACTGGGTTGGGGCGGGATGTTGATGGCGGGGCTGCTATTTAGTAATTAGTGGACAGACATTTGCGACGTTTCTTCTGGAGCTGTTCGATCTGTTCGGTTATTTTGATGGGTGTTTGGAAACCATTTACAATGGTATTCACGGTGAGAACCGTGGCTATAAATTGATTGATGGATATGTGCCAGGCTTCTGAGGTGTTTGTGCTGCTGCTGCTATCCCTGCTGCTTCCGGCCTTCCCGCTGGCCTGGCGCAGCTCCTCCTCGAGTGCCACAAACAGACGGGTGGTGCTGCTGTGCTCTGCTGCGGGCGTTGTGGGGTTGCCATTGCTATCCGGTTGCTGTGGAACACATTTGTACAAGGTTATTCCGTCCTAGTTTGGGTGGGATTAAGGATTGCTCACCTCATCGCCGCTGCCACCCAAATTGAGTTGGGTAAAGCTCTCAAGGCTGGGTTCCTTTTTGATGTTGCTGTTTCCCAGCTCCAGTAGATTCTCATCTGCAAAGAAAAAGATCCTTACAATGCAACCAATTACTGGGGTGTTTTGGCATCACTCACATGCCATTCGCATCTCCTCGTCCTGCACACAGCCCATGATCTCGATGATGCTGCGCCACAGCAGCTGGAAATTTTCCTTGCGCATATGCGGAATGGTCTGATGCGAGCCGGAGGCCCCCTCATCGGGCTGGTCCAGCAGATAGCCGAGGCTGCCCAGGCTTCTCGAGTCCGTGGCATTCGAGTCGGCACGCTCCAATCGCGTGGCAGCAACCAGGTCACTGATCTGTGAGAAATTCGATATAGTCTCGACATTCAGAAGCATTTTATCGGCTGCAGCAGCAGCAGCGGAAGCAAAGGCTGCTCCAGCTGTCGCTCCCGGCGGCGGAGTCATTCGTGCCGCTCCCAAATCTGAAATATCCGAAAATGTGTCAATCGATTCGTAACGTCCCTGCTGGCGTAGGCCGATCTCTTGGCCGTCGTCATCCCGCCCAGCATCGGAGCGTGTTGCAGTAGCAGTAGTAGTACCCGGGAGAGCTGCTGTTGGCAGATCCACATAGAATGTTGAATTGCGCTGCGCCGGCGAGGAGGTGTTGGAATTCAGCGATAGATTGGGCGTGTTGCGTGATAGATCCATGAACGTATTTCCCGATATACCCGCCAGATTATGTAAATGCTGTGTGGCACTGATCAGAGCATAGTCGTCGGCATCAAATTGATGATCTGAGGGCGAGGGCAAAGCCTCCATGGAATCTGAAGCATCGTCGCTACAAATAGGAATTTATCATTAAACGATCAGAGCGATAACGTTCTGATACTTTTAGACACTTTTATACCCGGTACTCAGTAAGTGTACAAATATGGGATCTTATCTTGTACAGATATGTAACTAATATAATATATTGTATAAGTAAGCGCTGAAATTGGTACCGCAGTCGCTGCATCTCGATGTTTGTTTATCTTTCTCTCTCTCCCTCTCTAAATAAGGAGAAAGAGAGTTAATTCTTCAACTTCGTTTATTCTTCTTTCAGCTAATAACCTATTTGATAATACTTTTAGAATATTTTATCTGATTTCATTTATTCCCTACATATGTATGTCTCTCACTCTTTCTCTCTCTTTTTCACTTCACACGTAAACACCAGCCGTAATATCTCGCTCTTCTCCGCCAAGCGGAAAACACTTCACGAGGAAGAGTGTGTGAGCGATAGAAAGAGAGATAGAGATAGAGAGAGAAAGAGAGAGAGAGAGAGAGAGACAGATGTAGAGAATAAATGAAATCAGATAAAATATTCTAAAAGTATTATCAAATAGGTTATTATTATTATTCTTTTATTTGGCTATAAAAGTTCCGAAGTTTTGGCAGGTCGGTACACAACTTATAGAAAGGATCGTTCGTATCGACGTGCAGGAGGGGTTCTGATTGCTGTGGACTCAAACTTCACGTCGGAACTTTTCACAGTCCAGATCCAGCAGGAACTGGAATTTCTGTGTGTAAAACTGATTCTTCCCGCTTTCTCAATTTTCATAACTTGTTCGTATATTCCACCTTCTTCGGATATCGCAATTTACGAGCAGCATTTGTCCGCCTTAACCGCTATCTCTTCCTCGCTATCTGACACAGATCACATGATAGTTCTTGGTGACTTCAACTTGCCAGGAATTTTTTGGTCTTCGGCAAATGAGTCTAATAGCCTGGTACCCATGGCACGCCATGACTTTGTTGACGGCTTGATTGACCTGTCTCTGTCTCAAGTTAACCATGTTAAAAACTCCTTGGGTCGATTTCTTGATCTGTGCTTTGTAATGGATCCGACCTTAGCGTTGTTAACTCGAGTCCCCCCGCTCTCTATACCTGAAGATGCCTACCATCCTACTTTCGAAGTGTCGCTCGACCTAGGACGAACGGTACTGGATCGGTCGGGTAGACTACCCCAATGTGTCCGCTGCTTCCGTAAAGCCGAGTTTACGAAGCTTAATAATCTCATTAGGGATTTTGATTGGTCCGCTTTATATTTGTGCAGTAATGTTACGACAGGCACAAACATTTTTTATGATGCACTGGACTCACTTTTTGTCTCTTGTGTCCCACTTTCCTGTCCGATTAGATCAAGAAAACCCCCTTGGTTTACCAAGGAGTTATCCCATCTAAAAAACTTAAAATCAAGACGATATAAAAAATTTCAAGAAGTTGGCTCTCCTTCTTCTCTTTCTCATTATGTAATAGCTCGGTCAAACTTTTCAGTTCTTAACGCTCAATGCTATCAGAATTACCTATCTCGATGCAGGATACGTTTTTCTAAGGACCCCAAACAGTTCTACAGCTTCGTAAACAGTAAGCGTAGAACGTCCGCACACCCATCCTCGCTATCCTTCCTTAATACGTCAGCAGATAATGATCAGGCAATTGCCGATCTTTTTGCACGTTTTTTCCAAACTACCTATTCGCAGGACGTTTACTCTGGTCAGCCGTATCCATACGGTTTACCGAGGTCGAATCGCATTTTCAGTCCTTTGCTAAATGAAAGCTCGTTGCTTCATGATCTACGAACAGTAAAGCCGGTGTTCTCACCGGGTCCGGACGGAGTTCCCGGCTGTGTACTCAGGTACTGTGCCGATTCTCTGTGTGGGCCGTTGCTTAAACTGTTCAACCTATCTATAAATTCTTCATGCTTTCCCCCGATATGGAAGGAGTCTTTTATAATTCCTCTCCATAAGAAAGGTAGCAAGTCTAACGCAATGAGCTATAGAGGTATATCTAAGTTATCCGCTATTCCTAAAGTGTTTGAGAAAATTTTAACTCCGCACCTGCAGCACCTATGCAGATCACTTATATCTCCATCTCAACATGGATTTATAAAGCGGAGATCAACCACTACAAATTTATTGGAGTTACCTCCTTTATAATAAAAGGCTTTCAAGGTAATTTGCAGACGGATGTTGTTTACACCGATTTTAGTAAAGCGTTCGATTCTGTAAACCATTCCCTCCTAGCACAAAAGCTTGACCTCCTAGGGTTCCCGCCCAATCTCCTGAGATGGATCTCTAGCTACCTTTGTTCTAGGTCTCAAAGAGTCCTTTTCAAAAACTCCCTGTCCTCACCAGTTATGGTGACTTCGGGTGTACCACAGGGCAGCCATCTAGGCCCCTTACTCTTTACACTCTTTATAAATGACCTGCCTTCTGTATTAACATACTCTCGAGTACTTATGTATGCGGATGATGTTAAGCTCTGTGTCCAGTATAAGGACATTTCTTTTCAATCCAGGTTGCAATCCGATCTCGATAGATTTCAGTCTTGGTGTTGTGCAAATTTATTAAACCTTAACGCTTCAAAATGTAAAGTAATGACTTTTCATCGCTCCAGCGCCTTTCTGGTTCCTTACACCCTTTGTGGTGGTTCTCTTGAGAGAATTACCCGGGTTGATGATCTTGGTGTTCTATTAGATCCCAAGTTAAAGTTTTCAGAACACATTTATACCATGGTGAATAAGGCCATGGGCGTGCTTGGGTTTATAAAGAGGTGGTCAAAGGAATTTGACGACCCCTATATAACAAAGACTCTCTACACCTCTCTGGTTCGTCCGGTTTTAGAATACGGCTCTTGTGTATGGTGCCCTCAGTACAACGTACATCGTGACCGTATAGAATCAGTTCAGAAAAACTTTTTACTTTTTGCTCTTCGCGGCCTCAACTGGGATGCAAGTGTGAGACTGCCGTCTTACTCTAATAGATTTCTTCTAATAAACCTTCCAACCTTAGCTAATCGTAGGAAAATGCTTGGTGTGATTTTTGTGCACAACTTGATCAAGGGTGACGTAGATAGCCCTGACCTGTTGAGCCGCATAAACTTCACGATTCCTATTAGAAGCACTAGAAATTATACACCCTTGTTTCTTCCGCTGTGTAGATCGAATTACTCCTTGCATGAGCCATTTAGGGTCCTATGCTCGGATTATAATTCCCTCTATCATATTATATCTACCACTAACTCCCTTCCTAGTCTTAAATTACTTATACTCTTATATCTTTCGCGTAATTAGTAATTACTTCGTTTCTTTAGTTAGATTAGTTCTACTTTTCCTCGAACACTAGTCTAACACCTATCTTTCATGCATGCCCGCGATCGGTTCGGTAAACGAGTCGCGCGTTAAGCGGCTGCGCCCCTCGGACGGTTGGGCGGGAGGTGGGCTGCTTTCTTGCCTGGGATCCGCGCGTAACAGCCATCGGCTGGTGTCGCTTGGGCCACTTGATGGTGCAGTCATTGCACATCAACGTCCTTAAGATAAGAATGAGCCGATATGATACAGACTCGATAATTTGCTAAATATGGTCATTCTCAATTATTCCGGGATTTTTGAAATTTTGAAACAACCTCGATTAAGTGTGATATCACAGGAGACTGCACACAAAATTAGTTTTCTATAGACATGGAATATCGGAATATGGGTGTTTAACACATCCACAATGTGGTTTTCATGTTCACCAAAAATTTAATATATCCCTAAAGTCTTCGAGTACCGGGCATAGAAATGTACAGAATAGTTTACAGCACAATTTGCACTCACTCAAAGAAATCTTCCGCCTCGAAGGCCTCCTCGGCATCATCTTTAGTCCGTGGACGCGGTCGACGTGATCGCTCGATTTCGGCCTTAGATAACAAAGGCGGCAAATGCAAAACAAAAAGCAACTTCAGTTTTTCCATGCTCTTGGCGGAGCAAACCAAGCCAAGGGCATTGATAAGCTGTCCAAAATCCAGATATCCAGTACCCTTCTTGTCTGTGAGCTGGAGCACAAAAGAAAGGTTAAATATGGCTGCATTTTACTCCCCTTTCCTTCTCTTACCCTGAACAACTTTTCGCCAATGTCCACGCTGACACACTTCCGCCAGGGAGTCAGCTCTGTGAAGAGTGTGTGGAATACCTCATAGTTGACCCAGTAGGCCTCGTACCTGCCATTGCCGCCACCAAGGACAGGGTCATTCGGTACCCTAGTGGGCGATTGATGATGCAGCACCTGTGGCGTCTCCGACAGCGAGCACTGTGCCTTCTGCTGCTGCATGGACTTTAAAGCGTGCTTTTCCTCTCGGATGATGGTGAGCAGCATGTGTAGATCATTTCGATTAAAATAGGTATTCTGTAAATAGGCCTTGACTATGGTCTTCTCGTTGTCAATGTCAAACTGACGCATGGTCAGGCGTCGGTGCTTGTTGCGCAGCTCCTCGATGCGCTGTTGGGTCAGTTCCTCGCCAAACTTTGTGTACGCCTCGTGGATGAGGGTCTGCACAGTTTGTGTCTGTGAGCGTTCCATCTTGCGCTTGTCCGTGGAGGGTGGCACTTGATAGTCGGGATTGTAAATGCCCTCCAGATAGTTTTGCAGAACTAGCATGGCCTCGCCATCGTCCTCGCACTTGAGCAGTTTGTCGCGATTCCATTCGATGATCTGCAGAGCCACCATAAAGATGATCTTGGCGCCCTCGTAGAAGAAACAATCGAGTATGTGGAGCGAGCTCTCGTAGCTGATCACACTCATGAAGATGGTGAGAAACCACGAAATTGAGATCATTTTGATGACGCCCAGCTGCTCCAGATGCTCGTGCAGATCGGCCAGATGTGTTTCGACCAGTTCATTGAGCACGCCCTGATCAATCTGTGCCCCCACCACCTTGTCCTTGTAGTAGTCCGGTAAGAGGTTCTCGCACAGGCTGGCCAGCATCCAAAAGGCGTTCTCTTCGTCGCAGAACAGCAGGAATACCGACGAGACAATGTTCATGGCCTGGCAGTAACCCACCTGCGGATTGCGTAGGGCATATGCCTGCAGGACGCGCCTCAGTGCGCCAATGCCGTCTGTGCTCTGGAATGCCGGATGCTCCGGCAGCGATCGGGGCAGATCCCTGTCAATTTCGTCGTGAGCAAAGCAATCCTTAATGCAGGCAGCCTTCTCCACCAGATCCTCGTACAGTCCGGGATTCATTTCCTTGTCGTGAATGGCACCGGAGAATATCAACCAAATCTCTTGACGCAACTGGTCCGGAATGCCCTCCACAATGAGATTTATGACATCGGTGGTGCGGAACATGCCAATGCCGCGTCCAAAGTCACGGAAATGCGCCTCCCAACGCACCATCTTCTCCTCCTGATTCTTGATTATGTCTGCACTGAACTGTGTCTTGAATGTGTTCATCAAGGCCGTCTGCTTGCTCCAGGAAATGTCATACTTGGCACGTTCCCGACTCACGGGGCTGTAACAGATAAACGGATCGTGAAATTAAACTAATAAACATTCGAATCGGGTACAACATACACATGAATGCGGGAGAGTAGGTCTGTGATTTTGGAGATCAGCACCTCTCTATCCACGATCTGGGCAAACATAAAAGGCACATTCTCCGACGTGATGATGACAATTTGATTGTCAAAACGCTGCTGCCCATCATCCTTCTTCTCCACACTCTGCAGTGAAACCAATCAATGAAATCTCGCTGCAGTTAAGCACAGATTGTGCCCCTTACCTTAATGGTTTTCATGGGTATGACCACACTAACCAAGTCCTTGACATCGCTGCGGAAGCAAAAGAAATTGGGTGACAAATAGATGTAGCCAGCATTGAAGCGCTTCGAGTAGGGTGTCCAAATGTTTGCCTTGATCTTCCCATCGATTATCTCCGTTTGTGGCAAGCGGAAATAAATGCGAAATTCTTCGGACTTCTGCCGGGCTGTCAGATCCCTGAGCAGTACCGGTTTCTTCGATGATTTAGTGCCCAGTCGGGCAAAGTTCGAGGGATCATGATCGACCACTGGACTCTCTGGATCCTGGATCAACTGTTGTATGGCCATTTTGTTGAGCTGCTCGATCAGCAGATGTGCCTCGTTGGCATTAAAGATCAGCGTAAAATTGTATGTCATGTTGTTGGTGGTCTTCAAGTAAATCGTATTCGCATTCCTATTGATGTCCTCCAACTCGGCAAAGCGTATTATCCTCTTGATTTCATGCCCCAGCATATACGAATAGAAGCAGACGTGATTCAAAGAGATGTAAAGCTGACCCTGACGCGGTATCTTGTTCTTCACATATCTGAAATGGAAAAATAATCAATTTAGATTCGTATTAACAGATCTCAGTCTTCCGGTAACCCTTACGTGGCCGAGTAGGAGTTGACCAAACGCTCTTCCTCCGGCATTTTGAAGGTTTGTCTAAACTGTGAGGTCATCACCTTAAAGTCGGCCGTTTCGCCAGTTTCATCTTGATTATTTTGTGTGTACAATGATTTGATTTTGCATATAGTAAAGTTTGTAACTTCGTCCTCGTTCTCCATTTCGTTGAGCACATTGAAGAGATTCGCCTGCAGCCATTCCCAGTCCTTTGCAATCTCGTCCTGTGTTATTCCAATGGCGATTTCTGTGGGGTTCAGAAATTCGTATTCGATTATAAATGAAGCTGTGTAATCTCAATTGTTTCACATTGCATAAGAGAATCTTGGAGCCGTAGGCGAAAAACACTGATTTATATGGGGCCCATCTGTCTGTATACAATACACCCATAAAAACCACAGAAATCAGCGCCAGGCCATGACTCACATACCCGCCTCTGCGGCACATGGCGAGGCACTGATAAGGTGTGCTACAGATTCCGTTCCCAATGCACTTGAACCTACCGTAAGAAACTTCCGAGGACGGTGTCCGGTGTACAATCCGATATGGAGCCGGCTTGGTGTTCCATACGCTGTCATAGGTGCCCACCAGCATGGACCCAAAGCCGCGCGACTCGCCGTGGCCGCGACGTTTTTGCAGCACGAAGTACCTGGAGTACATTTCGGCAATCCTGTTGGGGCAGAAAATGGGAGTAAACAACAAAATGCAATTCTAAGGGAAAGAGGGGGGCGATTGTTGGCATACAGCATTCATGATGCTTGGCTGTGTGCGTGAGTTCTTCGGGTGGGTTGGGTGTTTTTCTACGCAGCACGAAACACAGTTGGCAATCAATTTTCAAGCTACCGACTCTATGCACTCGGCCGCCGGGTGTGGGCACAGCTGTTTTTCCCCAGGAAATTGCGTTGTGAAATCAGGGCAGAATCCAATAGGTCGCCGCAGAGCCGCCATGGCGACTTGAACCCTCTCAATTAGTTATCAACAAAGAGCACAGCGCCAATACAATTAAACAAATCCACATTCGTTTATGCGTGACCTCTGTACGTGAGTCAATGCACTATTCTTCATAATGTGCATCGCGATCAACTGTTTTCACGATACACCTTCCATAAACATAACAGTGCATACACACGCACACATACCAGCACTCTAGTTGGTGTTTAAATTAAGCATCGGCATCTCGCCACACCAACCACCCCCCACAGAGCATAGACCAGAAAAGGGATTGAAACACTTACCAAAACGTCGAAGGCAACAGCAACTCCTTCGGCTCAATCCACATCTTGCTCTTGTTTAGCCTATTTGATGGCTAGCACAGTCGAAGAAACAAAATTTTGTCTTTGTTTAATACTGCATTCGTTGATTTTGTTGTTTTGTGTGATGACAGATATACGGTCTGCCACTCAGAAATATACCGTCTCTTTTTCTTAAAATACCAAAAATATACTGATTATAATAAGAACTTAGCCCACTTAAGCCCCCTTTATTTAAACAGGACAACAACTTGAATTACAATGTTAAGCCAATAAACGACAATAATAATATGTATAAATCCTACGTGTAGATCCATTCTTTCCTTACTCTTCACTTACAAAAAGGTCACGATATATTTCGCCTGAACTGCGCTTAAATTCTTCAGATTCATAATTTTCGTGGGAATATTTTAACGGTCGAAAGTGGGCTAATCTTTTCACCCTCATTCTGGGGATTCCTGAAATTGATTATTATTAAATGAAAGTCACCTCTCCCTCAATAAAGGTTTTGGATTTTTAGTCGATCTGGCTACAAATTTGCAGACATAAGTTGGCTAATCTAAGCGGCATGACTATTTTTGGCATAATACAATTAAAACCACAAAATGTAAGCAGCCACCTAGTCGGACAAGCAGTCGAGCACATTCGTATTTTCAAGAGTACCCCTACTGTCAAGTTGGCGCGTTGTTTTCCATTTTTTTCCCTGCTTAGCAAGCCGATAATGTAACGGCAAATATCAAACTAAACCTTTCCCATTATTCGTGAGTCGTGTGTCTGAAACGAAACGAAATAAAAACGAGCCGTGCTGCAAAATTCTAAGTGAATATTTATATTTTACCAAATTTTTTGTTTTTTTTTGCAAAAATGCTTAAGAAATTCGTTGAAGTTAATGCGGAGGAGAGCCCCTCGGCCAATCCATACGAAATACGCACCTATATGGGAAATGAGACTCAGGGGCCCGAATGGACCACCGAGCCCTGTCCCCGCGAACGTGTGTGCCCAAGAAAGCCCCCAAACTCCACACTTCAACAAGTTCTCACTATCGAGGATGAGATTCGCCGCATCCACCAGAAGACGGAGGAGTCGCGTTTCATCCGCCCCGTCAAAAAGAAGTGCGCCCTCTTCGATGAATTCAACATGTGCGTGGTTCCGCAGCGAACACCGTCAGAGCTGAAAATCCATGCCGAGATGCGTGAGCGTGTGTTGTTGGCCCGCAGGGACTTAGGCCTTGTCGAGCACGATGCGCGGTCTCAACACACCTGCCCCAACGATCTTGTTGTCCTCAACAGCCCCATGAACATGGGTGAGGAAGAAGAGCCCGAAGAGGCAGATGGCGAGGAGGAAGAGGGGGAGGTGAAGCCACAGCTGGCATCTCCCGAGTGCAGCTCGAACGTGATCTTTATACCGGATAAGCGCATGGTGAGCAAATATTCTATAAATTATTGTATTTTTATTATGGCTGGACTCTTAGGCTAACAAAAGCGTGGCTTTAATGCAGATTTAAGATTAGTTTTGGTATCTATCCTACTCTATCAACTCTATGTCATCAATGTCCGCGTAGATACTTCCAGGCGGTAGCTCCGGCATGGAGTGGAACCCCTCCTCAGCGATTCCTTCAGTGCCTGTCGCAAGCGAAAGTGTGCGATAGGCGCCGCTCGTGGCCTGCTGTTGCATGTGCACGCCAAGCTGTGAGATCAGCTCTAGGGCCTGTATGTCAGAGTTCATCAAAGCAAACTGGTGGATGATGGCCAAGTGGGGGAACACTCCGTTCAGTAGAGTGGTGGTTCCGGCATTAATTTGCATACTGTCCGAAGGATCCTCACCTGGTGGGTCCCGATCTGGGTGATCCGTGGCATCAGGCGAGGCCGCCGGTGAGAGCAGTACACTAGGTTCACAGGTGACCTCCTCCACATCATCCTCATCAAAGCGCTCTGGCCCTGTGTCGGACATCAGGCTGTTCTCACTCGATAGGTTGACCAGGTCCTTGTTGGTATCCCCATCGGTTTCCAGCAGCTCCCTTTGCATGAAATTGGGCAGTGAATGCTTAAACTCCACAATGATTTCCTCGACAGGCAACTCCTGTGTCACACTATCGCTTCCCTGATAGCCCAAGTCATCCGCCTCGTACTTGTACTTGCCGCGGAACCGATTCAGCCAGCGATACGATGGTCGAAAGCTGGGCAAGTTCAGCACGGCAGCCATCTTCAGGGACGTCTCCTTCAGCTTCTGGTTGCGTATACTTATGCTGAGGCGCAGCTGGCGGCAGCGCTTCACCCACTCGTGGAGCAGAAAGCTGATGGCGCTCATCTCGAACTTGCGACGCTTTCGCGTCATCTCTTCTATGATGGTGGAGGCATCCGCTTCGCTAAGCGTGGCCAATTGCTGCAGCAGCTCCTGTTTCTTGTCCAGAATGCGTCGTATCTGTGTAGCACAGCAATGGAACATCTTGGCCAGGCTGTTCCTGGAAATGTTTGTCTCATCATAATAGCGTATGACGGCGATCTTCTCGTAAAAGGTCAAAATGTTGCGCTCATTGCGACGGGATTTGGGCTGTGGAAAAATATTAAAGGTTGTGTCAGCCTTTTGATCGATTTACGCACTCCTTCATGCTAAACATCCCACAGTGCCACGCCATAAAATATGCATGCGTGCAAATACATACATATGTACATACGCACATATGAAAATGCACGCGCATTTGTCTGGCGACTGCGTCATAAGCAAATGCCCCGGAAACCAACCCTCGGAGCGGCTTAAAGACCAAGTTAAAGCAGACGCCTCAGACTTACCCCTTTGTGGTTATTGACTGTTGCTGCTGCCATGGCTGCCATTTCAATTGCAATTGCAATAAATTTTATTTATTTTCCTTCCTTTCTTATGCACTCTGCCTCTAGTTTACCGTTTACTCCTTAACTGCGCAGCAGTAAAAGCAAAAAGCCACTTGCGCTTCTTATTGCCGTCTCTCTCGAATCCGAAGGAGAGGAAGAGAGCGTGCATAAGATATAAGCGGAGAGTGGGCTCCTTTTAAGACTGAAAAAAAGAAATAAAACAATTATTTATTTGTTCAATCCAAGAGCTAGAGCATTGTTAGTCACTTTTATTTGCTGGTTTCTCTCAACAAACGCGGGGCGACACGTAACTGCGCTGCTTCTATTAGTCTATTGTTGTTTGTGCGCTGACATTTTTACAATTACTGAGTAATAACACTTGTGCCCCTGTTTTTTTTTACGGTTTCAGCTTTCAGTCTTTCTGCCTGCCTGCCTGCCTGCCTGTCTGTGTAAGCGTTTGTACGTTCTGCTAGCTCTCCTCTCTCCATATGAAATAAAAACGGTTCGCTATGGCCAGCCACGACACGAGAGTCTTGTCCCTGTCGCTTTGTTGCCTCGCTGCTGCTGGCTCTGTTGTTGTAGCAACGGGCGTCAGAAATGCGGCAAAGAGGAACGATAGGCTGGGCAGCGTCGTTGTCGTCTCACTCACACAAACGAACACCCGAACCTTTATATGTTTGTATGCATGTAGATATATCTTCATGTATGTACATTTGCAGCTGTTACTGTTGTTGTTTTTGTTAGCACTGGGCATATTGCATATTGCATATGCAGGCATGCATGTGTGTGTGTGTATACATATGTATATGTATACGAATTGCATATGCAGTGTGCGGCCTCTTTCAACGCTGGCGTTGTCACTGTTGCTGAATTTTTCGTTTCATTTGCGTTTTTCCGCGTGTTTGTTGTTATGTTTCGATTGTTTTTAGGGGCGGGGGTGCAAACGGGGGTCATACTTATAGGGTGGTGGTAGTGGTGGTGGTGGGAGAAGGATATTCATACGGACGTGCGTAATTTAACAATAATTACTTAGCATTGAAACCAAGAAAGGAAGGATAGCTTCGGCTGCGGAAGCTTTTAATACTTTTGCATCAGCATTTGCTTGATTATATGATTTCACATCGGATTTTATCTTATTTACTTGAGTTATGTATAAAAATACACATACACATGTATGAGCTGCAGATTCCAACGTTTATTCATTTTATTTGTATTTTGACTGATCGCTACTATGGCAACTATCCCAAAAATGTTTCTTTAGTAATAGGATATGAACTGGAGGGCGACAGGGCGACAGGGCGACGGATGCTGATCAGCAAATTTGTATGGTAAGCCCTTAACAGGGCGGAAAATGCATCCTTTTCGCGAGTTTCAAAATCATAATACCCTCAGTGTAGTGTGTATATCTGCAGAGCTCTTCAATCGCATACACCTTTAGTCCGTAGAACACTTACTAAGCTAATTAACTTTCCGCCGTAGATAAGGGCCCTGGCAAACAATGCGTGTGTGTGGGAGGGGTGTGGTGTGTTGTGTGCTCTCTCCAGACAAAAGTATGAAACAATTCGATTGATATTGATATAAATAGAAATACGATTTAATGTTTTATGGGCGTTCCATTGAATGAGCCTTATCAAACAGAAATTGGTGTGAAAGACCCAGTGAACTATCTGCAGGTGGAATCCAAACCCCCTCTTTGAACAACATGGTCCTACGCCCCTGTGCGCTGCCATTGCATTTCCCTTCTTCAATGCGCCTTACATCGCCGAGTACTTCTGCGACACAGTGGCGCCGTCAGCATTGCAAGAGCGTGTGTCTGCGTCTGTGTCTGTGTGTGTGCTTTTATGGCCGTCTTGTTAGCAGCTTCACTACTGTTGCTGTTGCTGCTGCACCTGCATCTATCCAAGTTTTTCAAGCCATATTTTGTGTTGGCCCTTGACGTTTGCAACGTCAGCATCTCTAAGGAAACAACTGCACCCATACGCCCAGATTCCTGGATGAATTCTAATTCATCAAGTGCCCGCGAACCGAATCGAACCGGGGACACGTGCGCGCTTGACTTGCCTTGCCTTGCCTTGCCTTGGGGCTTGTTTTATTTTTATTGATTTTAGAAACGGACTTTAATATTGACTCTTCGATTATGGAAGGGCCTCCACAGCTGTCCTGGGCGGGATACCAAACAGCTGCTGTTGTGTGCCCGATCTTCCCCCGTCCTTACCCCTTAAGGTTATGTACGTACCCGGTTTGACATTTGGCCAAAACAGAGAGCGGCAACAGAGAGCTTGGAGAGGGTTGCGTTCGTAGCGTTGCGTTGGTTTTGTCTCTGGCGGCTCTTGGCTCTTGGCTGTTGCTCTTACTCTTGCTCTGTCTCTGGGGTTTGCTTTTAGGCCAACTTGTTGTTGGTAATAGAGCAGCAGCAACAGCAGCAACAGCAGCAGCAGAAGCAGCAGCTACTAATAAGTGGCTTGTGGTCGTATGTGTGCTGATGGTGTTGGCATTTGTGCGCTCGTATTGACGTGGTCGTATGCTATAACTGTGCGGCGATACTGCGTCGGTGATGTGGCTATGGCTATGGCTATGGCTATGGTCTCACTTTGCTGCTATGCTGTTTGCTGTTGCTACGAGTACGAATACGAGTACGAGTACCACCCGTAGCACGGGGCTACTACTAGATGACTTGTTCTTCGGGCTCCCACGACTTCACACGACGAGCTTCGGTATGTGTGATTCGTGTTGCGGTTTCGGTTTTCAGTCTGGGGGTTTGGTTTTAATTTGGACGAACTGAAACGAACCGAACGAGAGCGATAAGATTCCGTGATGTGGCACTAAGCGCTGTTCGTTGTTTACTGCTGCTCTGTGCATTTGTACGCGGGGTCGGCTGCTTGTGGCCGTCAGCAGTCAGCCCAAGCAGTGGCCAGCGAGCCATAAAGGTGCCTCGCACACACACACACACACAGACAGACGCACACACAAACACCTACGGGTGGATAGACGGCAAAACGGTTGACGAGAGCCAAGCCACATCGCACAGGTCGTTATAGCCAGTCCAGTTGCCATTTCGTACCATACCTTATGCCGCTTACTCACCAAGACAGAAACAAAAAAATATAATAAAACAGGCCTCCCTCTCTCTATATTTCTATACACATATATGTATATAAAAGTGTACATTTGTATATGTATGTATGTATGTATATAGGGACTGGCATCGGTGGCGTATGCGTGCTATTTTCAGCGAAGCCACTTCGAATACCGCATTAAAAGCTTATGACCATGGCCAGGAGAGCCAGAGAGAGCGTACAGAGTTACGTACGGAGTGGCGATAGCAAGCCAGCCAGCCAGACAGCCAGCCAGCCATCCAGATGTTACCATTATTATCCTATAATTACTAACTCCTTCACCCCACTTTTATCCTCCCATTGCTTCCACCCCCCCCATAGCTGGAGCTTAAGCGTCCCAAGAGTCGCATTTACCTGAACGAAACACAAGTGGGCCCCCTGGAGGAGCTGCCATTTCCCTCGTACAATCCTCGGATCATTCAGGAGGGTCTCGATGGTGAGAACCTAAAGACCTTCGATCTGATTGAGGGCTGCAATCCGCAAGATCTATGGACCTGGAATGTGGGCTATCAGAAGCAAGAGGAGGAACTGGATGAGGAGTTTATCACAGCCTCACTGCCCAAATACGGTGTGTACTCACACAGCAGATTGTAATTGCTTTCCGAGTAGTTCTCATTTGGTTAGCTTCCCACAGAAAACGACGGAGAGCTCACCGTCTATAATATACCCACGGATCTGGATACCACCTTCAAGGCGGAGATTGTGTTCGGTAATCGAAATGTTTTCCCGGAAAAACCCAAGGATGAGAATCGCCCGAGGTGAGAGAGCACAGCAGGGTTTCCTCTGACTTTTAAACCACAAATCATCATAAATATGCCCTGCCCCTCCCCCCATCAGCCCCTATAATCGGCCCAGTGAAATCGCCTGCATTATTGTGGCCTATGTGGAGAGCTTTCGCCTGAATCCTGACTTCTGGACGGGCAGCACCATGGATGGTATACTGAAACGAGGCCTGAAACTGACCAAAAAGAGCGTTGCGCTGAACTACAAGGCCCCCGAGTTTTGCGACTTTGATATTATACCGCAGGTGCAGGAGCGCGAGGCCGAGGTGGAGATCAAGATACATTTCTCGGGGCTGCTCAGGAATGAGCCCAACATGTTCAAGGCCCTATCGCTTTTCTTTACCAAATACAATGCGTGCATCTTAGTGTCGCGCGAGCTGTTCCTGCTCATCTGGAAGCGGTGCCTCAACTCGTACTATGTCTTCGATCCGAACGGACGGAATGACATGTGCCTTCGTGACTTTGAGGAGGGCAAGTGCTCGCTGATGGCCACCCGATACACGGAGCATTTGGTGCATTTGATCACCAAATTCAGTGAGCTCCAGCCGCAGGATGAGTTCAGCATCTACGAGATATCTCTGACGCAATACGGCAAGCTGAAGGGCGATCCGCTGAAAAAGGACCCAAACAACCTAGCGGGCCATAAGCTTTGGGCCGTGGTCAACGAACATTTTGCAGTGAAGACCGCCGGCGAGGGCGGTATCCATCAGCCCATATCGGCCAATGAGAAGAACGGCTCAATGGTCGTCTCGCTGATAGCCCTCATCTACGCGGAGTTCGAGCTGGCGAAGCTCTGGCGACCGATGACCATCGATGACATTATCCGCTACGGCACGGCTTACTACAAGACGCTGCGCAAGAAGTTCCGGCTGGACGGCAAGCGATGGAAGAACAACAAGCCCCATCTGAATGTCGTCGATCTGCCGGAGATGTTCCTGATGGGCGCCTTTAAGGCAACTGTGCGCAAGCAACCATTTCTGATCAACGGGCATGTGGCCGATTGCAAGAGCTACCTGGACTCGCAGCTAACGATGGCCTTGCATCAGCTATTCAACATGCCCCAGTGGCCGGCGGGTCTGCTGCAGATCGACAATTCGGTGCTGGGCATCTGGCGGGACAGGGAATTCTTCTACGTGTTCGATCCATTCCGGCGTAATCGCGTCGGCACGGTAGTGGATCCGGATGACTATCGGATCAAGGGTTCGGCCGTGCTGCAGATGCACTCCACCTTCGATTCCTTCTGCCGCGTGCTGTACATGAATGCCCTGAAGATGCGACGAGGTGGCAAGTTCTTCATACACGGCATACGGACCGGGTGCATCCGACCGCTGCAGGTCATGACGCAGCAGACCAACAAATTCCAGGCCCTGCAGATGGGCCTGCCAACGTTTACGGACGAGCCGCCAGAGGCGGACCTGAAGCAGAAGCAGAGCATCGAGAGCATACCGGATGAGGAGCGCTTCCCAGTGCAAGAGGAGAAGGAATGGATCGAGATGCTAATCAATGGAATCATCAACGACATCATCAAAGGCCTGCCCGACTCGTCGCCGAGGCGGCCACACCTCTATCCGCAGGCGCAGCAGGTGCTGGTGCGCACCGACGAGGAGAATCTGCGTGCCCTGCGGCTGAAGATCAAGCGGGGCTATGAGCTGGACGCCGAGGACGAAGAGGAGGAGAAGCGCCCGCCCACACTCGAGGAGGAGGTGGCGATAAGGAGCAACTTCCAGGCCCTGCCGGACGGCGCCTGGATAATCTCCGGCTCCACACAGCTGCCGCAACTGGACGAAGAGATGGCCAAACTGGGCGGCCTCCTATCCGCCGTGGTGGCCTTAGCAGTGTCCGCCAAGTACAGAGTCTCTACGTGGAATGCGGACCTCATCGAGTTCTCGCTGGAGTCGGCCAACAGCTTTGGCGAGGATTACCAGAACTACGAGTACATCTTGGCCTGTCTGCTGGCCAAGAAGCTGCCGGACATCGCCATCGGGGAGAGCAGCTTCAGCCTGGACGTGTGCAAGGTGGTCAAGTCCTCCATTACGGTGCCACTGCGCCAGGTGCTCGTCGATCTGCTGAGCAACAACAGCCGCCTGCTGCTCGTGTGCCAGCGCTTCTCCTGCGTGATCATCAAGCGCTACAATTTCCTGTACATGTTCATCGGGTTCCCCTGCAGTGCCGTCGGCTACCGCAAGGGCGGCTCCGGTCCCGCCTGTTTCCTGCGCTTCCTAGAGCTGGACGCGCTGATCAAGCGGATCGAGTTTGGGTGCAATCCCATGGGCTGTTCGGTGATGAACTTCATTGTGGCCTCCGTCCAGGTAGTAGACAATCATTTGGAGGGACGCTTCCGGCGCTATCCAAAGGACGAAGAGGATGCCGAGTATAAGCAGCTGTCGGCGCGACAGAAGAAGATGCGCGAAATGCGGCTGGAGAAGATGCGCTTCATCGATGACGAGCTGAAGAAGGAGAACGAACGCATCCAGAAATTCCTCAAGGCCAAGCAGGAGCATCGTGACCGCAAAAAGAAGAAGCGTAAGTATTCCATGACTTTGCTGTCATTCGAAATTCTATCGGAGAATCTACCAACTCACACACCACAGGCAGCCCCAGCCCCAAATACCGGGACATTGGCATCGACGAAGGAGGCGAAGAGTTCATGGAGGACGAGGATCTGGGCATGGAGGAGGAAGAGGGTGAGGAAGAGGTCGAACTGAAGCATCGGCCGGGCAAGCACCTGCCCAAGGAGCTGCGGCGCGCGTACCAGCCGCGGCCCATCCTCTACGGCTACCGCATGAGGGAGAAGGACTGCAACTTCAAGATCCAGGGCAGCACCGCTCTCGAGGGCCGCGATGAGGGCAGCTTCAAGGAGATCAAGCCCTGCTACTTTGCCTCCGCTCTGGCCATCCTCAGCTGCTCGATGCGTCCGCTGAATCGCTGGAACTCTTATCGGGTCGATCGGGTGATATCGAATGCCAAAGCCATTGCCGCGACTGTGTGCGAGCTGGAGTCGGTCTTCGAGCGGGTCGTCCGACATGTGACGGTGGATGACTACGAGTTTGACATATGGATCCGCGGCTTCGAGGCGTTGGGTATGTGGACTCCGCCCAAAAACCAGCATCCCGCTTCCATGGGCACCACCCTTTTTAAGAAGAAACTGGAAAAGTCCTTGCACACGCGGCAATATCTACTGATCTTCACGCCGAATGGCAGCTATGCGCTGTACCATGACGAGTTCTTCCATCTGTTCGATCCGTATGGCAGCATGGAGAAGCCCGGTGGTGGCGAGGAAGAGGAGGAGGCGCAGGGCGAAGAAAAAGATGGAGGCAAAAAGAAAAAAAAGTGCCCCAAGGGACCCAAGCGATGGCCAGAGCGCAACACGGCCTCTTGGGTGCTCTTCGGGGACATGGACGCCCTGCTCAAGTACATTGACGAGCGGTGCAGCTTAAAGAACTGGAAGGAGACGTTCCAGTACAAGTTCTATGTGGTGGACATTCTCTCGCACAGGAAGGCCGCACCGAATGCCCGCATCCTGCAGCTGCTGACGGACCTCTCCATACCGATGACCTGCTCGAACAAGCACTACGGCAGTCCGGAGTACGAGATCTGTGCCACCAATGAGTCCCTCGGATGGCTGGAGCTGGAGAACTGCCTGCCCTTGTGGAGCCGCCTGAACCGCCGCAACACGGCCGGCAAGTATCGCAATCTGCCGGTCAGCAAACTCAAGAAGTTCGACGTGGAGATCGAGGGACGGCTGTGGTCCCTGTGGGGCAACCTGCATCCGGAGGCGCCCGTGTTCGAGGACGATGTGCGCGGACGCCAGTACCTGGCCTGCTATGTGATGGCCTGCTGTGCGGCCAGCGTCTACCGACTGATGGACTGGACCCCCCATATGCTGGATAACATCGTCGTGAGCGGCACCACGTACTTCGCGGAGAGCATCGAACAGATCAAAAAGGAGGACTATGAGTTCTCGCTGGAGAACCTCAACATCGACTGCGCCATGGACGCCATCAACTTTGTGGTCCACATCGAGCACGTCTGCTTTGGCAAGCTGTACCGCACGCCCACCTTCAACAAAATGAATCTCGCCGAGGCGCTGATATACTTCTTCAGCCACTACCAGTACGGCATCGTGATGGTGCGCAAGCGGGCCCTGGCCATTGGCTTCTGTCCGGGCCACGATGGCGGGTACTTCATGTACGACTGTCAGGAGAAGGACCAACCGCTGTTCCCCAAGCAGCAGGGGGCCGCCTATATGCTGCGTACCCGCCACCTCCAGGTGCTTCTCTACTGCATCGTGGTCACGCTGAATGTGCCCTTCTACAACATTGACTTCACCATCCACAAGGTCGAGATGCTGCGTGAGGGTGCCACTGTGGAGGAGGAGGGAGAAGAGGGGGAGTAGGCTTAACGATTGTTTCAAAGTTGAACCATTCAAATTATACGTAACGGGTTGCATAGAATCACGACATTTCTAGCACCTCCATTCTATACAAACAATCGAATCTTTATGAGGAGTCCATCCTTTTGGATACATGATTACCTACAGCAAACCCACAGCACTTCTCTCACTTCTAGCTGGAAAAAAAACAGGCATGGCATTCTCTTCCAAGTCGAAATTTAATCAAATATTTAAGAACTATGCTAAACATTTAACAACGGATAACAAGCGGATGACGCAAGCCGCTCGATGCCGTCATCCCGTGATTGAGTCACGGACTGTTGGCTACTGGCTGTAGGATGGTAATGCCAAGCCATGACCTAATGCCTCAGACGCAGCTCCTCCTCGGCCTGTTTGTAGTGATAGCCATCGGAGCGAAGCTCGTGGGCTGGCACTGGCTCTGGCTCGGCGTCCGTGGGTGCCATTGGCTGCTGCACATCCATGTAGTAGGGCATCTGCTCCTCCTGCATCTGGGGCTGCTGCTCCTGCTGCTGCTGTTGCTGTTCCTGCATTTGCATCTGCATCTGCATCTGCTCCTGGTACTGCTGGTAGGTGAGCTGCTGGGGCTGTTCCGATGCTGGTGCAGGGGGTAGGTAGCGCATGGCAACCTGTGGCTGCTCTGGCTGTTGCTCGGGAGCCATCATCTCCATCTGGGGCTGCTGCATCATCAGCGGCTCTGAGAGCTGTTCCATCTGGGGCTGGGGCTGGGGTTGGGGCTGTACTGGGGGCAGATAGCGGGAGGAGAGCATGGTATCCATTTGCTCGGTCTCCAAAGGAGCGGGTGGTGTCAGCCGGCTGCTGGGCATGGTCTCCATCACTCCCTGCTCGTTCTCCCGCATGTACGTCACCTGCTCGGGCAGCTCCCGCAGCTCCTGCTGCTCAATGCTCATCGAGACGGCGTGCTCCGGCTTTGGTGGCGGCAGGTAGCTGCTGGGCAAATGGGAGACATCCGCGGCGGCCAGGCAGGCCAGGCACAGGGCGATCGTCAGGCAGAGGGATCTCTGCGGGACGGGAGTACAGCGTAATTAGATTCCCATTCGGAAGGACGGCGACTACAATCCGTTCACTTACCATCTTGTTGGTGGTCGTCTGTTGGTTGTCAAGCGTCTGATGTTGGACCTGGTCGAAGCGAAGCTATATATACCGTCGCATGAGACCTTCGATGGGGCCTAGCGTTGAACGTTTAACGTCAAATATTTGGCTAAAAGCCTGGTTCCGTTATTTGCCTATTCGATCGTTGATTTGTCGTCGAATTTCGCGCATCTTATCAAACAAACAACAAACCAGCAAACACAAACATTCGAATCTTTGAGTATTCGTTGGTTGGAATATTGAGCTGAATCATCGCCACTGACCACTGACCAAGCCAAAACCAAAAACCAAAACCAAAAACCGAAAACCAAAAACCCAGACCAATCCCATCCGATCCGATCCAAGCCAAAGTGATGCTTCAATTGGACTTGGTTTAAGCTGCTTTTGGCATCTTTTTCACCACCTCCCTCCCGCCATTGGACGCGGACAGGTGCCACTTGACGGGGCGTTTGACAATCTGAATTGCGCTTCAAATGTTCGTCTCTCGAGGCGTATAAACTGGAGCATGGCTCCAGCAATGGGGTGTGGAGTAGTTGCCCAAGGTTCCCATTGAAGACTCTCTTGCACACTTTACCTCCCTCTCTTGAGGGGCGGGCGGGGGCTTGGCCTTCTCTGGGCGATTTCACGGCCAACAGCGACAGCGACAGCAGCAGCAGCAGCAGCAGCAGCAGCAGCAGCAGCTGCAGCTGAGGAAGATGTCAAGCCTGACCGTAAGAATAATCTCAAAAATGTAACAGAAATCCAGTTAGCTGTCAATCAATGTTTTAATCAATCTAGTTTTCGTGGTGGAAAAACTTAGTCGATACCCACTTCAGTCTACATATTCACACCAGGCGATACTTGTGTATGATACTCGTGCTCCACATGTCATTCCCATTCCGGAGACTTTATGTTTTCATTGCACAATTCTGTGATATATATTTTTGATTGATTTTTCAGCCTGAACTCAGCATGTTCGGTTGTACTATTTGCGACCACAGGAAGAGTGCCCTGAGCGCTGAGCAGGAGTACGAGTTCCGGCGCCGGAAGAGAAACTCCGAGGAGATGGAACTTTACGGAGTCTCAAACTATTGCAGTGAATGCCAGCTGGTCACCTTCTTTGTCAATCTCGTGGACTTTGAGGGCCCCATACGGGGATCATTGATGTGGAACATTATTTGTGCCACTGCAGAAAATGTGGGGAAAGTGCCGCTGCAGGTGAGTGACTGGCGAGGAATGTCCCGGGGCTGATACCTAAAGTGCACTGTACTTTGCCAGAAATTGCAGGACGCGGCGGTCCAAACGGGAGCTCCGGAAGTCGACAACCCGTTCGTGATTGTTCTGGCGCCGCCTGCGTCCCGGCAGCTGGTTTGTCATAAAGAAGATAAAGATAAAGCAGAAGAAGAATCCTCTTTTGATCTCAGCGAAACCGATACGCAGTTCGATAAGGTCGTAAATAGCATGCTGAACACAACCTCTGACACCGATTCTGGCCAGGCTGGCTCTCACAAAGCCGAGGAAGTAACGGTGCTCTATCGTCGCCCCCAAGGAACACACAAAGATTGCCAGAGCTCCGTGTGCCGGTCGATTGGAGCGGCCCATCCGAGTGCCCGTCGCGTCCCATCAGGAGTCCCCTATCTTCAGAGTGAAATGAAGCAAAAGAGGAAGCGACTGGAGGAGCTGAGCACCATTAAGCGTCGTCTCGAAGGCAAGACCTCAAAGCTCCGCCTAGAGATGGCGGCCCTGGAGGAGCAGACGCGGCGGGAAGAGTCCGAGTCAGAGCGAATGTCTCGCCGGCAACGAGAGACTGCTGGCACCTCGGGCTGCGACAGCTCGTGGTGGAGCCGCGGCAACCTGGAGACGGTTTTCGGTAAGTGGTCTCCGGAGCGAAGGGACAAGAACATGGAAAATCAGGCAAACTTTATACTGCTGGCCCTCGAGGAGCAGAGTGGAACCAATGGGACCAATCAGGAAAGACACACAGATCATCGCTCACGAAAGGATGACAACGGAACCAAGGAACAAGGCACCCACAAAGCTAAAAGTGTAGTGGACCTTTTCGTGAGAGACGAGCACTTACGTCGCCCACGAAAGGATCAGGGTATTGTAAGGGATCATATCTCGAAGAAACTCCAGAAAGATAAGCATTCAGTCAATGATCATAAGGAAACAGACAATCAGGACAAGTTGTCCATGCAGACTCAGTACAAAACATACCCGCCAGCGGGGAAAAATAAGAGCGAAACTAAGGATCATCGGCCACATAAAGACCAGAAAGCTGAGCGTACAGTCAAGGATAATAGGGAAAAAGACAATGAAGATGATTGGTCTCTACAGAAACTATACATAACATCTCCGCCAGCGGAGAAGGTGCAGAAGGCACCTTGGCCAGATACCATCAACTTCAAGGCCAATGAAGTGCCCATAAATCTGAGGGAGAGTCCCGCAGAGAAACCCCAGAAGTTGCAGATCTGCAAGGAACCTATGAACTGTCCCATAAGCATTGAGTGCCAGCACCCGTGCGTTATATCTGACTTCAGCACTCATGTGCTGTACGATCATCAAAATGTGCTGTTGGAGCGGATCGATTTTGGGCAGACCAAGACCTTCCACCTGGACCCGAAGCTCGTGAAGAAGAATCGGCCCACATGCCACATGGTATACTTTGTCAAAGACCTGATCGATGGCTCAGCGAAGGATCGATCTTCGCGCAAGAATAGGTGCGACCTGCTGCCCGTTCTCGTCATGGCTGCCCGCATCCATTCTTGTGATGTGTCAGCTTCCAAGGGTACAACGAACGATGCCTCCCAGGAGGACGACACGCTTCAGTTCTTGCTCATTTGGCTCTGCAGCTTCAATCTTACCAACGTCTGCGTGGTGGGTACGCTTTCCGTAGAGGCCACATGCGCCGATGTGGCGGACAGCCTGATGGTGCGTACCGCTCGGGCCTATGACATACAGGCGCCTCAGGACATGCGAACCATCTACCGCAGTCCCTCCACCATGATCATGCCCTACGCCTTGGTCCGCCGCATCACCCAGAGGGGCAACCGCTCGCTCACCGTCAGGGTGAAGATTGTATAGACAATCACTTAAGGGTTTCCCTATTCCTATTTAATCCGAAATGTTAATGTTTCTAAGGTTTTATAAGGTTGAGTTTCGAACCTTCAAATGTGACTTCAAAAATAAACAATCTGCTAAATATCTACATCCGACTCAAAATTGAACAAGTTTTATCGTCTGTCGCCCATTGAATGCCATTGCCGGGCCCCGCCAAGAATCCTTTTTTGAATAAAATCTAGTCAGTTTCAGTAGATATCAGGAATATATGCCTACTGGTGAAGGCATCATATCATATTCTACATGATTCGTACATACATTCTACACAAAACCAGCCCCAAAAGTGTGCCCCACAAATTGTGTGATGGAAGAGCCAGAAAGCCAGCGTTGCCGCTGGTTATCATGAAATTCGTGAGAGATTTGCCTTGTTTGTTTGGCTATATCTTGCCTATGGCCTGATCTGGGCGTGGCATGCCTTTTCGTGATGGGGAGAGTCCTGCCAACCGACGGTCCGTCTATTGCATGATTAAAAAACAAAGATCCATTGATCCCTGTGAAGGTGAAAAGTATCTCGATTTTAGTTAGGTCAAGGACAAGGATTTTGATGGAGCGGACGAAGGAAGCACCTTGAGACATAATGGTTCCCAATCTAATCGATTGTCATCACTCGCCAATTGATTGACTTTTTCGCCTCCACATCACTCAGTCGCTCATCTGACATCGGAGAAAAACATAAAAAATTGTATATAAAATTGAAAGTCTTGCTCGTATATCATTCCTAGTGCCTCAGTGTGGGTGGATTGCAATTGATGATGATGCGAGAGCGTCTCCAGGTCTCCCTCGTTGTCCCTCTCTGTCACTCTCTGTCCCTCTCTGTCTAGATTGTGTAGTAGAACGATTGTGATTAATGGAGACAGCGTCATTGAACGCGATCCGGCGCTTCGTATGCACAATGATCCCCGCCACCTCATGATGTCATTCGCGAGCGATTGAATGTTGAATGGCATTTGCCAAACGATGGCTCGATTCGCGTGTCGTGGCGTGGCGTGCCGTGGCGTGGCGCCCCCTCGCTTCCATTCACTAGAGAACAGTGTCAAGTGAGAGTTTGTGCATGTGTGTGTGTGTGAGTGTGTGTTTGTGGCTGCTGCGGCAGGCGGAAATAATGGCTTAATGAGACAAATGACGCGACTCTGACACATCTGACAGCTTCTAAATACGTGTGAAATAGTCGTGAAATTGATGCTCAATTTTGGACAGCATACACATGTACTTATCATACATATTGCAGCCAAGCCAATGTCACACATATGACACTTTCAGCGAGTGCTGACGGAATGTTTATCCCACAGAAGAATAACTGTAACAAAGACTCTCTCCACTGCCCAAACTGCCCAAACCCTGTGGAGCTGTCACTTCTGGGGCTTCCATTTTGAAGTGAACTTTTGTGGTTCCCCTCCCCCATGCCACATATGTAGTGTTTGGTTTCTGGTCTGTCTGCGTTCAAAAATAGCCCGGTTTCCACCAAGCATGCCAAAATCTGTTTGTCTGCTCGTTAACGAGTCTTCAGACTGCCAGGCATTCGAGTATTTTGGCACGGAATAAAAACATGGGGCGAGGGAGAACAAGTTTCCGAATTTGTACTCTCAAGATCTCGGATCCTCTGACATTAGCTAGATATTAAATATACACTTGGATAAGGTATCAATTTGAATTGAATTCTTAGATGAGAAGTCCAGAGAGTCCAGACTCCGCGTTCATCAGCGATCAGTGAAGTATCGGATTGATCAATGAATGATGCATACCTTACTTATCATATGGAGCGGAATATTTGTAGGCCAAAATTGTATTATAAAGATCACTGATTGCTGACCATCGCAGAGTTCTTTGCAACTTCTTTTATATGGCTTTAATATTGGATTACATTATTCGTTTGTTGTTGGATTCAATCGTGAAAAGTTCTTAGATGGCTTTCGCATCTTAAAGAGTTTTTCACAGCATTTCTTTTGGTGGTTCATAATACAATTAGAGTGCACTAGTCACTTGATAAATGTTTCTATTCTATGTGATTCATCAAACAATGCTGCAATTTCTATAAATAATTTGGATAATTGTGCAAAAAATTGCAAATATTGCAACGTATTCGATCAATCAAAGAGATGATTCGCTTCACACTTCCGTTTGGCATTTCCCTTTGCTCTGCTCTGGTCTGGTCTGGTCTGCTGCACTTGACTTTTTATTGTGGCTTGTGCATTTTTCCCCTATTGCAGCTGCACTTTATTAATAGTGCACTTATGACCATTTGCCCGAAAGTGGCCCAGTGACATCAGTTGCTGGGGATCGGCTCTATCATACTCGTATGTATGTATATATAGCCATACAAATTGAGCGAAAGGCTCAAGTATTTTCGAGTATGTTTTTTCATGAGATCAGCGTTTGTTGTTAATCACGAGGGAAATGGCTTCAATTTCATTTGGGAAATGTTTGCTTTAAAGCCAATAGTCGTTCGAGCTCATACATACATATACATATACTTGTATGTACATAGATGTGCAATGTTTGCCACATTTTGTGGCCTGTTTGTAGCTGTGTTCTAATTGAAATGGACCACAAAATTACGCTGGCCGCATGCCGCATGCCGCCAACTTCAAAGTTGGTCGCTTCTGATTGATGGTTATGATTGATGGAAGCCTTACCCAATCCTCAGTCTGCAATTCTTATTTCATTTAATTCTTTGCCCGCAGGCAAGTTTTTTTGCTTTAAGTTGTTCCTTCATCTTTTTGTTTGTTTTTTGTTGTTGTTTGTGGTTTGTTTTGCGCTCCAATTTGAAACAATTGAACTTTGTCCCCAGAAGAAGAATTCTCTGGCTTGGTCTCTGCTCGACTCTCACTCGCAACTCTCTCTGTCAGTATCTGTACTCTGCATAATTTGCATAAAATATGTATTGGCATATCCAAAGTCCAAAAGAGTGGACACAAAGGGACGCGTGTGTTTTCATTTGCCTTTTTGCATTCTGCATTTTGCATTTTCCAGTTGCAGTTCCAGTTCCAGTTTGGGCAAAATCTTCTTCATTTCCATAAGGCAAACATGGGAAGCATACTCGTACTCGTAAAATTAAATATGCATAGAAATTGGCGATGGCGATGGCGATGGCAACTTGGCCGCCTTGCAACAGTCTGAGATGGGAAGAGCTTGTGGTTGCTCTGGCCGAATTCCGCTTTACTTTTTGTGGCTGTAATTGTTGCCACAAGAGCCACTGGAGCAGTGACAGGGGCACCCACAATGTGTGTTGTCATTGACATGGATGGTCTCGTCGTGGTTCGTGTCTGCAGCTCAAATGCGTTTTGCATAACATTAAAGCCGCTTTAAGCCAAATGGAATTTCGCAAGTGCAAGTATTTTTCGCAAATTAAATTTCACTCTTCGCATCAGCACATGATTGCGCTGGCAGTGGCAGTGGCAGAGATTAGCTACGTACCAAAGCAAACTTGCATGCCACTCAATGACCATCATCGTGACTTGGATATTAGAAAACAAAGATCTAGTTTCGCCAGAGCCCAGGACGTCATGAATAGAACAGGGACCCGGAAGTACTTGTATGGAAATGAAGGAGGGGCACACACACACACACACACACACACACATAGTGTGGTGAATGGTAGTTTTTGAATACGTGTTCCATTAAATCAAAGCCGCGTTTAAAGCCAAATAAAATGTGGCAGAGAAATGTCAATTTGAATTTCACTCTTTGCTGAGCATGGTTACAGGGAGGGGGAGATGGGGCATTGCTAGTGGCAGTGGCAGTGGCACGGGCAGGCATGTACGACGCGTATACGTGATATTTGAAATTGACAAAGCGAAACATTTTTGATCAATTTCTATGCAATTACTTAGCATTGAGCCAGGGCCGCGTTTCTGCGAATTAGACAAAAATTTGATTAATTAGCCAAAGCAAGCGGAATGTGCATCATTTATCATTTCAATGGCTATATGAATGGATGGATGGATTATACATATGCCTGGGGATAGGTTTATGGCCCATATCCATCGATGGCTCTGCAAATTGTGCATGAATTATGGGCTCCACAGAACACATACATATGTAGAGTGATAGTTTTCAGCAATAAAAATGAAGAGATGAAAACGAATTCCAAACAAACGAATATTGTCCGGATTAGTCATGCCTGATATGTAGATGCGATTGGGCCATATGCCGTTGAAAATGTACAGGTGAATCAGCAATGAGAGAATAGATTACGAATACCAGTACTTACATGCATATCGATAAGAAAAAAAGACTTACAGGTTACAGGTTCCATCTGATGATTCAGATGGATTTCTCAGATGAGTCAGAGAAGTTTTCACTTTGGGGGCTCTTCTCTGCCTAAGTTCTGCATAGTATGTACAACACTTCTATGGGAATCGAATCTCCCTCTCTCTGGAGGCAAATGATGCTCCCTAATTGTACTTGAACTTGATGTTAAGTGACAGCAATTGGTATATCTCAATTTCGTTTGTGAATATTTGGGTCAATTCGTACATTTTTAGCTGGAAACATTTGTGTGGAATGCAAAACAAGTGAATAATACGAGTAAAACTAATTAATATATGCCGCACTTTGGACCATTTATCAATGGCTGTTTTGTAATAGGTATTTAAATAATTTGAATATTCATGAGGCCGCAGAAAAAGCCCGGCCAGTGGCTGGAAACAATTTGTTTGCCGTTCGAGCATAAAGATATTGAAAATCGATTAGTGTAGAGCGAACAGGAAAATCCACAAAATGGAAGTGACACTGCCAGACACTCGGACAGGCACCCCTCTAGACCGGCATCATCATCATCATCGATTGCCCCCACCCTGTAAACGGTTGGCCAAGAGGGAGCGCATAATTCTTGATTGGTGGCCTTAAGCGGCTGCCACACGCACCGCACGGACTAATCATCAATGACAAAGTTTCTGCACCGCCAGTGGCAGGTTGCAGGCTGCTATGCCACTGACCACCATCACTTCTGGCCAAAACACTCAACAAGTTGTCTTCAATTAGCGCCAATCGCGGCACAACAACGAAAAGCAATTAAGTGACGTTCGATGCTCGATGCTCGATGCTCGATACTCGAGGAGAAGGCCTGGACTGGACAGCCTGGACAGGCCACCCGGCGTGCTGGGTGGTTCGCTCGTTCTGCCAAGGCTTATCAAATATTTTTTTAATTGAAATTTATTATTAAAAGTATTCCAAACTTGGCTATCATCGTTTGCTATATTCCTGCGAGTGTATGGGTATTTGCATAATTGCAAACACGTTAAATGACTGGATTTTTGTTTTGGTATGGGTAGGGTAGGGTAGGGTAGGGTAGGGGTATTCATCATCAATTCATTCACTCTCCATTCACTCTCGCAGATTTGCATAGTGAGTAATGCACTGCAAATCGAGTGATGTGACTCAGCGGAGTGCTGGTGGCGGCCTTCAATTCCTGGCCAACGAGCCCCCACCCGGACCTTAACTAGATCGCTAATAAAGCGAATCAACACGCACTCGTAGCGATCCATGGAGCAAGTGCAACTGTGCAGGCATTCCATTCCATTCCGTTTCCCTTTGCATATCCAATTCGTGTATTCGTGTATTCGTCTATATTTTATGATCGTTTTCGGGACTGTTCTGTTTCTTTCCTACATATAGCATTCGATTTGATCCGAATTTGTGCTCTTATTAGTGGAGCATAGCCAGACGCAGTCGTAGCACTGACACATGTTGCGTTTCGTGTGGATAAAGTCAGGGTATGTGCGAAAAATGGATAGCATTTGGCCACATGTGGCAACTACATACATTGTACATTGTACACACTCATGTATATCAGAGGGGCAGGCTTCTGGAATCATTTGTCTGGTCTGGCCTGCCATAATTCGTACAAAACTTGTCGAGAATCCAAGTCGAATTATAATAGTTTTTTGCCCATCTGAAAGATGCCAACAATTAATCTTTCAACAGCCATGATCGTACGGGGATATTTATCCATATTTGAAGAGTTTTCCCCTTGCTGATATCACTCAAAATTAAAGTTATTTTTAATCATTTACACGGCGAGATACATACATATGTACATATGTACCACGTGCCAGGGCTTGCCCTCTTGCTGGGTCAATGTCGTGCTATAAATGGAGCCCCATTGGACGCCATTGGGCGATTGGGATTCCCCGCCTTTTCGCCAGCTGAACAAAATCTTTAAATTGCCATAAATTACAAGAATGCGAGACATTATATTTGATACGGCTGCCACGATGCCACGATGCCACAATGTTGCGCAAACTCGCACCAGTGTCAAGTGCAGAGTGCGATCGAAGAATAGAATTAATGGGTCTGCCCTTTTTGATGGTTCAAAATTGTTCGAGTCTAACATAAATCATTGCCAGAACAAAACGATTGACCTTCTCCCATTTAAGAATATCACTTTGATTCGTATGTTTAGGGTGTTAACTGGGGGGGTCTGCTCCGGTCGGGTGATTGTTTGGAAAACTATGGATACGTAAATCATGTAATGCTGATGTTTATGCACAAATTTCTGCGTGCCAGATTCTGCCCCAGATGTTGGCAGCGAGGCGCCACCCACTCAATGCCAATGTCCAGAGCAGATGGTGGGGCCACTAGCCACTGGCCACTGGCTGTGGGCAGTGGGATTCTATTTTCATTCGGATGTCATCTTTATTTTTAGCCCGCATGGATCCGCCCAGAGCGAGTATTATCTGTTTCATAAATTCCATACGTTTTCATTGGATTGGATTTAATTTTGCAGCATATCTGCAAATGCAAAGTGATTGCCCCCCCATTCGAAATAATTTGTAAGATCATTCGCTTTTGTTTATAATTTGTTTATGGAATGGCCCGCTTATTTCCTCAATTTATTCCCGAATTTCATTCTCCACATTGTATGCTCCACTGTAAACAACATTCGCAATTGTTTATTCCGCCCAAAAGTGCAACATATTAAATAATAAACTGCTAAAAACACTCGACGCACTCTGTGCTGTTGCCCCTTGGCTTCGAACACTTCAATGTCTGTGTCAATAAATCCGAATGGTAGCGGGTGGGGGGTAACACGGGGGAAAGGGGAAATGGGAAATGGGTCAGGCGCGCACAAGCAGTGAAAATTTGGTGTCGTTCTGCAACACTTTGTTGCAGCCTTTGTTGTTGCTTGCACTTGGGCGCAATGTATACATATCTGTTACATTTTATCGGCTCCCCACCGAGCAACAAGTTTCTCAAAGCTCGAAAGCTCTTTGATTTACGGTTGAGGTCCTGCTGGAAAGCTTTCGATCATTTTGGTCACACTTGAACTTGCTTTTATTTCGACTATATTCGTATTTTCAGACAAGTTTTCGGGGAAAGACTACTAATCATTTGAGCTAAATTTAAAAGAAACAACTACGGGTGATTAATCTGCGGGCTGGGCCACAGGAGTACACACCCAAATACATAATTGTTTATACAAAATATGGGCAGCAGACGTTGCAGATTGCGTCATTTGTTTGCATTGAATGTGGTCAAGATATTCTGATGATTTTCTGTTGCGCTCTTTGCACCATTTTTCCGTTGACTAAGCCGCAAAAAGTAAACAATTTTGCTGGCAACATTTGCTGTGTTGAGCAACACACACACACACGCACGCACGCACAAAAAACGAACCCGAACACATGGAATCTGTGTGTTGTTATTTGAAACATAAATTTGTAGTTGAAGACGCGACGAGGAGACAGGGCGCACCCGCTGCGGCGGGCCATAAATTAAGTAGGCCAGAGACCCGATCTCTGATCTCATGCTAAAAATCAGTGGCCATAAATTTAAATGTGTTTATAAATAAGCAGAGCAGTGCAAAACTAAGTCAATAAATTTGCCAATTAAAATAGTGCAAAATCTGATACTCGCAAGGAAAAACTCCAATTTGAATAAAAACTGTTTGAAACACGCGCCAAACAACGGGGAACATGTTGCAGCAACAAATGCGGTGAAAACATGTGCCCGCCCGACTCTTGAGCCGGCAATTTGCACAGAGAGAGCCACAAGCCATATGTTTCTCTTTCCGGCAGCAGCATCATCATCATCACAAGCAGCACATAGACAGGCAGACAGAGAGTGAGAGAGAGAGAGAGAGAGAGAGAGAGAGAGAGAGTAAGAGGGCTCCACGTTGTGCCGGCCGCTTGCCGCTTTGGCGCTAGCAAGTTTTGCCATCCAACATCCAACGGTTAGTCGCGATTTTACCCTCGTGGAGAACGCGCGCGTTTCCATACGAATAGAGCTTCTAAGAAAACTCCTCACCGAATTTCCGTTAGAAATACAATTGGCCAAAAACGAAACTTCTGCTAACCGAACTGAACCGAACCAACAACAAGTGCACTCCCTCCATATTCTCCATTGTGCCCTCCACTGAGGAGTGTGAGTGTGGTCTTGTCTTGGCAAAAGTGCAGGTGAAAATTTCACTCGTGCCGGCTACCTATCTTCCCGCCGCTCCCGAGGAAGCCAATTTCCCCCGCTCCCAGCCAATCTGTGCTAATTGGCTTGATTTGGCCAAAATAAATATCAAGTTTCAATATTTGCCGTGGGCCCGCGAATTGTCTCGCCCAGAAGTCACTCAAAACAGTCAGCCAGCCAGCCAGCCAGTCAGTCAGTCAGTCAGTCAGTCAGTCTGTCAGTCGGCCAGAGAGTCGTCGTCGCGGCAACATCACTTTTTTTTTTGGCCATCGGTCTATTGAGGTCTTTGAATGTGAAGGAAGCAGTGTGAAAAGCGGGCCGAAATAAAAAGACGAGCAAAGACGGAGCATTCTGCATATTTGCATTTGAAATTGTTTGCACACTTGGGAGCCTAAGAGCCGAAACATCGAAGGTGAGTTTTGGTTTTGGAGTATGGTATGCGACACCTTTGGAAACCGAGAGTGTACTAAATATAATATAATAAATGTGTTTACTTGTTTTTTGGAGTGTGTGAAAGCCCAAGTGAAAGCCAAACAGAAATTTTGTGGGTGATCAAATAAAACAATTATTGTTCCAAGAAGTTCAAATATTAAACGTATTTTAATTGAAATTTATTTGTGACAAACACAAATTAATAAACTATTATAAACCATCTACGATCTGTGCATATGGCTTAGCATTTAATTGAGTTACAATTTCAAAGAAGTCCTGGAATTTCCTGGATTTCCTGCTGCGATCTTTAGATATTCCATGAGTTATTTGCACAATATATTACGGGTAGATCTCTCCTCCAACCGTCTAAATTTACTTTGGATCTGAAATTGTAAAATGTTCTTAATGCCTAGAGATTTTGTCCTAGATTTTTTGTTTGTTCATTTCCTTTTGATGCATAAATTATTCCATTCTCGGGTCCGAGTTTCAGTTCGCGTTGTATTCCATTACATTCGGCTGGCAGAATTCTAATTAAGTGCTGGGACCTGCCCCAATGCTGTTGCCACACCCCGTTCCGCACACCCATCCCCCTAAACCCTAAACCCTATTCCCTATTCCCTATCGATGGTGACCCCTTGATTGCCACTTGGTTGCTGTCTCTGCTGCTCTGCTGCTTTGCTGCTCTGCTGCTCTGCTGCTTTGCTGCTCTGATGTTTTTTATTGCCTTTGCTGCTCCTGTTCCTTTGCTCTGCTCCGCTTTTGTTGGAATTGTTAACAAAACTGTAGATTTATGTAGTAGATTAGCTCGTCAACACAAAGGGCAGTGCCAAAGGGCATGGGGACATGCTCTTCAATGGGCCAAATCCGATTATTAATGAGCTGTCAGTGGGGCAGAGGCAGAGGCAGAGCGTATGGAATGGAAGAGGAGCTTCCGCCAGATGACACAACAACCGTCGGAGGAGAATGAGAAGCAGAAGGAGAAGGAGAAGGAAGGCTAAGCTCTGTCCAACTCTGGCTTACGCTTTCGGCCATCAGTTAACGTTAATGTGGCAGCGTCACCGGTGCACTGCTGGGGTGCTCGCTAAATGTCCTTGCCACACTTTTGTCAATCACAAGTCGCGCTTTTTTTCGCCGGCCGTGCGATTGCATTTCATATTCATAAGCCGCCACTCTGGACTCTGAACGAGTGAATGAATGAGTGACTGAGTGACTGAGTGACTGAGTGTGACTAAACCGACAACATCCACGACAGCAAAGTATAAACGTTAAAATCGATTTGTTGTTGGGACTATGTTGGAGGGGAGTATGGGAGGGGGAGTTTAGGATAGATGGGACAGGCAGCGAGGGGCAGTTCCAAGTCTCGCAGTGACCTTCAACGGCGGCAGGCTCCTCCGACGCGGAGCGAGAGATTTTAGCCAAATGCACGAAACGCTTTTTCGAGGGTCATAAATAAAACACGATAGGAATGCTGGCTTTTGAGGGTCGCAGCTTGTGGATACCCTTACAAAATTGATCATAAATACATATGTATATATGTACATAATAGATACAAAATAGAGTCTAGAATACAGTCTTCGAATGTGTTTACATTCCAAGCTATTCCAAGTTTTAGTCGTTTATTCCAATGATGGCTCCTCCTTCTGTTCCTTCTTTTCGCAATCAAAGTACCCTCGTCAAGGGTATCCAAAAAGCAAACCAAATGGACCCTGAATCTGTCCACTCGCGTCTGGCCCGCCTCTGACCCTCCCTCCAATTCGCATCCACTCCATTCAGGTGCTCGACATGGCGCATATTTTTAGACATTTAGCAGAAACCACTAAAAATACATTTCTTTATTCAGTAAAAAGGAAAAGATACTTGTATCCCTCCCAAAAAAAAAAACGAAGCATGATAAAAAAAGAGGAAAACAAAAGAGGGAAGGGAAGGGAGGGGAGGGGGATGGGCGGGATGGGGGAACGGGCCCTGCATTCAGGAGAAATATCATAAAAATGCCGAAATGCAGAAAAAGAAACCGAAATACAAGAAAATAGACATTAGCCAGAGAGGGGCACAAAAGCAGATTGAGTGAGTCTCGCACTGGCGGCTACCCTGGAATATGCGAATGATCACTTTGATGTTGGATCTATTCAAATAAATTCAAGAGCCATAAAAACCCATGTTGAGAGATTTTTTAATCTAATCTAAGCTTTCCAAAAAATATCTGCAAAATTAATTAAACATTTCTTATGCAAATGTTTGTGCCTCCTCTGCGGCAGAGATCTCCCAAGCCTCCTTGGGAGCGCATAATGCTCTCTTCGTGAGCATAAAACAAAATTAAGAAAAAAGGCAGAAAGACAAAATGATAAACTTCTATGTGTGTGTGTGTGTGTGTGTGTGTGTGAAGGGATGTGAGAATGCGAGACAGAGAGGAAAAAAAAAATACAACAACAGCAGAAAATGACACACACACAAAAAAAGGGAAGGAAAAAAGCATTTTGGCAAAAGCATAAAAATAAAAATGAAATAAAATAGCATAAAAAATGCAACAGTTCTGTGCGATAAGCAAGAAGATGGAGAGAGAGGTAGGTAGGAGCAGAAGCATGTAAGAGGAGAAGCAGCAAAAAAGTGTAGAGGAAGAAGTGGAGGTGGAAGATGTGGCAGAACGAAACAGGAATGAAGCAAGCGGCAGGAGTAGACGAATCTGAATTAGAAGCTATAGAAGATACAACCATACATACATATGTATACGGTACATATGGTAGAAGAATAACAGAAAGAAGAACCAGCAATCGTGAGAGCCGGAGAAAGAGGGAGAAAGAGAAAGGAAAAGAATATGCTGCAGGTCGAGCGGAAGGCCAAGCTGTGTAAAGGTGAAGGTGGCAAAACAAATTACTTAATTAGAGTGCATTAACTAGCTAATGTACTAATTTCAGCAAGGTGCCCTTCTTATACGCTATGGCATTCACGCTCTGCCGAAATCCCCAATTTTCGCCTTACCTTATCCTTGAGAACACCTTGCATTTCGAGTAGATTTGCAGCCACACACACACACACATCCACAGAAGCTCTTTTACACTTGGATACTTTGCCGAATTTTAAATGAGTCAGAAAGGGGGGAGGGGGGGGGGGAGGGGAGATCCAAAGCAGACCCCAATAAATGTCCAGTTGTCCAGCCCCGGCTTTGGACTCTGCTCTCCTGCCTTCTTTTGGCCAGAAGGAGTCGGGTTCTTTCTCGACACTTGGCACGGTTTTAATGCCTTTTGCCAAGGTTAACACGCACACGAACACAAACACACGTGCAGAAGCACACACACACACACACACACACACACACGCACAGCCAAAGCCAAAGCCAAAGACATCAGAAATACTCGTAGAAATGAAGAAATACAAATTGTATAAAAAGAAGCAGCATTTAAGGGTAAGGGGTGGGTAAATGTGCCACAAAGATAAAAGCGTAAATAGAAGCGAGGCACGAAAATTCTTTTCGAAATTACCAACTGAAGAGGCTCAAGGGGGGTGGGGGGCAGTGGCAACAGCGACAGGGTCGTATCTCTCTTTATCTGAGAAGGAGATTCTATTGAAAGTGCGAATGGGCACGCCAACCTACACACATACACACACACACACACACGCGTACATGTGCATGTGCATGTGTGTGTGTGGGGTTGGGGTTGGGCAGGGTATCTGCTCTTAAGCCCTGCCCCAATGTCCAGAGTTCGTGTGCGCCGTGAGGAAAAGTTGTCACCATGCCATCACCATCACCATCACCACTACCTTTACCGTTCTCCCTCTCTCTCTCTCTCGCTTTAACTTTCTCCTCAACCTTTCGCATGGCATCTCCCTCTCCATTTATCCCTCTCTCCGCGTGCGGCTATCTCCCTTCCAGTGGCTGACTGTTTGCGTGTGTGTAATGAATTTAAAGTTTGCTCCCGCTTACATTTTTCATACGCTGGAAAATTGTTATGGTTTTTGTACCGCAAGCCACCCACACCCACACCCACATCCACATCCACTCGCCCCAACGGAGGCCCCACTCTCTTCGCACCTGTGCCACATGCCATCTCCCCCATTCCTGCCCCATTCCAGCCCCATTCCTGCCCCATTCCTACCCCATCTCTTTCCTACCTTCCATTAAGTGGGTGTCGTGTGTGTGTTAGCTTTTGTCCTTGTTATCCACACGAGACATGATTATTAATTTGCAATTTCCGCTAATTGCATGAGAGTCAGGCGACTCCCCTCCCACCCGGCCACACCCCCGCTTTCACCCACTCGGAGATCGTTTTGAAACTTATTTTCCAACAAAGTTGAGCCACATTCCCGCACGATGTACATTCTACTACATTCTACAGACTGGTGCAAACAGATAAGACCCGATTAGATTAGCGGTCAACGGTTAGACATAAAAAACAAAAAAAAACAAAAAAAACCAAAAACAAACAAACAAACATAGTCTTCCCAGTCCAGCCCTCAGTCTCAGTCTCAGCCTCAGCCTCGGCCCCCTCCAGCTCAAGGCCTCCCTTCGCCTCTCAGTGCACTGAGGCTGCCCCACTTATGAGATTGTTATGGCTAAAAGGAATCTCTGGAAATCGCCTGGAATTTGCGCATTTTTATGCCCTCCTTGCCACTTGACTTTTCACTTTAGCCCGGGAAAACTAAAGTATTTTGGGAAATCAAATCGCACTGAGTATTTCTATAATTAGTTTTTCGTGGAACTAGCCGTAGAAAAGTTTAGGTACAGCCGGGAAATACCCTATAAGAATGGTTTTGGATAGGGCATAGGATTCTTAAAATGTTCTCTTTAATTGTGTGACAATTTGCGATTTAATATATTGAAAACAAAACTTGCTTTATGGAAACTGTGAGCCATCGAAGCTGTTTCGGTTCTCTCCCCAGCTTCCTAGCAAATCTTAACTAACCTTCATTTATCTCACTTGACGATGATCATCCATTCATTATGAATTTTTAATGCCGCCATTACATGAGAGCCTCTCAAATTTGAATATTTATTTTGTGGCAAATTATAGGCCATATATTGTAATAAAAATCAATTTGAAAACAAACGGCCTGCCATTAAGATAGGAGGGGGGAGAGGGCTCTGAGAGACTGGGTTGGGGATTGAATTGGGGATTGGATTGGCTTGGATTGGCTTGGCTTGGCTTGGCCAGATGATGAGGCGATGAGTAGAGACATTGGCGCTTGCCGGAGCCGACGCTGACACTGACACTGAATGTCGATGTCGATGCATTACAAATTGTTGACATTAGCGGGGAAACGACGCCCAGACGGCGTCGTCGATAGCTTTATAGCAGCATCGAACCGATCCGAACCGAAGCAGAGCAGAGCCCAGCGACTGCTCAGAATGTTGTAAACATATTCGACTGCATTCTATATTCCATTTCTATATGTTGTGTATGTTTATCAATCGCCAGCAATCTAGCCGGGAATCTAGCAATCGAATTGCTTTTGGCATTTGGCCTGCCCCTGCCCCTGCCCCTGCCCCTGCCTCGGTGCTGCAGCTTTATTTCCTGCATATTTAATACGGGTGGAAGGGCAAAGGTAGGCTGACAGGACAGCGTCCTTGACCCAAGGCCCATTCTACGGCGCGTCAGCGCTACAAGTTTTACTCTTTCAGCTTTTTGTGTGGGCTGTAGGCGGCGGCATTGCGCATACGCCCCGTTGCTCAGACTTTGTTCAAACAAAGCCAGAACACAGGCAGTGGCAGTGGCAGTGGCAGTAGCAGCAGGAGTTATCCTTTTATTATTCCATTAAATATTTTCCTTTTGAAGCTGCAGCAAAGGCATAACCCTAATTAAGTCGATGTTTGGCTTTCCAGCTGCGCTTTTGTTGGGCCCCCCTCGAATCTGGGGCTTTGCTTTTGCTCTGCTCTGTGGGGTGTACTGCAGCACCTAGTGGCATGAGAGCACACGCAACGGAACACGCACACGCCCATAGCTGGTTTAGGAGAACTCTCCTAACCGAATAACCACAGCAGCAAACTGACCTCAGAACAGCCTCCGCTCCGCTCCACTCCGCTCCACTCCTCTCCACACTTTGGCCACCGCTTGACAGTTTCCATCGATCGGCAAATTGTTTTCTTTTCTGCGGTTTTTACTCTTAATTATGCCCCGCCCCGCCCCGTCTCGCCCCGGGAATTACCGCGCTTTTAAGCACTGTAGCATACAATATATCTTCTTCGTTTTTGATGGTTTGGTTCGGTTTGGTCTGCTTCGGTGAGTCCGGTTGCCCGCTCGTTAGATTTCGCTGACTTTGACATTTGAGTTTTGCTTGGATTTTTTGATGAGTCGGCGTCGTCGTCGGCGTCGTCGTCGGCGTCGTCGTCGGCGTCGTCGTCTGTGTCTCCGTTCAGTTCGGTTCGGTTATGTTCAGACTGTCGCGAATTGGTGGTTCATTAAACTGAAGTGTCATTCTGGGAAGTGTTTCTGTTTCTCTCTCTCTCTCTCTCTTTTTTGTATTTTTTTTTTATCACTTTTACAGTAAGGGAGCAAAGTCCAAAGTTGTGGAAATATGTTGTAACAGCGAAGGGGTATGCATGATTTGTGTAATTTTCAAGAATTGTTCCAGAGAAGTGCTGAAAAATAAACTTCAGGGGGAATAGCTACACAGAGAGAAATACTTTGGAGAACAGTCCGATGATATCTACATTTTTATAGTTGAATCGATGACCATATCCCTAAGAATTTATTCCTACCCATATTTCGGAAACCATTTTGCATAACTTGGAATTAGCCGGGGCTTAGGGGCCTCGACTTGGTGTGAATTACATCATAATCGGCTCGTTCGCACACCTTTGAAGAGCATTAAACCCCAGTCGGGGCCCATAACAAATCGAAAAACTTTCAAATTGCGAACATAAAATCTGTTTTTATGGCTTCCCCCCTTCCCCATCCCACACCGCAGTCGAATCGAATCGAATCGAAGCGGTGAGATATGCCACATGGCATCATTATAATTGCGCAGACACATGCCGAAAAGAAAGCGACGCTACATGCAAAAATGTTTGTCAAGAACAATATGTTGAAGCCATATAAAATATGTTTTGGGTGCGTTGACGCCAGGCACAGGGTCTCAAGGGGGGAGAAAGACAGAGACAGACAGAGACAGACAGAGAGAGAGAGAGAGAAAAAGGAACCACACGCTCAAAATGCCAATTAGGTTGGACGCCAAGGTCTCAAGTGCCACAAAAGAACAAAAAAAAAAGACTCGAAAAAAACTTTCAAGTTTATTATGCGTTCGGAATGCGAAATATACAAGATCATGTTGCCAGAACAAACAGAACTGTAACGCGAATTGCCTGGAACCGATCCCCAGGTTCCCTGCTCTCCCTCCCCTCTAGAATCAGCAAGCAACCCCCTTATCATAAGCGATCGTGCCCAATGCTCAAGAAATCAAATAAATTATGTGGTCAGCCCGGCGAACGATAAAAAGCGATAAAACTTAAAGAAAACAGAGCCCAAAAACACATTGTTGCCTTATGGGCTTTCATGTTGGATTAATTTCTGGCGACACAGAACAGAGGCGGCAGCGGCAGAGGCAGCGGCAGAGGCAGCGGCAGAGGCAGAGCCACAGTCCAAGAAGTTAACCAAAAAGTTGTCGCCGGGTTTCTCTTTGAGCCTTTTGCGTTCTGCCTCGCCCTCTTTCGTCATTTTGCAGATCTTTTCAGAGGTAGTATATCATTTTTGGTAGGCTTCGCATTGATTTAATCACACAAACACGTTTGCCCTGCGAGGTGTCAAACTATTTTTCTAATTAACCCAATCTGGTGGCAGGGAAGTGGCCATAAAGTCGGTCTTAAACCTGTACAAAATTAATCAACTTTGCTTATTTAATGTTGGCCTGGCCACTTGATGAATTTGGCTCCCCCCCCCCCCCGGAATTAATGATGTAATACATTAGGATGGGCCTCGTCTAGGGTGGGCCTCATTATAAATTCTATTGCGTCAGCAAACGAACACGGCCGTAAATATGCTAAAATGATGGCAAAGACCGCGCTGACACGGTCTCGATGAAGATGAAGATGATGATGCTGATAGGACCCGAACACAATTGGTCCATCCTCAGTTAACCTGATAAACTTCAAGAGATATAGATACAGATACAGATACAGATTCCAAGAAGCGTTCTCATTTCCGTCAACCGATAAGATAACCGATAAGAACCAACCCCAAGTCTCAAGTCGTATCTAGATATAGATGTTATCTTTCGTCTTGAGGGCCTCTTATCAGAGCGGAAACTTTAAGGTCAAAATGGTTCTCAATTTAATAACCTGGAAATGGTGAGATAATTATTCGCAAATGAGGATCTTAGAATTTATGAAAATGAAAAGAAATATGCAACCATTCATTCAATATTGAATACATTTCCGCCAGCACTCGACAAAATGTTCCAACTCCCTACAATTTCTCTCTCCCTCTCTCCCTCTCTCTCTCTCCCTATCCCTCTCTGTCTGTCTCTTTGTGGGACCTTAACGGCTCGGCTCCTCTTGACATGTGAAATTAATGTGCATTTAATATGTTTTCAATTTCAATGAAAATACCAAAAATGTGGCGAAAAATTTCCGGCATAAATTGGCGCCGGTTTTTCACTCGCATAGGCACATAAATCTTTTCCAGTCGCTGCTGCCACCCCCCAACGCCTGTGGCGGTGGCATCCACAACAGCCACAAAAGCCGTCCGCTGTTTATGCAAATTGCAAACAATCCAAGGATCCTCATTTCCCCCTCGAGTATGGCAAATGGAATTCATATTTGTGGCCTGTTTGTTCCTGTTTTTTTTTGCTTTTGCCTTTGCTTTTTCGGTTGCCAATTCGAATTTTGGTCAATGATTTAATGGTAAATTGATTTTCATCTAATAGTATTTATAATATGTTTAATTTGGAATGTGATATTACGCATCTGCTGCGGGGAGAGTTAATTGAATCCAGCATTCGCTTCATTCAGGCAGGTGCATGCACAGGCAGGCGGCAGGCGGCAGGTGGCAGGTGGTCGTCGGGCAACAGAAGGTTGCATCAAAATGCCAGCGGCTGCATTGGCATTTTTAATGCAATTTCACTTGCAACAAACCCTGCCGCCTGACATAGCTCCATGCATATGTTAGTGTATGTTAGTATCTATGTGTGTGTGTGTGTGTGTATGTGTGTGTGTGTAGAAAAAGTTCACGAAACATTCTCAAGTAGAAGCGTGGCAGAAAGGAAATGCGAAATTGTTGCAAGCAAGAGCGGAGGCAAAAAAAGATTGAAATATGTGCACGGAGCAAGAAAAAAATGTGTAGTGCCCCCAACCCCCCAACCCCCCCATCCTGCTACTCTCTCACACACACACACACACTCCTCTCCCTGCTCGCTCCTCCATTTGTCGCTTTTGTTGTGCATTTATTTTTGTTAGTTTTCATTTTCTTTGAGCAGCTGCCTTGCCATTTCCCCCCCCAACCCGTTGGCTGTTTGTTTAGCTGCTCGGCATTGCTAATCCAGTGCAAGAAAATGTTCCCGCTGCCATAGATTTTTCCGAGCATTGTCTGGCTGACAACAAGCCATTTGTTGCAGTTGCAAAGTGAGAACAAGAATGGGGAACACGCAAAGATCTTCTTCGTCTTTAGCGCGGAGCACGGAGCACGGAGCAAAGGCTCATCTTATGATGCTGCTTATGCGCTTAATTTGAATTTGTTTAGCGGAAATGTGACAGCGAAAAAATTGCCAGGCAAACATGATGCTGATGGAGTGGAGTCTTTAGCGAAGATTGAGAGCCCCACATGGAGTGTGAAGTCTCAAGAGAGTGAGAGCTGATGGACTGCCACAGCCCTGCTATACGACAGAGTGCTCTAATGATTTGGCCAGAATTTCCACTGTCCTTAGTTCTTAATAAATTGTTAAATTTGTGAAATCTTGATATATTCTTGCTCTTTTCATTGCAGGTAAGCTCTCGTCGTCTGAATGCCAGAATTGGTAAGTATTTGAACGTCACTCTTCCCCATCCCACATCCTGCAGCATTTTTTTCCTTTAACTGAAAATAAGCAGAACAAAATAGTGCAATTCCACATTCGATATATACAAATAGCTGCAAAAATGTTGTGTTCGTTTGGCAGAAATATTTTCCAAATTTTTTCTCGCGCTGTTGATTTTGCATCCCGTCCGCCAGTGCGTATGGGTAATGCCATACATAACGCATACGCCGCGTGCACGCCACGCCACGCCACGCGCAATTAAGCAAAACAAAATGCGATCGCAGAGCGTTCATAAAAATAAATAAATACCGAATTGCCGAAACACTGAAAGACTGAAATACCCAAAAACCAAAATGCGAAAAGCGAAAAAAACGCGAAAATAGAAATAATACAAATTAACTCGAAGCATAAAAAATTCTCAATTTAACGACGACATGTGCAAAATAAAAAAAATTCAAATTTGCACGATAATTAATAAACAATCCATAGGGGAGTGGAGAGGCGGATAGTGTGGCTTGGGGTTTGGGGTTTGCGGGGGGTTTGGGGGGTGGGGGTGGGCGTGTTGCAGTCAAACACTTGACCATAATCAGTCAATCAGCCGGAAAAATGGGAACGTTGTTGTTTCACTTTTGCCTGTCCGGACAGCGGTCCGCTAATGAAGTTGTTGTGTTTTGGCGCTGTTTGTTTGCCTTAAAGTTGGCAGCCCACGCATATAACTAACGCATATACATATCTATATATATATATACATATATATATATATATATATAGTGTGTCTGGTATGGCTGTTGGCAGCTCTGTGGACGCACAACCGACTGCAGTTTTGGTCGAAGCCAATTAGGCGCATCAATTTGCTTTGGCTTTGGCTTTGGCTGTTTAGTGCGTGCGGGGGGGGGGGGGGGGGAATACAAGCCACATGTCGAATAGCTAATCAGACACTTTGGGGTCATTTACAATGCAGATTTCAATGCAGACTTGACTGCTGGTAATGCCTGAGGGAGCGCCCAGTATCCGCTCTCTGTAATTGCTTAATTTTCGATTAAAATTATTCCATTATTAATGGAGGGGCTCTGGCTTTTGTTCTAAGCTCTACACAACTTCTTTGTGCCCTTTTATCACTCAATTACGATGATCTCCGGATCTTCAGAGATTGCTAGGCTCTTGGCTTACATGCATTTGCCATTTCCATGTCCATCTCCATCTCCATTTGCACTCCCATTCCCATATCTATCCATGTGTGTGTGAGGCTGACCCAGTTAAGTGCTGGAAGTGCGTACGAGTCTGTCGGCCTGGTAGGTGCTGCTGCTGCTGCTGCTGCTTTTGAAGGAGGTCAACAATGGAGTGCCACTCAATCCACAAAAACACTGTGCGAGAGCCGTCGATGAGCACAAACAACAGAACAGCAGAAGCTACAACAAACCGAAGAGAAAGGAGGGGAAACGAAACGAGAAACGAGAAACGAGTGCGGCGGATAAAGGCAGAAAAACCATGTCTGACAAAAAAAAAAGAAAACGCAAATTGCTGAAATCCCTTTTGGGCCCCGCACCCCAGCGGCAGACTGTGAGGCGCAACAGCAGTGTTCAGACTTCGAGGCGCCAAAGAGCTGGAGCTGGAGCTGGGGCTGGGGCTGGGGCGCCTGAAAGCTGGCCGGAAAGGATACGCTTGTTAGCAGCGGAAGTGGCACCCAGATAAGACAAAGATGGAACGCAGAGACAGAGAGAGAGAGAGAGAGCGGCAGCGGCGGCCATTGTTGGCCATTGTTCCAGGGACATTGTAATTAAACGTTTAATGCGATTGTTGCCGCTGCTCTCTGGGAGTACTCGTAGCTGTTGCCGCTCTGTTAATTGGGTCACTCTTGGAATGAATTTTTAGCGCTTATTCAAATCGTTGGCCTCTTTCGGCCCTGCAGCTCCATAATGAAGATGTTTCTCCCAGGTTTAGCCACTTAATTGACTTTCATTGCTGTTCATTGCCGGGATGCTGTTGCCTGGTTGCCTGGTTGCCTGTTGTCTGTTGTTCCACCTGCAGCAACTCAATTAAGCAGCATTCAGGGAAGAAAGCATCTCTCTGCAGTGCTCAGCATTCTGCATAATTTGTGGGTCAGCACCAAAGCCTCTACAACAATAAATTGCTGTTAAATGGAAATGCTAGAGAAGTGCTTCCCTCCGTGAAATGCATTTGGTTAAGGGTTTTCCTTGGGGCGGAAAACTTTCACCATGGCAATGGCAATGGCAGTGCTTAAGTGCTTTACTGATTTAGTATTTATCTTGACCATCAATTGGTTGGCTAATCGTTTGGCTTTTAATTAAGTTATGCCCTGGCTATGGAAAAGGAAGCATATTTTCCGCTTCTGCGAAGTTCGATGCTGGGAAAAAAGGACTCGAAGAACAAAGAAAAACTGTTAATAACTAGAAGAAGAAAGACATTTCAATTTCCCAAGGATAGAAGATGCAGGAAAAGGCCAGCCAGCTGCGAGACTTTGTCCCAAAAAGTTGAAGTCGAAGTTGAAGCACAAAAACAAAGGCGAAGCGTGGAAAATACTTATTTCTTTATTCTTCCTTTCGGTTGTCAACATTTTGGCAATTTGATTAAGTCCAATTTGTGCGACGTTTTACTGCCACGCCCACCCGGGGAGATCGGTTTATTTGCGCTCAACTTTGCAGTTAAATAAGACAACAAGAATTTATTCGCCCAACTTTTCCTGGGTCCCTGGGTTCCGTTCCGTTCCGTTCGGTTTCGTTCGGTTCGGTTCCGTGGCGTGTGACGGGATTCCCAGAGTACTATTACGTGTGAGTATGTGTGAGTGTGTTGAGTATGTGTGTGTGTGTGTGTGTATGTGTGTGGGCGGGAAATTGTGATTCCATTAGGAAAAGTCTGCAACTCAAATGTCATTTAAGTTTTTTGGCTGGGAAGAGTGTCTGAGAGGGGGTTCCAGATGCCAGGACTAGGACTAGGACCAGGGCCAGGACCAGGACCAGGACCTAACTCCACATCCATTTGAGAGCATGTTAATGTTAGCCCGGGTTCGGGTTCGACACTGGAACCGAGACAAAACATTTGCATGGCAAATATAATTACAAAGAAATAGAAAATGCAATTTCCCATCACGTACCAGAACGAGTATCTGAGTATCTGAGTATCTGAATATCTGTGTAGTCGAATGAATTTTTCATGGCATCGATTTGTGGGGCCCGCCTATGAATATTGCAATTCAATTTCCATTTTGGGGCCGAATATTTTTCGATATAATTATTGGCAAATTGAGCCATGGTCGTAATGGATCCACCGCAGGCTGTAGCACACACACACACACGCACACACACACACACACACACACACACACACAGAAGGGAGCGCACAGTCGTATACAAATGCAGGCTGGGGAGGGACATGCAGGACATTCAGCAGCAGTTGTAGTCGTGTTCACTCAAACTAATCAGTTGTTTCAATATTTGCCCCCAAAGGCGAAGGCGAACAAGGACAAAAGTCATCAGAAATGAATGGAAGAGACGGACAGGAAACGGAAACAGGCGACCAAGAACAACGGAAGCGCAACGCTCAGTACGATGCCGATGCAGATACCAGAAGTGGGATTCCCATTCCGCCACATGCATCTACATATGTACATATTATATATGTATCGTCGATTAGGGAAGAATACTCGTGTACGAGCATCGAGCTAATTGATTTTCTCGCACCCTCAAGCGATTTATATCCGAAAATACGAGTGAGAGTAGGCTTCAGTCTTAACGATTGGGTCTCACTTCCACTTCCACTGCCACTACCGCTGCCACTTCCACTTCCACTCCCACTTCCACTGGCAGTTCCATTACTTTTGTTGATTTAAATGCGTTTGCATAAAATGCGGCTAATTAAAACTTGTGGAAAGCCCACTCCACGCGACGCCACGTTAAAAAGAAAACGGTTAGCACAAAGCGAAGAAACTCGCCGCAAAAGGGGCAAAAGGCGCAAAGGGGGAACGGGGGAACGGGGGAACGGGGGAACGAGGGGCTAAGGCAAATATGAGAGAAAAAAACATAAAATAAATAAAAGAAAAACCAACTTCAGTTGGAGGGGAAAACTTATTGAATTTTCATGAACTTTTACGCCCATAAGGGCGGAAGGCCTTCTCCATTTGCCAGGCTCAAAGGAGCCTACAAAGCGGGCCGCAAATGAATGCGGATAATCGACATGAAATGTACCCTGAAAAGAAAGAGAAATTAACAGATTTATACGGTTGCTTCTCACAGCAGGAGCAGAGGTTCCTGAGGAACTTCTCCAAGGTTTGCCTAACAAGTTCCACATTCATTGCCTGGCGCTGCCAGGGATTTCCGCTTGGCCAAGAGTGCCATCGCTCATTGTAAGTCAAATAAATATAATATCCGCACTCGAACTCTGCCGCTCTGCCACTCCAGCAGGAGACGGTGGACAGCGGACAGCGGACATCGGACAGCGGACAGCGGACATCGGACAGCGGACAGCGGACGATTGTGCAAATGAGCAATAAGAAAAGCCAAACTCTTGGGCTGTTAATGCTCGCGCATTAAAATACATAAAAAGCAGCCCCGAAAGGCAAAAAAAGAGAAGGAATTCAGGGGGAAAAAAACGAGCAAATATATCCTATATAAAAAAGTAAGGCTGTTTGTGGAGAGGCGGCCCGGTCCCCGGGCGGACATGGTCCAGTGGCCAATTGCTTGGCCTCTTTCTTGTGTTGCCTGCTTTTGCCATCATCAGGGCCGGGCCGCCATCAAGCATAATCAAGCCGCTGCTTAAGTTTTGCTTAATTTTTTCTTGCTGCTGTCTGCAGATGCTAATGTTCCATTAAAGATGCCGGCAAACTTCCTGTGGAGCCACGGAGCGAGTGCGACGAGCACGGGTGCGAGTATGTGCTCCTGCGTTCTTCTGCCCGGCGCTAGTCGGCAATGCAATGCCGTCCGCCATAAACAAATCTCGAGTGCTCTTCCTGCTTCCTGCTCCGTTCAGTATTCGGTGTGTGGATTATAATGCTTGTAGGCCCGTGGGCTGTGGCTGTGGCTGAGGCTGCGGCTGCATAAATATCCCAAACTTACGGCCCATAAAAATCAATTCCCCTACACATATACCGGGAGGAAGTACCACTAGGGGGAGCGATTCTGACGTTGGTCTTTTGTTTATTTGCATTTCCTGCCCCTGCCCCTGCCACTGCCACTGCCAGTGCCCCTGCCCCTGCCACTGCCACTGCCAGTGCCCCTGCCCAAAGAAACGGAAGTTCGCATGTCAGTCGCTCACTCCTTGACTTCGGAATGACGGCAGAGGCTGATGATGGGGCATGGGGCATGGGGCATGGGGAATGGTTCTGTGGATGATCATAAAATTAGCCAAAGGCTGGCCACAAACTTCTTTTATTTATGTGCCCCCGGGCTTCACTTAGGAAAATTACTAAGGTCATGCCACTGCCACTGCCACTGCCACTGGCACTGGCACCCCTGAAGCTGCCTTCCTCAACATTGAATACTCGTTATTTCTAGAATTTTTGATTAAAGCTCACGGAAAAGATATGCAAATCATGCGAATGTGATTCAGCTAATGTTGTTTATGGAAAAACACTATCATAGAAACGATGAAAATACCATATGATAGTCGCATTTGTTGAGGTCTTTGTTGACAATAAAACAAGCCAGAATAAATCTGCAGAATGTCTCTAATTTATTTCCAACGACCGGCGTTAGATAAAGCGAAAATGTACACATATTTCTTTTATTTTAAATATTGTATCAAGTATTTCTTGTACGAATATTTCGTCAGTTTCTATTTTGGGTTCCGTTTTAATGGGTTCTCGCACTGCTCTCGCTTGCCACACATTGAAGAGCAAACAGTTGGTGCAACATCTATTTTTTTGGCACTCGCCACTACAAACCGCAAACTATACGAACATATACTATATATATATGTAGATCTTGGGGGTTATTGCAGCTAATCTTAAGGCTTTTTCACCATAATTTAGCTAGATAATTGGTTCACACTTTTCTTTTCTTTTCCTCGATTGTTGGTTTCCCCGTCGAATTTTCCCCATGCTTTTGTGGGGTGTGTGAAACAAGAAGCGTGCCAATTTTCTTGGCAATTCTCCTAGACTCTATTTTTGAACACGAAATTAGTCATCCACAAAGGCAAAAGCGAACGTAACGGAACCCAAGACACAGACGGTTTTCCATTTAAAAGAAAATACATACATACATACATACATACATACATACATACATGAGGCAGAAGGCAGAAGGCAGAAGGGCATGGCAAACACTTGTTGCGACAGTCTCCTCCCGCGAGATTCTAATTGACAATTAATTGTTTCTTCTTTCCAAGAACTTTGCTAGGCCTTAAATTCCTTCCGAAATTTATGGCACTCGGCAATCATTTAGGCCTTCATTTATGTCATGGCTCTGTCGTCTTTAAATACGAGTATATAAATATTCTATATGTACATAAATACATATATCACATTTTTCATGATTTATTTGGAACATCGGAATGAACACTGATTGTTGTGTATTTGTGTTGTTTTCCTTTTTGTGTGGTATTCCCTTTGCCATTCGAATTTGTGGGTTAAACTTTATATCTTTTCCATTGAAATTTCGATATTATTGCTTGCATTGACACATGGATTGATGCACTGAATGACTGATGATTGAGCGACGAGACTGTTGAATTGGCACGAAACATGAACACCGAACATGGCCAATTGCAGTTGGCAGCTGGCAGTTGGCAGTTGCGGCTTGTGCGTAAATCAATTCACCTCTTTTGTTCTTCAGTTTTGTTATAGATATTTATTCGGAAATTATATGACACCTGGGAGAGTGCAGTGGCAGTGTGGCAGTGTGGCAGGGTGGCAGGGTGGCAGAGTAAAATGGGCAGCTGTCAAATCAGTTGGAAAACATGTCACCTGCATGTGCCGGCTCAGACGGGTGCCCGTCTAGAGGTGCGACTATAAATTGGCCATATGGCCAATGGTTTGGGCCAGTTCCCCGTGATTGATGTCTCCCATAGCTTCACTTTCCGCTGAATGAATGAATGTTTTCCACTGCATGAATGCAGAACAGGATTAGCCACTGATGGCCTATGGAATATGGAATACGATGCATAATTCCAATCATTTACCACACTGTTGCCACATCAAATTCGATTTGGCTCCATTTAATGTGCAATATTGATGTTATTTTCTCTCTTTTTCTGCGGATGCAATTTTAATGGACTCTCGGCCATTAGCCATTAACCGAATAAAATAAATGAAGCCATACGAAAATGATTTAATTAATCTGCATAAAACATTCAGCGCTGGCCCATTCGTGACACTCGAGGCCACATGGAAATGGAAAGGCTCATGAAAAATGCACAAGAGACTGCCACAATAAAAGGTCGAGCGCAATTAGCAGGGCTATAAATATACTCTCCCCCCCCCCCCCCCCCCCCACATTCAGGGACAGATGTCAATATGCTGAGAAGTGGGCGTGTAAATAAATAATGTCATAAAATTCAATGAAATCCCCAGACATTCTGGGGAGGAAATACACTTTTCAAGTTCATTCCAACGAAATTGCCGCGAAATTGAATCGGGCCAAAGGTCAAGGGGCAGCCCCGAGTCGTGTCCCCTTTGGAGTGGAACAGGGAACAAAAGTGGAAACTTGGAAAGGCCAGATATCCCATATCCCACAGCCCACATCCCAATGAGAATAAGCAGAACATCGACCGCAGACAAAGATTTGGATCGCATCGCTACAACGTCTCCCTGCTGTCACCCCTGCACGCACAGATACAGATACAGATACATTTTAGAAATTAAAAGCCAAATGCATTTTCCACTTGTAAATCGCACACACACACCCCCCCCCCCCCCCCCCCCCATTTTTTTCGCCTTTTCAATATTTCATATTTATGGGCTGCCTCATGACCTGCAGCAATAAAAGTTTTATGGATGCACACTCTTGACAACCGCCACAGCAGCAGCAGCAGCAACAACAAGGGGAACAGCTACAGCAACAGCAACAGCTACAGCAACATGTTGCTGGGATGATGGTGGCTGCTGGCGATGACAGGCCTCGTTGTGGCCATTTGGGGAGAGGATGGCGAGGGGAGGCGCGAGGGGCGCTGCTCTAATCTCCACAAGATGAAGCGGCAGCCATATGGAAAAGTATTTCAAAAAGATTGCCAAAAGCTGATAAGCCAGTGAATGCGGCAGGCACGAACTCCCCGAAAACCATTTGAAATTGATTAGAGAGGGAGAGTGGCACGGGGTAGCCCCACTCGTAGTGGGGCAGTGGCAGTGGCAATGGCAGGGGCAGCATCAGCATCAGCAAGAGTAGAGCATCGTCTGAGATAAGCATTTAAGATACCATCGGTATCGGGCGCATTAGAGACGGAGCCAAACGGTCGCCGCTGCTGCTGCTGCTGCTGCTGCTGCTGCTGCTGCTGCTGCTGCTGCTGCTGCCGCTGCTCTTTTCGGCCATAGATCTTGTAAGATACTCTTTCAGAGGATTATTCCGAATGCAAGCAGGGGTTTGCAACAAGAGAATGTGCTGAATATGTGCTCGATGAGAATTAGTAGCTTAGATAAATAAATAGCGCATTCCTTTCTCGTTTATAATGATTTGTGGCTGGCTGGCTGGCTTTCCCTCTCCGCTCTGCTCTCCGTGAAACAAAGTAAAAAGATTTGCGGAAACTTTCTTCTAGGCCAAAATGGAGCAAATGGTGTTACCTTTTGAGTGAGTGGAACCTGAGATGCTGCTTTTGCCTATCCCGCTGCCACTGCCACTGCTGCGCCTGCGCCTGGGCCTGGGCTGCCTGCCCTTGCCCCATTCATATCTATCTCGTTTTTGTGCAGCATTGCTATTGTTCTGCGGCACCAGACAGCTGCTTGCCGCGAGGTTTGCTCTGTGCTTTGCTTGGATTATGAAATGGAAAACCCACAGAAGGGGTTTCGGCCTGGCAAATGAGCTTCCATTGTCATGAATAAAGGGGTGGGGGCGAGAGGGGGTGAGGGATCTCCGTAAGCACTGTAAGCACTCTTAGAACTTAGAACACACTTAGAATGCATAAATTGGCAATGAGACGAGCTAATGAGACAGGGCTCATGACGGAAGCGAAGCCAAGACAAGGTTACACTCGCAGTCACAGTCGCTGCTGTTACTTTGACATGCTGCTGCATGTTCACTCTGCCACGTTTCTGGCATTATAAACACATTAAGTATTTGGAAAACATTTTCATTTGGATGCAGATGCAGCAGGGGCTGCAGGAGGAAGGGCAGACAGCCTTCATCTCGGGAGTCGGGAGGGGGTTTATTAATTCAATTGGAATTGCATTTTCGCCGAAATTGCAGCCTTTTGCGAGTGTGTCCCGAGAGGAGACACAAAAATTTGCATAATTGAGTGTTGTCGCAGATAGATGGAGGGGCAGCTGAACAGAGGGGCAACAGAGGGGAAAAGCCTGCACCGACAGGTGAGCCAAGGGAAATTGAAATTGCTTCCTCCCTCTCTCTGCCTGACAATGTTGCATGCGGCAGAAGTGCGCCAAATTGCTGGGAATACTCGTACTCGTAAAACGCCGTTCTATGCCACTGACGGCAATCAAATTCAATCAATTTAATTAAGCTGCCATGGGCGGGGCATCATCGTTGGTGCGAGGACCCCATGGCGGATACGCAACATGTCAGAGACTTTTGTGCGCGTGTTTGTGTGTGTGTGTGTGTGTGTGTGTGAGTGTTGTGTTTTATTTTTAACACGTTACGCACGTAGAGCGATGCTAAAAATATAATGTTGTACGAGCATACACTTGTCTTTATATAGCCGCCATAATATCGAGTAACAAACGACACGGAGAAAGCATAGGAGAAAGCTCGTATCTGGTCCTGGGTTGGGGGCTTTGGGGTTCGTTGTTAGGTGTCTCGGAAAGTTCCTGGGCCTTGGCTTCATAATCAAGCGGTCATAAAGCAGGCGAACGTGCCAACAACACGTACAAATGGGCCAAAAGGGATGTCAGTTGCCCAAACTATTTCTGAGGCCAAAAATTCGTACAAAATGTAAGGGAAATGACTTCGTTTTCCCCACCAATCATATCCACACACAGCTCACAGCACACAGCACACAGCACACATCCCAGTTCTGTTACAGTTTCCCGGAATGTCCCTCGTAGTGGAGTTGCTTTTTCTTTTTCCTGTACTGTGGAAATTTGTAATTCCCCAATGAGTCTGAGGCTCGGGGAAATTCTCATGCTAAACACGAAAAGAGAGCGATTTACTGGCACTTTTTCTTTATTTTCCCCTCCCAGGAAAATGTGTGTGTGTGTGTTTGTGTGTTTGTGTGTTTGTGTGTGTGTCCGTCTCTGCCACTGCCACAGCCACTGTGTGGCAGACAACATAAATAACATGAGCCGCAGCGAGAAGGAACAAGATGCCAAACATGCGCTTGGTTTTTCCTCCTTTTCCTCAGCGCTTTTCTGTTGTAGCCAGCCGCTGGATAATAAAAACCAAATAAACCAAGGGCGAACCCAACACACCTCCCTCTCCTTTCTCTTTCGGTAGGAGAGAAGCCGCAAACACAGAAGAAAAGAAAGTGAAATTTCACACACGCGTGTCGCAAAATGAAGAGAAGTGAAAAGAAAAATACCTACTCTCATACATGAATAAATAAGAAGCGTGAACTTGAATTGATTTGCTTAAGAGAGTTGCGCCCCTTTCGATGTATTCCCAGGCCCTCTCTCTCCCCCCCTCTGCCCCTCCCATTTTCCTTTTAACCGTAAAAACATCATAATTATAACGAGGTAGCAATTTGTATGGCTCTCGTATCAGACAACGGGTCGTATGAGCATCGCTGGGGCATAAGGAACTTTTTTATGGCACAAAAAGGCATACAATTTAAGCTGAATGTCAAGAGAAAAAGGTTAAATGCAGCTGTAAAAATTGTGGCCCCAAAGGGAGGGGGCTGCAGCCGGACGGTGGGTGGATGGGGGTGGTGTTGAGCCTGGAAAAGATTTATGAAAAATTGCCTGCCGCTGTCGTTGTTGCTGCTCTGCGTCGGGGGGCTTCACAAGTAAACAAGATAACATGGCCGAAACACACACTTGCAGACACACTTACACATATGCAAACACACTCCACACACACACACACACACACACACACATGTCCCTGTGAACGGAAATGAAAATGTAAACTTTATGACAGAACTCTCCACTTTTTTTTTTTTTTTTTTTTGTACCATCCCAGCCCGCTGCCGCCTCCTGCTGTTCGTTTGGATTTCCGCTCCTTGCTTCGCTTTTTTTTTTGTTTGCCCCACCAACGAGGCGGCTGTATGTTTATCAAATAAAATATATAAATCAAAAACTATATGGCCTCAGGTCATGCCACGCCCACTCATACGTTGACCTCTTTGCAGGCCCACAAAAAAAAGGCATGTGTGTAAAAAGCGAAGGAAAAACTATTCGCAAGGGTCGAGGCGTGTGCTACCCTCACAGATCAAATGGTGTTGAAATATATACTTAGTCGTCCAGTTAGTTCCTTTGTTTAAATGAATCCACAATAGTTAAATGTTTAAATTCAGTGATTGCTTTTATATTTCATGTTTTTATATTCTTCCCTCTGCACACAACCAGCCACTTTCAAATGAGATCAGGAAGAGAGGAAGTAGAAAGAAAGTGTGCCCAGGCACTAGAAGCGTACAGTGTGCCCAACATTAGGGATTTCTGTAATGTTATTTTTGCCTTAAACATAACATTGATAGTGGAGAGTGATGTTACGCATATGACTGGAGGGACTATATTTAGATTTACTTCAATGTGTATATATGTATGTATCAAACTGTAACTGCACTGATCTGTAATGGAAATCAGAGGCTTTCGGGGAAATCTATTTCCACCAATATCGCATTCTTTTGCCTAAAGTCATGAAACCCTCTTGGCAGGGTGTACAAAAAAAAGGAGGAGAGAAAGAGGCAGGGTAGCGAAATAATAATCAAAGCTGCCATAATTTTCCGTCTCGTTTTCGTTTTCGTTTTGAATTGAATTTTATCTGAATAAACGGAAAAATGCCAAAGTCATTTTGTGGCCAATGGAAACAACAATAAACATGGCATAAATACACACACACACACACACACACACACAGATAGAGACACAGGGGCCAGAATGGGTTAAAACTGGGTTAAAATGACAAAACGGAACTGGCCACAAAAGCAACAAAAACATAGATGGCATCTAAACAACAATTTTTTCAGTTAAAAATTTGTCCATTTGGCCTTTCTTCGCCCTGTCTTTCTCTCTTTTTACCGCTCTTCCTCTCTGTCTCTCTCTCTCTCTCTCTCTTTCTTTGTGTAGCAGTGAGGGCTATCGTTGTCTCCGTCTGTTATTGCACATTTCCCCACAAAAATTGTAATTTCATTTTTATTGGTTTTTTTACAAATTCGTTTGACGTTCCTCATTTGTGTTTATGCATTTTAATGGCTCGAAGAAGAAAATTTGGCAATAGAATTTGGCCTGCAAGCAGCCGGCGCTTTTGGCAGCACTCATTCTCTTTTTCCGTCCCAGACGTCTGATCTTTGCCCCCTGCCCTGCCCTGCCTTGCCCTGCTCCGACGTGCCGTGCGGTGCCGCCCCAACCATCTGGTGCCCCACCCCGACCCTGGCACAATACCAAAGTCAAATTGTGTGTAAAATTCTGTTGTTGCCGGTCGGTCGTCTTCCTCTCTCCGGCCAAATAGAATCATCAACGGCGGGAAATGTTGTAACCAATTCAAAGCTGATTACTAAATGATGAGGGAAAATGATGAGGAAAAGCGGCTGGGAGAAACTCGGAGGGGAGGGAAAGCAAAGCAGACAGCCAGCAGGGTATGCAGGGCATGCAGGGCATGCGTCATGTTTCCATATCATTAGAGTTATTTATTGGATCAATTTGATGGCCAAAATTCAACAAGCAATCGTCTGCTTATGGATCATCTGGCGTAACCCATCCAAACTGAATATATTGGCTTGTCATCCAACAGGGTTCCCCAGTCCCAATCCCAATCCCAATCCCAGTCCCTGCCACAACTCCAAACCCTATTCCAACCCTAATTGCATTAATTTACCCCCGTCTGGCAGCTCGATATTTGAGAGGGAAATGGTAGCAAAGTGAGTTCGCTCTGCACTGACTGAAAATCCCTTGTAATCTGAGCTTTTCAAAGAAATCATGGCTACAATCCTTTGGCTACAGGCTACAGGCTACAGCCTGGCACTCCTCTGCCACTCCGCTCCGACACTCTGGGTGTGGAGTGTCACTGCCTCGATGTGCGGCAGAAGTTCTGGAGAAACTTGTTGAAAAATTGCAAAACGTTAATCAAAGTTAAGCGGCGCAACGCAGACGGCGATGCCGACGTCAAAGTTAATTAAATTACAAAGTTATTTAATACTTTGGGGATCGTTACCGTACCTGCCGTTGGGTGCCAGGATGGAGAAGGATAGAGACAGTCAGGCGACAGGCAGCCTGTGCCGTACCGTGCCGTGCCGTTCCGTGCCTGCCAGCAGGAATCAGTGAAGCATCTATCCAACGAACCAACCAGCCAGCAAGGTAGCCATCCAGCCAGCCAGGTAGCCATCCAGCCAGCCATCCAGCCAGCCAGCATCTGCTCTTGGTCGCTTTGAACTCTGGCCTCTGTCCCTGTGCCCTTTTCCTCATTTGTTCTGCAGCGGGTGGCAGCCGACCAGACAGCAACTCCATCAGAATGAAGGCAACGTGTGGCAGCTCTTAATGAAATATAATTGAAATAAATTAATCTTTCTCGCACTTTTCCGTCGAGTGCAGGGCTTGGCGTTCAAATGATAATATTTCGAGCCCAGCCCGAGTTGCAGTTTTATTCCGAATTAAACATATTTCTGAATTATTTTGTTTGGTTTTTTCCGGAGCCTGAAGGGTTTGAGGGTAATCCAGAAAATATTTCATGCTGAATGCTCGATGGTTCTATAACGAAAAACAGGAAGTTCATCAAGCGCAAACACTAACATTAATAATAATTGAAACCCGCAAATACCTTCATTGGTATCTGCATTTTTTGATGGATCTGCAGTTTCGAATATCTGTGGAACATTCATAAGACTGAAGTCACTTTTCGAATCTTCTTTGGATTTATAGTGCTTCTTCCCAGAACGGAGGGGCTTCAGGTGTAATTTTTCAGAGCCTGAAGTGGAAGCTTCCTGAACGAGTTCTTGGCGCTTCAGCCCATCGAAAACCTTCTTTGGGGCTATCGGACTATTCAAGAAGTCTTCCATACATTTCTCGACCTGAGATACAGCAGTGGCCATTCCAGGAAACATGTTCGATGCAACTATAATGGAAAACTATAGTAGAAACAATAAAATGTAATATAATTAAACGCCCAAATACCTTCATTGGTATCTGCACTTTTTGATGGATAATCTTTGAAGAAAATCTGTGGACCTTTCATGAGATTAAAGTCACTTTTCGAATCTCCTTTGGATTTATAGTGCTTCTTCTCAGAACGGATGGGCTTCAGGTGGGATTTTTCGGAGCCTGAAGTGGAAGCTTCCTGAACAAGTTCTTGGAATTTTTCCATACATTTCTCGCCCTGAGACGCAGCAGTGGCCATTCCAGGAAATATGTTCGATGCAACTTTAATGGAAAACTATAGTAGAAACAATAAAATGTAATATAATTAAACGCCCAAATACCTTCATTGGTATCTGCACTTTTTGATGGATAATCTTTGAAGAAAATCTGTGGACCTTTCATGAGATTAAAGTCACTTTTCGAATCTCCTTTGGATTTATAGTGCTTCTTCTCAGAACGGATGGGCTTCAGGTGTAATTTTTCGGAGCCTGAAGTGGAAGCTTCCTGAACGAGTTCTTGGCGCTTCAGCCCATCGAAAACCTTCTTTGGGGCTATCGGACTATTCAAGAAGTTTTCCATACATTTCTCGCCCTGAGACGCAGCAGTGGCCATTCCAGGAAACATGTTCGATGCAACTTTAATGGAAAACTATAGTAGAAACAATAAAATGTAGTATAATTAAACCCCCAAATACCTTCATTGGTATCTGCACTTTTTGATGGATAATCTTTGAAGAAAATCTGTGGACCTTTCATGAGATTAAAGTCACTTTTCGAATCTCCTTTGGATTTATAGTGCTTCTTCTCAGAACGGATGTGCTTCTGGGATGATTTTTCGGTCCTTGAAATAGAAGTGTCCTCAACCTGTTCTTGGCGCTTCAGCCCATCGAAAGCCTTCTTTGGGGCTATCGGACTATTCAAGAAGTCTTCCATACATTTCTCGACCTGAGACACAGCAGTGGCCATTCCAGGAAATATGTTCGATGCAACTTTAATGGAAAACTATAGTAGAAACAATAAGATGTAATATAATTAAACCCCCAAATACCTTCATTGGTATCTGCACTTTTTGATGGATAATCTTTGAAGAAAATCTGTGGACCTTTCATGAGATTAAAGTCACTTTTCGAATCTCCTTTGGATTTATAGTGCTTCTTCTCAGAACGGATGTGCTTCTGGGATGATTTTTCGGTCCTTGAAATAGAAGTGTCCTCAACCTGTTCTTGGCGCTTCAGCCCATCGAAAGCCTTCTTTGGGGCTATCGGACTATTCAAGAAGTCTTCCATACATTTCTCGACCTGAGACGCAGCAGTGGCCATTCCAGGAAACATGTTCGATGCAACTATAATGGAAAACTGTAATGGGAGCAATAATGTAATATAATTAAACCCCCAAATACCTTCATTGGTCTCTGCACTTTTTGATGGATAATCTTTGAAGAAAATCTGTGGACCTTTCATGAGATTAAAGTCACTTTTCGAATCTCCTTTGGATGTATGGTGCTTCTTCTCAGAACGGATGGGCTTCAGGTGGGATTTTTCGGAGCCTGAAGTGGAAGCTTCCTGAACGAGTTCTTGGAAATTTTCCATACATTTCTCGACCTGAGACACAGCAGTGGCCATTCCAGGAAACATGTTCGATGCAACTATAATGGAAAACTGTAATGGGAGCAATAATGTAATATAATTAAACCCCCAAATACCTTCATTGGTCTCTGCACTTTTTGATGGATAATCTTTGAAGAAAATCTGTGGACCTTTCATGAGATTAAAGTCACTTTTCGAATCTCCTTTGGATGTATGGTGCTTCTTCTCAGAACGGATGGGCTTCAGGTGGGATTTTTCGGAGCCTGAAGTGGAAGCTTCCTGAACGAGTTCTTGGAAATTTTCCATACATTTCTTGACCTGAGACACAGCAGTGGCCATTCCAGGAAACATGTTCGATGCAACTATAATGGAAAACTGTAATGGGAGCAATAATGTAATATAATTAAACCCCCAAATACCTTCATTGGTCTCTGCACTTTTTGATGGATAATCTTTGAAGAAAATCTGTGGACCTTTCATGAGATTAAAGTCACTTTTCGAATCTCCTTTGGATGTATGGTGCTTCTTCTCAGAACGGATGGGCTTCAGGTGGGATTTTTCGGAGCCTGAAGTGGAAGCTTCCTGAACGAGTTCTTGGCGCTTCAGCCCATCGAAAACCTTCTTTGGGGCTATCGGACTATTCAAGAAGTTTTCCATACATTTCTCGACCTGAGACACAGCAGTGGCCATTCCAGGAAACATGTTCGATGCAACTATAATGGAAAACTATAGTAGAAACAATAAAATGTAGTATAATTAAACCCCCAAATACCTTCATTGGTCTCTGCACTTTTTGATGGATAATCTTTGAAGAAAATCTGTGGACCTTTCATGAGATTAAAGTCACTTTTCGAATCTCCTTTGGATTTATAGTGCTTCTTCTCAGAACGGATGTGCTTCTGGGATGATTTTTCGGTCCTTGAAATAGAAGTGTCCTCAACCTGTTCTTGGCGCTTCAGCCCATCGAAAGCCTTCTTTGGGGCTATCGGACTATTCAAGAAGTTTTCCATACATTTCTCGACCTGAGACACAGCAGTGGCCATTCCAGGAAATATGTTCGATGCAACTTTAATGGAAAACTATAGTAGAAACAATAAAATGTAATATAATTAAACCCCCAAATACCTTCATTGGTATCTGCAGTTTTTGATGGATAATCTTTGAAGAAAATCTGTGCTCTTTTCATGAGATTAAAGTCACTTTTCGAATCTCCTTTGGATTTATAGTGCTTCTTCTCAGAACGGATGTGCTTCAGGTGTAATTTTTCGGAGCCTGAAGTGGAAGCTTCCTGTATGGGTTCTTGGAATTTGTCCATACATTTCTCGCCCTGAGATACAGCAGTGGCCATTCCAGGAAACATGTTCGATGCAACTATAATGGAAAACTATAGTAGAAACAATAAAATGTAATATAATTAAACCCCCAAATACCTTCATTGGTATCTGCACTTTTTGATGGATAATCTTTGAAGAAAATCTGTGCTCTTTTCATGAGATTAAAGTCACTTTTCGAATCTCCTTTGGATTTATAGTGCTTCTTCTCAGAACGGATGTGCTTCAGGTGTAATTTTTCGGAGCCTGAAGTGGAAGCTTCCTGTATGGGTTCTTGGAATTTGTCCATACATTTCTCGCCCTCAGATACAGCAGTGGCCTTTCCAGGAAATATGTTCGATGCAACTATAATGGAAAACTGTAATGGGAGCAATAATGTAATATAATTAAACCCCCAAATACCTTCATTGGTATCTGCACTTTTTGATGGATAATCTTTGAAGAAAATCTGTGCTCTTTTCATGAGATTAAAGTCACTTTTCGAATCTCCTTTGGATCTATGGTGCTTCTTCTCAGAACGGATGTGCTTCAGATGTGATTTTGCGGAGCCTGAAGTGGAAGCTTCCTGAACGAGTTCTTGGCGCTTCAGCCCATCGAAAACCTTCTTTAGGGATATAGGAACATGGAATGAATTTTCCTTATTTTCCTCGACCTGAGAGACAGCAGTGGCTTTTCGTGTGTGAAAAATGTTCCGCATTTCGTTCGATGGATCTGTATTCAGAAGTATCAAGTGGGTCAAGGAGGAAAAGGGGATTGGAATCAAGTCGCACAAATACCTGAACTGGACTGTGGCACATCCACTTGGGGTGGATCAGAAGTGTCGCTTATGTGTAGATCTTTCAGAAGATTGAAGTCAGTTTTCGAATCCTTTTTGAATATTTGGTGCTTCTTGGTCTCCTTTTCTGAACAGACACGCTTCTGGTGTGATTTCTTGAGGGAAATTTTGTCTCCGGTGCCCGAAGTGAGAGCCTGGCTAAGCTTTTGTACGCGCTTCTGTACGTCGGTGGACTTCGGCACTTTGATTTTTTTTGGTGGATTCAAGACATTTTTCGAAGTCTTTTTGAAGATGTTGTGCGTTCCATAGTTCTTAACAGAACGAGTGGGGTTGATTCCCAAATCGACAATATAGGGCGTCTTTTGGGTACCAGGAGGTTTTGGTTCCATCAGAAATGGGTTGGTGGGTGCTGTAGCTGTAGCAAGGAAGAGTTCGAGTTCGAGTGCGGTAGAGAGGTGGGGACGGTGGGAGATGGGTGGAGTTACCTTGATGGGCGGTCGAATCGTCGTTTTCGTATATGCAATCTGTTTGGCATATCTTTTCATGCGGCATTAGGGCATCCAAGTAGGCAGGTCTCTTGATCGGCTCCACGTCGAATACGTTGAATCGAGGGTTTGGCTCGTTGAACAGCGACACAGTTGGCTTCCGGTTCTTGTATATATTGTTGATGGCGTTCTGATCGTTGAATCGTTTCAGTGCCATGCTCTCACGCGCCTCCAAGTAGTCCCTTTCCACGACCGGCTCCATCAGTGTCGCCTTGTAGCAGTGTGGGCCGGGAAACGGCTCAACGAAACTGGGAATATGCGGATGGTTGGCCATTTCGTCCGGCGAAGTGCCACCCAGCAATTGTTTCGATATCGTGTGATGCTCCCCAGCGCAACTCTCCGGATCGGGAGGGATTATGTTGGGCCTCGGCATGCGTGTAGTAGCCTTGACCTCGTCGAGCAGACCGTCGGCCGTGATGTTCATGCGCAGAAGGGTGCGCTCCAGATCGAAGTACCCCGGCTTGGTGCGGCCAGCGTGAATTGACCCATCGTTGCTCATTCTGGCAATGCCAGTAATTTCTGAGTGGCGAAAACTGCTCTAAGAGAATTCGATTGTGCTCCGAAGGTACTTACTGTCGCCCATTTTGCGGGCCATCAGGAGTTTCAGTGGCTCATCCGCCTCAAGGTTTTTCAAAGCCAGCATGTGGTCCACAACTTTGGTTAGAATCTTCTCGTAGACACTCATTTTGTAGGATAGTTCTGTAACTCAAAGTAGCAGTTGATTAGAGGTGGCCTCAGAGTGATGTTAGTGCTGTAAAGCAAGTGAAAAGAGTGTTCATAAAAGTGCTAAGAGTGCTGCTAGTGGTGCTAGTGCTGTGAAATCTTCTCGGGACAATCTCCCTTTCCCGTTCCCTTTCTCCTCTCATTTTCATACTTCCTCTGCCATTGTTCAACTCTCCCCCTCTCTGAACATCTGTAGACAATCTTTCCGTAATGCTGAGCACAAAAGAGATGCCTCGCTTGGATTGTTCGGGGCAGCGGCAATTAGCCACCGATTCGAGAAGAAAATGTCTCTGCCACACCCCGAAAACTAATTAAAATATTTTCGCCTTATGCGATCGCGACAATGCGACCCCGCATATTTATTTTCTAAACGTCTATGTATGTACATATGTTCCCTTGTCGTCTGTCGTCTGTCATCTGTCGTATCTTGTATCTCGTACATCTCTTCTAATGAGTTATGCAAATATTTGCAGTTGAATGGATTTCCAAGAAACCGAAGACAGAATCGCACCAGACCAGATACACGCGGTGGCTCCCAAGTGGAGGCTGCCTGTTTTACCCGTAAACGTTGGCTATTGTCTGTGCAATGACAAATTTTGCCGACTCCGCTCCGTCATGGATTGGCCGAAACGTGGAGCATACTTAATCAGTCATAAGGCAAACAGTAGGACAGTAGGGAGAGGGCGAGGGGGGAGAGTGGAGAGTGGAGGCCCAGCCACGAGGTTACTGTGTCAGACCGCAAGGGAAACGTACTCGTAGGAGTTGCAGTCTCTGAGCCTCTGAGTACTTTAGATGCCAGACAGCTACGAGTAGATCTGCCAGAGATTCGCATTTGTGACGCCCCAGAGGCTGCTGCAATTGAACAAATTGCCTCCTCCCCCACCCTCTCTGTCCAGGGTCTGTGCGATCATGATGATGACGATCATGATGATAATGATAATGATGATAGTGATAATGATGATGTGTATGTTTTATGACGACGGTCGTGCTTTGTGGGCGTTCATGGCTGACATTTGTGGAAAGAACTCGCCCATATCTGCCCGATCTGTTGTTGTCTGCCTTTAAGCGCTACCGTTTAAGGCTCTGTTCGGTCCTCCCCCTCCCCCTCCCCCTCCCCCACCCATGTACCACCGTCCCATGCAAATTTGTGCGGTCGCATTTGCGGTTGCACCCATTGTCGCATAAATTTCATTCATAATTAACAAGAGGAGCATCATCTGTGGTGGGAGAATTTCACAAGTTGTTTGCTCCGACGACAAACAAAATAATTGCCGCAATTTCCACATCGGTCTCTTGGTCATTTGGCTGAGGATAGTGCAACCACGATGCAACCACGATGCAACCACGATGCAACCACGATGCAACCAGTGCAAATTGAGCTGTCCAGAGCTCTCCAGAGCTGTTTCCCCGCCAAAACGGGCTAATTCAAACGATTAATTCGATAAGCTTGCAGCTGAAATCGGCAAAGAGAGCGACAGACGACAGTTGGACAAACCTGCAGCAAATTGATTGAGCAGCCGATTACTGTAGAAGTCGCTGACTCTCCTTTCCCCAAGTGCACACAAGTGCCCCCGAGTGCCTCAGTTGCCAGCAAATTGCCCCGTCGGCTGGACAGGCACAAAGCACAACAAATTGTTCCAGTTTCCGACGAGACCAGATAAATCTATTGAGATATCGAGACTCGACTCGACTTGACTTGAATCGAGACTCCAGTCGCTCGGGGCAATCTCTGGACCGTTAAGCCCACGCCAGTGAATCGCATTTTCGCCTTAGAACTCCTCCGAGTGTCTGTGGCACGATCTACTGGGGTCTACTACTGGGTCCCCTGGGCTCCCTCGCCTCGCCTCGTGTTCTCTGGAAGCCCATCTGTTGACGGAGGGCGGCATAATGGTTATGACAGGCCGTTCGGTGCCGGAACTGGCGGACAGGTTGAGGAGTCACGTTCTCCTTCTCCTGACCAGAGATTCGCTAACGGAACAACATGAACTCTGCTCGCAAAAGGTCCATGGGAGGGGGGCTAGCGATGAAGCGAAAGAAAAGAATTCTAATAGCTGTTCAGTTTTTGGATAATGATCATGTAGTTAAGGCCTCATTACAAATCTCCTGGAGCCAATCTCCAGCCAAAGCCAATCAAAATCAAAGTCTGCACGACTTTTTTCTGCCGGCTAAGCGGCGTCAAGTGATCGATCTCCGGTCACTGCAAATGGCTAATGACACAATCAATGCATGCACTTGCGTAATTAGAGACCCCGAGGAGCAGAGCAGAGCAGAGCAGAGCAGAGCAGAGCAGAGCATAGTCGTCGCCAGATGGTCAATGGTCGCTGGTCATTCGATTGCCGTCCCACGGAAGCCAATTCGGACGTTTGTCAATCTGTCAAATTGTGTAAAATGCCAACAACAATAACAATTATTGTAAGTTATTATTGTTAAGAAAACAAGTTTACTTGGCCTACAGCGCGCGGCCCATCCACAAAGTGCGGCATCTTAGTGAGGTTATGCCCGAACAATTCGTCTCCACTTGTACATGCATATTTACAATTGATGGCACATAAAGATAATTGAATACATATGTACATCTGTATATACTCGTTTATGTACATACATATGTAGGCCCTCTCTTATCAGCAATAAATCTGCAGCAGAGGCAGAAAACAATTTCAGTTTTAAAAGCCTTTTTGTCGAACTTACAGCTTTCTCTGCGGCTGTTTTTACAAACAAATTTCATGGCAATACGTTGGATATAGTATTACTTACTTACACGAAGAACAGAACAGCCTAGAGATAAAATACCACTTGGTTTTTGTATAAATGCACGAACAGCCAAACGCTTTAGTTTTTCTCGCAGTTTTCTCTCACAGAATTTGACAAAAACTAAATGTCATTGTCAGGGTTGCATTCATCGATAATCATCAATGCTAGGAATAAATTTTCCCTTACCTAACACTGTTCTTTTGAGCAATTCCCTTTTCCTTACTTCCTCTGCCCAACACTACTTTCTCTTGCCTCCTGTTTGAATTGTTTGAGTGTTAAAGCCCCAGTCCCCGTCCCCACCAATGTACTGCATTTGTTTCTGGTTTATTTTTAGATCTTTTCAGAGCATTTGCACTTTACAAAGTTTTGCTACAACTACCGTGCACTTTGACATTTGTCCGCTTTCCGCAATTGTTGCTTGTTTCTCCCGACAAAACTTTGGGCTGGTGGATGGCTGGGTGGGAGAGGGGTAAAAGCTCCTTTTGTATTACCCTGGCTGTTATGCAAATCGAATGGAAGAGATTGCAAACAGACAAAGTTGCAATTTGGCTTGTCCTTTATGGCGTTGACAAAAGACGTATACGTACGTATACTGCGTATCGTTTTTGCCCAGACTAGACTCACTTTCTATTTGCACTTGGCTGAGTGGCTGAGTGTACCCGAGTTGAGTGGAGACCCCGTTGCGACGTCATGCTCGGCCCCGCCTATCTAATCATAGCTCAGGTGACTGACTCCCTATCTAAAGGGGGGAGTAGTGCGAATAGCAATAGCAAAAAGATACCAATCGCCAACGTCTTGATTAGTCTCAATTGACACAAATTATGAGACTGCGCCCATATTTGATTGTTCAACTTTTCATTTTTGGGTTGAACGAATTGAAATTTATTGCCAAAACTTGAGCGGAATTTAATAAATTATCAATTGAACGGGGGAGCAGCATTCTCTCTCTCTCTCTTTGTCTCTCTTCGTTTTATTCTCTCATATGCAAAATGGCAATTAAACGCAAAAACTCGAAATTAAAAGCAGGAAGAACAGTAGGACGCATGGCTGACTGGAGGGGCAAAACAGGGGGAACAGGGGGAACAGGGGAAACAGGGGAAACAGTGGTGGCAATCGTTGGCACAATTATTAATTCAATTTTTGTTTGCTTCACGACGCGACCAGCATCATCGCACCGACTCCCGTAGTCTGCTCCGATTTCGATTTCGATTCAAATTTAAATTCAAATCAACTTTTCAAAGCTGGCGGCAAATTTATGCAATATTTTTCTTCATCTACTACTATATCGGGTTCTAGACTTCTTTTGTGCCACTTCCTCTCTGTCCCCCCATCAGCCACAAAAAATGCTAAACTTGTGCTAAAAACAAAAAAGAAGAAAATACCTTCTTGAGCAGAGCATAATTACGGACTTTCAGTTTGCATAAGCAGAAACAACATGGCTGATGGAAACAGTAGAAGAAGAGAGCCAGCATCAACAAATATTTGGGTAATAGGGGGGGGGGGGGGGGGAAGAGGGGGAAGTTAGACATCTCCTACTCGCATATCTCCACAAATAAACAGACATCGAATCCCCCGCCATCCAAACAAACAAAGGAACAGAAATGCAGCTTGGGGGAATTATGAAAGAACTGCCAGATCAGATCGGATCAGATCAGATCAAACGTAAGGCTGTGGCAGTGCCAGGGGAGGCAGAGCTCCGCCCAAGTGCAGGCGATTCACTTTCAGAATTATTATTATTATTGAATCTGGAGCACATTGCGCTGACGCCGCCTAGTGCTACTTTGCTGCCTTTCTGCATTTTTATTCGCCTTTCAATATGTCAAAATGCCTTTTTCCAAGAATGGAAATTCGAAATGGTTTTGCCTTTTCTGCATCGATTAAGTACAATGTTGATGGCCAGAGCGTAGAAATGTGTTCTCTCTGTGGCAAATATTTGATTGGTTTTTGTCTGTTTCTTTATTGCAGTTCTCCCAACTGAAATCTCTGTTTGTTAACGGACACTCGAAGGCATCTTTTAATAGGTAAGCAAATCCATTGGAAAATATGCTAATGCTCTCTGGCATACATATCTGTGGAGTATGACCGATCCATTAGCTTGTCAGTTATAATTATTACTTTCGAGTTTTCCCAGACTCGGAATAAATTTTCACTTACACTTCAAAATCTATACAGCAATAAAAGTGTGAATAAATTTTCCAACGATATCGGTTGCATATCGTTTCTGCAGTTCATTTTGCTAATGCACAGCCGACCCGGGAACCACTGCCACATAGCCACCAGCACCCACACAATTGTGGCTGCCACTGCCACTGACACTGCCACGCCGCCTCTTCTCCCCTGCCACAGCCACAGCCATTGTGTTTTCCCTTTGCTTTGCGGCTTGTCAATATTTGCCGCACATTTTGCGCAATGCCAAGCGGCGATTTTGGTTTTCATCTTTTGGTTTTTTCTGCGTCTCCGTTTCCGTCTCTGACTCCTATTCCGTTCCGACTGTGCCGTGTACGGTTTTCATTTACACTTATTTATATTTATTTCCTCACTTATTTTCACCATCTCCACCGCCAACCCCTTGGGAAAGCGCTAACCCGAAGCCCAGTCGAGTATTTATGTTGATTCTTTTGTGGCACTATCGCCATGTGCATATTTTTTTTTTATTTCACTGACAGAATGGGGCAGCTCCAGGCGGCAGGCAGTCACAGTCACAGTCACTGCCATAAGTTAGCGATAAGGTGGCGATGCCAAAGTGGACATTTTTCCTGCGAATGGTGTGGCATATAAATGAATAACTGAATAAACACACCAATGGAAAGGTGCACGTGGCGAATGCGTAATAAATTTCATGCGACAGGATGGCCTTAACGCAGCCATTTGCTTAATGCCCGAACAAATATTGATAGTTGGCCAATATTTGAACAATTTGTTTCAAAGTCGTCACTTACCCACAGATACATATATGTACATACATACATATATGTAAGTCTGTATGTCTTGGCTGCACTTGCATGGCTAATTGAATGAGTCAGGCTTGGCTTGGCTTGGCTTGGCAGATGATTCAGTGGCATCAGTGGTATCTCCGAGCGAAGCACACCTCCGACATGGCTTAGTCACGGAAGATTTTCTCGTCTTATTTCATTTATGACTTGCTCACAGATCGCAGATCGCTGCCAGTTGCCAGTTGCCAGTTGCCAATTTGCATGCCATTTGTTCTGTCACAGTTTCTGTGTGTTTCTGTGTGTTTTTGCGTGTTTTGACCATTTGCGGACCGTTGATTTTACGGATTGGTTAGGAACGTAATTTGATTTGAGAGATATCGGCTTTGATTTGTGATTTTTGTGGCGATTCTCGGAATGGTTTGCCTTGACATTTGATGGTGGAAAATTTAAATATAGATTAAAAAATGCCAAATGCGGCACTCGGAGAGTGTCGAGAGTAGCATCATCATCATCTGCCGACGCATCCTCCATTAGTAGGCACTAATGCCACGCCTACTGGCATATACATACATACATGTATGTATGTGTGTGTGTATGCTAGACTTTGCATAGCTGTTAAGTCAACAAATCGTTGGATAAACGAGCATGGGGATAAAATGATGCAGCAGCAGCAGCAGCAGCAGCAGCAGCTGGTGTGGTCTACTCTGAGTGGGAGTAGGAGCAGGAGCAGGAGTAGCAGTCACAATCCGTAGTCCGTAGTCCGTAGTCCGTTGACTATAAATTACAGTCGAACGGAAATCATTTTCCATTTGTGTCCTGTAGCGCGTAGGTTCAATGCACCGGGAACTGGGAACCAGGAAAAGCGAGTGTGGGGGGGGGGGGGGTGGAAAAAACGGTCCAATTGGAAATGAAAATGTTTTGTTTGTGTCTGCGGAATGTGAAGCGGATATTCAACATTGTTGTAACAGGAGTGCCATCCTGCCTGTCGACCATTGTCAACTCTGCGTATACGTGATGTGTTGAATATTTCCGGACTAAGAATATTTCATTTCATAATGCGATTACCCAGCATTTTCTGCAGCACAAGCACAAAAACCAGAGACGAAGCAACAAATTTCCAGCCTGTAAATGATTTCGGGGCCAAGCCATGTGTGGCTGAAGGGAGGGAGGGGGCGGGTAGGGGAGGGTATGGAGAGTGTGGTCAAACAAACAAGATAAAACTTTTGATTTATCGTTGACACGAACAACCAGAATAGAAAGAACAAGGAACAAGGACCAGCACCCAGGACCCAGAACCCAGAACCCAGAATTTCGTACACAAATGCGTGCGTCGGCGTCGATAATGGAAGCCAGATCCCAGCCAGAAAGCCGCCGCCTGCATTTCAGGGAAAATTACCCTCAAATGAAGAGTAGTGTGTCGGGCATGTTCCATGGTCCAGTGTCAAGTGTGTGTCATGACACGCGCCGACAAATTTGTGGTCCTCCCCAAAAACTGCAAACAACCATAAAATGTCCAGCTCCAGCTCCAGCACCAGCACCAGCACCAGCTCCCGCTTCAACTTTAGCTTCAGAAACAGCTCCAAAATGGCAGTGCGAGATGCTGGACGAGATGCTTCACCAGCGACAAGCAGCACAGACAAACAATGGCCAGCAAAATGGTCAACTTACTTGGCCCTCAGATGCCATCGCCAAAACAATTTGTGCTCCTCCCCTCCCCTCCCCACCCCTCCCCGCCTCTCGTTGTCCTCCTCAAAAAACATGAGCATGAGAATCCGGAAAACAAAGTTCCACAAAATTTGTTTGCTTTTCCAGCCTTAATTTTCACAAATATTTGATGTCGTCTTTTTTGTTGTCCAAGTTTTGAACTTGAAAAAATGAATAGAAAATATTTTTACAGTTTCGTCGTCGCTGGAAAGCAACAAAAAATTATGGCAAAAAAATTACTTCAAGTGACAGTTTTATGTCAATGGAAACGACACACAAAACCCACATACATATGCATACATACTTACATATATATCGCTATATATAACTCGAAAAAAAAAACAGATCTATTTACATAGACAGAAAGAGAATGCGAAGATCGCTCAAACAGAATTTACATCATCGCTGGGAAACACACTCGAAGAAAACGTGGAAACACTTGCAGAGAGAATGGAATTTTCAAAGATCCAAAATTAAGTAATCGATTGAGATAATAGTTGTATCTTTTCGAGTGTAGAAAATACAAAGTGTGAGGAATCGTCAGGAAGAATATCGTTGTTTGATCCTTCTCAGATATATAATATATAGGAAATGCACTCAGTCATTCGCGGGCTTTCTCAAAGTGTAACGCCGACTGATACTGATAGATAGACTGGGGCGCCCCTTGGGCGAATAGTGCGGCATAAATTTAAGAGGCATGACATCACTTCATCCAGTCACTGTCACAGTTCCAGTTTCAGTTTCAGTTCCAGCTATTGCTGGTGGCTCTCAAGTACTCAAGTATAGTATAGTACGTGTTATAGATGCGATGCTGACGTAGCCGCCGGCGCCTGCGCCCAGTGCAAAATCTGCCTCGAATCGAATCGAATCGGATACCGAATACCGAGTCAATCCGACAGTTTATTTGGTCGATGACGTTGCCAGTCGTTGTCTCGCAGCTTGAAATGCACACAGACACTCGGCAGATATCTTGGATGGCAGCCGGGGTACGGGTGCGGGGACGGGGACGGGTACGGGTACGTGCTGCGATTCAAAGTCAGGCCGCAGCCTCATGTGATGGCTGCAGCAGATACTAATGTGGATGTGGATGTGGAGAGGTACCGGGTGCCGGGTGCCGGGTAACGGGGACCCCGAAAGCTGAGTTATGTCATAACTTTTGGGGTAGGACGGTGACGGTGACTGTGTGCTCTACAGCCACTGCGGTGCCCTGAAGCAGGTAGAAGTGATTGATAGGTGATTTTTGTGGGATCCAAATTGCAGTTGAGTTGATTTGTGATGCCTGGGGCATGAGTTCTGACGAATTGCCAGTGGCTCTTCCATGAATCACAAAATCCTGGACTGAATTTATGAGTGTTGGCCAGGCGAAGCGCTTCGCAGAACGCCTTCGGGGTGCTTTAATTTTTAGTGCGGTCACTTTATACGACTATGGCTATGCCGCACCCAAAGAACTAATCAACAATCTACAGACTCTCTCATTGAGTGCTATCCGCTGGAGAGAGAGAGAGAGAGAAGAGTGAGAAATCCATTTAAAATTCATCTAAACTCATTAAAAAAGTTTTCGGGCGAAACTGTAAATGAATTTCAACTTTCAAACTTGAAATGCAGTCGAATTCAATTAAAAAATGCAGCCTCATGCCTCGCTGTGCGTATACTTGATATTGCGCATACGCCACGCGTCGCATGGGGACCTCAGCGACAGGCCCCCCAATGACTTGTCTGCAACAAAATGACTTTCACTTTTCCAGCTGCAAGGGGCGGAAGGGCGGCCCCGAAGGGGTCCCAAAGGGGACGTGTGGCGTGGCCAAGAATGAATGAATCGAAGGAAGGAAGAAGGCAGCACGGCGTGGTGCGGCGCGGTGCGGCGCTCCAGTCAAGAGGCATGATAGATGCGGAGATAGCTACGTGTTGGCTCTTCTTGAAGAGATTCCGCACAGGTGAAGCATGAAAATGCAGCCAATTGGAAGGGGATGCGGGTCGATGGCAGCTGTGAAAACATTTCTCGGCCACTTTGCAATGCTATTGATGCACGAAGGGGGGGGGGGGGAGAAGCAGAGTACTCGGTACTCGGCGGAGAAGGAGAAGGAAACTCAGCAATTGTGGCTGGCTGGTGATTGTGGGGAATCTGTTGCAAAGTTGCCTATAAATTGTATTGCCACTCTCTGTGATTTGCCACAACAATTTATGGCCGTCATTTGCGGGGACACCGCTTCTGCCTTTCCCCGTGCTGCTGTTTTTGCTTACTTTTGCCGCTAAACTATTTCATTTGGTTCATTTGGTTCATTTGGTGGAGTTGCGGCTGCATATAATACCCGTAAATCAATGAAATGCGCATAAATTAATTAAGCGAAAACAGGCAGAGTATGTTGTCTCTATAAATGTTTCAACTTCCTTGAGCACCGTCCACTGTCCACATAAATACATACATATGCATGTACGTCAGTTTACGTGGAGTTTACCTTTAATTTAACCGCGCAAACTGGTATTTAGTCAACAATTTGTGCCATCGATTTGGCCTGTTTGTTTGTTTGTTTTTTAAGTTCGTAGTAAAACAGAAACAGAAACAGAAACAGAAATTATGCAAATTCATTTTGCTGGCAACTTAATTATGCCAAGAACGGGTTAATTTTGTTCAGCAGATTTCTCATAATTGATTATGGCACAGCCCCTACAGGAACTCCCCCAACGGACAAGATGAATGCCTCCAATTTGTCCACTTCCCCAAATAAAGATAATTCCAAGTTATGTTTGTGAAATATTTGTAGGTTCGGCAGCGGTTTGCATTGAACCCCAACGTTGAGAGGTTAAGTCCAAAGATGTTGCCATTGGGGAAGCCATTCAACTTTTGCTTTCAACTCGAGTTCGATGGGGTATTTGATTGATGGATCATCGATGGCTATACTTGGGCGATGAATGAGCGATTAATGTGTGTGTGTGTGTGTGCGACTGCGTGGGTGTGTGGCTGATGATCTGTTGAAGAGATCTCAATTAGGAGAAGCCCTCTCATACTCTCTCCTCCGTTGCTGTTCCTGTTCTCCATTCCGATTCCGATTCCGTTCTTGTTGATGGAATGATAATTACGCACAAATTACTCGTCATATATCATCGAATGGGCATAAACACTTCTTGGAACTCCATAATTTATGTTAATTCCCAGGCAGAACAGAAATAGCACCTCATAAATGTAAATTGAGTTCCCGAAAAACCACACCCACCCCACCCCACCCCACACCACCCCACCCGGAGAAGACTCTGTGCCTCATTTATCAAAAATCTTGAAGCGGGTCACACGTGCGTTTTTCATTCCCATGCAGAGTCGTCCATGCCCCGATGTGTCGCTGCTTTGATGGTCTTAGATTTAACCTCCAACTGTTGGGCAAGGTTATGAAAAAGGTTCTGGGCGCCCGTCGGCCTGCCTGCCTGCTGCCTGCCTGCCAGATTGCCTGATTGCCAGATTCAGCTTTAAAAAGTTGTACGCGTATACCTCTTTTGGCATTAAGCCCCTTGGTTCTATACTCTTTTTGTTGGGCTTAGATTTGTTGGGGGATGGGGGGGAGCCTGTTTGATTGATTTGCCGAGTGTCAGTGCGTGGCTTTTTAAGTTTCCCTGGAACTTGTTGAGAAATCCAATTAAAAACAAATTCTGAGCTGCAAACGTTTCGTGGAGGCTGTAATAGAGAGCCAGACACAGATATCAGATACTCGCAGCAGACCCCAGCCCCAGCTCCAGTCCCAGCCCCAGCCCAAGCTTCAGCTCCAGTCCCAAGTTCAAGATCAAGGCTAGCCAGCCAGCCAGCTGTGCGTGTGTCCCATTCACAAGTCTCGTAGCCCATGGGGCACGCTGGTCTGGTTGTGTCTCGAATGCCATTTGAATGTCGTCTGCTCGCTCTCCCACAGAGAACTGCATCCAAAGTGGGTCATAAATCAGTCAAATATCGCCCACTCCGCGGCCTTTTGTGTGTGGGTGTGTGTGATGTGGCGTCTCTTTTTTTTTGTATTTTTTATTAGCCACTCAAACAAATGTCAAGTTGTAATGGACGAACGTCGGCGCCGCCTTGAAGGTCTATCGCTCGCCGAGTTCTCGTCATCATCGTCATCATCATCATCATCTTGGGGGTGAGCTAACAGACCAGGCAGCCAGCAAGCAAGTAAGCAAATAAGCAAACAATCAGACAATCAGACACCGGAGACGACAATTACAACTACTGGACCTTGCCAAGATCGGTAGCAGCCCATAATGAATGTCAAGACGTCATCGTTGAGGAATTTGTTGTCGATTGCTGTCGGCCAAGACCAGGCCGGAGGCACAAGCACCAGTCTCCGCAGCCGCAGCCGCAGCCACAGCCCCACCCGAACTGAACCGACCCGGCTAAAGCCAGCGTGTCTGGCAAAGCCGTCAAGCGAGTTGCTGCCTGCCTGGTGGCTGTCGTGGTGGCCCGCAGCAGCAAGCCGGCTTGTGTTTACTTCTTTAACTCTTTGTCTTCCCCCGTTTTAATTTGTTATGTCTTCGCGGGCCTGCATTATTTTACAGAAATTATATATGATTAGTCGTGTGCATACGTGTGTCTATCTGCCTATCTTGTCTCTTGGGGAGTGGATGGGATGGGATGGGACGAAACGGGTAGGGAGCAGCGCTGAATTAGCCACACGCTCTAATGGCTCAATTAAAATGACACAATCAAACCCACAAATTAATACATTTGTACATACTGCTGGGAGACCTGCTTGATAAGTGCACGTGCTGAATGCTTTTAAGTCATGCATTTTTCATGAATTAAAGTTTCATTTTATGGGGAAAATGTGGGCATAAACTATGGATTACCTTCCGATAAATACACACACATACATACATATATCATTTTTACTTTCATTTGGAAACTGGAAAAATCCATCAGTCCCCAGAGTACAGGACTTTCCGATTGATTAGCCATTTACCCCTTCCCCTCCGTGTCGGACATTAAACTTGGTCCCCTTCTTCTTTGCACCGGATTGAGAGGCATTCTTCTGTGACTCTCCAGATGGGGCACCAGTTGGGGGGCATCTCAAAATCAAGAAGCTCTGGTCAGATACGAACTGGATCGAAATATATATATGCCAATCTTTCTTTCTTCTCGAATGCCATCCCAGAAACAAGCTGTGAAGATAACAATTTATCTATGGGGATGAATGGCAAGGGAGTATCTATTTAAAGGCAGTTCATCCCTCACCCCCAAACGCCCCAACCCTCTGGTGAAACAGTTTGCGGATTAGCCCACGACACTCGAAGTCATTTGTGGGGCCAAAGTGGGTCACTGCAACGCACACACTGAGAGCAGACAGTAGCGCACTCTTGTGGGCAGTGTGTCAACAAATTGAAAATAGAATGCAACAACGAGCATCGGTGGCAGTGGCAGAGGCAGACGAACGGGCCGGACCGGACCCACGGTGTCTCTCACCTGACAAGGTGGTTAAAGTTATGAAAGTGCTAATTGAAATTCTACACAAAAGCCACAGCAAATGAGCCACTGACAGGGCAAAGAAGAGACGCCCGGCCGAGTGCCGACCAGTTTCTGGCGGCCAAGAGCCAAGAGCCAAGAGTTGATTATGAATGAAATGAAGACGAAGACGAAGACGAAGACGACCAATAAATAAAATAAATCTGTTCAAATATATTATATCGCTTGCTCAATTTGTCTTCTTGGCAAAGTGTGGAGGCGTTCGCAGGTCCATCCATCAGCGGAAACACTTGTTAAGAGGCTCTCTGATAAATATTTGCATAATCTAGCAGCAACAAAAAATTATGATAAGCAGACGAGTTGAGAGATTAACGAATGCTCATTTTGTTCGTTTTTTTCTCTCTTGTATCTTCCAGCCCCTCATCCGGTTGAGCGATGTGAAGAGCGACCAGCAAGGAGAAGCCAGCACCAACCACCAACAACCAGCCACCAGCCACCATCCACCATCCACCAGAGAATCTTCCACGAAACGCAGAGCAGTGCCATCAACAGGAGGAAAAAATCCCATCAACGAGAAGGAATCACAATGAGTGGCAGCCATAGAATGTTGTGCTGTCAAGTATTTATCTTAGTTTTATGTGAGTAGCGGCTTGCGGTTGCACACGCGGCATGATTTATTGAGCATCTCGTTATCCCGCGCAGTTGCACACACAATCCGGGCGGAGTTGCATGCGAGCGGAGCCAGCGCGGCGGTCAGCTTCGATGGCCACTCGCCGGACCATGTCCTGGATGGAGCAATGGCTCCATCGGCGCGGCCCAACAGGCGTCGCATGTACGCCATGTGCCCGCCGCAGTTTCAGCGCGTCGGCACCGACTGCTACTCGCTGGTGAGCCAGCGCAGCAATTGGCTGGAGGCACACTTCTTCTGCAAGGACAAGAACGCCAATCTGGCCGAGCCCCTGAAGTATGCCGACCGCAAGCTGAGGGTCTTCCTGCAAAAACAGGATGCCCAGACAGGAGGTGAGTGGGTGGAGTGACATTCGATTAGCAGCCAACTGTGCTTCACGGGCTCAATGTATCTCAACTTGAATGATTAGATCGCGAACCAGTGTGGATTGGGGCCACCTTTGACCACCGCAACCATCTCTGGCAGTGGAGCATGAGCGGACGCAACCTGACCTACGACTCGTTCAGCCAAATGGATCCCACGTAAGTGATGCGCTCCTTCAGATGCTCTGTCCTTTCCTTCTTTATTTCCATTGATTTAACGCTTAAGCAACAATTCTAGCTATGTGCAACTTATCTCCAACAGCCAGCCCAACGACAACAACTGCGCCGTCTACGATCCGAGCCTGAAGTACCGCTGGTCGGCGCGCTCCTGCCCGGACAAGCTGCGGTTCATCTGCCAGCACAAGATGCCCAAGGTGAGCGAGGCCAACCGCTACAAGATCTACAATCGCTGGAACGCCACCTATCCCAACGAGCGGGCCAACGAGGTGGTCCTGGAGATAATCGATCGCAACGACAAGGATCGCAGGTAAGGCCACGGTTCATCGCTAGCCCTACGCACTTGCACTTGCACTCTCCCCTCCTGCATTCTCCTGTTTATCCTGTTTATCCTGTTTATCCTGTTTATCCGCCTCCTCGGCCGCCAAGTACTCATCCCACTTGGACAGGCGCTGTTGTGCCTCCACAGCCGACTCATCGATCCTGAAATGAGGCCGCAATTAGAGTCCGCCTTTTGGTAATGCAGTGCCTTTCTACTCACTTGTATTTGGTCTGGCCGTCCCAGTGGTCAGCGGTCAGTTGTCGCTGGCCAAAGAAGCGTCCCTGCATCATTTGTATGACCAGATCGGCCTCCTCCGGCGAGGACATGTTGATCTGAGCAATGCCCTCTGGATGGCGCTGAAAAGAGATATGCATACAAATGACTACATTTTCGGGTTTCTTCTCTAGAGTTTTTCTTGTCAAAGCTCACATCATAGATGACCACTTTGCGGACCACCCCGCACTTGCCGCACTCCTCCCGCAGGTTGTTCTGGTACTCCAGAATCAGCTCCACCTCCTTCTCAAAGAGCTCTGGGGTAAAGAGATTCTTGAGGATGACCGTCTTCTCATGCTTTGAGCGTTCGCCGCGCATCTTGTCCGGACGCCAATCGAATAGTCTGCCAAAGAACAAAGAATACTTGTGAAAATGGAAGGAAGGAAGCGACTCCCTCCCCCCTTGGCCACTCACTTTTCCTTCATTTTCTGCATCTTCTCCTTGTCCTTCTTCTTGCGCTTGGGCTTGAGCGCGGGATTGTATTCGCCGCGCATCTGGAACTGGGCGCGTTGCACGCGAATCTTGTGTCCCCGCAGCTCGTAATCATCCAAGATCTTTAGCGCCAGATGAACAGATTCCACCTGAAAAGAGAAAAGTGGAAACTAATGAGTATTTTCCTGTCTTACAGATACCATCGTCGGGTGAAGGCCGAGGGCAGCGATGAGGAGATGATCATTCCCGGTCGCCGCAAGAACAATCGTCGCAATCAGCCACGCAACCGCCCACAGCCCCCTCATCCCAACGATGTCAACTCCCACCAGACGCCCCAGCAGCGTCCTCGCAAGCGTCCACGCGTCTCATCCACCACCGTCGCACCCACAGCCGCTCTGGCGCCCGCTAACCTGGCCAACAACCACAACAACGACGTCCTGCCCGCCTCGCCAACGCCCCAGCAGATGACCCAGTACGACCGCAAGCTGCAGCGCCAGCGCCAAAAGGAGAGACGCCGCCAGCAGCGCAAGAAGGAGCGCCAAGAGCAGAACCGCCAGCTGCGCCGCGATCGTCAGCGCAAGCTGCGGGAGGAACAGCAGCGACTGCAGCGTGAGCGGGAGCGGGAGCGGGAGCAGGTGCAACAGCAAGAGCCAGAACCAGAACCTGAAGTGCAGGAACTGCGCGTGCGAGCGGGCATCCATGACCAGAAGGAGCAGCAGGAGAAGCAGGAGAAGCAGGTGAAGGAGGAGCAGCAGAAGCAGCTGCAGGAGGAGCGGGAGCGACAGCAGAAGGAGCAGCAGGAGCAGCAGGAGCAGCAGGAAAGGGACCACAAGGAACAACAGGAGAAGCAAATCCGCGAACTCAAGGAAAAGCAGCAGCGCGACCAACAGGATCGGGAGTACCAGCAGCGAGTGCGCGAACGCGAACTGGAGCAACTGAAACAGCGGCAGGCGGAGGAGGAGCGTCGCCGCACAGCCGACGATGAGGCCGAGAAACTGCGACAGGAACGCATCCAGAAGCTGCGCGAGCGCGAGGCCGAGCAGCGCCGTGCCCGCGAGGAGGAGTTGCGAAAGCAGCGCGAGGAGCAGGAGGAGATCGACCGTCGCAATGCCGCCGAGCGGCTGGCCGAGGAGCAACGATTGCGGGAGGAGCACGAGAAGCGCATAGCCGAGGCCAACTCTGAGCAGGAGAGGCAGCTAGCCGAGGCCCGCGAGAACAAGCGGCGCGAGGAGCAGGCCCTCAAGGAGCAGCTGCAGGAGCAGGAGCGTCAGCGCCAAGAGCAGATCCGCCGCGAACAAGAGGAGGAGGAGAAGCGCCAGCAGCTGAAGCGCGTGGAGGAGACGCGCATCTTCGAGCAGCGCGAACTGGAGCGACTGCACGAGGAGAACAGGCGGCGGGAGGAGCTGCAGAGGGCTCGCGAGGCGGAGATTGCCGAGCGCGAGGCCAATGAGAAGCGGCTGGAGCAGGAGGAGGAGCGACTGCGCAAGGAGGTGCAGGAGGAGGAGCGCGCACTGAAACTCCCGCTAGAGAAGGAGATGCGCGAGGCTGAGGAGGAGCGCAAGGCCAAGGAGGATGCCGAGCGGCAGGAAAGGGAGGCCAAGGCAGCCGAGCAGAACCGCAAGCTGGAGGCCGCCAAGAAGGCCGCCGACGCCTTGGTCCAGGCCACGCTCGCAGAGAAGCGTCGCGAGTACACCTCACGCGTCTCGGCCCTGAGTCCCGAGGACCAGAAGAAGTTCATCGAGATGCGCAAGCGGCGCAAGCAGCTGAAGGAGCAGAAGCTGCGCGAGCAAAACGAAAAGAAGCTCAAGCGGATACAGCAGGCCATGCGATTGAACGACGCCGAGTAGGCTCCCATCAGGCCTACACACACACATATATCTCTTCCAATCTCCTTTTCAGACGACGCACTAATCCCCGTACTAACCGAGACATATCGTTCGAGAATTGGTTTAGTATCCGCACAACCAGTTGGGCCGATATCCCCTTTTTTTAATTGCTTTTTTTGCTTTTAATAGAAGAAAAAGAAATCACGCAAAAGTATTATTTACAAGGAGAAGAAAGGAAGGAGAGGAAAGGAAACGAAACGAAAGGAAAGGAAACGAAAGGAAAGGAAACGAAAGGAAGGAACTATTAAACCGGACATCGTTCCGGGAGGGAAACCCAGTTTCATTTGATTGATGCATTTGATCCGCAGTCGAGCGATGTGCCCGCAATAAATATTTGGAAATCGTTTCGAGCGACCGGGAAACACTTAATCTCTATGGGAACTTCGCTCTAGCTCTATGTAGTACTGTACAGTAAACATATATACTATATGCTATATATATAGAATATATATCCTATATATAGGTCTAGGATAGACACACCCACACCCACAACGGCATACACACAGCAGCACTCCCCACCCACCCATTCACACGAAATATCTAACTATAAACTACGAGTATATACAACAAATATCGAGCAATTTTAAAGCCCATAAATCACGAAGAATTTTAAAAACTAGAGCACACAAATATATGGAAATATCTCATATGACTATGGAATGTTGGGATTGGCTAGCAGAGTCCTTACTGATCCCTCGTTTGCCTTCCACCTGCCTTCCACCCACCCCCCAAAATAAGTGTGTCCTCGAAATGTGGCAGCCCGGGGGAAGCACCGTAGAAGCAATAATTTACTAAGGAATTTTTTTGATAATACAAATATTCGATGTACTAACTATTTAGGTTATATATATAATGATTAAAGTATGTTTAAATGTACATTTTTTTTTTTTTTGTATTTTTTAATACCTCAACACTGGAAACTGGACGGAAACGGACGGAGGATCTTTCTAACGTTTTATTTTGTTTAAAATGAAAAGAAAAGAAATGAAGCGATAATCGAAACAAACGCAAACGCAAATGCAAAAGCAAAAGCAATTTTATAGCCAAGTAAAATGCATTTTAATAGTACACTAACCAATTTTAAATACTATTACTATACAACATACATACATATATACATATATAAAACACAACAACCAAGAGAAATGAAAAGAGAAAGCGAATCTACATGAATACTCAGCGAAACTTAAGCAGAAGATCGGATCAGTCGGAGATCAGAATATGAATCAGAAATATGAAATATGAAATCGAATGGATAAACATATTATAATATTACCATATAATATTTATGCAAGATTAAATCTACAGTTAAGCCACAGCGAATAAAGTGAAATAAAGAATAAAGTTCGAAAAAAGGAGTTTGTGCTCCTTTCCTTTCCCTTACCTTAATGTAGTCGCAGAGGCCATCGCCCTTGAACTGACCATCCGCCTCCGTGTAGAGCTTCAGCTTGGGCTGCTGCGTCTTTGGATCCCGCATGACCATGCCGCACTTGCCCATCAGCTCCGCGAACTCATCCTTGGTGATGTCCAATGGGAGATTGTCCACATATACCTTGGTGTTCTGTGAGGGATCCATCTCGAACCATTCTGCAAGGGAATTAAACGTTAGAACGTTAGAACGTTGGTTCTGTGTTCTGGCCATGTCTGAGGACTTACTTGGTGGCTCTGGGGCCTTTCGCTTGCCCATGGCTGCTGAAGCTGCCACACCAGATTCGTCTTTGGCCATGGCTGCCTCTGCCTCGGCCGTCATTCGCTTGAGTTCCTCCTCTTTGCGCTTCGCCTCGGCTGCTTCTTTGTCGGCCTTCTCCTTCTCCCCGGCGCTCGTGTTGTCTATGAAACCGTAGTTCATTTGGTACTGGGCCATGAAGTCGTCATCGATCTTCGGAAACCAGGCCGACTTCTCAGCATCCCATAGGTAGACGGTCCCATCTTTGTCCGTGTAGGTGCGTTCGCCCTGTTCATCCAGCTTGTAGACAGCATCTTGACCCGGCTGCTGCTTGAGCACCCAGGTGTGCTGCTCCTCATCCCACCTGTAGTGCTCCGTTTCCGTCTGGGTCTTGGGCAGCCACTGACTCGTCTCATCGCACCACTTGTAGAACTCGTTCTCGTACGGATCCTCCCCATTGCCACTCATCGGCAGCCAGCTGTTCTTACTGTTGCACCATTTGTACTCCTGCTTGCTGCTGGGGTCCGTGTAGATGGCATCGCCATTCTCAGCATAGGTCACATGCTTGGCGTAGGCGGCAAAATCCTGATGGGGTTCGCTTTTATCCTTCTTCTGGGCTTCTTCATCCTTTAGTTGGGGTTTGCTTTCATCGTCTTTCTTGGCGGCATCCTTTGCCAGGAGTTGGCTTTCATTCTCCCTCGTGTCTGCTGCATCTTTTACCTGGTGTTGGCTTTCATCCTCATTCTGGACTGCTGCATCCTTTGCCTGGGATTGGCTTTCATCATCATTAAATACTTTGCTTTCACACTGTGCTGCGGCGCTCTCCTTGGGCTCCTTCTTATCAGATGCCGCGTCTGGGGTTGCAGTGGCGATTGGAATGGTTGGTGCGGGTGCGGGTGTGGGTGTGGGTGGCGTTCTCTCATCCTCTACTCCGATGTCGCCTTCGTTAGTTATAAGTTCCGTTTCGGACCTCACCTCCTCCCTCTCCTGATCAGAGCCTCCTTTGCTCTTCTTTTCCTCCCCTTCCTCGTCGCTCATTTTGGGTTCTGTAATTAAAGCAAGCCGAAAAGTAGACTACATTTAGTTGCTTCCTTTGTGGCACTTCCTGCTGCTGCTGCTGTTGCTGCTGCTGCTGTTTCTTTTTCGTTTTTCTTCTGCTGCGTGGGCGTGACAATCGTCTAATTCCCAGCTAATTTCATATATTTTTTTTTGGTAGCTTGAACAAATAATCAGGGGTGTTCTGGGGCCACGTGAAACAACAGAGAAATAAATTGCAGGAACGTGCTCATATCGCTTGACATTGAAGGAAAAGAAAAGTGTGTGCGTGTGTGTGTGTGTGTGTGTGTGAAGGGAAAGTGTGGGAAGAGCGTGTGTCCAGGGTATGGGTGGGTGCGAAAGAAAGGGCATTCCAAGAAGACCCACACAGAAAATGGCAAGTTTTCCTTTCCTCTTTTTTTTTTCTTTGCGCCTTAGCTGGTAAACAATTTACACAATGATTGCCATTTCACCTTCCACTCGGACCTCCAGTGGTGCGATGCGGCTCTTGGCCCTGTGTGGGTCAAGCATTGAGTCAGGTAATAAAACGAAATGAAAAGAGCACGCCACATTCAGGGGAGCAGTCCAAGAAAAGACCAACACAAATCCCGAACCCATCCCACCCAAGCCACCGAACATAAAAAAAGGGAAAAGGTAAGAAAAGGCACTGGGAAAACAGGACCCCACTGAAGGTCAAGCCGACTAATTTCGGTTATTTAAGAGAGGGAAAGTGGGCTGGGGGTTGGGGAAAGCCCTTCAGTTACTGCGGGCTGCTCCTCCTATCGATTGGGAGGTTCAATCAACCTTTCGACCGGAGGACTACTTGACTTGGGAGCCCAAACAGATTCGTCAAGCTATTCGACACATTCCGATGCCGCCTGAGACCTCCGACAGCTGACTTTGGGTTCCTTTCCTTTTCCTATTTACGTCATCATTCACAAGCCCGACATCTCTTTGCTGCCCCAATCGAAGAGAGTTCAATGTACTTTGGCTAATTGTCACGACTTTACGCCCTGCACTAAAAATAGGCAGAAGAAAACACTCACGACCCGAACCGAACCGAACAAAACTGAACAGAGTTCAACGTTCAGCAAAGGGCAACATTTGCATGCACCTCAAACTGGAACGGAACGCATAAGATTTGCTTTTCGCCAAGTCAGCGGATGACTCCCTCCAAACGAGGGATCAAGGAGGGGAGGGAAGCGACTCCCCCAAAAGGCACAGCACGGATAACTGGCACATTGGCCGGCACACCGGCACAGCTACGGAGCGGTAGGAAATGGCATGCAACAGAGAGAGAGAGACCCAAACTCCAACTCCAACTCCAACTCCAAGCCAACAGTAGCCAGCAGCTATTGCAGTTTGCGAGGCAAACAACTTTGTTAGAGGATTCATAAATTACATAGACATTCGAGTACTCGTACTCGTAGTCGTAGTCGTACTCGTGGGGCGTTCATGTTAGCCAAAGTGCTGCAGGTGTTTTACATGCATATAATATAGGTGGTATACCATACGTACTATATATATATATATACATATACATATAGAAAGTGTAAAATAAGCCTTCTAACTGGATGCAAGAACTGCAGCTCTAGTCTGGCCTCGCAATTATCCTTTGCCGTTTCTGTTTTCCTCCTTCAGAAACACCTTTAACATTTCACATTCATTTAGAACAATAATGAACGCATATTATATCGTTATATCGTATTCCCATAATAATATAAAATAATTGACGCAAATTGTCTGCGAAAGTCTGCAAATGTGAGCAAACAGTCGTAACTGAACCCAGTCTTCACTGGGACCCTGGCACACTGGAACACTGGATGGGGGGATCTACCATTTGGCCCATTTTTAATGGCGAGTAGGCCATAAAAACGAAAACAGAACTACTTATCGGGAAGAACGACCCGAAATACGCCCCAAACGAATTAATTAACGTTTTTTTTGAGAAATGTGTCGCGAATTTGGTGGCATACTTTCCCCTTATTCAAATGTCAACAGGTCAACAGGGGTTGGGATGGGGGCCAGCCTCAATTTGCATTCACCTGCACATACAACAATATATATTAATGCTATTTTTAACATTACCTTTTCACCGGTCTCCTTCTCGTATTCTGAGAGATTTGCAAACATTACTCACAAATGCCATAAATATTTGAGAAAGAGAAAGAAAGAGGAAAGGAGACCCCCCAGTACTTTCCCTCTGCTCGAAATAAGAGCGGAATAACTTAACTTGGCTTAAATGTTGCCTGGGGTTAGGGTGACTCACTGTGGCAACTGGCAGGCCATGCCAGGCCAGGCCAGGCCAGGCCAGGCCTCCTCCTGACTCCTGCCCCACTCCACACGAAGCGAGCCAACGACCAGGCAAGCAGCAAGCCTTTTTCATAGCATACTTATACGGGCACAAATGGCCCAATATTGATGGCAGCTCTGGTGTGGGTGTGGGTGTATGTGTGTGTGTGAGTGTGTGTGTAAGTGTATGGCTAGTCATGGCTAGAGGCTTGAGGCTAGAGCTAACTCCTGGCTAGTCAGGACTGACCAGTACGCGCTGAAACGTTCAACTGACCAGAAGTGCCGCCGGGTCAGAAGCCGCAAGCCTGCAACTCCGCTTACGGTCAACTGTCCACCCCCAACCCTCCGCCCTCCGCCTGTGGTCGGTCGGTGCGGCACACGCAACTCCAAATGGCATTATTGTGTATATAAAACGACAGATATATGTACACTACGAGCAACTGCAGCCGGCAAAAAAATAAAGGAAGAAATATGCAAAACCTCCCAGTCTCTCATTGATATACAAATCAATAAAAGCGGAAACGAAGTCTAAAAACTTAACTACTATATAAAATAGCCGAAAAAAACAGTAGAAGATAAACGACATGGATATACCCAGCACTGGTGCCATTTTCACTTTGGGCAAATCCCATCTGGCGGAGAACACCCAGAGCTATTTCTACATTAAAAATGATCCCGTGAAGCGACTGATATCGGGTCCCCATCAAAGTGCTGTCATATGCGGTAACTACAACGAGTATTCGGTCCCGAGAGAGTGACCCCAATTCCCCCTTTGTCTGCATTTCCTTACTGGCCGGTCATTCTTCCTGTCCATTTTCAGTTGAGACTGGACTGTGGTCAAGTGGTTCAAGTCAAAGTGGATTGACGGTGGGTTCTTCGTGTCTGGCGGGCTGGCTGCCTGCCTCCGCATTGCATGTTTACTGCAATTTTCTTTAAATAATCATAAGCCACCGCACACCCCCGCGGGCACTTCACTTCACTTTCACTTTCCTGTTGGCCCAGTCTTGAGGGCACGACTGGCTCTAACTCGTGGCTATTGAATGGCTAAATTACGGCCGCCCGCTTTGGGCAAATTGGTTAGCAAGGATTAGGTGGTACTATCATCTGCGATGAGTTTTCCTTTTAGGGAAATCCCCAATTTACTACCAAATTTGTCCCACATTTGACCCACATTACATAAGCTTGACCATAGACCATAGACCATAGAAAGAGCTCAAGCAGGCAAGCACTTCAAATCACGGCAACACACACACTACTCTGGAACAATACATTTCGGTATCCTAATGGGGTCAGGCGTAACGTGAAAAATACCTGAAATATGGGACAAACTCACGAAATGAACGGAGAACCCGCCACCGAAAGCAGTCCAAGTCCAAGTCGTAATTGAAGCGTAAAGTCGAACAGTCGAACAGCAGTCGAGCGGGATTGGCTGTCCCAAAACGAAACCAAACGAAACGAAACACACTCTCTCTCTCCAATCAATAAAAGTCAAGAAAAGGGAACTCCGACACACCACACCCTCTCCTCCCCTGCCTCCCTCCAATCGTACATATAACATAATAAAACAATAGAAAAAAGCAACAGCTAAAAGCCATAGCAAATGTCAAACACCCGCCCCGCCGGTTTTTATCTCAATTACAGAATCTGGCCGACTATTTGTTTGGGGCGAGAATCACTTTGGACAGTTGGGGATTGGCGGCCACAGTGGCACTACTGCCAGCGGCAAAAGAGGTGGAAACAGCGCCACAAATGGGGATGTTGTCACAAAGCCCACATGTGTGAAGGCCCTGAAAAGCCTGGGGTTGAGGATCTGCGATGCGGCCTTTGGCAACAATTGGTCCGTGATGCTAACACGTAAGTAAACAGCAGCAGTACCCAGTACCCATCAGAGGGCGAATCCCGATTCCGATTCCCATCTAAACCGCATTATCTTCCACGAAAAAGACTCCAATGAGATCTTCTTTACGGGTCGCAACATCTTTCCCGAGGACACCCATGTGGCGCAGCATTTTATCAGCGCCCAGGTGGAGCAGCAGCAGTGTGCCATCATCCGGAAACCCTTTCGGCTGGAGGAGTTCGATGACTATCTATCCAAGAGCGAGGAGACGGACAACTTCTTGGCCGTGCAGGCGGGCAACGAGCACTTTGCGGTGCTTACCAGTGAGTAAACCCTGCAATTTTTACAGGATAATCTCTTTCTGAATGTGCGTATGCTATTGACAGCCACTGGTCGGCTGATTGGCTGCGGTTCGAATGGCCAGCAGCAGCTCGGAGAGCTGGAGGCCGACTACGATGGCCATCCGGTGGAGATTAAGCTGGACGCCACCGTGCAGCAGTTTGCCTGCGGGCCAGAGTCCACGCTGGTGCTGACGGCCAGCGGCAGTCTCTTTCTCACTGGGCACCTGAACGAATTTGTGTTTCCCAAGTTCACGGAGCTGCAGAAGAACCTCTCCCCCACGGAGCAGATCATCTTCATGCACATTTCGAAGGCCAGCGAGATCTACATCGTGAGCAACGTTGGGAATATCTACCGCAGCTTCGAGTCGGTGCGAAACAAAAGCCTGGTCTTCCAGCGCTTCTACGACTACGACAGCGAGGAGAACGGCCCCATCTGGAAGCTCCTGAAGGGCTCCTCCTTCTACGCGGTCCTCAGCAAGGCCAACAAGTTCTTCACGACCTTCTCGGAGAGCGGCCACCACCTGAAGACCTTTCGGGAGATCTCCAAGTTCAAGAACCTCCGCCTGCTGGACATTGCTGTGGGGGATCACCACATTCTGGTGCAGGGGATACCCAGATCTTCGATGGCCTCCGCATCCGCCACCGCCTTCGTCCTGCAGCCGAAGGATTCAAATGGAAATGTGCTGGAGCAGGGCAGGAACAGCAGCGGACGCAGCCTCACCAAACAACAAAAGGTGGCGGAGGATATGGAGGAGAGAGCCATGTCCACGGCCATAGGACCAGGCATAGCTGCAGGAGCAGGCACTACAGCTGGAACAGCGGCAGCCATGGAGGCTGTGAAGCATTTAACGAACGGTAACGTGGACGAAGAGGAAGCAAAAGCCACACAGAACACAGTTGAGGAGGCAAAGGAGGCAAAGGAGGAAACGGAGGAAAAGCAGGCAAATTATGAGCGACAACCAAAGGAGCCAGAGGCAAATGGCAATGCAGAGGAGCCAATATCGAACAGCCAGGAGGAGGAGCAGCAACCAAGGAAACCCCAAAGCGCAGAGCACAAACAGATGGAACCGTCGGCTCCCATGGAATCCCCTATAAAACGCATGGAATCCCCAGAAAAAGCCATCGAAGCCGAAGTAAAACCCATGGATTCAATAGATAAGCTACCAACTCCACCCACGCATACGCCCACACCACCACCACCCAAATCCCCGTCCGATTCGATCGGTTCTCTGCAGTCCGCACGCTTTGTGCAGCCCGGTAATCCTCTGGAGAGGGCAGAGGGCAGTCAGGAGAATCAGATGCTGCGTCCACGCACACCATATCCGGAAAGCAGCAATGGCAGCACTCCACAAACCGTCAAAAAGACGCCCATACGGAACTTCTCGTACGAGGCAGCCATGGATCATGACCACCTGGAGAGGACGTCGCCCGAGCTGGTGGATAGCCTGGAGACAGTGGAAGAGGTCTCTGCCCCCGCCACCATTCAAGTGTCCACGCCCACGCCACCCACAGAGGAGGATGAGCAGCTGGCGGTGGAGATAACCACAACGAAGGACTCAAGGGACAGCAGCAGGGTGGTCAACGAGATACGGTTCATCAACAACGGGGTGGATGTCACGGCCAAGGTGGAGGAGCAAATGCCAGACACATCCCTAGAGGACTCGATGGAGGAGCTGGAGTCAGATGCCGAGCAAATGCTGCAACAGGTGGAAGAGCGCGTGGAGAAGACAGTGGCCGAGCACAAAGACGGCGCTTTAAGGGCCACTGAGGAGATGAGGGATGACCTAGGCTCCAGGCGAGACTCGCTCCAGATGGCAGTGAAGAATGCCGCCCAAGGAGCAAAGAAATCCATGGAGGCGGCTGGCGAGCGCATGGCCACAGGCGCACGCGGGGCAGTGGATGCTGTGGGCGATGTAGTCGGGGCCGCGGGCAAGAGTGCCCAGCGCATGGCCAGCGATGCAATGCACGTGATGGAGCAAGCGGGAAGCACTGCTGCGAAAGCAGCCTCCGAGACAAAGGACTCCATGGGCAGGGCCATGGACTCGGTGACCCACAAGATCTCCAGCGAGGTACTTGGCGCCAAGGAGAACATCTCGTCGCTGTTCCAGATCAAGGCAGCCCGCGAGGCAGATCCTCAGACCACTCCAGTGTCCACGCCACGTGGTGACGAGGAGGATATGGACATTTCTTCGAAGGAAGGCGGTCCTAAGACAAACACCACCTTGGGCTCTGGGGAGGAGGATGAACGGACGACGGCGTCTGTGAACTCGAATCACAACTCAACTGACAACGGGAATCGAGCTCACTTCGACGAGAGCACGCCTTTCGAGCCGAGCAATCCCTATGATGATCCCCTGGATGCCGTTGTGGAGCGCAGCAAGAAGGCCATGCAGGAGGACTTGCGGGCAATGGAAATGCGAGCACATTCGCATGTCCAGGCGGTTTCCCAGAAAACGGAGCAGGAGACCAAGGGCTTCGTTCAGCAGTTTCTGGATAACATGCGACTCTCATGTCGCAACGAAAGGGCGGTCGATATTGAGGGTAAGATTACTCAGTGATTATTTATTGTGTATGTATACATATATTTAAAATTACCTGAAAACGTTGTATTCTTTTGACTTCAGATGAGACGCATCCACCTCCGCCGGCAGCAGCGCAACACCACAACAAAAATAAAGTGAACAGCGAGCTGAGTTTAAGCAATGGGCATGGCGAGCAGCAGGCGTCGCGTGTTTGCACGATTTTATAAAACCTGCACTACCACCCTGAACACTTTTCTAAGCAATTGCATTTGATTTTAAAGTACAATTTAACGAAAATAAATAAAGCAAAATATTTGCCTGGAAAAGTTCTGCAGCTTCAATAGAGATGGAAAAACAAGAAATGGCACCAGATGGTTTTTGGATTTACGCGATAGATCGATGGTTTCATCGACCATCGATATATCGTTTGTGAGAGCGAAAAAAGTCCCATGAATCTATGTCTAAACCTTATGACCTTTCCTTACTTTCTTTCGAACGGCTCTACGCTATACACTATTTTAACTAGGGTTGAGTTATTGAATTTTCATCAGTTTGCCGTCTGGAACGTTGACATGAGAATGGCAAATGAAATTCCCATAGAGATGGACGATGCGATGTACTTAATGCTATCACGATTTCAGCGGACCCATGACTATAAATTCATCTAGTAAACAAAATGCATGCATTTAATAACTTACTTAAATGAATTGCTTAATGAATGCTTATTTTAACCGCCATTTTATGTTCTCGGTTCTTTGAATAATATCTTATCATCTCAGGCACGAATAAGTGCAGAAAAGCAAAGAAACTTAGAATTTTAGCATTAATTAAAGGAAATGTGCCGGCTGACAAGCAGCAAGTGTTCAAATTTCCTTATGGCAAACTTACGTTTTATGGTTGTATATTGTTTTCATTTTTGTTTTAAGCTAAGAGATAGGATTAGACAAGATTATTTTGCGGTGTTTTCCGTGCAGCATTTTAAACAGACAGGGGTTAAGTGTGTTGGTTAAGTTCGCGCAATGGTCGATATCGATTTTTGATATAGTCATCGACAAAAATATCGCAACCGATGTTATTTCTATTTGTACGCGAAACTGTAAAAAAAGAAAAGAAATATTTGTACTATTTTTTTTTTAACATTTATACTCCTTTTTATAAATGAACACACAGCAACAAAAAATGCTCGAAAGCCTAGCTTTAAAAAACTGATAGCGGAACGCGTGAACTATTTTGCCTTGCTGAGACCCAACACAACACACTCGAATGCGGAAAATGATGTAAAACGGGGGGAAATCTAAACCTGAAAGGCCTCACACAGCAGCAGAGGCACAAAATGGAAAGGTAGGTCAATGTGTGGGCGCCACAAATATATATACTTGTGTGAAAAATCTAAGACTGCCAACTGCACAGTCCGAATTTCTAGCAAAAAGCAGAGTGTTTTAGCCATTAGAAAGACAATGAACATTTAATAACGAGCTCCGAAATAGAAGAAGTCTGTCTCCTAACCTCAAAAGAGCTTTTACAGTCAGTGCCTGTGTGTGTGCGTGTATGGGATTGTATGTGCGTGTGTGTGTGTGTGCGAGCGACTGAAAGTGGTTGTCGCTTATGGGCCGCAACGAGGGGCAAGGCAAGGCAACGTGTTAGTGGAAAAACTGCTTTTGAAAAAAGGGAAACATTTTCACCTCAAAAGCCCGCCCAAAATAGGGTCTGCCCACAAGGAAGTACCCCCACTGCTACTGCCACTGCCAGGACACTCGCCCTGCCAACTTTCTCTAATTGGATAACGATATTGCCCATCATCATATATTTATATTTATTTGGGAAACACATGTAATTTGCGAGAAAGTAACACGCTGTCAATTCAACCAAAAAGATACCTGAGAGATTGTACGTGTGCATGCATGTATGTGTGTGTGTGTGTGTGTGTGTGTGTTGCCAGAGAGGTTTTTTTGTTGGGGAAGGTGGTGGTGTGATGGCAGGGGAGGGGGCGGTATTGCTTGCCGAGGAACCTGTCCAACCGATGGGGACGTAAAAACCAGAGCTCTGAAAGTTACATGCATTTGGGCGCGCGCGCGTATTTATTTTGTTTAAAAATGCATAATCGTCGTTTTTATAATTTATGCAAAAAGAGAAAAACACATTTTAAAGGCAGTCTGAATAGAACTAACTCTTAGGAGGATGATTGGTGGAATGGGAAGGGAAGGGCGTTTGGGAATTGTGTCAGCCATTGAATAATTTAGATTTATAATTTCGCAGTTAGGTATTTCGTGTCGTGCCGTATGTGTGTGTGTGTGTGTTTTGGGGGAATTCCTCACATATTTTTGCATACCAAAGCGGTGGGCAACATCATCTGATGAAGCCGCCGCGGCCAGCCAACAGCTCACTAATCCCTCTCTCCTCTCCACTTCATTTCCAGGCACTAACCAGCACCAAGAAACCACCAACCACCCAGCAGAAGCAGAAAAAACCACGATGAATCTGTCGGGGCGCTTTTGAGCATCAATCGATCTTAGTTTGTTCGCCAACTTTCTGTTTAAGAAGCCCGTGCCCAGTTTACGCGCACGATTCCGATTCCGACATAGAGAACAACTCATTCCCTATTCCCCATCCAGAGCCCGATCCAACTCCAACTGTCCCTCTCCCACTCGCACTTCCCACTCCAGTGCACTGGTAGCTGCCCATGATGCATATCAAGAGTTTGCCCCATGCTCATGCCCATGCCGCTGCCACGGCGATGAGCAGCAACTGTGACATTGTTATTGTGGCCTCTCAGCCACAGACGACGATTGCAAACAACAACAACAATGATACGGTCACACAGGCCAGTCATCCCGGCCTTGTGGCAGCGGCGGCCCAACAACAACAACAGCAACAGCAGCAGCAGCAGCAGGCTCAGCAGCATCACCAGCAGCAGCAGGCGCAGCAGCAACAGTCGTCTGGACCACCGTCAGCGCCACCAGCTCCAGCGGAACTCGCCTTACCCTTCCAAATGCATCTGACTGGGATTTCGGCTGAGGCGCATAGTGCCGCTCAGGCAGCAGCCATGGCGGCTGCCCAAGCCGCGGCGGCTCAGGCAGCGGCGGCCGACCAGCAGCAGCCACCGCCGCCGCCTCCGCCGCATCTTGTCCACCTGGCCACGCACAGCCCGACCATGTCCAATGATCACTATTTGGCCAATGGCCATGGAGAGCACCAGGGCGAGGGAGCTGGCAGTAATGGAAATTCTGGCGGTGGTGGAGGTGGAGGCGGAGGAGCGAGAGACCAGGAAAAGCCCTTCCACTGCACCGTGTGCGATCGACGCTTCCGGCAGCTGAGCACACTGACCAACCATGTCAAGATCCACACTGGCGAGAAGCCCTACAAATGCAACGTTTGTGATAAGACCTTCCGTCAATCGTCCACGCTGACGAACCATCTGAAGATCCATACGGGAGAAAAACCCTACAACTGCAACTACTGTCCCAAGCATTTCCGTCAGCTGAGCACTCTGGCGAATCATGTCAAGATCCACACGGGTGAGCGACCATGATCTGTGAAGATTCCCCTGATTGGGGGGCAGTGCTTGATTTATCCTCGAAATTCTAAACTAATCCCAAACCTCTTTTGCAGGTGAAAAGCCGTTCGAGTGCGTCATATGCAAAAAGCAATTCCGGCAGTCCAGCACGCTCAACAACCACATAAAGATCCATGTCATGGACAAGGTCTACGTTCCTGTCAAGATCAAAACGGAGGAGGAGGAGGGGTGACTAGGACGAATGGCGTTGGCGGGGCATCATCATCATCAGCAGCAGCAGCAGCAGCACCATCATCATCAGCCGCAGCAACAGCAACAGCATCCGCACCACCAACAGCCTCCGCATCCGCATTCTACTCCTCCCCATGCCCATGCACACCACATCGACCATCAGCGAGGAATAACTATTACCACTCTGCCCTCCACCACGTCTGTGGCGCAACACCAGCAACAACAACAGCAGCTTCTTCACCATGGCAATGGCAGCTCTCCCCATCATTTCAATGTGGCCTCGTTGGGCGACTTGTCTAGCGCCATGCAGCTGGGAGCTGTGACAGCGGATGGGAACTTTGTCACCATGAATGGGGTGGTGGTAGGCCGCATTCAACACACGCGCGAAGAGCTGCAACAGCTCGGAGTGATTAAGGTCGAGTCACCATCGAATGGTGTGACCACCGTGCCGACGTCTGCGGCGTCGGCAACGCAGCGCGAGGGATGAGTTGATCAGCTGCTCCTCGAGTACATGTTCAAGGCAGAGGAGACTGTCCAGGATCAGACAGAAGAGCAGGAAGAGGAGGAGGACGTCGAGGAGCAGCGATCGAGCAAGAAGTGAGCCATGTTTGGTGTGTACGCTTACGTTGTTGTTAGTTGTTTAATTGTAGCGAACATTGTTGTTGTTGTTAAGGTTTAAATGTGTGACTAAGAACTTACCAAGATGATTGTATATCAAAACGCTTCAAAAGTAGCTAACCGGCAGACCGCCAACACCACAGCAGCAGCACACAGCGCTCCCTGGAAAAGCAAAACCGAAAAACCCAAAAACTCAAAAACAGAAACTAGAAATCCGAAAACTGAAAACTGAACATCTAACCAGAAGAAAGACCAGACCCTGAGGAACTGCTGCTGTGTGGCAACGGAACCCCCCAGCATCTCACACCCAACCCCACCCCGCAATCCACTCACGAGGCAATAGATTAACAAATTTCCTATTCACATAAATAAACCTAATCGTAACCCGTAACTAGGAGCAGTACTAGAAAGAAACAAAATTTGCTAAAGTACTAAACACACTATTAAGCGAATAGTCATTGCGTTAAGTCGATAAAATGTGAAATAAGCAAAGCGTTAACGAATCTAAACGAAAAGAAAGGAAAGGAAAATAGCTTCACAAAGTGCAAACACTTTAAAAATTTCAATAATTTTTGAAACAAAACCACTTTCAGATTGTTTTAATTAGCATTTAACTTTGAAGGAAACTTGTACAGACCTGACTTAGTCAGAGTTTCCAGTGGTTTATTTTACCTATTTTTTTTTTACTTTTGTTCAGTAACAACAGAAACCGCTTGTGAAACGATTTACACGGGTGTTCTTCGGTCCGGGTTTACACAAATTCAATTTGTTTTATTCAATTCCTAGCATAATTATTTAATTTTTAATGTTAAAGGAGAATAACCGATAAAGAGAAAACCACAAACAAAAAAATATAGTTATAAGAGGTCGAAATGCAGAGCCATAGTTTGTAAAGAAACGTTTTGTTAATATTAATTGATTAGTTGTAATAGTTATAATTTCTGCATAATTGGCACAACTTGGAAAAGAAAACCTGTCACGCCTGTTAGCCTTCGTCTAAATATTAGTTACTGAAGTAAACACAAACTAATGCTAATGCTACGATAATGATATGATTACGCGATAGGAAAGCAAAGCAAGTTCTGTACAAAGCCCAACTCCAATTTTTTTTGCATGTATAAAGCGAATGTATACAGCGAGCGGCGGCGGTAAGGAGTTTACCCAAAATGTAAATCAATCAAAACACAAACAAAACACCTTTTTAAAGCGAAAATAATATTTTCTAAAAATATAATTTGCGACTAGTATTTTATTTGATGTTCGTCTACCCATGGTTTCCTTCCCCGACAGCTCCCGACTGACACTAGTTATGTACTCGTATCGTATCATTCTCGATTTTAAAAACTGCAGCACGGGGTTTCCCCTGCGACCCCTGCGCCAAGTTCCTATAGATTTCAAAGCGCAACAAAACGAAAATCTTAAATGTATACGAAATCAAATGCAAACCGGGAGAAGGACAATTACATTAGACAAACCCTAGAATATATTGAATAAATACTAAATAAATGTTGATAAATGTGTAGTGTTAACGAATTGAAACGAAAACCGACCCGCAAACAGAACCCCCTACCCTTTACCGCAACTGGAAACCTAGCAGAGTAATATTCTAAATACCGCTTAAAGTCCAATCTATGTAAATCATATTTTACACTTCAGATACTCTCACCAGCCCATCGGAAGGATGACAATGATATTATGTGGAGGGTGGGTCTACTGCTGACCTGGAGACCCGCCGTCAACGATTGCATCGAATAGATAATGTCTGAGACCCTATGCGCGACACCACACCACACCGCTTTCCTTCCCCACTATCCCCCACGCGTGCGAGTATATTTTATAAATAAATAAGTGACGTAGTGAGATTAGCATTTAAGAGCCCAACTTAATGATAGTTGAGTGTGTAAAATGTAAAACTGCAAAGAATTTAGACATTAAATGAACAAAGACAAACAAAACGACGAAGGAGATCTGCAAAACAAAACAAAAGAGCAAAGCAAAGCAAAATGCTTAAAAACAAAACGCGATAATATTGTATAACTATACACCCTACATATACCTACATACGAGTATATGTATATTTATTAATGTATGTACATGCGTAGTAGCTGTATTTATATGTAAATGTGAGCGTAAATGTGTATTTAGTTACAGCATAAATATATAAATTTATATTTGCAATGGAGAAATACAGAAAACGAAAACTATGAGATGAATGGCAAATGAATTAAATGGATTTTATTTTTATTATTCATAACGAATCATTGCTCAGCGCTTCCTTTCAGTAAACTTAGAATAACGAATTTCACATTGCAACATTTGGTTTTGGTGCGATAAAGATTTAAAAAATACTTGGGCCCAAGGAATACTCTAGTCTTCTTCTGGGGAGGAACGAGGCGATGCCGGCTCTGATGGGGGTTCATCGTCGCAAAGGAATCCATTTAGATAATCCAACCAATCGGATACATCGATTTCCGGCTGGACTTCCTTCACGATCACACGCCGCAGATATCGTATGTAACGCACATCGTTGCTGTAGCGAACGCTTAACTCGGGCAAGTTGATTTTGGCCACTGGCAAATTTACCAAGGGCCTGCCCACAATCACCTTGATGTTGAGCCGGTTCTTCCAGGTGGGCACTTCCTTTTCCATTTCACTCAGCTCAAAGACCTTGAACGATTCGCCAGTTACGACCCCCACAGGAGTTGCCAGAGGGCTGCTGGTCCTGGTCTGCAAATGCTGCACCTGCTCCTTGCTCCGCATAAACTTCCAAAAGCCCTCCAGATTCATCCATTTGTCATAGTCCTTGAGGGCATTCAGGAGTATATTCAGATAATCCTCCCGCGACAACTGCTCGTCGTCGTCGTCCTCGATCTCACTTCTTGGCTTGTATTTCACCCACTGCCTGTCGCTGAACTCATCGCACACCTTCTTCGGCCCGAATGCCACATTTCTGGGAAAGTAAAAGAGCTGCAGAAAGTGATCAGTGAACTCGAAGCGAAGATAGGGCTGACCCAGCAGCGGGATGGTCTTGATATATGTGCTGATGTGCTTGGGATTCTGTGACTTGAATATCTTGAAGAACTGGGCTATCAGCAGGCGGGTCTGCGGACCCAGATTCGGGTAGGTCACAGCGTTGTCCACGTATTTCAGCTCAGCCGTGTTGCTGACTTCCACAACAAGTGAGATCAGGCGCTGATATAAACGGAAAATGGTTAAGAGACATGGCTAATATATATGTACATACAATAGAAACTCACCTGCAGTATTTTTAGACGGTCAGGGTACATGGACTTTGCCGCCGCCATGCCGTACAAACGCATCACCTGGCGCACAATATCCGTGAGCCGGATTGTTGCCGACATTCCAAAGACATGTATGGCAAACGGCTTTGTCTCCTCATTGAACATCTCTGACTCGCACTGGCGCAGACGGTTGTAGTCCAGCCAGGACAAGAACTCCATTTCCAGGATCCAGCAGAGCATGTTCAGCACATCGCAGAGTCGAGAGAGGCGTGCGCCAGGCGACAGATTCTTGAAGTCATCTAGACAGAGTTTGCCACTTATCCAGTCATAGTCTTGCACATGTTGCAACAGTGCCGTCTCCTGTGACATGTCTAGTTCTTCCTCCTCTGTGAAATTGAACTCGTGCTCCTCATAGAACTGTGTGTGCTCGCGGATTTCTTTATCGCTGCATTGCGGTAAGATCTCCTCCAAAAGATCTAGATAGAACTTCAGCTTTTGCGGCTCATTGTCGGTGCGGGCGCTGCGAATGGTCGGATTCGGGACGCGCAGGAAATTCAAATAATATGGGCGCAGGCATGTCCAGCAGGGCGGGAAGGCATCGACCAGGAGAAAGAAAGTGGTTATCACCTTGCCATAGATGTCCCTTAGCTCCTTGACAGTCATATCTTTGGCAATCAGTATCTGGAAAGGGAACTCGGCTCGTTTATTTAAATCAGTTTAAGGAGCACTCTCTTACCATGGTCATTTCAATAAGTCTGTCGAGGACACCATCTCCCGGGTACACACATTGCATCGCCATCATCTCCAGCATGTCCAGAAAAGTGTCATAGTGGTGGCCACCCAGCGTTCTCTTCAGATCCTCTACCATCATAAAGTTTGGTACGTCTGGCAGCATGGCCGTACGGTGTTTATCCTCGCACTCGATCGTATTTTGCAGACACTTGGGCACACATGCATCCGGCAGACGGCTCTTCGACTTCATATACATATTGGAGATTAGAATCCGCAGATTCCTCCTCCAGTCCATCTTCGGGGCTGGGGGCTTCTTGCTGGCCGAAGCGCGGTCATTCGATTTCTTCATTTTTTTCCTACGTTTCTCTGTAGAGTGATTCGTTCGCTCATTTGTGCTCGATTGAGATGAAGATCCATCGACTTCCATCATCTCCTCCGTTTCCATGTTCACACTCTCAGCTGAAGCGTTGGACTTCTTGAAGGCATCCGTTTCGTTTGAATTAAATAGCACTGTATCCACACTGCATGTTTTGTTTCTGGTCCGATTAAAAAGGACTGTATCTATACTGTCGGTGTTTTCGTATTTCACGCTTGCATCGTCCTTGGCCGCTATACTTTCGTTTAATTTGCGCTGAATTTCCCGCGTGCTGTCGGCAATATCTTCCAGTGAAACATCATGGATATCAGCAGCTTCTTGACCATCTTTCTCCAACTCGGGACTCTTTCCACTCACAGGTAGAGTAATATCCTCAGTAGTGGACATTATATTGCTTAAATTACACTAATTTACAAGAATGGAATAGTTTATCACCAAATTTGTTTATATGCCGCGCAAACAGTGTGACCGCATTTATCGATACAAATATACGGTCTGACCCTCAGAAATATACCGATATATACGGTCTAATTTTTAAAATATACCATAAATATACCGATGAAAAACGAACTAATTTAATTTAAATAAATTGTATTAAACCGCGGAAAATAATACTGTTTAATAAATTTTTCTATTTACTGAAAAAAAACCACGTTTTATTTCACCTGAACTGCGGTAAAATTTTATTTCTGTGGGAGTATTATTATATTCAATATTATTACTAATATTATTCGAATTATGAAATAATTTTTTTTCAAGATATACTTATTTTAGGTACTCCCTTTTATTGGATTGTGTCTAAAATAAGGTGTAAGCAAATAAGGTCATAAAATGTGGGTGGTCATGCAATGTTGCATAATTTGCTGGTGAACCGATCGACATTTTTAAGCTATGTTCAAACGTTTAGTAGCACTGATAAATTTGAATTTGATTTGAAACTGTCAGTTGATATAAACCAGATTTTTTACCATCCAATAAAGTTAATATACTTTCAAAAAAAATTTGCATCGAAAGCAATGCCAATCAGATGGTCAAACACCAACCAGTGGCTGACTGTAAAAGTAAACTCATGCATAAATTACAACTGGAACCAAAATCAACTAAAAGACCGTCCACGCACTTGCGTTAACTCCAAATTTAGAATTTAAATACAGCAATTAAGCTGATTTATGCATGTAACAGTGATTGCTGCTAGCACAGCACAGCTTGAGCCCCCAAGAACTGGAAGCCCGTCTGCGACTCTGGGAACTGCAAGTGGAAAGAACTGTGCCCGAAACTTAGGCGCCGTTGTCGTCGCGTATGCAAATTCTTAGCGAAAAAAAGCAACACCAAAACCTCAAGACAGCATTTTTAAGTCGGGCATGGGAAAAAGATTTACAGAAATCTGGTGCATGAGTATCCATAGTTTTTTGCTGGTCAGTTTGCTTGCCACAGGCCACAGCAGCCGTGTGGCCACAGATGTGTTAATGAATTGCCTCAAATGTCAATTACCATTGGCTTCATCGCCTTCTCTTAATAAATGCCAATTATTGCGCGTTCTCTGCACTCCTCTCCCCTCCGCATCGCACCGCTGATTGTGTGTTTAATTAACGATATATGTTTTATTGCTGCTTGTGCTGCTGCCTGCGGTAGCAACCACCGATAATTATGATCTTTGGGCCAAGTCATTACAATCAATCGGTTAACAGATGTTGAGACTGTTGTACGAGTACGAGTTGGCTTGTGGAATCGCACTCTGAATGCGCATTTTTAATTGACTTATTGAGCTTTGAAATTGGAAATTGGTTTTTCAGTGTTTTGCATATTGTTTGGAGGTGGGCGGGCTCTTCAAAAACGATTAAGCCGCTCAAAATTGCTTGTACTCGTACTCGGCTGTTGACTGTTAGAGAGGGTGCAGCAGCTAATGAAATTCTTGGATAATCGCTGACATTTCTGGGCCAAAGTTGGAATGAGAGGTGTGGCATCTTTCAGCTGTTCTTTATCATCTATATTGATCCCATACATACTTATGTACATATGTATCTATCGCCCCCCATCCAGTCGTATGCGTAACATGCGTAAGTCATGTCAGTATTTATTGCGTGACCATTGCCTGGGATACTTAATCATAAAGCGGCTACCGCCACCGCCACCGCCACCGCCATTACCAATATCAGCCTCCAAATGCTGTCGAGCGCCTGGCCGAGACGGTGTTTGAATGTGCGAAAACGCGGGTTAAGCAACAAATGCCACTATCGACAGTGTTGGTGGAAATAAAGCCGAGCAGAACATAAATTTCACACAGGCCTCAAACAGGGGGACACCATCAAGTGCACCTACACAGCGGCCGCCAGCAGGCGACTGCGACTGCGACTGTGACTCCTGGCCAAGTGTCGAGGTGCCAATTAAGGCTACACACTGCGAGTCTTTTGGATATATCATACTCTCTGCATAGATACGAGTACATACGTTTGTTTTTTTTTTCTTTTTGTGTTTTTGTGTTTTTTTTTGACCATGCCGAGTGTCATTTGATTCTTGTGGCAGGCTGGCGGCGTTTCATGCGCCTTTGACATGCAACTGGGGCCCGGGCCATGCTTCAAGCTGCCTCCATTCCTCCATTCCACCATGCCTCCATGCCGAGTCGGCATAGTTTACACGAATCTACAGCCAAATAACCAACAAAAAAACAAAAACCAAAAGAAAAAATTACGAAATTTGTCGTCTGACAAAAAGCCTAGAAAACGATATAAATTAAATTTACGATTTTGGTGCTCATTAAATGTTCAGTTCACAACTTTGGACCCCGAAAAAGAGCGACCATCGAAGGCATTTCAGTGCATTTCTGTGGATTTCTGTTTTTGTGTCCACGAAAATTAGAACATCGCCTTTGGGAAATCGCCGAAATGCTGTTAATTGTTTCGGTTTCAGTTTCAGTTTTGGTTTCGTTTTCGGTTTGCGGTTTTCTCGCGATTGTCACAAATTGAATAATGTCTCAATTGAAAAGCCGAGATCGGAGAATATACTCGTACTCATAGAGACTAGACGGCTGGCTGGCTGGCTGGCTGGCCTGCCAATTGTTAGGAGTTGTTTGCGGACTTGGCCAAGAATTAAATGCCGCTCAGCGGCTGTTCGGCGTTTGGGCCATTGTATAATCGTGCTTTTTGATATATATCCTGGCAGTAGAGCAGCTGTTGGTCTCTCTGACGGCCGCGGCGGCGGCGGCGGCTCTCCAGGAGACGGAAAAGTGAAAGGCAAACATGCAACGCCCACTTCTTCTTGGCTGGACACTCGGTTAAATATAACTAGATTATTATATAATTGTGGCCATTTGACTAATTTGCCTGTAGCGAAAATAGAGCCAAAAACCAAGTGGCAACCAAGTGGAGGAAAGCCGCGAGTCCATGTCTATGCCAGAAATGGGCCACAACTGAACGAATCAAAGCGAACCGGTAGCCATTTGCCATGTCATGGTGCCAACAGCAGCAGCAGCAGCAGCAGCAGCAGCAGTCCGGCAGCAACCCAATCTGGCAATCGCACCACTGACCAACATACGCGGCAAGCCGGCTCTGCAGCACCACCATCGATATGGGTCGGAGCGCAGCAGCAGCAGCAGCAGCAGCAGCGTGCCGCACGTAGCAGACGTGAGCTAATCCATGCATCAGATGCAATTTTAATTGCCAATCATCAATGGAATCGGCCAGACCAGACCAGACCAGACCAGACCAGGTGGTGAGGCGATCCGCATCAATCAGTCCATCGGTCGGAAAACCAAAAATGGAGGCATTGGAAACAACTTGTTCTCTTTTCAGCGCGATCTTTAATTCCTGGCATATGAAATTGGGGACATGTTACGGCGAATTTTGAACCATCTATTCTAACCATCTATTGAAAAATCCCTTCTGGATGCCGATGGATAGACGTGGGTTTGGATTTGGACCCTTCAAAGCGCATTTCTTAGATTGAACTGCAAGACAAGTTCAGTGCGTGAATGATATTCTCACCTTCATCTTGTACAGACTTACTCTGGGATTCGGCGGATGGATTCCGCTTCCATGTCCGAGCATGAGGATTCGACCAGACATTGGCCAAGTGGAGGGCTAACAATCGAGATGCACAAATCATGGTAGCAAATAAACACTAGGGTACACTAAACAATATTTGTATCAACTAATTCCACAATTTTTTGGAGTTTTGCTTTTGAGAAAACCTATTAACTGAATGGAAATTCCACTGCCTACTGCCTACTGCCTGCTGCCTGCTGATTGAATCAACTTTTACTCATTTCGCTTTTCATTTTCATTACGTGTGAGTGTGTGTGTGTGTGTGTGTGTGTGTGTGTGAGTGAGTGCTGTTGCAATAAGAAGTGCAAATGAAAATGAAAATAAAAAGAAAACTAAAGCTAGTTTAAGCAGAGCAGTGGCAGCAGTGCAGGTCCAGTCGCGGTTCCAGTTCCAGTTGCAGTTGCAGTCTCAGTCCCGTCTGAAAATGGGTCTAGCCAGGGGAGCAGAAGCTGGAGCCTTACATAATCCGCCATAGAAATGTAGCCGCTGGACGGGGGAGTACCGGAGGCACCATGAACACCATGTGCAATTTATCTGGCCAGAGATCTTGGAGAGAGAGAGAGAGCGAGCGAGCCAGCGACTGCTATGATTCGGTGGCATGTGGCTGGGATCTGCTCCTAATAGACCTGCGAGAGATCTGGCGAGACATTTGCATTGCGACACTGGAGTGGTGGAGATGGAGTCATAATGCAGTGACACATTTTGTTTCGGCCCGTACAGGGCAAAACGAAAGACTTGGGCAACGAACTGCGTCTTAATTACGTTAATGGCAGCCAAAAGAGATTCGCAATGAGCAATGGCCACCGATCCATGTGCGATTCTTGTTGCCACAGCCACCAGCTCACCAGCATCGAGGCAGCCAACAGCCAACAGCCAACAGCCATAGACATGGCCATAACCACCAGCAGCAGCAGCAGCAACAGCAGCAGCATTTGTGTAATGTGGGTAATTAAGCGACGCTTTCCGCACACACATACAGACAGCGGGTTTTCCCACGATAGCCAGTCCTCCAGTGCCTGCTCCTCCTCCTCCTCCTCCTCCTCCTCTGCTAAGGTGGCACCCCCATTCTCTCACCCCCTCCCTATCCATTGACTACTGTTTAAGGGGCACAACAAACTGCCGCCAAGTACCAGAGGCCAATGATATATGCATTTTTCATGCCGCAAAGCAGTCGAACTCCATGCAGCCGGGCAGCGGCAGCGGCAACGGCAACGGCAACGGGGCAAGCAACAATGGCAGCCAATGCGCGTTGCTTATAAATTAGAAGTAGCCGAAATAATAGCCATATTTTGGCTGGCTTTTTGCTATTTTTTGTTTTTGGTTTTGTTTTTTGTTGGTTGTCAAAACCCTCGAAAAAAGGTCAAAGCTTCAACTCGAGTGCAGCTGCGTCTGCTCCGCGGAGGTGGCTTATCTTGGCCATCAGCAGTGGTTCAGTGGTTCCATGTTCGATTTTCGTGCCTGGCTGGAAAAACTGAACGCACTTAAAGCGATTTTCAAGCTAAACAAATTGAGCAGCCAGGGGGAGGGGGGGAGTTGATTGGGAGGGTGCTTGGTGGATTGGAGGATTGGCTGCTGTGCGGAGATGGAGATGGAGACGATATGCGATGGTCAATCAGGGATCATGGCATTTAAACACGTTTTTAATGAACTGACACGAGCCGCTCCTCAAAACTCAGCTCAAAACAGCTCCACAGTTTTCCCTTTGGTTTTCTCTGCAATTGATTGGCTCATAAAAATCATAAAAATCAATGACGTCATGGGAAGGGTTGTGTACATTTTTATGCAATTTGCTGATCGGGGCACAAACGTCACCTGGCTGGCTGGCTGGCTGGCTGGCTGGCTGACCGCATCCGTGGGGCTCTGGCCAGCAGTTCCACTTGACTGATGAAGCGCATAATTTTGCGGAAATACTTAGCCAGACGAAATGCTTGTGGCCACATTCGGATGGACATTATTTCCCTGGACTCGATCGATGGCTATATAAATATTGAACAAGTGCCACATTTCACGCTTAGTATGCGAGAATCGAACGCGGCGGCTTCAGAGGATTGAACTCCTCGCGAAAGACAACCGAAAACTCATCCATAAATCAGCAGAGCCATGAAGAGGCGACGCGTTACCATGGCAACGGGAGCGGCAGTAGGAGCGGCAGTGGGAGCGGGAACTCGTTTCGGCTTCCGTGTTGCATCGGGGAAGATGGCACGCGCCTGCCACACGCTGTTGGGGCTAATTGTGGGACTCGGAATGATTGGCGTGTGCTCGGCCGTCGGCTATTCCTATACGCGCTTCGAGGGTCCGGTGGCGGGGCCAGAGCACCTGGTGACGGTCCACAACGGACGCACCGATTATGTGGCACGGCCCGAGTACAGCTTCGCCTATGGCGTCGAAGATGGCAAGACGCGTGTGCTGCAGAACCGCAAAGAGACGCGCAACGGCGACGAGGTGCGGGGCGTCTACAGGTAGGTCTACAGGTGTGAGTGGGGGGGAGCAACTTGTCAGCGCATTCATTAACGTCACGGAATCCACACAGCGTAGTCGATCCTGATGGCACCTTGCGTGTGGTCAAATACACCGCCGACGATGCCAACGGCTTCCAAGCGGAGGTTATCACGAACGGTGTGAAAACGTTGCACGGCCATGGCGATGCTGGAGGCGGACCGAATGGAGGCGGGGGAGGCGGTGCGTCGGTGGACGAACAGGTGAGGCATGAGAGCGCTGCTGCTGCTGCTGCTGCTGCGGATGATGATGAAGAAGAGCACGGCAATGGCCACTACATGGTGCACGAGGACTACGATGAGGGAGAGGAAAAGGAAAAGGAGGGAGCAGGTGGAGATGAAGAGGAGGAGGGTGGTGGCGACCATCAGGAGTACGAGGGCAGCAGTGAGGAGGGCTACGACGAGGCCGATGCTCACAGTCAGCAGCAGGAGAGCAGCGAAGAGTATTAGATGCCCAACTTTAGGGAATCCCTATCTATAAGCTCATATGTGTAATATTGTTTTTTCTGTGTTTTTTTTTTTTTTTTTGTGATATATGTACCAGAAATATACCAAACAAAATACTCACACAAATTCCAGACAGATTCCAGATTCCAGATTCCAGTGGTGATCCTTAGACTTTGCATACTTCCCCAACTCTGACCCGAAACAAGAGACCCGAAGCTCTGAATAAAACACTAATTGAAATATCCAGCCATGGATGGAGGAGAGTGGGAATGCCTTTGCGTAACCACCGGCACCACATCAACGTCATGGACATGGCGCCAGCGGACATCGGCCAGTGAAGCGTGTGCTCCAGCTTCAGCTTCAGCTCCGATTCGGACGCGGACTCGAACTCAGATTTGGACTCCGATTTTGATACAATTTCGATTTCATTTTCGCATGGACTCAATCAAGCAGAGAGCAGAGCGGAGCAGAGAAAACTGACAGGCCGATTCGATGGACATGCAAGTTTGCTGAATGCTCAGAAAATCTATTTTCCCGCTGCGTGTGCGCTCCACTTGTGGTGCGTGTGTGTCTTCGAGTGGCTCTGGCTGTGGCTCTGGTTGTGGCTCTGGTTGTGGCTCTGGTTGTGGCTCTGGTTGTGGCTCTGGTTGTGGCTCTGGTTGTGGCTCTGGCTGTGGTTCCATTTCGTCACTCGCTTAATTTCAAACGCGCAAATGCGCAAAATCGCATTAAATGTGCGAAAATCAAAGCAGCAGGAGAGGAGGGGAGGGGAGTGGAGTGGAGTGGAGTGGAGTGGAGTGGAGTGGAGGGGTGGAGGGCATACTCTATGAGTGGGTTAGTGGAAAGTGGATCAAACGACGTCTGGTTTTGCCAGCGATGCGGTAATAATGCTGCAATGTCTGATGCTGGCCAAATGGAGTCGGTAATCTCACAATTGAGTCGCCGACGAAATTGGGTTGGCAGCCGCAGTCGAAAAAGCGGACGGAGACGCAGTCGGATCGGGCTAATTGACAGCCAACTTATGGCCAACTAATGGTCCTGCCTCTTGCTGCCCCTCAGCGGCATAGAATGAAACACCATAACCAAAAATCAAAGACAAGACTGAAGACTAAAGACTGGTTAGCGTGCGCCAGTCACGGACGTGCAAGAATTTCACACTCGAAATGTTTTAATTAGTTTAAAGACTGCCAGTGCTGAGCTGTGCTGTGCTGTCTGTCTGTCTGCCTGTCTGTCTGTTTTCCCCAAGTAATTGGAGACCTGGAGATCTGCACTGAACTCTGTTTCCCCAAGGGTTTCGCATGACATTTCGGAAGTGCACAGCTTGCATAATCCTCAGAGACACCTACCGGATATGGCACGTTACGCATACGCAGCGTTGTGCAACGCTTTGAATTACATGCATTCGCTACAGTGACTTTCTAATGGGTACTCGTACCCCGCCCCGCCCCGCCCCGGGCCGAGCCGAGCCGGGCCATTGTCCAGCCAGAGATAAAGCCTATGCCATAGCCTGAGCAACCCGCAAGGCCTTCAGGTCTCAATCATGAACAAGCAACAACAACAACAACAACAACAAAAATTGCTTTGCCTACTGCATAAATCAAGGCACAAATCTATAACTGTCAAGTCATTTAAGCCAATGGTTAAACATTAGGGGGAATGGGTCCACAAAAGGGTGTCGACAAGGTAGATGACTAGTAAGCGCAGGTTGATTAAAAAGAAGCCCCTACGAATGAATATTTATTGAATATATTTAATGCATATTTATTATTGAATATTGCATTTTTTTCCCCTCCGATTTGTTCATTACTCTTGGGACAAACTCCACACAAGCGGTGTATACCCCAACTGTATATCAACTGTAGGATAGTTGCATGCAAAGTGCGTTTAAATGTTCGATAGGTCTGCTGCCCGCCCTCGGTGCCTCCCTCCCACGACAAACCATTGTCCAAACATAGGCAAACAAACTGCCAGATTTGCGGGCATACTCGTAAATCAAGATAAAAAGTTTGTTCTACTTATCGACAGTCGAAGCCATAAATATAATAAATCTCAGGCTAAGCTGCGAAACATATTGAATTGCCCGAACGGGGGGGGAGGAGATGGGGAGGGTCGGCCATGCGTGGACAAGTGCAATTAACGCATGCAAAACGACGCTTGCAAGTATTCCCGCCATCGATCAAGAAATGTCGCTTTGAGGGGTCTGGGAGAGATACCATACCATTGCGCAATCACCGATCGGAAAAACAGACCCCAGCAGATCCGAGCCGAAGACAAAGACAAAGCTTGTTGAAGTCATTTCGGTTTTCCAACTGTCTTGTCCGCTGACCAACTAACCAACTAACCAACTAAGCCCAGCTCCTAAGCTCCTAAGCTCCTAAGCTCCTAAGGGGAGCTGCTAAGCTCTGCCTCTGGAGACCGCTCTCTGCTCGCCTCTGCCCACCTCTGGTGGCTCTGTCTTCTGGCCAACTCCAACCCCAACTCCAACTCCAACTCCTGGCTGGCTCTCTGTCAAAGTGCGATCGTGACGTGGCCAACTTGTTTCCAAGCCTGCCCGCTCCTCTACCTTTACCTCTGACAAGTCGGAGGTTTATTTCTGGTGCTGGCTGTGGCTATGGCTGTGGCTATGGCTGTGGCTGTGACTGTTTGCATTTTCGGCCACAATTGTTGTCGAGCGATTTTCGGCCAGCCGTGTAAATGTGTCGCCTTTAAAGCCATTTTATGTAAGTCGATTCTGTGTCTTTGTCTTCGCTCTCCATCTCCATGCCACATGCTAATGGCCAGGCCCAGACAGAGCCAGAGCCAGAGCCAGGCTCTATCCACAGATCTTTTATAGTGCGATTTGTGACCACTTTTGGTTTGTTTCGTATCGTTTCGTTTCTGGCCAACTCATTTTGCACCTCCACTGCCGCCACTGCCACCACTGCCGCCACCGTAAGACAAACATCCAGTTTTTTCCCATAGTTTTTCCGCTAGTACTGCAGCACTGAAGCCGCGAGTTTCCCGAACCTCACCATTTAATGGCCACTTGTGTGTGTTTTATAAGATACAATCATAATTTTCTGATATGTCATGGCAGAATTGTTTGTTTGCGTTGCTTTTTTTAGAGCCTGTCGTGGGTGTTGCCCAAAACTTAAAGATAAAGTGTCAACCGATTTTTCCAACGCAGTCTTCACGCAGACAAAACAGAAAAAGTTGGTACACACGATCTCTCTCTGAGCGAAACACTTTTTTCATTTCGCTTGTGTGTTTCGGTCCGACTGTTTGGCTCAACCGAAAAAACGATTCGGTCTCTCAATAACCACAGATAGGGACACTTTTGAGAGATCGGTTACGCAAAACGGTCTTTGAAAGACCACTGCGCAAGAAGTGTCTTCAAAAAGGGTTGTTTCGTGCTGTGTGCGAGAAAGAGAAAAGAATATGCCTGAGCAAAGATGCTCTCGTTCAAGGTATATTTAACAAGGTTAACTTTCTTTTCTTCTTCACTGAAATAAGAAGTACTGGCTCTCTCAGTGCGGCTACCTTGTTAAATATACCTTGCTCTCGTTCGCCGGTCACACAGACGCACGCATACATACAAAAAGACTTTTTTCCGAAAGTGTCCGATCAAAATAGTCCCTGAGTGAGCGAACCAAAGAGAACACAAAAAAAAGTGTTTTGGTCTGAGAAGAACAGTTGTTGAGCAAAAACACTTTTTAAGTGTTCTTTCGCTCCACGTTCGCAAAGTGTTCGTAGAAGATCGGTTTTTTTCGGACACTTCAAAATGGTTGACGGTTATTTGCGAGCTCTGCTTCTAAGAATAGATTGGAGGGTAAACAGATGAAACCTATCTTGTCGTAAGCATTTTTAGATAATAAGATAATAGGAGGATGTCTGGAGAGGTGAAGCTAGAGCAGAGCTCAAGGCAGATCATGTGATATCTCCATACGAGTATCTCCCAACGAAATTCCATCAACATTTATCATTTCTCACAGTATTTGCCTTTCATTCCCCATACAAATTTGTCACATGCCACAGAGAGAATATTGATTGAGCAGCATTTGATTCGAGTCAAACTATTTGCCAACACCGAAAATTCCTCTGGCGCACACACACACACACTTACACACACTTGCACACACACTGGCACACACACTGGCACACACACTTGCACACACACTTGCACACACACTGGCACACACACTTGCACACACAGCCCTCTCCGGACAAAGTTCGCCAAATTGTGGCAGTAATAAACCGAAGTCGGGCACAAAAATGTCAGGCAACAAATTGCGTGGCATGAAAAATACGCAAGTTGTGGCTCGAGTAAAAACTTTTTGTGACTCGTTCTGTTGTTGCTGTTGGCGTGGTAATTATAACGACGCCCCGTTTGATTGCCACAGATATGGTAATAATATTCTTTTTTTGGCCAAGTTGTGCGAAACCAGAAAGCAGCCGCAGCCGCAGCCAGAGCCAAAGCCAAAGAGACTAAACTCGATCGTAATTATGTCGGCAAATCAATAAATAAAGAGCTTAGATCATTAGAGCCAATGCAAAAGTGTCACTTTCAATGACTGCTCCCCCCTTTCCGCCCCACCTCCGGGGGGTAGACGGGGGGTAGGCTCAAGAGTACCTATGGAAAAAAACTAAGTCAGCAAACGCCTTCTCAACACAAATGCCGCACCTAGCGATGGAGCTGGGGATCATTGTTGTGGCACATGCGTGGTGTGGTGTGGTGTGGTGTGGTAAGGCTGCCCTGCCACACGGCTCTGCACTGCAGCACCTCGCTGTGGCTTTGGCTGTGGCTATGGTTGCGGCTGCAACTGATGGCTGGCTGGCTGGCTGGCTGGCTGTGCCTCCTCCCCCACCCGGCCCGATCCGTGGCAGCTGCAGCACCGATCTCTTGCTGCTGCTGCTGCTGCTGCTGCTGTCGTCGTCGTCGTCGCCGTCGGCCAAGTCGGGTTGCACTCGGCGTCCGACGCGTATATAAATACTTTTGGTCATCGTTGCAGACATCAGTTCAGCTTACGAATTCGTGCTATTCACGGTCCTCCACTCTCGAGCAGACAAACTCCTTACAGTCAGCCTCAGTGCCCAACAGTCCACAAGGAACCATCGCCAAGTCCTTCGTCCTCGATAGCTACGTGTTCGCGTCGTGTGTCCATTTTTTTGTCTTTTTGTGCTCCAACCCAACATGAAGGTGTGTTTTTTTTCTACCTCCTCCACATGACAGCCCCCAGGCAGCAGTATTTTGTTCAAAGTGAAACCTGAACCACCCTGAACCATCCTGATCCTGATCCTGATTCTCTCCCGCCCATACAGTACTTCATTGCCATCGCTCTGCTGTTCGCCGCCGCCCAGGCCATTCCCATTGAGCTGGGCCACTATGGCCCGGCGCTGGTGCATCATGCGCCCGTGCTGGCCCATGCTGTCCATGCCGAGCCGGTGGCCTATCCCAAATACTCCTTCAACTATGGCATCAAGGATCCCCACACTGGCGACATCAAGTCGCAGGCCGAGGAGCGTGATGGTGATGTGGTGAAGGGTGAGTTTCCAATGAGTTTAGTTATCAAAATGACAAATGACTTTGGCAACAAACTTGAATTGCGAAAGACCGAGGACACGAACTTGCCTTCTGATCCGCTGGAATCCTCCTGAATAAATTCTCCGTATTCGTATATTTCTTCCATTCGCAGGCCAGTACTCCCTGGTTGAGCCCGATGGCTCTGTGCGCACCGTCGACTACACCGCCGACGATCACAACGGCTTCAATGCCGTCGTCCACAAGACCGCCCCCAAGATCATCCACCATGCACCAGTTGTGCACGCCCCCATCCTGGCGCACGCCCCCCTGCTGCACCACTACTAAGCGGTAGCTGGACCAGTCGCACAGGTGCTCTATCTCTCATCCATCCGCAAGAAACAGCAACCACAGCAGAATCATAGAAACCACAAGAAAAGAAAAGAAAAACCACAAAAAAAATATATCAAATCACACAAAAATGTAAAAAGTAAGCGTAGCTAAGAGTTTAGTAGAACACGGGACCGCCTTCGAGGGCGTCCCGGCACCCGGCTGATCCTGGCATGGCATGGACGAAGGAAAAACGATAAGAAAAACTACTCAGAAGAGGAAAAACCGAGAAGAAATTTCATAACGACTTGGCATTCGGAATGACTTGATCGCAGATCACAGAAGATCACAGAAGATCACAGAAGATCACAGAAGATCACAGAAGATCACAGAAGAGGTATATTGGATGATGGATAACAATTTTTTTTTTATTTGGCGAAGAACGGCAGCTCTACTCACAAACGGAGGACCAGTTTTCTTATATGATATGTACCATATATATACATATATACGATTAACGTTAACCAGAACCGATTTCCCCCCAAGCAGACTATTGCACAGAGCCCAGAACTGAGAGCTGAGAGCTGGTCGAAGAAACCAAGAGCAAAGGCCCCCCCCTCCTACTCTCTCCCGCCCCTGATCTGTACATAGAACACTATTTATATACTCGGTTCTATCTATTTTTCAAAGCTCAAACTTTTGTAATATATTTATGTGCTGTGCGCTCTCCTTTCCCCTTCCCTCTCTCTCTCTCTCTTTCTCTCTTTCTGTCTTTCTGTCTCTTATTATTTTTATTTCTGTATGCTCTCTAAGCCTTTGCAGTGTCCGTAAAACTGTGGCCCCCTACATCCCCGAACTGCCACGCCCCGCTTAAGATGTGCCTTGGGGCCTGCCAGCTCTCTTGAGCTCTTCTTGAGAGAACCTTGTGCCATTGCGGGATGGGGGCACAGTTTGAGAGGAACTGGCACTCAGCCCTCAGTTCATTCGGGATACATTTTAGTGTGAATGCGATAGGCTTTCGATGGAGAACTCCCCGATGAAACGCGATGAAACCCAATGGAACCCAAGGGGCCGGTAATAGTGCATTAGTAGGTAGTACTGCCCCACCTCCCCCCAGAATTCTATCTCTCAAATAATTGTTATCCATACGAACTCATTCTGTCTATATTTCTTCTTAATCTCACTCTCACTGACTCACTCACTCTCACTGACTCCGCCTCACCGTATCTCACTCCTTCACTCTCTCCGTCTCCCACTGTCTCTCTCTGCCTCTGTCTCTCTCTGTCACACTGTCTGTCTGTCTCACTCACTCTCAGTCTGACACTTTTGTATCTAGTTTCATTTTTTGCATTTAGTATTTTTTTCACATTTATTGTGTATTTATAAACAATTATGCAGCTTAATTTTAAACAAGAAAACCACAACGAAAAACATAGGAAAAATCCACACAAAAAAAGAAACGATCTTTGTACTCAATTTGTAGGCCTGCGCGAAGGCAGCGGCGATCGATGAACGATCGATGAAAATAGAAGAATAGACCAACCAACTCTCACATGTCTCATGTCTCACGTCTCACGTCTCAAAGATTCATTTGGGCCTTACACTTATGTACTATATATTCCCACATAAGCATTTGTGTGCAACAACAGCAACAGCGAACGAAATGCAAAAACGTTTTTATGAAAATTTTAAAATGTATAGAAAAAGCGAAAAAAAAAATAAAATAAAAATCATATTTAAAAAAAATCGATAAGAGATTTTCTTTTTTGCCTTCGAAGGTCACGAAGATTAGCATGGACGGGCCATAATTATTACCTATACAATAGTGGGGAAACATGGGGAGACAGAGGGAACACTTAGCATTCTGGTGGAGTATTCCTAATGGAGATTCGCACTCAAGCTCGAAAGAGAGGGAGGGAGGGCCTCTCCATTCTGCTTTGGCTTCTCGGCTCTTCAGTCTGTCGGAGCCATCGAAAGTACGCGGAAGTCCAGCGAAATAAATGTGACTTATAGGAATACCTACCCAATATCTGCGCAGATCATTAATATTCAGCATGGGATCTTTGACCAGTTTTTGTTGGTTCATTGTAAGTGCGTTGGAATAGCGAAATCAATTAGAAATATCTGAGATTTATTCATCAGAAATGAATTCATGTGAAAAAAACGAAAGGTGTTTACAAAAATGACCAAGAGATTTCTCGTTTTAGAAGAATTGAAAAGATTATAAATGAATTTGAAATCAAATTGGAGAGACGAAGTGGAAGTAATGTTGATTGAAATTTGTGAGAGTACCCTCTATTCGCATAGTTTGGGGATATATTAGTTTTGTGGTGGATTTGGGTGGGTGTAACATCCAGAAGGAAATATAGCCGAGTCGATATAGCCATGTCTGACTGTCCTTAGTCTTGGTGAGATGTCAGCGACCATGGGAGCTAGAGAAACCAAATCTTGTATGCAGACTCCTGCCACGCCTTCTCAAAGAACGAATATCTAAGCCATAACTCCCTCTCTCTCTCACACATACTCTTCCTCGTGCAGCGTGCGCCCCATGGCGGACGGAAGCGAGATAGATTGGCTGGTGAGAGAGAGAGAGAGAGAGAGCGACATGGAGCGGAATAGAAAATAGCAGCGACATATATCAATTATTCTAAAATTCCAATCAAATAGGTAATCGGTGGAACGGGAATAAACGAAGTAAAAGAATTATCATTAGACTATAGATGACGGTTGTAGTTCCTCTCTTCTTCTCTCACGACAAGTGCTAGAAAAACAGCGAGAGAATGCGGAGACATCCCCCCGATAGGTGACAAGTTACATCCATCGTAAGCTCACACAAAAACCCACTCAAGTCCTAGCAAAACACTGAGATGGAATGGTTTAGCGCCAAAGATCTGCACTTGGAGAAGTCCCCCACCTTTCAAGCTCTCCAAACTCGAAGCTTTCCATCTCCCAAATATATGCTACAAATCATTCGAACATTCGCAGCTGTTCGTGATAATCATAAAAGTATACGCCATGTTGGCCAACCCATTGGCTGCCAAAAGTGAAGCATATTCGAAGACAGCGGCGAAAAATGAAGACACAAAAGCGAAAGTAACCAACTATTTTCTGCACGAGCCATACGGTAGGCTATAGGCTATGTGGTAGGCACTTATTGAATTTCCATTAATTGTATGAGTTACAGGACCCAATACATACGCCTTTGGCTACGAGATCGATGACCCGCAGACGCAGAACATTCAGTTCCGCGATGAGCGACGTTTTCTGAACGGCAGCGTCGAGGGTAGCTACGGGTATGTGCGGCCCGACGGCCTCATCGATGTCACCAAGTACCGGGCCGACGAAAATGGTGGCTTCTTGGCTCAGACGCAGAGCTTCCAGCCGGGAGATGAACAAGCAAAGACGGTGTGGCCAACCCAACGTCCAGACATAATTGTGGATAGACAGAAGGTGCAGTCGCCGGCCAATGTGACATGGGATCCCAAGAGTCATCTCAATGTGAGCGTCTCCCATGTGGCTGCCGATGTCGCCAAGCAGCTGAAGGAGCAGCATGGCCTCGACCTGAACCACATCGATGTCGCCAAGGATGTCCTAAAGCCAGCCGTACTCGATGTGGTCCAGGGCAGGACCCCCCCAAGCAACAGGACCAAAGGGGGAACTCCCTTCCAGCCGGTTCAAAATGTGATACCCAATCGCTTTCCCATCTTTATGCTGCCCGCGGACACGGACCCGGACCCGGACCCCATCAAGGCCACAACCGAAGAACCCAAAGCAAACTCCAATCCAAAGTACAACAGAGCGAAGACCAACAACGCAGAGAAGGCGCCGCAAGTGGAGGTGCCCGAGTCGGGACTGCTGCCTCCGAGGCCATTGGTCAATGAGCCTCCAAGCGATGCAAATTGGTACCAGCGGATCATTGATGCAAATCGTCGTGAATTCCTGGCCAATCTACCAAACTTAAGCAAAGCAAATACTTGAAAATGTTCCTCCAAAACTTAGAGAAGGGAGATACATCCACTATTACTTAGTATGAGACTAGAGCCAGCCCTCCGCTAGTTACACTACTCGACAAAATTCAACTTTTTTTTTTCGCTGTGGCCAAAAATGACTTTTTCTGATAGATTTGGAGATTTAAATTTTTTTAAAGAATTATGGTTTTTTTTTCATGGAGTAGTTTTTTTTTAAAGAATTTTTAAAAAATGTTGTGTTTTTTGTCATAGGTAGTGCTTCTATTTTTTACATAACTTAAGTTTCCTACAACTGGTTGTATTGAACTTTGCAGTTAAAAAAAGCTGACAAATGCAGCTATAAATCCGACTCAGACACTTTTTAGCTGCAACTTAACGTCTGGAAAATATTAAGCTTCCAAATTGAAATTTCATAATTTTTTTCGGTATTTTCCCCCGAAATTTTGACTTTGAAAGCTCAGGAAAAGTCGAAAAAAAAATATTTGAATGCCTTGATTTTTGGTTTTAGATAGACACATTAATTAGGCGTCGTTTAAGGTATCGCTTATAAAAATATAAAAATAAACGGCTTAGTTATAACCGTTTGACCAAAACTTCATATGCCGTTTGGCACTATTCCAAATGCCATTTTACCGTTAAAAACTGTTACAAACGCAGATTTTTGGTATTTTTGTAGAAAAAAAAACGGTTATTCGTCGGCTAACGGAATTTATCAGCGAAATTCGGCATATGAAAGTAAAAAATAGAAGCACTACCTATGACAAAAAACACAACATTTTTTAAAAATTCTTTTAAAAAAAAATAACCCAAGAAAAAAAAAAACATTCTTTAAAAAATTTTAAACATCCAAATGTATCAGAAAAAGTCATTTTTGGCGACAGCGGAAAAGTCGTGTCGACTAGTGTTATTAGTAGGTAAGCTTCTTTCACTTTTCGGTGGCCATGTATCCCGCAGATACCTTGGCCACAGAAAAAGCAGACACAATTTAGCCATAAACCAGAAAACCAGAAAATATACAACAAAAGAATGCCACCAAACACTGCACAGCAGAGCAGAGCAGAGCAGAGCAGAGTACAGCATAATTGAGGCTGCAATAAAAGTGAGACCATAAACGAAAAGATCGAGTGTCGGGTGTCGGCAGCATATTTGAAATATCTTCCGGGTGGCAAATTGGAGCAGCCAGAGCCACAGCTACAGTCTTGATCCCAATCTAAATCGCTTGCCAGGGGTTCGGTTTGGTTCGCCGCCGCCTTTGATGTGCGACTGTTTTCTATCGATGAGGCAACGGCAAGGCTTTTGTAGGTTAAATGGTGGGCGACACAACAGGTCTGGATGGGTATGGGTATGGGTATGGGGAGTTGGATAGTTGAAAGCTGGATATTCCCCTGCTTCAGGAAGACATCATCCAAATCACGTTCCAGTCAAGTGTAAATGCTTGGCCATTTAATTGCTCCAAATTTCCAAATGCGTGTGCCAAGCGAAAAGAAAACGACAAAACGGAAGGAAATTCGAAATGCATTTCGATTTCTGTTTTTCAGTCTTCGTTTTCCTCGCAGATATTGCACTCTCTCCGCCATTGCCTTGCTCCCCCCCCCGCGTTCCGTTTGCACAAATATTAATGCTGATTTATTATTCCATTATTACGGCGATTTTTAATTTGTGGCACGCACACACTAGCCCCACGGGATTGTGCAATACTTGTGCTGCCAAAAAGCACTCCGAAACAGCAGCTAAAACTTGATACTTTTCAACATTTTTTGATGCATATATACAAATTCTCTGATACGCGGATTTATTGCCCACGAATGTTGGATTGTTGTACATTCACTTTTAATGCTTCAACCAGAGCTCGCAAATAACCGTCAACCATTTTGAAGTGTCCGAAAAAAACCGATCTTCTACGAACACTTTGCGAACGTGGAGCGAAAGAACACTTAAAAAGTGTTTTTGCTCAACAACTGTTCTTCTCAGACCAAAACACTTTTTTTTGTGTTCTCTTTGGTTCGCTCCCTCAGGGACTATTTTGATCGGACACTTTCGGAAAAAAGTCTTTTTGTATGTATGCGTGCGTCTGTGTGACCGGCGAACGAGAGCAAGGTATATTTAACAAGGTAGCCGCACTGAGAGAGCCAGTACTTCTTATTTCAGTGAAGAAGAAAAGTAAAGTTAACCTTGTTAAATATATCTTGAACGAGAGCATCTTTGCTCAGGCATATTCTTTTCTCTTTCCCGCACACAGCAAGAAACAACCCTTTTTGAAGACACTTCTTGCGCAGTGGTCTTTCAAAGACCGTTTTGCGTGACCGATGTCTCAAAAGTGTCCTGATCTTTGGTTATTGAGAGACCGAATCGTTTTTTCGGTTGAGCCAAGGTATACTAAGCAAGGTAGGCTTATCGGCTCTCTCGCTCTCTGTGTAACTCCTTAAATTTCAGTCTGCCTGCAGCAGTTGTCAGCGAAGCATCTCCGCGGACAATTTTTTCTTGTTCCCTTTGATTTTATTATTTATTTGCAGCACAAAACTCACATTTATATATACATACATTTGCATGTATGTATGTATGTACGTACAAATTTCTTTGTTTTTACACAAGCGAGCAAACGCATTATTCCTTTGAGACTCTTTCTCACAACGCTTTTGTGAGTTTCTCTCTCTCTCTCTCTGTTGTCATTTTGAACAACTACTTATTCCTCTCTATAAGCCTACCTTGTTTAGTATACCTTGGGTTGAGCCAAACAGTCGGACCGAAACACACAAACGAAACGAAAAAAGTGTTTCGCTCAGAGAGAGATCGTGTGTACCAAATTTTTTCTGTTTTGTCTGCGTGAAGACTGCGTTGGAAAAATCGGTTGACGGTTATTTGCATGCTCTGGCTTCAACAGATCCCGATTGGCAGTATCTCTGCTAATGGCTGATTCTACTACGTCTATCCTGTGCTCTCATCTGCAGCTGATTACTCGTTGATCTACTGCACCTCTTCCTCGATTTGCATTTTCTGGATGGTGCCACACTTTTGCCACACTGATGATTATCGACTGCATGGAGGCATGCCTCAGCCAGCCACGGCTCTGCCAAACTTTCATATGCATTCGAGTGTTTTATTGTATGTTAATTAAATTGCTGCCACGTTCATTTCATTCCATTCCATTCCATTCCATTTCATTACGTTTCGTTTCGTCTGGCTTCTTTCTTTCTGTCTTTCTTTCTTTCTTTGCGGCAAGGCATACATATTTGGTCATTAACTAATTGCTGGCAGGCCGCCGCTGAGGTAATCGGCTTGCAAAACCCAATGGGAGGTGCTCTGTGAAAGTGTATTTCTTTTCTTGGAGCCCAGGGCGTAACGTACCCGAAGAGAAGAGAGGCGAAGAGAAGCTCTATTACAAATTCCATTACGCATACGCACAGTGGGTCCAAGGCGCGGGACGAGGGCGAGGCAAGAGTTGTCTGGGGGCCAAGTGGCAATTGCACTTCAACTTAACATTGAGCGAGCGGGCGGGCGTTGTCCCTGCAACTCTGAAACTCTGCCTTGGACTTTGCCACAAACTTTATAAATGAAACATACTTTGGCTAGGCATACAAATATGTCGACGCTGACAACTTGATTAGAGGAGATGCAGGCGGGTTTTGGTCTGCACCAGCACCAGCACCACCACCAGCAGCAGCGGCAACCATAGCACCAGCTCCTGTCCAAAGGCGGTTGCATAAATTTAACAATTTTATAATCTCGATATGGTCGAAACTGGAAAATTTCATAATATCCGGTTCGAGCGCGCTTGAAAAGTTGTTAATTTGTTGCATCTCAGGCGGCAGGCAGCAGGCAGCAGACAGCAGGAAAAACAAAACTCAACACCGGAGTAGCCGCCAAAAATGACAGCAATTAGCCGGGCCGGCGACATCTACGGAATAAGGTAAAAGTATTTAACCTACTTTTCTATGGCCAGGTCCTCCTGCTCCTCCTTTAGCTTTCCCAAAGCACTTTTCTTTGTAGGAAGTTTTTGGACAGCGGCATAGGAGAGAGAGAGAGAGAGAGAGAGAGAGAGAGACATTTGAAAGTCCGTGGGAAAAACTTGATCAACTTCCTTTACCCCTCTCCCCCTCCTTGCCTCTCCCCAACGGTAAATGTGTGAAAAATGTCAAATTAAAATAATTAACAATTTAACAATTACTGAAGACTGTGAATGCAAAGCGAAAATATTTTGATTAGTCAATGATACAATTAAAGGCTGCGTGGAAAATCCATTGGAATACTTATCTGGTGGTGTTGGTGCGACCCACTCGGGTGGCTTTTCCGCATATGTTGCCACAGAGGGGCACAGAGAGAGCGGCAGGAATGGAGAGTGTCGCTCAACTGCCACGGCTGCCACATGATATGATTATGTGATTTGCCAATTTGCATTTAATTAATTTCCATCAGCTATTTATTATGTCAACGCCAGTCCCCAGTCCCCAATGGGAGACGCAAGCTGCTTAGAGTTATCACGATAGAAGTCTGCCGTCTGGCGTCTGGCGTCTGTTGTCTGTCGTTTGGCGAAGGTAGCAATTGCCGCCTTGGGTGTTACCGCACCAAATCCAAGTGAATATTATTTGTTACCATTGAAAGGCTTTTCAAATTATGCTGCAGCGGCAGGTTATGTCACGGGCTCAGCGCTCCGCGAGTGCATAATCCGAGCCGTCGCCGTGGCCGATGATGGTGATGATGTCGATGATGATGGGAGTGGATGAGAGGGAGTTGTGGTCGAGTGATTGAATAATGATGGATTGCGAATGGAAGCCGACAGGGATTACCCTAGGATAAGAGAACACATTGTCGTCATTTGTCCACTGTCTAATCGAAAGATGAAATGGTGATCAAATGATAGCCTGTGACGATTGCATCGGATTAATCAGCGGAAAAGTGCGCTTCCAAGCAGCGCCACGCACCGATTTTGGCGGCATTAACTTGTTATTGCCGCTGCCGCTGCCGCCGCTGCTGCTGCTGATGTTGCAGTTGCGTTTTTAAGTTCAATGTGCGCTGGCAATTAGCGGAATATTTCTGCCATTTTCCTCTTGGCCACACACACGCATATTTCATTTCATGTCGGCAAACCGGCAAACCAGTCTCCAGCCAATTCGTGTTTATTCGCTTTGCCTTCAAATAAATTAATATAAATTGCAGCCAATCGAATAAATACAAGAAGCTCCCCCAAATGTATGTATGTATGTATGTATGTAATTTTCAATTACAGCAGCATACAACATTTGAGCATACAACAATCGCTGCTTCTGCTGCTGCTTCTGCTTCTGCTGCTGCTGCTGCTTCTGCTGCTGCTTCTGCTGCTGCTTCTGCTGCTGCAGCGGCTGGTGTTGCGTAAGTCCAAGCTGCATAAAAGGATAACCATTAAAAGAGCACAATCTGCGGTAGCTGCAGCAACTACTACTGCAGCAATTCCCACAACTATTTTGGAAAGATGCACGCGTCGCTGGCTTGTTAAGTTGCAAGGTTTTTCTTTCCCCAACTGCGGCTCTAATAAATATGAAACAATGAGACAAAAGTCAAAGTTTGCTGCTGACTGTCTGCCATTGTGGCTGCTGTTTCACTAGGTTTGCCAACAATCACTTAAGGCAGGCCAGTCGTTTGCTACCTACCACTGAAGGGTATTATAGATCTACGTCTTTTGGATGCCTATAACGCTCAATCATCGATGAAGCCATGTCAATTCGTTTCTATGCGAATAGAGTCTTATCTGTCCACTATAGGAATGAGCTAGATCTATACCAATCCCCTGCCTATCAAACAGCCATTACATCAATCAATCGACAAGAGTATCTTATGCTTCGGATTACAAAAACAGCCTTTCCATCGTTTTTTTTTTCCTTTTTGTTTGGATATGTTTGAACGATGTCGTAAATGTACGGCAGAAACCTCTGACAACACCAGCAGCACCAGCAGCAGCAGCAGCAGGAGCAGTTCAGTCGGCCAAGTTAATGCATGTACTAAATGTCCAACAGTAAATATGAGTTACTAGGTAATTGCTTGGCCTGCTTAACAACAGCTGTTACGAGTACTCGCATGAGCATGCACATAACCACCGAACCACCGAACCACCAAACCACCAGCACTCGCATTTTGACTTTTCACTTTTGTGAGTGGGAATGGAATGGAATTGATTGAGTGGCTGGCTGGCTGGCTGGCTGGCTGGCTGGGTAAAAGTTACCACCTACCAGCTACCATCCAGCCGTACAAACGCCACAAACTATATCTAAACTATAACTAACCAAGAAATTAACACCTGCCGACCAGAGCAGAGCCAAAGACAAAGCTTCAATGAGCAAACAAAATGTAATTTAGTGGGCGATTACGACGACAACAAACTAAGAAAAAAAATATCAAAATATTTGAGGCGATAACTGGCAACAAAACCCACCAAAAGCGAATTAACGAAATTCGGATACACTTATTTAAAATAAATCATAAACATAGCATCATATGTACTCCCATTAGAAATAAAAATCAATCAAAATTCGTATATTTTAGTATTACATCCAAGGCTTTATATGTGCCCCAAACTTCCTTCTTTGTTCAATATACCCTGATGCCAAAAAATGATATACAAAATCAATCCTCAAACTGAAGCAGCCTGAAAATTGTATCAGCATTGCATTCGACGAATTGCCAAATGCCTCCTATGTGCCTTGGTATGCCATGACGACGACCACGACGATGACGACTTCAACTCCGCTTCGAGTCAAGTCGAGTGTGGCATGTTGACTTGCGTTATATTTTCCACCTGCTGCAACGGCAACGCTCCACACAAAATAAGAGGAAAAACAGGAGACGTAGACCCCAAATCGTGGGCCATAATTAAGCATTTATTTTATTTGCCATATTTCTTGTGCTGCTTTCGGGATTTACAATCTACACGTACTGGCCTGGCCGATTGGTAATCATCATGAAAAATGTTTCTTTTTATCCGTCGCTTTTCAGTTTCTCATGTCTCGCAATGTTGTCAAACGTTGTCGACCATAATATAGCAATTAAAACTGTGTCTGTCTCTAAGAGTACATCAACCTGATGTCATTCGTTTCGTTTCGATTCATTTCATTTCACTGTGCATCGATTTGAATCGATGGCATCCATGAATAAATGGAGAGCCTGAGAGTTGACGCTATGCAAAGTGGTCTAAGACCAAGACATGAAATCCCAAGATATTGGCCAACAATTAGAGGATAATGGTACTAGATTTATGTGGATTCGTTTGAGAAGCCCCGAAAAGAAGGATAAACTGTTGCACAGCTTAAACCTTCACAGCTGGACATCCATTTCCAAACGAAAACCCTTGAAATCAGAACACCAAAAGCGACCAAAAATCCACTCCACGCTCCGATGCGTAATTAGCTTCGAGCCAAATGGAAGATTGACGAAAGACCAAAAATTGGTTAATTTCCCACTGCAATTGTGGCACTTAACTTTGACTGGAAGTACAGTCCAGGCCGTGCATGTAAGACCAGCAAACGAGCTTGCAGCTGTACGGAGAAAAAACTTCTGTTTATGTCCCGCAATTAAATATTACATAATGGCCTTTTAGTGGGCCAAGTGCTGGGGCTGGGGCTGGGGCTGGGGCCGGCCTGCAGAGCCAATTCAATTTGGGTATTTACGAATTACGATCTTAAGAAAATTAGCGCATTAAAAGTGAATGATTAACCGGAGGCTGTCCGTAATAGAAGGTTGCCCCGATAAAACTTGCCCAGCAGCAGCAGCACGAAAAATCATCTAGCCGAATATTTGGGTCAAACTGCGTTCAATGGGGGTGGGGGGGGGTATTGGGATTGAGATTGGTGGGATCGATGCAAATAAGCGGAGCGCTGACCAAAAATATTATTAACAAACCATTTCAACGTCAGGCTGGCTGTCAGCGATGTTGCAAGTTCCCCCTGATGACGACTTATCAACGCCATCGAAGTGCTGCCACAGCCAGTGAATGCGTCACTAATGACACACAAAGAGTCCTGCACCTCGCTGCAACAGTCCAACAAACATCCAACATCGGATCCAGCCAAACAATGGCAAACAAAGCGAACCAAAAAGAAAAACTAAAAAACTGAACTGTTTTACATTTGAGGCGCCCCCCCAATGCCCGTTCACCAGGCGCTGCGGCTTCGCTGCCTAAGCCACCGCTGCTGCTGCCACTGCTGCTGCCACTGCTGCTGCTGCTGCTGTTGCTGCTGCTGTTGCTGCTGCTGCTGCTGCGGCAACTGCTGTCGATTCACTTTCTTCCTAACCATATAAAAGCGGCGAATTTTCGTTGCAAGCACATTATTCAGTTGTGGAAAGTCGTTGCGTGCAGCTCGTGGCATCTCAGCAAAGTCTCAGTCTCAAGTTACATTTTTTTTCCTTTGTGATCTCGAACGAAAATTGAACCCTACAAAAAACTATATTAAAATGGCGTTCAAGGTGAGCAACGGCAGCAGAAGCCAAGGATTAAGGATATCAAATGTGCATAAAACGATCTGTAACCATATATGTATAACCTCAAGGATATACCAATAAGATCTAAAAGATCAAGTGAAAGAAGTGAAAAAGCCGTTTTTTTTTTTTCCATTTTTTTTGTATGAGTATATAAATGAAAGGATCTTAGATTCAGGATTTATCTCGATTGGTGGTGTCACATATAAAAAATGATTAGAAATTCCTTTTAAGAAGAACATCCAAAATAGTACACCACTTTAAAGGAATATTCTTTATGAAAAAAGTCCTTGTCAGGGAATGTAAATCTTATGGAAAAATAAGAAAGAGTCATCTGTTTAGGAGTGTTCTTCACGTCAAGCCTTTTTTTTAATTTTGAAAAAGATAAAAAGAAAATACCTGTCCAGGAATATTTGTCTTTTTTTAACCAAGGCTAAACATCATAGTTAGACCCATTCCCATTCCCGCTAAAGTACCCCAAGTTTCCCCCCAGTTTGTATAGAGTACAGAGTTGGTAAGAAACCCCAACAAAACCGCAAAGAAAACCACAGCAATAGTCAAACAATAGCTTAAGTCAACCACAGAAAACATTTCATTAAGGTACTAACTAGCAAAAAGCAAAGCTGAAATATGCAGCATTACAGGAAAAGTGACAGGCAACAAACCGCCCCCCACCAATTGCAACAGTTGCAAATGTTGATGTTGATGTTGATGTGAAGAATTAGCAACAATTAGCAAAGATCTCCGTTTAGTTGTTAATTATGCGCTTGCATTGCAGTATCTGATCTTTGCCTCGGCTCTGTGCCTGAGCCTGGCCTATCCGCTGGAGCACCAGTACTACGATGAGAGCCATGGCTATGAGCACCTGGCCCACCACGAGCCAGAGCCGATTCATGAGTACGGACAGCACCATCAGATCGAGCGCATCTCGCTGGGCGAGGAGCATGGACACCACGAGCAAGCTCACTATGAGACCCACGAGCACGAGCACGAGGACGAGCATGTGGATTACTATGTGAGTGGGAGGACACCGCATGGATGGATATGATATCCCGAGTAGCTAATGGTATGCTAATGGTATGCTAATGGTATTCCCTTCAATTATAGGCCCCTCCCAAGTATGCCTTCAAGTATGGAGTCAACGACTTCCACACTGGCGATGTCAAGTCCCAGCACGAGACCCGCGATGGCGACACCGTCAAGGGCCAATACTCCCTGGTTGAGCCCGACGGTTCGATCCGCACCGTGGACTATACTGCCGACAAGCACAACGGCTTCAATGCCGTCGTCCACAAGACTGCCCCCGTGCACCACCATGAGGAGCTGCACGAGCATCACTACTAGACGAGATCGGCGGGAACAGGCCCATAGAATATCTACGTTTAACTTTGCACTAGAGTTAGCCAAATTGCTCATCAGCCAACAGAACAGCAGAACAGTATCCACAACGATCGACCATGAAATCAGCTTCATATCTCGTAATTAGGACATCAGCACACACATGCCACAAGCCCCTAAGGGGGGCCCAATCTTCACTAGACTCTTCCCTTGTGGTCATGCCTACTTCATAATCATTTTACTCATACCTATATATTGTATTTTATTCTGTGATAGCGAATAATTTCTACGTGTATCTTCCGCTTTCAACTGATCCTTAGTCACTCCTGCTCATACGAATTTATGAATCAATCACTTGACTGTAATCTGTAATCTGTAATCTGTAATCTGTAATCTATATTTTATACTTATGTCTTCTTGTTAATTCTGTTACAGAGATCAAACGAATGAATTGTAAATTGTGTAATAAAGTGTGAATTATGTACTTTTTATAAAATCAAAAACCCACCCGACCACTGACCATAATTTTAACAGTCGGGGGCAAGCATTGAACTTGGGGGCTTGCTTGGACTACACCCCGTAGTAGCAACTCTTGGAATGAATGACCGAATGTCTGCATCTTGGCCAACTGGTTTATGCGTTTGCAGCAATAAAAACGATTACATGAAATCGTTAGACACATTTCCCGGATCCCAAACGAGTTGTGCGTTTTGTTTTGATTGAAATTATATAAGCTGCAATTGAAAAGTGGAATAAAAATGCTTCCTAAATGTCCAAAAACAAGGAGGTAGCGATATTTATGGTTGGCAACAATGCATAAACTTAAATTGAACAATTAATTAGCTCTTTTAGATATGGAAATTATCATTTCAATTAAAATTTATTCGAATTGGGCGCTCTATTTCGTTTTCTAGCATTACAGCTATATAGATATCAATATCAATAAAGAACCGAATCAAGGACAGAGTACAGACAGAGTGACCGTTTACGGTATATGAAATACTTTTCGATATGTTTTAACCGTCGAAATTGAGTTGAAGGTATAGCGGTATATAATGATATATTCAATCAATTTCATCAGTCTATAAAAATTCATTTTCAGAGGTATTGCTGTTTTGGCAATCACAAGGAGCTCTAGCATTCCCCGGTCGGCACACAAATAACGGAAAAAACAAGATATCCTTGATCCTTGATAAGGACTCTTTCAAATCAAGGATGTCTTTCCGGTCACATGAAGCCGTGGTACGCCCAAACTAGCCCATAAATAACGGAGAAAACCAGAAAACAAAACTGTCTTGTTTTAATGTGTTGTTGTTGTCAATTTGTATCGATCGGAGGTTTATCTATGCTCCGAGGAGAACCATTTGTGGAACCAAGCGTCGATGCCGATCTTTACCCATCATGCCTCGTCTGCTTCCGGCCGAGTGGCTATCTTCTGCATCACCACTTCGATGGGTCTCCGACAGCTGGAAACCTGGTGGCACCTGACAGTCAGTTCCGGTTTCTGGCGCGTTTTGTTCGTAAATCGGGCTAGGTCGTCCTTCCGGCTTTGTGGTTTGCTCGGGCATAACGTCTATGATGTCATGGCCTTCTTCTTCTTCCTTAAAGTTTGTTTTCATTTTAAAGCCGATGAACACTGTTGCCTCTCCACACGCTATTATTGTGGCATCTCTTAGAAATTCCAATCCCAGTACTGCTATGTCAAGTCCTCCTGCAATTATTAGAAACGACTGTGTGGTTCGTCGTTCTCCTAGTTCTACTTCTGTCTGGAATTAGCATGTTGTCCTCCGTATAAATAGTTCTTCCTTTCCTTCTATTCCTTCGTTCCTCAGCTTTCTGGCCGTCTCTGCGTTGACCATGCTTCTTGTGGCCCCTGTGTCAATGGTCACTTCCATCAACTGTTTCCCCGTACTGGGCCAGCCCATGAGCTTATTGTTGTCATATACTAGTTTGGTGGTGGGCAGATCTTGAGGTTTTGGGCCCTGGGAGTTTCGCGGGGATATACTAGGCCCTGTGCATTTTCCTGAGGGTTTCTGCATCAGTCTATGGTTCGTACTCCTTCCTTCTTGTATACTTTGGTGTCACAACTGTCTCCACTGTTATCGTTTCTATGCTGGCTTATTGTTTGGTTGATTATTCTATTGGCGTTCTGTGACATTTCCTGTGGCCATATCTATCTTTTCAACTTTTCGAAATCTCCCGCAATGATTCTACTTGTGTCTGGGAGTGTGCCCGTTGGCGTCTGCGCTACGGCCACACTGTGCTCGGTCATTCTATAGTGTGCCCGTCTTGTCTACGTAAATAAATTCTTCATGTTTTCTCTCCTATGAGATATACATATCTGGGAATCCTTATGCAAGGATCAAGGTTCTTTTTCCGATCACAGAAAGCCATGGCACACTCTGATCGGCCCACAAATAATGCAGAACAACCAACGTTGACAAGTTTGAACTCTCCAAATGTCATTTCTACACGATATCTACATTGCCGCAATGCACATGAGGGTAAGACCAGACAAGTCTTAAACAATACTGGAAAATATTAGAAAATACTACAAAATACTATAAAAAGTATAAAATATGCTAGGTCTGTGATCCGCACTCATATAATAACAAGTATAAAGTCCAAAAAGAAAATATCAATGAAATCGTAGCCAAAACAACACAAAATAAAGAGAATGCTGGAGAAAAATAAGTATGTGCCGCGGGTGAATCAGGTAAGTCATATAATCATTCCAAAGAGGCAACGAATCAATACTGTTATGTTCCAGATAGACGCAATTTCTCTTAACAAGGATATTGCTCGACTTATACGCGATAATCTGCTGGAGAACCTTCAGGCCATATCGGTGGGTGCAAATATACAGTTCAATATTCCGTGGAACACCTTCAAAACTTCACTCTCCCTTAGCCTGTGCTATTCGTCAAATTCCAACCAGAACTCGATTTGCTCATACAATCTGCGATTTGGTTCGGATCCGTTGGCAAGCGATGCTCCACATTTGGCCAGCAACTACTTGTCTTAGCCTACGATGCCGAAAAACTTACTGTTTCCAGGCTGGTCCTCCACTTCGCATTGACCGTCCTGCCCGGCTATGTGAAGAGCTGGGAGGAGCGAAGGCTCTCACGGCGTGTGGAGTGGTTCAGCCAGGCCATAGCGTGGGCGGAGAACAGCGCTCTGGTTTTGAACATTCTCAACTACTTTAGGTTCCTCAAGACAGGACGGAAACCCACTTTAATCGACTATTTTCTGGGTCTGGACTATATTAGTCTGCGAAATAATCAGCGACGCGATATTGGATATAAGTACCTGACTCGTGAGTTGCTCTGGGGTGGATTTATGGTAAGTGGTTCTGTGCGAGATTTATGGTTTCATCTATGTAATTCTGGAATGCTCTTTCAGGAAATCCTCGGACTCGTTTTGCCCATCATTAACTTCCGAAAAATACAAAGGCTGCTCAAGTCTTGGACTTCAGGGCAGCAATTTGGCGCCCGGCAACGGGATATGGACACCAGTGATCTTCTGGCACCTAAAATGATGGTGGGCACAACGTGCACCTATTGCGGTGAACGTCCCACGCTTCCCCATCACATGGGCTGTGGTCATATCTATTGTTATTATTGTTTAAGCGCGAATGTTCTAACAGATGCCAGCTTTTGCTGCACCATTTGTGGTGTTCAATGTGAGAAGGATAGTGTCCAAAGTGTGTAATTGTAGAGGATTGTTTGCATGCAATGGTTTTATACAGATTTTATCCTAGTACTAAGCGAATATGGGCTGTAAACAACAAATACAATACATATATAGATACATATTTATCTTCAAATGTTTGTACAGTATTGGTAAATGCCACACGAACAGTGCTGGCAGTCACAGAAAAAGAATTGTATTTGCGAGGAAGGGAAACAAGTGGCGGAAACTAACAACCGAATTTCATACGATTAAGCACTTTTATAAACATTCAAAGACTTTTAATCAACGCACGGGAGTGTATTAAACCACGGAAAACTGCTGGTTATTTCAAAACTTTCCATTAAAACTAAAAAAAAGGTAAGAACTTGCTCGTCGTTGTCTGTAAGAAAAGCGCGCGAAAATAGTGCAACAGCTGTTGCGTACATCGCTGGCGGTGCCACACTGCCGAATATACAAGATTACAAAAAATAGTCTAAAATAATTTCTGCAATACAACCAAGTATAAGTTTAGATGCTAAATGTAGCAATTAAGTAGTTAGTCATAGGTTAAAATTTAATTTTGAGCGTAATTTGTTGTTTTGCAATTTGGCAAATCAGCTGCCCATGGCAGTCTGGCAACGCTAGCACTTTGTTATTATCTCATTTTTTCTGCTGCGCATTTCGCCTTTGTCCGTTTTTAGAAGAAAACATTACGCCTAAACATACACTTAAGTTCGTCAGCGAAACCCAAGCATCTAAAAACTCTTAATTTCGGTATATATTGCGTAATTGAGAGCATTACTTCGAAGGCGTCACCCCCGTAAACAAACAAAATTCAAGAGCAAACAAATATATTGAAAATCTAAAACGGCAACAGTGGACAAATAGCACAAAACAAAATACCTTGTCGTGACCCCACCAGCAACAAATTGCGTATATATTCGTGGGGCAGCAGCAACAGCAGCTGATTTCACATATCAAGGTCAGTAAGGTGGCGATTTGCAAACAAAAAAAACAATCCGTAATATTACAAAATCCGTCCGTCCAATTTGTAGAGAAGAATGCTCGAACTTGAGATTGTGCCCGAGAACTCGATGAGCTGCGATGCCTGGGAGTTTGTCCTGGGCATGCATTTCTCGCAAGCCATCTCCATCATACAGTCGCAAGTGGGGATCATCAAAGGTGTCCAGGTGCTATATTCGGACACAAATGCACTGGGCGTGGACATAATCATCAATCTGCCACAGGATGGTGTGCGCCTGATCTTCGATCCCGTTGTGCAGCGTCTGAAGACAATAGAGGTGTTCAACATGAAGCTGGTGAAGCTGAAATACGGAGGCGTCTACTTTAACTCGCCCGAGGTGTTGCCCAGTATAGAACAGATCGAGCATTCGTTCGGTGCCACCCATCCGGGAGTGTACGATGCGGCCAAGCAACTCTTTGCCCTGCACTTCAGAGGACTCAGCTTTTACTTCCCTGTAGATAGCAAACTGCACTCTGGATATGGCCATGGGCTTGGCTCCTTGGTTTTCCTGAACGGCGCCTCGCCAGTTGTCTCCAAGATGTCTCTCTACGCTGGCAGCAATGTCGCAGAGAACCGTGCTCCGGCACTGCCCTTGGGCTGCTACCATAGACAAATGTATCTGGAATCGGCCACAGTTCTTCGCACTTCCTATGGCCACACCAAGGGCCTCAAGCTGAATCTCTTTACGGAGGGTTCTGGTCGTGCCCTGGAGCCACGTCGGCAGTGCTTCACGCGCGAACTGCTCTTTGGAGACAGCTGCGAGGATGTGGCCACTAATCTGGGTGCTCCCAACCGCATATTCTTCAAGAGCGAGGACAAGATGAAGATACACAGCTCGAGCGTGAATCGACAGGCGCAGAGCAAGCGCAGCGACATATTCTTCAACTACTTCACGTTGGGCATCGATGTTCTCTTCGACGCTCGCACACAGACCTGCAAGAAGTTCATTCTGCACACAAACTATCCGGGCCACTTTAATTTTAACATGTACCATCGCTGTGAGTTCCAGTTCCAGCTGCAGACGGACCACCAGCACAGTGATAACCTTGATCTGATGACACCCTCAAAGCAAGACTATGTGAATATAACTGCCTACACCAAATGGGACGAGATCAGTGGCTCGTTGTCCACATCGGAGCGGCCAGTGGTGTTGCATCGTGCCAGCTCAACCAACACGGCGAATCCCTTCGGCTCCACCTTTTGCTACGGCTATCAAGATCTTATATTCGAAGTGATGCCCAACAATCATATTGCCTCTGTGACGCTCTACAACACTGCGCCGCCCCGGCAGCCCGCCCACTCCTGGCAGCAGCACAAAATGCAGGACATTCGCCTGACCGTGGCCTAGAGCAGAAGGATCGATCAGGTCACACGGTCATCGATGCTATGTGGATGCGGGCTCTATGATGCTTTGTGGGATGTCTTATCATCTCGTGTTCTAATCTATAAGCTACAACAATGATCTAACCTAGGCATAAAGTAGATACATACATACATACATGCATATACACACGAGTATAGTAATATGAATATATATAGATACATAATATATGTACAATTTCTATTGTAGCCTAAGCAAAACTCTTCAGAGGACTCATCATCTCTGACCACGTTCATACTGCGGTATTCCATTGTGTTAAATCGATTCTATTCGACGCATAAACTGACAATTAAGTAGCCTCGTACTTTTAACAATTGCATGTCGTTAAAATATTTCAATACTTTTAAGCTCAAACCCGTGTATTTCTCTTTGAAAAAGAAAAAAAAAATCAACAAAAAAAATATACATAATATATAATTATAAGGTTTCGACAAGAACATTTGATGGCCTTTGACTTTCTTTTATTATAAATTAGAATAACATATAGCTTTATAGGTCAGATTTAATCATCACTCTTAATTCTTGCAGTCGATTAGAATGCCAGAACAAGCCACAGATCAGGAAACTCCTATGCCGCAGCAGACGGTAGTGCCTGCATATGATCCCAAGATCCTGCCGGACATGCTGCCCGTATACTACAGGCGCCTCTTCCCGCATCAGCCCTTCTACCGCTGGCTTTCCTACGGACACAGTAAGTGCATCACCTCCAATACACCAACTCAAGCACTTGGCAACCTCCTAATACAATGAATTCTTTAGCTGAGGATGGCGTCTTCTGTAATCGGGAAATATCCTTCACCCTTCACGATGACATATACATTCGTTACCTCTGCTTCGAGAACCAGGCGGAGCTGGAAAAGGAGATTTGCTCTCGTAATCCGTACAAAATCGACATTGGACCCGTGATGCACACCAGGCCAAAGAACTTTCGCATAGTTCCTGGTGGTCTGTTGCCCGTGCAACGTGAGCTAGTCTTCGATATCGATATGACGGACTATGACGAAGTACGAACCTGTTGCTCGGGTGCCGAGGTGTGCCTCAAGTGCTGGAAATTCATGGTACTGGCGGCACGCGTCTTGGATCCCGCACTGCGCGAGGATTTTGGCTTCGAGCACATACTCTGGGTCTTCTCTGGGCGTCGTGGCATCCATTGCTGGGTGTGTGACCATCAGGCGCGTCATTTGGATGGCCGGGGACGCTATGCCGTGGCCGAGTATTTGAATATTGTAAGCTACGTAAATTTTATGGGCAGCAACTCGCCGAGATGTCAGCTAGGAGATCGTTCACATCACAGCTTGAAGCGTGCCTTGAAGATCATTGAGCCCCTGTTTGAGGAGATCATTCTCGAAGATCAGAATCTCTTTGGCACGCCCAAGGGTGTCAATAAGCTGCTGCACATGATCCACGACGACGGAGCCCGCACTGAGTTCGAGGGCTATCTGCAGAAGAGCCACGAGGATGGAGCCCATTCCAGGTTGATCTGGGAGAGCTTCGTCAAGTATTCCAATTCCATGCGGACTTCGACGGCCAATGTGTGGAGTCGCAAGCTGAAAAACATTGTACAGGAGGTGCAGTTGTGCCTGCTCTACCCGCGCCTGGACATCAACGTGACCAGGGGATTCAACCATTTGCTGAAATCTCCATTTTGCATACATCCGGCCACGGGCAAGGTATGCGTACCATTCAGTGTCAGTGCCGTGGCCAAGTTCGATCCCACCACGGTACCCACCATCACCCAGCTACTGCACGAGATAAATGCCTACGATGACAAGACCAAGAGCTATATGGAGGCCCCAGAAGACAAGAGTCGCATCAAGGACCACAAGAAGACCAGCATGTTCAAGGGCGTGGTGGTGTTTGAGGAGTTCCTGCGAAAGCTGGAACGCAGTAACAAGGAACGCTTCAACGTCCTGCACTTCTGAGTAAAGAGATTGGTTTGATTGCGGCTTTTGATGTTACTTTTATTTATGTATTATGATTAGGCTACCAACAATAAATAGACTAAACGATTGCATATGAGCTCTCTATCTCTCTCTTTTTCACATACAACTCAGCCGCACCTGCGGAACCACATTGCCGTCCTTGTCATTCCAATTGACCTCAACCTCCAGTTGAAACAGTCCGTCCGCTGCGGCCGCGGTACCGGGGAGACTGGCCAATATCTCCTTGTCCCCAGTTCGTATCTTGAACGATGATAGCTCATTTGGTCCATCGCCGACATCGCTCGACTGTGGCAGAGCTATTCTGATTTTTTGTGGCAATACGCTGCCCTTTCCTAGGACCAATGTGGCATTGGCCTCATCGTCTCCGTGCCAAATGTACAGATCATCCTCGACGAGAACACAGTCGTCGGCCTTCTGCAGCTGTTGTTCGAGGGGATCAAGCAGACAGACAGCCTGACGGGCACAACCAATGGCCACCACTTCATCCGCCGAGTGGCTGTTGTGCAGCTTGGCGTCGGGGAATCGAGAGGCCACAGCCGACTGAAGCTTGGGGATCTGCATGGTGGCGCCGAGCAGGACAATGTGGTCGACGCGCTTTAACTCCGGACGTTTTTGCTGGGCCTGTTCGATGCATTCGCCCAGCTGCTGCATTAGGTTGTTGATCACTGGCTGGATGAGGCTCTCGAAGCGAGCACGCGACATCTGGGCGTTGAAGTCCACGCCGTCCATCAGGGAATCGATGTACAGTTGAGTGGAGGGCATCGTTGTCAGAGTATGCTTGCAGTTGGCGGCTGCTGTGCGGATTTTGGCCAGCGATCGACGCGACTCGTGCGGATCGAGTTTGTACTTCCTTTTGAACTCTTCGCAGATGAACTGCACCAAGGCCTCGGTGAACTGGCGGCCACCGATGGCGAACGGGCCAAATGTTGCCAGCTCGATGAAGAAACCATTCTGTACGGCAAACAGGGCGAAATCGCTATACAGTCCCCCGCACTTGATGGTCAGAACATGCTGGCGAGCCTGCAGCTCATCCTCGCCAATGCTGTAGCCCAAGACAGCCGCCGTGGGCTCGGCTATGATCTGAGCCACGTGGAAGCCTGCAGTTTCGGCAGCGTCTGAGAGCAGCTTGAAGGCCTCTGTGGGATAGTAGCTGGGTATGGATATCACGGCAATGGGAGCCTGATCCGCATCAGTATGATATTGATGGGCCAGCTCCAATTCAGCACGCAGGAGTTCCATCGTGACCTGGTAGGCACTCAGCTCTTTGGTCACAAGTTTGTCGTCTTGGTCTTCTTTGTCAGAGGGCACCGCGTGCTCCATTCGGAACACCAGTTCTTCCTTGTCAAAGTCGCAGGGAATATCCTTCAGGGCATTGGCAAAAATCTCCTCGGTCAAGTGCTCTTTGGGCTGTAGCAGCTGGAAGCTGTGTGCCACCGCCTGTTTGGGCCGTGTGGCCATCTTCTGTTTGGCCGTCAGACCGCATTCAATCTCGGAGTCGCCATCCCACAGCAAACACGCTTGCGAGACACGATCGCCCTGCTTGTTCGCGATGACTTCAACCTTGCCATCGGCCTTTACGTAAGCAATGCAGAGGGTGCTGTTGCCAATCTTGATGCCAAATCGTGGCCACATCGCGTTTTAGTTAATAGAGTTGGACAAATGCACGGAACTTATAAATAATTTGGAAAATCTTAGAGTAATCTAAATCACGCACGTTTTTTCCTCCACGCGCGGTAGTGTTGTTAGGCAGTGCTGAAAAATGGCTCACAGATTTTTGAGTAGTACTGTGAAACGAGCAACAGCTGATGCGTATCGATGTGCAGCTCTGATTATTTGGAAGTTGTCTAGCACCAAAAGGGAAATATGTAAACAAAACAGTTGGGAAAACTGCAGAAAAATCATTAAAATCACCACAAAAAACTAGTAACAGATGGTGTGAGGGATCCACTGAAGCTGTATTGTCATTCGGTTAGAAGAAAATACCGAAAGTCATCTCTGTAGTAGAGTGTAGAGGAGTCTAGCGTTGGCTAACGAAAAATCTATATGCAAAGGGTGCCGATCACATCCGCGACGGTAGCAAACTGTTGACCCCGTCAGGCGCCACCCCACGAACACACAGAAGTAGGTCTTGTGGCACATACATGCGCATATATATGCAACGCAATCAACGCCCCCAAACCGTTCCGATTCGTCATCGATTTACGCGGTGGCCCAAGCGACACAATGGAATGGATGTTACTCCGTTGAAAATTAAACAAACCTAATTGATAGCGAACGAAAGCGAATGGAATGTTGCCCTTGGAGCAGAAATAGAAATTGATTTGTGTATCTGCCCGAAAATGCGCATTTCCTAAGTTGCGCTGCAGATTGCAAATAAAGAAACGAAGACGAAGACTCCACACAAACACACACACACATAAAGGCAAGCGAAGAAAACCCTCGGCCCTACGGCAACCTTGAGCGGACAAAATGGATGATAATCTCAGCACAAAGTCCTCGGAGTCCTCGATTACGACCAGTGGGGAATACGAAATAGTCACCGACAGCAATGTCGCCAGTCCCACGGAGCCGTCAAAGCGAGCTGTGGCCCAGGAGCCGAAGGAACTAGGCGTAGGCAAGCCGCCCACCTCGTTAAGTGCCTTGGCGCTGTCTTCTCCCGAGGGAGGTGGCGATCGATCCCCCACGCTGGACATGGCACACAATCGCAACTTGAGCGATATTCAGCACGAGATGACGGACGCTCTGCGTGACCTGGAGCTGGAGCGAGGTGTAGGTGAGTACAGCGAGAACTGAAAGCATAGAAATTCCCCGCACCTGCGATTTGGGGCGCTCAGGCGTCTGCCAGACCTGGTACGCTCTGCCAGCTGTGTACACACGCCAGCTGAGTGCGCTCCAAATTGGAATTGAAATGTAAGCGAGTCGATAGTAAGTAATGCCAGCCAACTGCAATCTTATCTAGCTAAGCTCTGGTACGCCGATGGTAGAGGGTGTCATGGCAACAAATAACAAACAAACGTTCTGTAAACCCCATAGCCCCTAACACATAGAACTTTCAATAAATTCAGTTCAATTATTGCTTCTCGACTTGCGCACTTCCTCGTAATTGTCAATTAACATTTAAATTTTGCAGCTGCCGGTGATAAGTCGACGACTCAGCGAGGCCCGAAACATCAGCAAAAGTCTCTGACACTGCCGTTAACAGGCACTGTCACAGTCACTGGCACAGACCCTGAGATGCGTTTCCCCTGCAATATTTTTACGCCCAAGAGCGAGGAGGCTGTGGACGATGCCTCCCACTCCGATGCACACAATCGCGTTGGCCATTCTGTGTTCTATGACTGCATTGATGCGAGTCCCGCCTGCGTGGAGGAGAAGCAGGATGCCATGAAGCCGGATAAGGGAGATACAACCGACGAAGAGGGTGAGTTTTCTGTGCCACATAGAAAATGCTTAACTTTCCTTATACAAATCCATTGCAACAGTTTCAGAGATCGATCAGGGCTGTACCATTTTCTCGGGTGTGACCTACCTGGGTGCCGCAAACATTAACGCACCCAAATCCGAGACAGATGTTTACCGCATTATGAACGAGCTAAACAGTGGCTCAAAGTCCGTGGGACTCAAGATTACTGTGAGCATTCCCATCTGCTCTGATGGTCTGGTCGTGTGAGTAGGAAATTCCCCATTCCCCAAATGTGATTCATTCAAATAAGGTATTTCTCATCCCTTTACAGCCTCCATGACGCGGAGAGCAATACGATTATAGCTACCTACGAGATATCCAGCATTATTTTATACTATCGGGGACCCGTGGATACTGCGGAGAATGGTTGCTTTGCCTTTACTTGGCTGCACGGTGATGCCCTTTTCCAATGCCATGTGTTCCGGTGCCATATACCCGAGGCGGTAAATCAAGTGAGCGGTGAGTCAGATCATCATCATCAGCACGGTTTTAGGCGTGATCTCATTTGCTGATTTGCATTCTTCTGTTTTCAGCCTGCTTCCAGAAAGCATTCCAGACGTATCCGCCCAGCATGAGCTGCAGCCTCACATCAGCCGTGGACATGGCCAACTCTGTGACATCGGATGTGAGTGGAAATCCTCTTAACACGGCTGGCTACGAGTTCATCGTCTCGCTGGAGATACGTGAGAAGGTGGCCAAGAACTCCTATGCCGCAGTCCCCCGGGATCGGGGCTGCTTCAAGCTACGAGCCAATACGGATAAAGAAGTGTGCATTACCGTTAAGCAAACGCCCTCCAACGTACTCCAGCCCCTGTACATTGAGCGCTGCTTTGGTGTGCTCGTGGCCCCAGGCAAACTGGTGGTCCAGAAGGATATGCATCTGATTGATCTGCTCAACATGGGATACGTGACAGCGGTAGGAGCACCAGCAGCTGGAGCAGCAGCAGCAGCTGGAGGAGGAAGTGGAGGAGCAGCAGCGGCAGAGTCCGATAATAACCTTGCGCTCAATTCTTGTCTGCCTTATGCCATACGTGCCGAGTGGAAGGCCCAGGAGAAGGCCTTCGAGCAGCTGAATCTGGAATCGTCCAAAACCAATCTCACCGTAGCCGTGGACATTGTGATGCGTGGCATCCAGGAGCCAGTCCGGTTCGTGATTGAAACCCCAGTGACCATACAGTCGGCCAGCGAGATGCGCATCATGGATCACTTCATGTCCAAACGCCCAATGACGCTGCGCTTCTACTTGCATCTCAAGCGCACCGATGAGCTCAATTGGAAGGTGAACAGCATAGATCCCTCTGAGGAGATCACGGATCACCCGGGCCCACAAGCAGCATCCTCGTCCCTGCTTAAGATGGGCATGAACAATCTTTCGCGCATTGTGCGCAGCACGTCCATTGCCTCAATTGAGGATGATTGCCCCACAGACTACAGCAGTGATGGCGATGAGCCGCTCCTGAGTGGCACTGGCGAAGTATCCAAGGACTGCTCGCAGGATACGCTCGATGAATGGGATCCCATTCTGCGCGAATGGGACAGCGAGAAGAGGCCTAAGAATCTGGCTCCCCTTGTGCGTCTCGGTGTCCCAGAGGCATTGCGTGAGAAGATTTGGCAGAAACTGGCCAGTGTCGAAGGCAAGGTGGAGATGAACGACATGTACAAGATCCTGATCACCAAAGTGAGTTGTTTTCGAGCCTCTAAAAGTAGTAAATTCAACTGTGAATCTCTTATAGGAAACCAAATGCGAGACAGTCATCCAACGGGATATTCATCGCACTTTTCCGGCGCACAAATGCTTCAAAGAAACGGGTGGTTCTGGCCAGGATGCGCTCTTCAAGGTGTCCAAAGCATATGCTGTCCATGACAGCGAGGTTGGCTATTGCCAGGGCCTCAGCTTCATAGCAGCCAGTCTGCTGCTTCATGTGAGTAATTTATGAGAATGAGAAAGGGGAAAGCAATTGAACAGCAATCTGTAATCATTGACCTTTCCAGATGCCCGAGGAAGATGCGTTCTGTGTCTTGGTGGCACTAATGTATGACTATGGCCTTCGCGATCTCTACAAGGCAGGGTTTGAGGTTCTGTATCTGCGGCTGTATCAACTGGAGCGGCTCATCAAGGATCAGCTGCCAAAACTGCATGAGCATTTCACCGCCTGCGGCATTGAGACGCACATGTACGCCTCCCAATGGTTCCTCACTTTGTACACGGCTCGCTTTCCGCTCTGCTTTGTATTCCACGTACTGGACGTATTTCTACTGGACGGCTTGCCTGTGCTTTTCCAGGTGGCGGTGACACTGCTGTCAATCTGTGAGTCCGACCTGCGACAGCTGGATTTCGAAGGCATACTCAAGTACTTCAGGGTAACTCTCCCCAAGAAGTGTCGCAGCTCCAGTCAGGCGCGCAAAGTAATGAAACAGTCGTGCGAGAGGAAGATCAAGAAACTGAAGCAGTATGAGGAGGAGTTCTTGCTTAAGAAGCAGCACAAAGAGCGCTTGGAGAAGGAGGCGCAGATCTATGAGAACCGATTCGGCGAGGAGCGCCGCAAGCTTCAGGCGGAGATCGACACTGTAACCCAACAGCTGTCCATGGCCAATGAACGGGCCGTCGATAAGGAGAAGAAGCACACCGGTATCATACAGGAGTACAAGCAGATCATCCAGCGGCAAGAGCAGGACATGAACACGCTCAGTGAGACTTTGAGCAAGGTCATGGTAAGTCTCTGATAATGTATCGCAAAATATTTAATTAATGGAATCCTTTCGATCCAGCAAACGGTTTCCAAGTGCCAGCATTGCCTGCAACAAATCGATGGACTCGGCAACGATAATGCCAAGTCCGGCGAAGGCCGCTCCAACCGGCAAACGGATGCCATGCGCAATGCTAATGAGCTGCCTCTGGGGCCATTGGATCCACTCAATGCCGCCTCCCAGCGCATACGCGAACTGGAACTGGAGCTGGCCCAGGCCAAGCTGGCGCAGGTGGAGGCCGAGTGCAAGAACCAGGATCTAAACCATCAGCTCAACAACACACTCAGCGAACTGCAGACCAATCGCAATAGCTGGCAGCCGTGGCTCTCCAAGACCTTCAACACGCTGCAGGAGAAGGTGACCACAAGGAGCGGTAATCGGGACAATGGCAGTGGCGGACCCACCCCCACATTCCAGTCGTACATGGGCCAGCCACCGACCACTCTCAGCGAGGCCAGTTCGCCCAGCGGCAATCAGGTAACATAAGGATCACATAGACAGAGACCCCTCCATGACAGGACGAGCGCTGAAGCGTCACCAGTTTTCAATGTATAATTTAGTTCATGTATAATTTCCTTAATCTTTAAGTTTGGATGTTCTCTTGGGGGATACCATTGGGAATATCCTCTTGCATTCATTTTTAATTTATGGCTAAACCATCAAGCACCCCATGACACACATACACGCACACCTTTCAAGAATCTTACTTTGTAGCCGTAGCCCGTAGCCCCACCACCCCCCTGCCTACGCTTACCTGCTGTTTCTGTTTAAACATTGTTTATTTTTTTCTTATTAATAGTATTGATATTTTTGCTGCTGCAAATAAAACCCCTATGTATATATATATATGTATGATATATAATATTTAATGAACCTTTTACCATACTTGACTCTGGATTGCTGCCCTGCTCTGTATCAGGAGTACAAGACGTTTGCATTTGCCTCGGTGGGTGGATCACCGAAGCTGCCCAGCAAATTTCAGGCCACCAAGCTGCGGAACAGCATCGACAGCCTGAGAAACATTGTGGTTCCGCTTGAGGCGGGCAAGTCGCTGGCCGAGAATCTCAAGCAGCAACTGCAGCAGCAGCAGTAGGAAATCGGAAAGTATATAGGGATACGTATGGATCGTGGATCCTGGCTAGCAGGCATATCCACAAAATTGACTACACGCCTTGGTATTATTTATCATATTCGTCTATATATACACACATTCATACATATATAGTACTACATACATACACGCAAGTGTGGATTTTTTTGATTCTTGATTTCTACGATATATATGCGAGAATTAGATTTGTATGGTTATTTTGCACCTTTAAGGCAACCCAAATGTCCCCAGATAATATCCAACTGTGGGCCACACAGTTTGATAGGCACTGACCGAAGCTACACGTCTAACGCTATGAATGAATAAAATATCAAGTAAAATGCTAACTATCTGTGTGATCCTTTATTCACACTTGGAGTTGGATAACTACATGTACATAAGTACAGACTATCATCATTCCCACCAGAACCCACCCATAATCCCACCAGGGACATAATACTATCGTTCCATTTCTCTAACCCATTCCCATCCGCCTCTTCATATGAAGAACAATCGCTGTATTCCTTCGCTTCGCTTCTGCGGAGTGGACATCGCCATGGCCGCATAGTTCATCAGGAGATCGGCCGATGAACTGCGCTGGATGAGGCGGCGTCGACCGGCACCACGAGCATTGCTAAAGGATCGACTTCTCACATGGCCACGTCGTCGCTTGGGCCGCTGGGAGACGGTTCCAAAGCAGGAAACCTTTTGTTCTGCCTCGCTCTCGCTCTCGCTCTGAGTGGAGGGCATCGTTTCCTCCGTCATGGGGGACTGCAGCGTTTGATTGGAGCACTCCACATCCGGTGTCACCGTCTGAGATTCACTCTGATCTTCTGCTGCTCCAAGGCGGGCCCGTTTCCCGATGTTGTAGCTGGAGGGATCGCGGGACAGCTCGGAGCCAAAGTTGCTGCTGCTGCGTTCGTGCGGCATATTGGTGCCGTAGCTGAGAAAGTCCGGATACGGCAGATGCAGCTCGTGGGCAGCTGTGAATGCCTCGGGCGAGGAGAAGGTGTGCCGCAGTCGCTGCACTCGATAGCTCGGCCCATGCGGCGTCTGATGCACCAGCAGCCAGGAGCGCTTCAGATACGTGTGCTCCGTGCAGTTACTCGCCTGGGTCTGTTCCTGGTTTTGATACTGATTCGGATTCTGGGCGGAGGTGAGTGGACTGCCGAGCGTGGTGGAGGGCAGGCCTAGAGTGAGTGATATGTTGAGAGAGTCATCTCCGTCTCGGAAGGCGCCATCGGTGCCGTCGTCCGCCGCACTGTTGGGCGTCGATGGCTGCGCCTCCGCTCCCCCACTGGCTGCGGGTAGTTCACGCCCATCGGATAGTGGTGTCGGGCTCGTTGAAACCCCCACGGATTGGTGCGTGGCTGGGCGTGGGTCCGCTGCTGCTGTCGGGCCAGACGCGCCTGCAGAGCCTGCAATTTGGATTCTGTGGGTAAATTAGCCACAGCAAGGGAGGTGTCTCTGGGGATCGGGTCACCTACCACAAATGGCCGTGGCCAAAAGCACCCTCTGTGCCATCTGCTGGCTCTGCTCTGCGTCCTGCGTGGTATCCGTGGCGGCAACGGCATGGGTCATGGCCGCTGCCGAAGTGCTGGGCTGATCCTGATCCCTGTCCAGGCTGCAGCTACGGTGCAACGGTAGCACGGACTGCATGGTACAGTTGCTGGGAGCCCGATTGCAGCTTCGGTCCCGATGCTGGCGACGAGGTCGATGCTGGCGGCGCGGCTCGCGTAACTCCTGCTGCATTCCGATCTTTATCACCTCCTCGTAGTCGGGCGGGGCCTCGTAGCTGGGTGGCTCGTCCGGCGTACGATCCTCGTCCTGGCGATCCAGGAGTTCGCTTATGGTCTGCAAGTGACTTTGGAGCTCCCGCTGGTGCCGAGCCCTCACGCCCATCCGGTACAGGATCACCATCCAGCCAGAGAGGACGCCAAAGATCCCCAATGTGCTGATAATGAAGATGCCCGTGGCTGTCTTCAGATCCGGATACTGGTCCATCTTCGGAAAGTAGTAGTTGGGCTTGTGGGAGTACCAGCGACGATCGTGATGCAGATGGGCCCAGTCCTCCTCGCAGGTCTCCGGCTCATCGGTTCCATCGCCGCAGTGATCGAATCCGTCGCAGTGCAGCCGAATGGAGATGCAGTGGTTATTCCCGCAGAGAAACTCGGAGCCAATATAGCAATCTGTGCCACCAAAAACATTAACAAGAGCATTAAGAAGGAACAGGGATCTCTCGTTGTACTCACTCAAATAGTTGAAAACGCTGTAGACAATGGCCAGCTTGGAGGGCATCCCGAAGACTCCTCGCAGGCGTATGTAGTACCCAGTGAGGATGGGGGCAATGTGGTTCTCCTTGCTCAGTCCATTGTTCGGCCACATCACATTCTCAATCTCTACGCCGTCGGAGGTGGTGCCCTGGCGTATGGTGAGCTCTGAACGCGCTGCCATTCCATAGAAGTCGTCCACGCGCAGTGAGATGTGGGTCTTCATCATCATGTAATTATTTCCGGGCTTGATGATCCAAATGCAATCGAAGAGTCGCACATCTGTGGCATTCTCGATCATGTTCATCATGGTGATGGCGCCACCAGGTCCCGTTACCATGCCACCACAATCTGGGGATTAGGATGGTATCACAACCTATTCGTTTTTAGGTAACAGTTCTTAGAGCATCCCCTGCCATACAAGCAACACTTGGTGGCTCCCAGAAACCCAGAATCGATTGTGTTACCCAACTGAACCGTGCAAGAGTCTCACCTAGTTTCCACTTAAGCGCTCGCATTGACATTGATATTTGTCAAGTGCCCCCCCACGCCAAACACAACATAACCCCCCATAGCACCATCCCATCCCATTCCAACCGACCGACCACCGACCAAAATCAATATGACAATTGCCTGCAGACTTTCAAGTGCCCAACTAATCCACCAATTATCCCCTACCCCCGTTACACAACCAACCACCAGCAAACAAGCACTGCACAGCACTCACCTGTGTAGGGCACTAGGCGCTCCTCCTTTATCTGTTTGGATGAGACGAAGCTCACCTCGGCGCGAAAGCCCACGCCCGTGGCAGCGTTACCCCGGAACTGCAGCAGCAAGGACTTACCACTGCTGATGGTGATGGGTGGGCGAAAGTGCTCGCCCGTGTATGAGTCCAGCATCTGGCCATTGGAGTCGAATATCTCCAGGGTGGAGGAGAGGCCCAGCTGAAAGTCGGTGAAGTCCAGGCGAACCTGGCAGTTGTCCGCCTCGCATGTGAGGATGTGCTCGATCCCATAGTCCCTGGGATACGGCATGGGGAAGTATGGTGTGGATATGACCTGTGGCTGGTACTTGGGATTCCCATTGCCCACGATCGACTGCTTGGGCGAACCACTCACAATCCTAACGTTGCCTAAGGGAATACTAAGATTGAATCATCCCTCTGGATATAGGAGCTTCCCCTTAACTTACGTTCGGAGAAGTATTGCAGGGAGAATACATGGGCATTGGTGGCTCTGTAGAAGAATTTGAGCTGCAACGTCCGGGTCTTGCTCCGGAATACCTTGCCATCTCCACAAAACTCCTGCCCGGAGATGGTTGAATCGTAGGGCGGCTCCGAGAACTGGATGTGTTCGCAGGGACACATGCTCGACTTTCCGCCCGTATTGCCACAGCTCTTCGAAAAGTTGGCATAGGTGAAGGTCACTCGGATGACGCACTCGGCGCAGGTGACCAGCTCCAGGTTGCACTGGTACCACACGTCCCCAGCTACGGCATCGCTCTTGAATCCCAGCGGAGCGCTCTACGAACGATGGATGATGATCTGATCTGATCGGATCTTGGCTCTGAGAACTGCACTCACTCTATACGCCGTGTTGGTCACATTGCGAGCGTGCAGCTCCCCCGCAGGGCTTCCCAGCTCGAGGAAGTGCCGCCTGCCATCCCAGTGGTTGCAAATATCCAGATCCCGGTAGCTGGCACTAGCTGGATAGGCATCTCCCGGCCAGCACAGCAATGTCACCACATAGGCAAGTAAATAGCCATAGGCCACGGTTTGGGCTACCATCGCGCGATGGTGCTGCTCCTCGTCCGTATCAATGATGACTGGCCAAGTGCCGACGCAAGACTGTGGGCCAGTGTGCTGCCAAATCCAATAAGGCCTGGGACTGGGACCCACTGAGAAGCCTAACAAGTGGACTACATAACCATAACGAGCCCTGTGTGGGTGGCTGGGCTGGGCTGGGCTGCGCTGGGCTAGAACTGAGACTGCGACTCGGACCGGGTTAAAGACCTCTCGCGAGACTCTGGGTGCTCTTGTGTCGGTAAAAAAATACATTTATTTGAAATTTCTTTTTCGTTAGACGTTAAGGGGAATATTGAATGCGGATGAGGTCTCGCAGAGACAATGAACATTGAAATATGCACCGAGGACACAGCAAAGTAAACCTAAGACATGCACATTTTTTATATAGTAAGTGTATAGAGTACGAGTGTATAGGGACGAGGCGACGCTGAGTGGTTTCTTTAGAGGTGCGAGGCCTTCTGCTCTGGGTCGGATAGTCACTTGGCAGCGGCGGCGCTCTTGGCGAGAGCAGCCTCCAAATTCTTGGCCAGTGTGTCCATGAACTCAAAGGTCTCCTGGTAGTCCTTGCGCTCGACGGCGCTGATGCTGCCCTTGATGCAGATGGCCAGATCCTTGGTCATGGCACCGCCCTCGATGGTGTCGATGCACACCTGCTCGAGAGTCTCGGCGAACTGCTGCAGTGGGGCATTGTTGTCGAGCTTGGCGCGGTGGAGCAGGCCACGGGTCCAGGCGAAGATCGAGGCAATAGGATTGGTGGAGGTCTCCTTGCCCTGCTGGTAGAAGCGGAAGTGACGGGTCACCGTTCCGTGAGCGGCTTCGGCCTCGACGGTCTTGCCATCGGGGCAGAGCAGCACGGAGGTCATCAGACCCAGTGAGCCGTAGCCTTGGGCAACGGAATCGGACTGCACATCACCGTCGTAGTTCTTGCAGGCCCACACGAAGCCGCCCTCGGATTTCATGGCATAGGCGACCATGTCGTCGATGAGACGGTGCTCATACCAGATGCCGGCGGCCTCGTACTGCTTCTTGTACTCTTTGTTGTAGATGTCCTCGAAGATGTCCTTGAAGCGACCGTCGTACTTCTTAAGGATGGTGTTCTTGGTGCTCATGTACAGCGGCAGCTTGCGGTCCAGCGCAAACTTGAACGAAGCGTGAGCAAAGTCCACGATGGAATCGTCGGTGTTGAACATGCCGAGTGCGACGCCGGGACCCTTGAAGTCGTTGATAACTTCATCGATGACCTGGCCGTCGTTGCCCTTCCAGGTGAGGGTGAGCTTGCCGGGTCCGGGAACCACATAATCGACAGCCTTGTACTGATCGGCGTGGGCGTGGCGACCGATAACGATGGGCTTCTGCCAGCCGGTGACCAGGCGGGGCACATTCTTGCAGATGATGGCCTCGCGGAAGACGGTTCCTCCGAGAATGTTGCGGATGGTGCCGTTGGGGGACTTCCACATCTTCTTCAGGTTGAACTCCTCCACGCGCTTCTCGTCGGGCGTGATGGTGGCGCACTTGATGCCCACATTGTACTTCTTGATGGCCTCGGCACAGTCGATGGTGACCTGGTCCTCGGTCTGGTCGCGGTACTCAATGCCCAGATCGAATGTGTGCAGCTCGATGTCCAGGAAGGGCAGGATCAGCTTGTCCTTGATCGACTGCCAGATGATGCGGGTCATCTCATCGCCGAGCACATCCACCACGGGTCCAGCACGAATCTTTTGGGCCATCTGTGCGGGATAGCAAGCAAGAGAGGTCTTGAATATTGGAACAACGGAGAGGATAGGAACTTATTAGCTATTCGAAATGTTTATGTGGTGGGTATTTGGTGTGCGTGTCTGGGGAAATCACCTCGCTCAGGTTTGCACTATTTTCTTTGATGACCTTCTCCATTATAATCTTTTGCGGATTTGATTCCTATAAACAGGGGATATGGGTAGGGCAGTAAATGATTATGATTGTGAATGGATCTCTCAAATGCCAGACGAGCGAGGCAAAGTGAACTTTGATCCGGATAGAATGAGCGAAACACAGAGAGAGATAGAGAGAACCTACCACGGCGCTGCTGGCGAAGTTTGCTTGAAAGACGGCGCGGATCAACTGCGGCCGGCGGGCCGACATCAGTGTGGCAGTGCGGCGGATAGCAAACATTTTACGGTTCGGAAATTTACGAGGGAAATTCGACTGGAAACGACACAATATTTGTCACCAACACAACTTGCACCTGGCACTAAACGCTATGAGAGGGGCACGAATCTATTCAGTGAAAAAATTTCTCCGAACAACAGCGGTCGATGCGACTGCGACGCTGAAACCGTAACTGATAACTGTATGTTTTTTCCGTTAGATTAGTCACTTGTTCTATTGCTTCACTATAGCCGGAGTGATTGTGCGCTTCAACTGTTGCGCAATCGGCGTAATCAGACTATATTGGATTGCCCTGCAGATAAGACCCAATGTTCCCTACTCTGATTAGCTGCTCTCACTCCTGTAAGCTCGTGGAAATGCCACAAACAGCCGTTTTAATTAACCAAATTCAACTTGTAAAACACACAAAACAAAATAATAAACACTCAGGAATGCGTAGAATTGTAATCGTTATCGCCGGCTGCTTCTGTCAAATCTCGTTCGAACTGTGGGTGGACCCAAGGTATACTAAACAAGGTAGCATTATTGGCTCGCTCGCTCTCTTGTTTTGCTTCTTTCGACTCAGTCTGTTGTGAACAGTACAACGCATTTGTGAGAGTCTCTCTCTTCTGTCATTTTAACACTTAAGAATACCTTCTTTGCTGCTCTCTATGCGGCTACCTTGTTTAGTATGCCTTGGGTGGACCTACTCTCTCTCTCTTCGCTCCCCGTACTATCAGTTAGTTTTTATCAGCTTCGCAAACTTTTCCATAAGCCGGGGCTTGGGATTTTTGGAAGGCATTGATTTTAGGTTCATGGCCGAACTGATAATACGCATTATTTGAGGCGCGTGGCACGAAACACGCCCTTTAAATTTCAATCTTGCCTATCGATAACGATTGTGACCTTTTGGTGAGAGTGTGTAGAGCTTTGAGAATTTTGAAATGAAGGCGCCATGGCGCTTTTGTCACTGTTTGGAGGCCTGTTCTTGGTTGACTATCTTTGTCTGTCTGCGGTCTGCGTTCCTTATCTATCTATCTTGAATGTCGCCAATTGTATAACTAATCATAATTGCGTGATTTTTTTCATGAGCTTTTGTTGCCGACTTAAATTTTCCTTTCACGGTTGAATTGGTGCTCAAGCGATCGGTTAACATCTTGATGAAATAAATAAACATGCTAGGTGGCGCGATATAGTATCACGCCACCCAGGCCACGCCCACAGATGGGTGAAAGGCGGTGCCTGCCCAATATGTCTATGCTTTCACCAAAATTTCACTAGCACACCCGAACAGACTTTGCATTTCGAACATTGTACGAATATACCAGCAGCACGCTCACGATAAGATTTGACATTGGGTAAATAAACAGTACTAAGGCAATGAGAAGGCAACTATTGCGATACGAGCCCTCCTTTAGATGTTCTCGAACAATCTATAGATATGTTTGTGTAAATGACAAGGTCTATGGTGTTGAAGAACCTACTATATGTATTTAAATACGAGATTACACTTTGCACCTGGGACAGAGATACAGGTGGCATGGGCGGCTCTCAAATGGGGTACGTGTCTGTCTGGTTAGAAAAGCAAAGCAAAACATCCAGCCGGTCGGTCGGTCGGTCTCTCTCTCTCTCTTTCTCTATTTGTCTGGCCCCAAACCGGCTGAGAGAGACAATAAATTGCATATAAACGGCTGCTGTGCTGCATATGTATGTACATATACATATATACGAGTTTATATGCATGTGTGTCGGTTTCCTTATGCATATGTATGGAGTTGACTGTTGGGGAAAGTTCAGAGACACAACGAAAATAGGTAATTGGGGAGCCAGAGGACAAAGGCTATGCATAAACTTAACAGGCGCAAAACAGCTCACAAATTAACATATCAATGTCGGAATTAGAATTGAGCGTTTCAGGATGATATGTTTTATTTTACAATTGGATATATTGCAAGTCACCAATAATAATGGAGATAGATAAGCGGCAAAGCAATGTTTCACAAAAAAAAACCAAAAATTCTGTCTGGTACCACATACTTTATATAATAATTGGATTGGATGAGCGGCTTACCTTTCGTAATATTTAAATTAGAACTGTTAGACGGAGAAGAGCTAAGAACACGACTTGTATTAAATTTAGCCACGACGAAATGCAGAGGCGCAAATTGGAAACAACCTTTTTATAAGTCGATGACAGTTTAATCAGAGAGACAAACAGAGAGCGGCGCAAGAGGCGTGAAGGAAATTGTACAAGGTGGTACAAGGTGTATTCGCTCTCTTTCGGGTCTCAAGTCGGTCAAGTAGGAGTTGGATTCCAGTTTCGTTGGGTTTTGAGCTTGATCTTGTATGGAAAAAAGACTCGATCGCGTTCAACCCAAACCAAACCAACGAGCGAGAGAGGTTGGATCACGCTCTCTCCCTCGCTCACTTTTGCGTTCTTTCCATGGGCAACCTCTGCCGCCTATCGAATTTAGATAAAAACAATTTTGGTCGCTGATTGGCTAAAGCTCTTCGTGGTGAGCTTTCAAGCTGAGTCGCGTAGCCGTCAGCCTTCGTACGGCTAAGGGTGTAATGGCGCCATTATTTTAAATTCATATTTAAAATTTTAAGCAAGCAATTAGCGCAACTGGGCTTTACAGCACTTGCTCCGAGCCGAAGTGTGGGCCCATACTTTATGACCATGAAACGCTGCGCCAAAAGTGAAATGTTAGTCGCGATCTTGTTTTTGTCGGATTTTAATATGCAAATAAAAAATTTGCGATTCGGGGTCGTGTTCACTTTTTATGTGCGAAAGTGTGCTGCTGGTGGCAAGATTTGAATACTCGACATATTTCCCCACACGGATTCTGTTCTTTTGCAGAGGGTCGTCGTCTACGTCGTCGTTGTCGTTGTCGTTCGTCCGACCACCCGTGACTAAATCGATGTATGCATATTTATTTGCTTATCAAATGGCCCCTGCCCGGCCCTGCTCTCCCCTGTCCGTGGAAGTCTCCGTTAAGCATTAACATTTATTGTATCTCCCCGCTGGAAGATCAATGGCGGCGACATCAACACCAAAGAAATTTGACAACAGAAAACTGGCTGGAAAAACTTGTCTAATTGGTCGGGGGGGTCAGTTCGTACGTCATGTGCCGCTTTCTTTCTGGCACGCAATTAGATAAGTGTACATAAATAATTGTGTGTGTGTGTGTGTGTGTGTGTGTGTATCATTATATAACCTCCCAATTATAACGAGTCTTAATTAGTGCATGCCAATGCATTAAATAACATGAGTACAATCCAACCCATCCGACCATTTTTCAGGTAAAACAAACGCGTGCCAGCGAAACTTCAATTTTAACGCCGCGCAGACGTGGCCATGTCTGCTGGCAGTGGAACTGTTTCAGCCCTTCATGCCATTAGCCATGTCAATGAACGTGAAATGGTCGCCGGCGCTCGCTGCCACTCGGTTGCCAATGCACATCACTCATGGCATGGCTCACATTCACATTCACATTCACATGAAGATGGAGATGGCGATGGCGGGGCATTGAAAAGGGGGAGGCAGCAGGGATGAAGTCCGAGTGCGTGCCTGGTTTGCCATATTTGATAGTTGGCTAGCTTTGTTTAAACTAATTTTGTGTCGTTTTTGTGTCGTTATGTAAACGAAAAACAGAAGCGAAGCGCGTCTGACAAGCAAACTAATCTACTTTTAATTTCAGCCAGGCCTGACCAGGCCAGGCGAAATGTTAACGAAAGCCAAAAGAAAAGTAAAAGCCGCAGAAGTCTTCCAAAAATATCAGCTAAATATGCTTTCAGTCTCAATTTGAAAGTGAGAAGACATAAATTTGCATAAAAAACAATATGTCGAAGATGTGAAAGATCTCAAATGATGGAGAGATAGATATACACATAGAAGCCAGCCGATGGAGCAGAGCCATCAATTTCAGCATTTTTTAGCCCATTCCCATTTCCACTCCCACTCCCACTACCAGTCCCACTCCATAGAGAGTGAGTGGAGTGGCTGGAATGTTAGACTTTTCACTTGTGTTACACATACGCCCCATGGTGCGGTGCAAATTTCTGAAGGAGAGAGAGAGGGAGCACAGTTGGCATGGCAATGCGGTGCACGTGCAACCCAAGTGTTTTTTAACATTGCGTTATGTGGAGAGCTAATGCCTCTGCAATAACAAATTACTTCCTGTCGACATTCCATCTGTGGCAGTAGACATACGAGAAGCAGCAGCCCAGCCAGCTCCCGAGATACATACATACATGTACATTATTACCATTCTGAAGACGTGTGCAGCCAAAGCATCGAAAATATTACTATTAATTATATTGAATGGAGAAAGTCAATTTCGTCGAACGAGCGAACGAGCGAACGAACTCCTATGCTGGACAGCAGATACATCCATCGTACACTCGTACAACAGCATCAGCATCAGCATCAGCGGCAAGCATACATTTGTACATATGTATCTTTTGTGCGCCATTTCTAAAGACGAGAGGTGTGCCTGTCAGTCAGGCAGTCAGTCAGTCAGTCACAGTCAGTTGGTCAGTTCGCTGGCCAGTTTCCATTTCAATGGCGCTAGAGATGGCAGCGTGAGGGAGCTCCAATAGATCAGGCACGATCTTGAGATACGAATATCTGCTAAGGACGGAAAGAGTCCAGATCTGATGGGAGCAAGCAGTAAGCTCTATTTGAGTAGAGAAAGTGCACAATGGGATGAACCTCCATTAGAACTGAGATCTCCAGAAGATCAACAGCAGCTTATCTGCAAAAGCGGCTGCAGTCTATGCTTATTCTGCTTTCGGTTGAAGAAACTTCGGGCTTAGCATCCCAATCTTTCAGTTTGAGAATGACCTAGGAAGAGAGACTAAAATCTTCCTTGGTTCTTTCCTCTCACTTCGTGTCGTTCGATCTTACCATCTCTAGACCGACCCGACCCCCATCTGTAGGCCACACCACCATTCCAAAGCTTTCTGGCCGCCTCTCATCTTTCCTTCTTGAACGGCATTCTTTCGGCGCTGAAGAGTCAGTGGGACAGCAGTTGATATCTTAATCGCATTGCCGATCTGGTATGGCATATATTTCATTTCTCGCCTTGCTCCATACCTCCACAGCGACAGACAGCGACAGACAGCGACAGACAGCGACAGACAGCTCCAGCGACTCCAACGACAGCTCCAATGCAAATGTCTTTTAGAATGCATGAAAATGAAATCCCTGACCCATCTGGTGCCCTCTCCGTATCACTCTTCGATCTGGTGGCCTGCCTGCCCGCCTGCCTGTTATTTATCAAGCGCTCATTTGATTATGTTTACAGTTATGTCTCGGACTTTACTGCTTATGCAAATTTATGCTAAGTCGGTCCACAAATAGTCGGATTTGTGTGCTCCCATGATGTGGGCTACCGAGGCATCATCACTCCACAGATACCGACTTCCCATCGGTTTGATTGGTTTTTAATTTGACTGCCGGCCGGTCGGCCGTCGAGTCGATGCGTCGCGAGAGCATTGTTCATCGGTGAAAGGCGTCAATGTTGTCAATCGAACCTAGCCGGGAACCGGGAGTCGGCGGAATCTAAGAGGAAAGGAAAGGAAACGATACCTTGCCTTGCCTTGCCAATAACACTCGGGCTTAAGGTTGGCAAATGGCTTTCAAAATAAAATGCAACACAAAAACGAAAGCCAAAGCTAAAGCTAAAGCATTTGCAATTGTCAGTACATACTGCATACCAATTGTCCACTGGGTCAATGTATCGACCAGACCAGATCCAAAGGCAGAGGCAGAGGCAGACGCAAAGGCAAAGGCAAAAGCAGAGCCAAGCCCAGAGCCTACGCACAGCTCCATCTTCATCTGCATTTCCATCTGTATCTCCATCTTCAGAGCTCTGTATCCCATTTCGAGTTCCATACCATTCCATTCCAACTGTAGATACATACGAGTACTCGTGCAGCATGTGAGAAATCATTAATGCGCTCACATGCCGCTCTGCCACATGCCGGGCTTTCACATGGTTAGAGGCCGGGGGCCCAGACATAGACATAGACATAGACATAGGCATAGGCATAGACATGGGCTCTGTGCGGTCTATTGTTGTGTCAGCTAAATATGGCCAATAGCCAAATATTAATTCATGTGTTCCATCTGCTTATATGCAAATTCGCAGCGACTCGAAAGTAATTGAAGTTGCACGCTGCACGCTGCAAGCTGCACGCTGCACGCTGCTGCGGAAATGTTGAAAGCAACAGCGAATACGAATACGAAAACGAACAGAGATGGGGATCCTGTACCCCGAGGCAGGACAATGAGCAGGAGACAGCAGTGGCAGCCAACAAGGAATGCGGCTGCCCGGCCCCACGTTCTTGGCAGCTAGAAAACCACTTCTTCAACTCGTTCCAGCATCCCATCTATTTTTAGCCAACGATTTTTGGATTTGGATAATTATTTCCCCATTTCTTTTCCGCTTTAAGAAGCTATCCATATCCAAAATATATAATATATTTCTTACTTTTCTCTGTTGGTTGATGGTTGATGGTTGATGGTTTCTGGTTGAATCCCTTTTGCAAAATCTTTTGGCCAAATGCCAAATTCATTGCTGCTGCTATGACGGGCCTGAAGTCTTTGGTTAAACCCTTCATGGGTCTCTGGGATGACTTGTGCCTTTGAGAGGGTGAAAATCAAAATGAAAAGAAATTTAATTATAGTACGCTGGTGCTGTTGCTGATGCTGATGGCCCCATCCCAGGCCATACCCATAGGACAGTGCAAATAGTTCGACATTGCAAAGACTCATCGCTGGCTTCCGCCTTCATCTCTCAGTTTCCATCCCAGTCTTCGTCCCAGTCTCCGTCCCAGTCTCTGTCTCCGTCTCCGTCTCGGATGTCGGATCTTGAATCTTTTTGTCGTCGAAAGTAAAATTTCCAATTGATTTTTGTGTGTTTGCGGCAAGTTTTACACGCTTTTCGTTTCGTTTCGTTTCCATTATTATTCACATTGCGGTGCCCAGAAATAGTTGAGCATCATGCCACGGTGAAATGCCACTAAGAAGCATCCAAAGAGTCGACAGATGGAGATGAAGATGGTGTCTTGAGCACTGAGCACTTTCATCGTTGGGCGCTAAAACGCTTACGCAGCATGAGATCTGCTGCGGGATGGTAGGTAGCCGTCCGTTGATGGGATCTGGTCTGCCCACGATTGCTGCCAGGCTCTGGCTCTGTCTCTGGCTCTGGCTCTATCTCTGGCTCTGACGCTGGCAACATTTTGAAAGCAGGGAACCTTCGCTTTCGCGATATTTCACTTGCAAAAAAAAACGGGCCAAACTTCATTCGAATTCCCATTCAAATATCCAAAGTAATCATTACAGTTTTCGGTGGAGCTGTGGGACAGTAATGATGTGCTAATGATGCCCCCTCAGCGCTGCAGCAATTAATCTTTCCCCAGTAGAGCATACACCACAAGCCACAAGCCACCAGCCACCAGCCACCAGCCATAAGGCAGGAAAGAGCTCTTGGATCTTGGCCATTGGCCATTCATTTGTTACCCGTTTATTCGCTTGGCTCATTCATGCACGAATGCGAATGCGAATTCGAGTTTTATTAATTGATAGCGAAATTATTCGAAATTGAATGCGTCTTTAGACACTTTCACTGGCTTCTTGGCTTCAGGGGGAGGCGGAAGCTGAGCTCTGAATGGCGTTCAATGAAAAGGAAGTTAAGCGCTCTTAAAGGAGAAATTAAGATCAAAGATACTTGCTCCACTTCACGATACTTGTACAAAAGATTCTGGTTATACTATAGGTGTGGGAACACTACAAAGGTGTGAAGATCATTGACGGGGGAAATGGACATTATAAAGGTTAAACGATTGATAGGCGAAAAAGTGGCTATAACCATTTGCAATTCATTCCAAACCCACAGAAAGCTACCGTTTCGCATTAAAACTCATAGAAAACGATTATGTAAGCCCTTCAGGTGCGATTGACACTCACCATCGCCCATGTGGAAGATGCGTGCTGTGCTGGATGGTTTGATGTGTGACTGCCAAACTTTTACCTCCATCATCCGTCTTCAGGCAGGGGATTCATTAATCCTTCTAAAATTAGCATAATGCTTCGATCGTGAGATCGAAGCCAGAAAAAAACGAAAAAAGAAAAAGAAATGCTTACATAAAGTCAGCATCAAGAAACTGAGTCGCTTAAATGATCAATTAAAATTACGTATACGCAATTTGTATGCCAATTTGGCTTTAAAGGGTTTTCGCTGCTGTTTCTGCTGCTGCTACCGCTGCCGCTGCCACTGCCAATGGATGACTCTTTACATGTTTTCACTTTTAATATACACAACTCATAGATACACACGCACACACACACACACACACACACACGCTGTACATATCCATGGGGAGAAATGAGAAACGAGAAACGAAACAAAATGAAACGTAGCATTCGAAACATTAAAGTTTTAGTTTTGCTTTTGCTATAATTTGACTCTAGACCTGGCATTCATTCATTCATTCACTCGCTCACTCACTCACTCATTCATTTACTCGCACCATGTGAGTGAGTGTGTCTTCTGTGTGTGCCCTTTCTCCATAGGGTACTATGATTTGAAGATGATGTTCGCACTTATGCACTGATATATCTAGCATCGGCCTTACACAGATCTTTGATTTGTTTTAACCTGAAATAAAATTCCAATGGAAAGACTACATAGATGATACATATGTATACAAATGTATCTACAATAGCAACGATCGGTCTGCGAGAGTATCATAATAGTCCGCTTGGAAAAAGTAGCTTTTCCTTCTTGGTGATTTTTTATTTTTTGGCATTTAATGATCATCGCGCCGGTGTGTTGCTGCTGCCTCACGCGGCGTGTGCGTGTGGCACCCCCTTCTGCTGCTGCTGCGGCTGTGGCTGCTGCTGTGGCTGTTGCTTTTGCTGTGGCAGCTTCTCCTCGCTTTTCTCCACCCTTTTTAGACGCGTTCAAAGCCTTTCATGGCTCGGACGCGGTTCTGCTTCATTTTGTTTAATGACAATGAGCGATACGAACCAAATGTTTAGTTTACGTTTTGCTTTCGTTTATGAACTTTCACGTATGCCCCATGCCCCTGCCGCCTGCCGCTTGCCGCTTGCCGCCTGCACTACAGCCACAGTCCCCACCTGTCGGAAGTCCAGCAGTCGAAGAAGATTTAAGCGTTTAAATGTTTTCTTCTCCTCTTCTTTGGGCTGGCATTACCTAATTTCGGTTACGAAACAAATCAATTAATGCATGACCCCAGAGAGGGGTATACACAGATCAGGAATGGGGCAGGTGGCGAGGCTCTAATGAATCTGTGGCATTATTCAATCTATCGTAGAAAGCGTCAGGTGGAACAATTCTGAGCAGCAGCACCACAAAAACCACAAGACAGTAGCAACAGCAGCGGCAACAGCAGCGGCAGTGGGAAAAGATTTCACTGACTTTTCTTGCTGCTCTGTGCATTTTTAATGATCAGTTTTCAAGAAAGGAAATGGAAATGGAAATGGAAATGCAACTGCCCACCATCCACCATCCACCGTCCACAGTCCACAACCCCATGCTAACCGCACGTTTGCCCAATTGCAATTTCCAATTTCCAATTGCCCCAAATCAAGTCATAAAAATGTTCATCTGGGCAAAAGAGTTTTCTAATGGTCTGTCATTTTAATTAAAGTCAACTTACCAGACACTCCCCCTTGCGGCCTCCACTTGCGTCCACTTTTTCCGCCCATTTTCTGTGAAATTGCCCATACGCCCCATACGCCCCATGGGTTTATGTGCGTGTATGCTAGTGAGGAGGAATGCCGCTCCAGTTGATTGGCATTTCCTAATGGCCATGTGGTGGGCACTTTCTAAGGATACCCATGGATTTCATGGTCCCAAATGATACGAGTTTTGGGTGGATTATACTCGGAGAGATTTCCCAAACGGAATGAAATCATTTCAGTAGAATTGCTTCTTTTAGGAAAGCATACAAGGAAAACCGGAAAACGTTTTCTTTAGGAACGTTTTGGAACTCCTTAAAGATCCATTATAAAAGAGCTCTCAGCTAACATTACTCTGGAGTCACCTTTTGACCCTCATCTAATGATCTTCTAAGCAAAAACATACCTTTCCTCCTATAGGTTTTCTGTGTGCTTACACGCATTTCTTGGCCCTTTCTCCCACACCGCTCCCAATCAACCCAAATATTGTCCTAATGAATTTATGATCTGTCTTGGCCATTATACAACCAATTGCTTTTGAGCCTGACCGCTCTCCATTTGGGCCACTGGCCATATGAAGTCTTCACAGTTCTAGCAACATTTCAATGCACCTTTTGTGGCTTCTGCTTCGACTACAGCTTCTACTGCTGATGCAGCAACATTGTTGGTTGCATGGTGGATGGTGCATGGTGGATGGTGCATGGTGCATGTCTATGGATTGGTTTGAGGCCAACTGCTACTTACGAGTGGAAGACGACGACGACGACGACGACGACTGGCCATAATATGTAATTTCAATGATTTGCATACAAAACACTTTTCACCAAACCCAAACTCGAGACCCAAATGAAAGAACCAAAGAAAAGCTGGCCAAAGACTCCGACCAGACCAGACCACAATCCAGAGCTAGAGCTGAAGCTGAAGCTGGAGTCGAGGCTTGGAATTGGCATGGACAAACAAACACGTTAAATACTTCCGCGTTCGCGGTTCTCTGATGTGGATGTGGATGTGGATGTGGGGATGGGTGTTGCGGATGGAGATGGAGTTGGGGTTGGGTTTGGGGATGGGGATGCAGATGGGGCTTTAGCCCGTGACTGGACTGTGCAGCGCCCCTCCCTCTAACCCACTATGTACTCTAAAAATATTCATATTTGTCACGAAGCCAAATACCCAAACATGTTACACCCGAAGAAACCCCAGCACACAACTCATTTCCAATGGCATGCCGCGGCATCTTCTGGGGGATTTCTCTCAGTGTGGAGCCTAGTCGGGGGGTGGGGGGCTGTTGGTGGACCAGGCCAAGCCCAGTTCCTGGCCCAGAGAATGGGGCCAACCTAATGGGGGCCTGGGCAGCTGCGTGCGATTCTGCGAAAACCGAAAAAAAATTATAATAACCAGTTTCGGGTTTTTCGCTTTTTTCGTGTTTTTTTTTTTGTTCTGCAGCCCAAAAAACCTTCGTTCAATGACCCAGCAGGAATAGGGATTGGGATTGGGATGGGGATGGGGATTGGGATGGGGACTCTGTGCTGAAGATGGGTAGAGAACCAACGTCTTGCTGGGCTCTGCAAAAATTCTGCGGCGAAAGTTGATCAGAGATCCCCGAAAAAAAAAAACGAAAAAAAAACTTCATTTAGATTTAACGAGATATTGGACAAAAGTTGGCAAAGGTAAGGCTCTTCTGGCCAAGTGGTAAAGTGGCTAAGTGGCATGGCGTGGCGTGGCGTGGCCTTTCCTTTGGCACATGGCCGCGAAACTGTGGCAGCCAACAGCAAAGCATATGAAAACTGCAATAAACCAAATGCCGCCGCAAGTGGCCCAAAATGAACAAACAGCAGCAGCAGCAGCAAAAACAGAAAATGTTTATTTTTTTGGGTATTTTTTTGTTGTTGTTGTTGTTGTTGTATTTTGAACAGAAATTCCAAAAGCAAATCCATTTTGTTCCGACTTTCATTTCGGAGCAGCGGCAACAAAGAGTGGGTTGGAGGCAAGCGGCAAGCGGCAAGCGGCAAGCGCTGCACAGTTTGAAGACAATTGTATAAATGAAAGTTTAAGATCTCCAGCTCGGAACGGGCATCTGTTTTGGGGACCGACCTGCATATGTGTTTGTAGGGCAGGGCAGACCGTATGCGGCCCCCGATGATGATATGAGCTAACGGCAAGAGTTATAGCTGAGGTTCAGGCTCAGCCTGCTGTGGCCTGTATCTGTATCTGTGGCTGTATCTGTGGCTGTGGCAGGGGCAGCCAGTAGCGACAGGTACACCGGCGCACTCGAGATTCGAGATTGTTGCCGGAGATCGATGGCAGAGACAGAGACAGTGAGAGAGGGAGAGAGAGAAAGACCCGGCACGTGTTGCCCCGGGAGCAAAGCAAAAGCATTTTTTCAATTGTTCAACACTCAGCGATGATCATGATCGCTATGATAATGATGGGGGGGCTCTACATACACAGCACTTGATGATGAGGAACATTTCTCCACTGCACTGGCTTCGACTTGGCTACGATTTCGATTTACTTTTGCTTTTCATTGTTCCTAATGCGATGATGGTCTGTGGATGCGATTGCTGCCGCTGCCACTGCCGCTGCCGCTGCTGCTGCCATTTGTTGCAGCATTAACAACAATTTCATGGTTTTCAACAGAAAACAGAAAAAGTTTCCATTGGAATATGGCATACATGATGCTAAATGTTATAGAAACGAAAGGCAACTCTTCACCCCATGATATTTAATCCTTTTTCTTGTATGTGCGCACTCTGTTTTTTGCTGCTTTCCCTTTTGGTAACTGACAACTGTGACCTCTTGGTTCCTTATGTGCTGAAATCTCTGGACATTCGCCTGGTCTCCAATACTTTTCGTTTAAAGTACAGTTTCTAGCACACCTTATATGTGGAGTACAGTCATTAGAGCACACTTGAAGAGTTCCCACCCTCAACGACTTCCTTGTTCTAGATTGATTCTTCTTATGTTTGGTTTGGGGTTAGGGGTTGGGGTTAGGGGTTGGGGTGCCATTGCCCCCACCCCAGAAGACGCGAATAAATCAAATGAAGCAACCGTCAACAATCAGCGTCAATTATGGCCATTTTCCCATACATCGTTCCATATAGGTACATATACAACTTCGATTCGGGACAATCAACTCTTTTTGGGTGGAGAGCTCCTTCCGGTGCTTGAAATAAATCTTCAAATTAAGTTTCTGTCTTCTTCCAGAAAATTCTCCAAAATCGAAGCAATTTTTTATTATGTTGTTTATTTTGTTTTCCTTTTTTGCTCGAATTAAGAACGAGAGAAACAGAGAGGGGAAGAGATACACACAAAAAATTGAATGTGAAATCAAAAACGATCAAAATGAGGCTTTTGAGTGACCACTTGGCACAATCTGCGAGGTCTACACCCCGATGGATGGGGTTATGTGTATGGCTCTGTCTCCGTCTCTTTTCAGAAGTGTGTGCGAGGGTTTCTCAAAGAGTTTGTTGAAGGGGAAGATCAGATCCTCTGCAAATCGATTCAGTTGAATATAGGATCAAATTTCCATCATCCTTTGGAAACTTTATCCAAAGAACTATTGAACTTAAAGAACATCCTATCTAATTGGTCGATTATACCACAGAAGAGGCCCTAGGGAGTGTTTTGTTCCTTTCTATCTTTTTCCACAAGTGGGTTCTAGAGTATTTGAAGTACAATCCAGAACTTTCAGAGTCACCCGCCTGTCGGGGGTCTGACAAAATCTGACAGCAACCAAACTATTTGTAGAAAATGAACTCAAATGCGAAAATTACACCCCAAGCAACCAATTTAAAACCATTAAATTATAATTTTAAACTTTAAAGAGCTTCAACGACTTAAGGGGCAGGCCCAGGCACCGCTCAAGGAAATGGAGGCAGGTCGGGCCCCAGTCGATGGGCATTATTCAATTAGGGAAGACGCATTTGTATAGTTTTTTTTTCGGCTGTGGCAAATGGAGTGCGTTGGATCCTCTACCCTTACCCTACTCCACCCCCAGAATCTGATAATCTCTTTGGATTCCACAGAACGTTGCCTCATGGGGATTGCAACACGTTACGTCCTGTTCGTTACACGAATAAAACGGTTAATTTCGAACCCGAATGCATTCGGTGAGAACCGATTTTCGAGTGTGTAGGTGTATAAACGTTTTGCTCTTTATCTCTCTTAATCTATGCGTTCGCACTCTCACCTCCCACTCCCACACCCACACCCACACCCCTTCGGACCTGACACTCATAATTAAAGAAACAAATAAAGCACAGTCGTCGGCAGAGGCAGTGGCGGAGGCGACGGCAGAAGCAGAAGCAGAGAGCTGGATGCCATGACCACGAAGCAGCAGCAGCCGAGGCGACGCGTCGCGTCGCGTCGCAGCGGTCACATTTACATAGTGTAAGCAGCAGTAGACGAAGAGGAAGAAGAAGTAAAAGAAGCGACAAAGGCCACCACCATAGCAACAGCAGCACGAGGGAGAGCAGCAGAAACAACAACAGTAACAGTAAGAGCAAGGTGTATTCAAATAAGGTGAGGCCTTCGAGGAAAGCGCTCTCATCATACTCGTAATTTATAACCAAAAATAATGAAAAATAAATACCAAAGTACCTGCCATAGTTATGACATAATCTTAAATATCGAACATTAGGTATCTTGGAGAACGGGATTGCCATACCCTGAACAGAAACACCCTGGGTAAGAGCAGCGGCAGCAGCAGCAGCAGAAGCAGATGCAGCAGCAACAACAACCACAAAGTCTGCGACGAAGCCAAGTCATCGTCGGCACTTGTCGTGTCTGGCAAAGCTTCGTTTTAAGCTGAGCGCGAGCCGCCTGGCTTCCCATTGCCTTGACTTTGACTTTAGTCTAAGCAAAAGAGAGCTTTTAAGCCACCGACGTCGGCGCGCTGCTGGTGGCGACTGCGACTGCGGCTTGGCTGCTGCTTGTCTTAGTTCTTTAAGTCCGTCGTTGGCCGGGCTCCTCTTCAGTTCGTGCTGACCATCGTACCCGTGCGGACGTTTCAAGCTCAGAGACCCGATCCGATATCCAGACGTTTCTCGTGTAGTGTGGCTGCACTTTGCACTGTTTGGCTCTACCAAAAACCCCCAAAACAGCAAAAGCCAACTAAAAAACATTTTGAAATTTTCAATGAAAATCTGAAAAAAAGATCAAGTTACGCGGCGCGAGTGCAAATCAAAACGGTAGCTTAAAAATACTCAAATAAAAAAGAAAAGAGGAAATAATAATAATCAAAAAGAATGATTAGTAATATTTGTTGAGTGTGGAACAGTCATTGATCCTGCTTAACACTTAACTGCTTGGCTGTAGAATGTCCAGGCTTCTAGTTTTTTTTTTTTTTATTTATTTTTTTTTGCCAGAATGACACCTGGAAGGAGCAATGGGGAATCGGGCATCGGGAATTGGACTAAGGCGCGGCCATTGGGCGACTGTGTAATTTCTGTTTTCTTGCGCATTCAATGCACACACACTTGAAGTTTTTTTTTTTTTACGAAAATCGTAAAACGTAAGGAAAACAAACAGCAAACAACCAGATAGACAAACACACTATCAGGAAGAGGAGGAGGAGATGGTGGGGCATCGGCAGTGGCAGCGGCAGTGGCAGTGGTAGGAGAGGCAGTCAAGTGAAGACAGTGCAGTCCCCAGTCTTCTGGCCAGTTTGGAGATGGAGATGCAGATGCATAGAGAGGCCCAGGCCTGGTCCATGCCACTGCCACGGCCACAGCCACAGCCTCAGCCTTAGCCTCAGCCTCAGCCACAGCTCAACTCCAGCCACATGTGTGTCTCCCTCTTCTTCTCGCGCGCTGTCTCTCTTCCTCCTGCTATCTGTCTCACTTGTGGTGCTGCCGCCATATTGGGTGCATAACGGTGCAAAAATCGCGCTGTTTTTTTTTTACCTTGTGTCTAAGTTGGTTGTGTTCTCTTTGGCGTTCTTGCCACGGCCACGGCCACTGCCACACGGCCCCGACTCCATGCCCAATCCCCATCCCGGGCTCTGTGTGTGCAATGGCATTGATGACGACCCAGCGACCGATAGACCGACCGAGACGACGACGACGACGACGACGACGACTACGACAGCAGCAGCAGCGACAGCAGCGAACAAAAAATGTTGCCAGAGCGGGGCTCCCATCTACTTCTCCGCCTCCTTGCAGTTTTTGCGGTTAGCCATCGCAACACTTTGCACATGCTGATCGATTGTGGGGAGATCATCTTCATCTCCATCTCCATTTCCATCTCCCATCAGACCTGCTGCCCCTCCTGCTGAGTGGGTCAGCAATTGAACCGTTTGCCCTGCTCCAGGCTAGAGGCTGCAGTCTCCGCAGCTCCAATCCACAAGTAACGCCCACGCACATCACCTTCTGGCCCCACATGAACTTCCGCCTATAGGGGCTTACCCTTTTTGCTGACCAAATGCAAATAGTCGTAATCTTCTTCACAGACGAACCAACCCTCCCATCTGCCACGACTGTAACGTGACCAGAGGCCAGAGGCGGAATCAGCATAAGAGTTGGTTGTGGCACTAAAACGGGAGATCTACTAATTCTTAGACCCACCCCACTGCACACCCCACCATCTCCCCTTGGTCCAATTTAAATTGAACTGTGGAGGCCCTTGCCTCAGCTTCAGCTTCAGCAACGTCTCTGCTCTTCTGCTCTCCTGCCTTCTATGACTTTTTTATTAAGTTATAAAAAAGCGGGAGATGGGAGATGGATGTTTTATAGACCTTTTTCTCAGCACCGCATAACGGTAATGCCCCCGAGAGCGCCACATTTCCAGACCTCAGACCCACAGACAGAACCAGAGACAGACCTAAGAGAAAGACCCAAGAGAAAGACCCAGCCGACAGCGATCCGAGGGGCAGACCAGTGACGGGACCAGACTCATGCATTGCAATAAAATGAAATTTTATAACAGCAGCAGCGAACGACAACAAAAACGTTGCCCAAATTCCAAAAAAAAAGAACACAAGAAACAACCAAGACAGCCAGAGAATGGCAGAGAGGTGGGGAGAGGCAGACAAAGGTCATCACAGCAAGTGAAAATAGCAAAAGGGAGACAGAGACAGAGACAGAGATGGAGAGACAGAGAGAGCAAGAGAGAGGTGGAAAACCGAAAACGGAATACGCTTTGAGTTCGTTCAGGTGTTAATTTCCCATTTTCGGGGTTTCCGCATTTCCCTCCCCACTCCGCTTTGAGGCGAGTTCGTTGCCTAAGTCTTTCGTCTTTCGTTTATCGTTCTTTTTTTTTTTTTTTTTTTCGTCTGCCGTCTTTTGCTTTAAAGTGGAGCGCGCACCGCTCGAATGCCCCCAACTGAATGCGAATGAGGGGCGTATGAGCCACTAGCCGGCCGGTCCCGGTTCCCCCATTTCCCCCCTCTACCTCTGTCCCCGCTGTTCCCTCTGTTCCCACTGTTCCCTCTGCATCCCACTGCAAAATAATAAAAACAGAAATTATTATTATTATTATTTCGTTCTTTTTTTTTTGTCTGTTTGCCTTTTTTGTGGGGCGCATTTCCTTTACTGCCCCCTCGAAAAAGACACACGGCAGAAAAACCCCAAACGTTTTTCGTTCCGTTTCTGACCTTAAAAGTTCAAAAGTTTAAGTCAAGTTTTTCCAAAATCAAATACCCGACTCCTTTCCACAGCAAAAAAAAAACCAAAAAAAATTAAGAGAAAAAGGAAAAACCATATATTAACGACTGCAACGAGGAGTACCAGTTAAAACCTCAACAGATCTCAACGGTCTTCTTTGGCCTGCAACTGCAACAGATCCCCGAGGCAGCAGCGCTTCTCTGGGAGCTTCAAGAAGCGGCACAATGACAGCGACTGCGACTGCGACTGCGACAGCAGCGTCCGCGTCAGCATCAGCATCAGCATCGGCATTGGCATCGGCGAGAAAGCAACCTGCAGCAATGCTCAATGGAAACGCTTTTACTGTTAAGCGGCTCTTAGCGGTAAGTAAACCCAACTCCCATTTTGCACCCCCTTTCAGGGCGTGGCCAATTCAAATTGCTCCACAAAAAACATCCACAATCGCAACGAAATAATACGAAATAAATGTTTGTCAACTTCTCTGTCGATCCATTGTTAATGGCAGCATCAGCAACAGCAGCAACAGCAACAGCTCTCTTTTTTTTGGCACAACTCTTCTTTTCTGGTGTGGGCTGCCGCCGCCCGCCGCCCGCTGCCTGCTGTCTGCTGCTGCTGCTGCTACTTTGGCACTTCAATCGTGGGCCGCGCGCGCGTTCTTTTCTTTCTGTTTAAAGAGCTGTGAAGTCGGCCATTGGGTCAAATTGTAGCTGATAGATGGATAGGGAGGCAGTCCGCCTAGCAGACGATGTTCCTCATCGTCTGCGGAAGATGATGATGATGATGATGATGATGATGTACCATCGGTTGGGGGTCTCTCCGCTTCACTTCTTCAATCTGGGAGTAATGTGGGCAAATTAATCTAATAAAAGGTGGGAGTTTATTCTCTTTTTTTTTATTTTTTGTTGGCCTGCTCTGGCGCTGCATTAACTTGAAATGAATGAATTATTTGGTTCATAAAATTTCATTGCCCGACACTTAATCATTATTATGGGCATAGGCATGGGTATGGGTATGGGCATGGGTATGGCTATGGGTACGTGTACTTTTCGTAGAGAGTGTTTCCTTCCATTTGGTGCTCGCTTGCTGGGAACTAGTTTGCCTATAAATAGATGCTTCTATTGAATTGGTTGACTCTTTTTATGGATTCATTAGCGGCGGGAAAGAAAGAAACAAAAAGAAAGGAAGTTGCGGAAATTTTATGGAATTTATAATACTTTAGGGCCTTTGTGGAGCGGCTCTCTTTGTGTGTGTGTTTGTTTCTCTTCCATAACTTTCCATAACTTTTCCTGATAATCCAATGAGTCTTTTCGTATATATTCTTAAAGAACTTTGCCTCTGTAATCGCAGCAAGGGCTTGGGGGGCTTACCACGCTCTGTCTTTGGCCAACAAACAATTTATCCATTTCAATGTTCTGGGTTTTGGCTGCTGGCTGCTGGCTGCTGGTTTCTGTGCTCTGTGCTCTGTGCTCTGGTCAGCCCCAAAGCCCCTCAAGTGCATTCATCTTGGGCCTCCATCTTGGAGGCTGCTCCACCTGCATTTGGCCCGGCCAAAGGTCAGCAGACAGTCTGGCGCCCGACGATCATTAAAAAAAAAGTACGAAAGTAATTTGTAAAACACGAAAAATTATTTATACTTTTTTTTGTTGCTGTTGCTGTTGCTGCTGCTGTTCTTGCTGTTCTTTTACGATTCTAAATTACAATGACCGAACGGGCAGCAGCAACAGCAACATGCAACATGCAACAGCAACAGCAAAAGCAACAGAAAATGCAACTGCAACGGCAACGGGTCTTCATTAGCACAGAGGACCGACAGCCGCGTATTGTAAAATTCTTGGCCATAAACCCGAAAACAAAAAAATAAATAAGCCAAGACACAGAATCGGAGAACCAGAGAAAAACCCACAGAGAACTGAGAATCTGGAGGAGCGATGCATTCTTCGGCCGCTTGATGAATGATGTTTTGGCAGCTTTAAAGACCATCTGCACGGCCAGGCCGAGACATTTGGCCAAGAGATGGAAGACGAATGGCCAGGCGGAGGATTACAAATGGCCGGGTGGACACGGCCTGACGGTTATTAGCCTGTACCTGAACCTGAACGCTCTTCTGTAAAGTATCCTCACCCCTCTCTCTCCTCTCGCGCAAGATCGAAAAGATTGTCATATCGGGCCAAACAATAAGCTGGCAATGAAAGTAACCTGGGCTTTATTTATTGGGTCAATAGACAGACACACACTCCACACCACACCACACCACAATCTAATGGGGCACATTCTCTGTTGGCCTCTCTCGTGCTCAAAAGCCTCTTGAAAGCGTAATTAAACAATTTCTTCTCATTCTTTATTGACATTTTATTGATGCCGTCTCAGTCTGAGACGAGACGAGATCTTTGAACGGTTCCATTTCATTCGTATTCGTATTGGCTTTGGATTCAGGTTCTTTTTCTTTTTCTGTCTCTGTTTCTGTTTCAGTCCGAGATACCGAGATACCGAGATACTGAGATACTGAGATACTTTTCCCCGCATCGAGGGGCTGGCTCTCATTTGCTTTGTATTCTTGCTATTGATCTTATGAGTGATCCATTGAGTGCTTTCTTATGGCTCTTTAACAATCGTTGGCACCTTGGAGTGCTGTAAGTCTGTGTGTTATTCGAGTAGCTAAATGATCTTCAGAGATTCGAAAATAAAACACTTTTGTCAGAGGATTACAAATATTTATTGGAACTGGTTAATTACTGCAACAGCAAATTGGTTTGAAGATGGATCGATGGTATATCAAATTCATATTCATTTCAATCGCTGTTGGCTTTCACTTGTAATATTTTCCACCTTTAGAACCTCTTTTAATTCCAAGAATTTCCAACTACTCATTAGAAAGATTCTACGTCTGTGTCCGCAATGATTGTTATTCCCGAAAAGTACTTACTCTTCCAAGAACCATGGGATACGATACACATCTTCATTTATCACAATCAGCGATGGGGATAAAGGATTCATGTGATGGCAACAAAGTTGCCCCCTTCCACGTATGATTCAACGACTAACTGTGATTTTAATGTCTCAACTTGTACAATTTCCCAGTGGTGGGGGGCAGTGGCTGGAGAGGATTGCGTGACTGTGGAATTGGCATCCAAATTGGAGAATTCTTACCAATTAGCGACTGGGGCTGGGGCTGGGTCTGGGGCTGGGGCTGGGTCTTGGGCTGTGACTGTGGCTGACCAGGGGAATATCCCGAACGCTAACTTTATGTAATCATTGGATTTAATGCGTTAACAAAATCAGATGCGGGGGAGTGGCAACAGAGGCAAGGGGACAGGCAAGGGAATGGCTTGGAATGGGTAGGAGGAGAGTACCGTTGCTTCTAGTATGCAAAAGAACAGAACCCGAACCCGAACCCGAAACCGAAACCCAGTTACCCAACTTATTTGTATCTCTGGTGTATCTCTGTATCTGTTTCGGTTAGGTTATGCCCCAGAGTCAAGCGCCCAAGCGCCCAAGAGCCCAAGAGCCCAAGAGCCCAAGAGCCAGATCCCAGAGCCCAAGACCCAGAGCCATAATTAATGGCGTGTGGCGCTCATTCGCGATGAGCAGAAAGTACATTGCACTCTCTTCTGCCACAAAATTCAGCTTTTCAGCTTATTTATTGGCCAACAACAGAGCACAGCACAGCACAGCACAGCACACGTTCTAACTGCAAAATAAAAGAACAAAAACAACAAGAAAAGATCCAGCAGCACGAAGCGGAGTGTGGAGTACGGAGTATGGGGAGTATGGGGAGTATGGGGAGTACGGAGTACGGAGTACTCTACTCTCCGCCTTCGTTGGGTTGGGTAGTGGGTTCCCTTGTTTTTTGTTTCGGTTTCTTGTTGTTTCTTTTTTAATTATAGATCCCAAGCCAAGTATTCCTCGGCCACAGTATTCCTACTCTACTCCCTGGCCCTGGGGCGTGTGTTTGCTGCTCAGGCAACTGTTAATTTAGTTTTACAACTTGCGACTCCGTATCGCTATAGCATCTATAACGTATCTCTCCCCTCCCCTCCCTAGCGGTAACTGTGTCTGTGCCCCACACACACACACACACACACACAACCATGCGGTTTTTCATTCATAAAATAGACTTCAGCGACTGCGCCGATTACTGCCGATTAGAGCAGTTTTTTTTATGGCTTTTGTCGGCTACGAATATTTCGTGCATTCGAGCAATTTGTTTTTTAAATTTATTTTGTTGTTGTTTTTTACAAGAGTTGCGGCCAAGATCCATGTTGTTGGCCAATTTGTTGGCTCATTTCTGTTAAGTTAGGGTCTTTCTGCATTACTTAATCATAGTTCATGCCAAGCTAAGCAGCTAATTGAATACGATACGGGATTTATTCACATTAAATTGGATAATAAAGAAGGGCTTCCACTAGATATGTATTTAGATGGGAAAACCCAGTGGAAGTTTTAACTAATTTCATGGAATCTACAGAGGATTCTCGACAAATAGCTGGCACATTCTATGCACTCCATATTCTTGCCTCTTACTAATCCCAAAACATTTCTGTGCTGTTGTTTCCCTTGCAGCTTCTCATCATCTTCACAGTGCTGCACAGGAGCGAGGCCCTGGAGCTCGGGGACAAGTGCCAGCACGACATGGACTGTACAGATTTCATCAAGGGCTCCAGCTGCTCGGCCCTGGGCTACTGCGAGTGTGCGCCGTATTTCGTTCAACTGAATTCCAAGCGCTGTTTGTCATGTAAGTAGGCAATGTCAATCTTTGAATGGCCCCAAAACACAGGGCTCCAAAGAGTGGGAGTGGGAGTGGTGACATGGACAAACATTGGACGAAAGAATGTTTGCCTGTTTGTGGGCAAACAATGGGGAAGATGGGAAGGGCGAAGGGGGAAGGAGGAAGGGGACTGACTGTCCATATGTTTGTCCATCCCAGAGAACCGTTAACACAACTCGACTCTCACTCGGTCGTATCTTTTGGATGCATTTCTCTGACTCTGACTCTGACTCTGTCTCTGTTTCTCTGTTTCTCTGTCTCGTTTCCACAGCCCAACTCCTAGGCGGCGACTGCCAGCTGAGCGAGCAGTGTTCGATGAAGGTGGCCAACAGCAGCTGCCTGGATGGGGCATGCCGCTGCGTCGAGGGATTCTTGCAGTTCCGCAAGCACACCTGTCTGGGACGTAAGTATCAGGCGACCGTTGGCCAGCAACTCTTGTGGCCCTAACGGGGGGAGCGGTAGCGGTCTGGTAGCGGGGAGCCTGGAGTAGTCCACACCCCACCACACCACACCACACCAGTCACTCCACACTCCACACGATGTTGCAACATTAAACATTAACTCTTAATAATATCATTAACTGTTCGTTTCGGTGTTTGTTGTTTTTTGTTCTTTGTTTTTTGTTGGATGTTGCAATAAACGAACGCAGCTCTGGCCGCAGATGCGATGCAGGCTAATCACAAAAGAATCATCTCTTTGATTGCTTATCATTTTTTCATTTTTCTATCTCCATCTCTATCTATCCACATATGTATGTATGTCCATCTCATGCCTCTCTTCGTTTGGAATGTCACGCAATGTGGCATACACTGTGCCACCCTTGTGGCAGCAACATTTCCTGTTTGCAGAGTTTGTTCGTTAGCGCAGAGTTTTCCTTTCCTCAGAGCCGCACTTTTCTGCCACTTGACACAGGCAATTAACATGGCCATAACAATGGGCAATGCAATAACGAAAGAGCAATGAAAATGGCCCCACAGCCGCCAGAGTATCTCAGAGATACTCTAACCAGACAATCGTGTCACTAATTATACGCATAATTGGTTAATTTTCCAAGAACTGGCTAACAACCGGCTAGAAATCGCCGCCACTGCCACTGCCACTGCCACACACTGCTGCAACAGAACCTCAAATGTAAAATGTAAATGTTTGATTCTCCACATCTTCGATCTCTCTCTCTCTCTCTCTCTCTCTCTATATCCATTCATGGTGTGTGTGTGTTTCCTATGGATGTGTGATGTGTGAAAGATACATTTCGAGATGCTTCGTCTGTGGACCGATCTGAGGGCTGGCTAAGAGGCAGTGACGCATATGGTTGAATCATTTCGGGAGCAGATGAATCACAAAAGAACAATCTCTGGAATAGAACTCGGTTCTTAGAGAGAAGATCTTTAGAAGATGAACTTTGATCAGCAAAGTGCTTTCTTTTCCCATCCCTTCTACATCGGTTTCAGGAATACTCCCAAAAGTATTTCAAACAGATTTCAAACAGATCTCAGTTCTGTTTCACTCTCACAATGGTCACTGTGTACCATTGTTCCTGTCACTGTTCCCGTGGGTCTCCAGCCCTGCAGCGGACTCTACCGGATCGACACCCAGTTTGAGCATTCCACTTCCTTTTGGCACATTGGCGCCAAGTGGCGTTAATCTGATTAGAATGAATGTTGACTATAATCGAGAATCGAGAGGAGGCCATATGGTAGAGGGAACCTTCCCTTCCTCCTTGATCAGCTTTTGGCCAGAGAGAGAGGGAGAGAGAGAAGACCAGAAACAGGAACACGACCAAAGGAGAGCAATGAGGCACGATCATGGACATGGTGCAACTTGAACAGTTCGTGTCATTGCCATTCACCTGTTGTTGCTGCTGTGGCAGTTTCCTCCATCTCCATCTCCTCCCCTCTTCCCTCTCCTCTCTTTCTCGTCTTTTGACTTAATTATATAGCCATGGAATTCTATATATCCGAAAGGGGGGCGTGCCACGACATCTGGCCGAGAGTGAGCTTCATATTTAATTAAAAGTAATTTTAATGACAAGAAGCGTGTGGTCAAAGTCAGGTGCTGCCAGAGACTACTGTGGCAAGTGCAGCAAGTGGCAGCCAGGCAGTCCGGGCAGCAGGCATTCATTTATGAGATACTTTCACCAAAAAAAAACAAAAAAAACTTACAAGAAACACAATGGCAGCGGAATGAAATGAATGAACCTTTCACCAAAAAGGAAAATCCTATCCTTGGCATTTGCCACAGAGCGAGCTCAGTGTCTCTTGTTGCAACTTGCAACCTCTGCTTCTCCTTTGATTTGTATCTGGCATATCTCTATCTCTCTCTCTCTCTCTGTTTCTTCTTCCCTCTCTCTCTCGCTCTCTTTCTCTCTTTGTCGCTACTTTACATGCCTAATTGCCTCGACTGGCGGCTGCTGGTTTTAAATGTAATTAAATTGCACTGATTAAGCACCAATCCAAGGCAATGCAAAAGAAAGTCCAAGAAAAAGTCCAATTAGTTCTCAGAGAGAGAGAGAGAGAGAGAGAGAGAGAAAGAGACAGGGACAGGAGACCAGGAGGAGCAGCCCAAAAAGCTGGAGACAAAAAACTTTGCTTGCAGTTGACAAAAATGTTGCACACATTTGGCAATGGGCACGGTCTCCGACCATTCACTTTATCCCATCTCCATCTCTCTCTCACTTTACCTCTCTCTCTCTCTCTCTCTCTCTCTCTCCTTCTCTCTCTCTCTCTCGCTCTGTCTGTCTTGCTCTTGGGTCAAGTGAAGCAAGTGGTGTGCCAGATTTTGTGAGCTTGTCAGGCTTTCGCTGGCTGTCTCTGTCTCTGTCTCTGAGTCTCCAAGTCTCCGACTCCGTCTCCGACTCCGACTTCGACTCTGCCGCTACCCCATTCGGTGGCATTCGGTTAGCAAACTGCCACTTGTTCCAGTTTCCCATGCACCTTAACCCATCGATGTCGAGGCGCCCCATACCGGGATTGGCCGGGGCTTCTTTCCTGCTTTTTGTGTGTGTGTTTGTGTGTGTGTTTTTTTTTTTTTTGTTTTGTGGCCTTTTTAACGAGCCAGAAAGAACAATAAGAACATTTCCTCCTTCCAGAGCACAAACGATCTTTATGAGCTCTCTCGTATGACAAACTCCATGGTCTCCCACCCCACCACCCCTACACCCCATTCAGCCTGTTGGCGTGCTCGTTTGAAAGAGAGCTCAGGGGGAAAAAGTATGCCACGTACGTACGGTACGAGTACGAGTACGAGTACAAGTGGTGGTAAGAGTATATCCAGTATATGCAACCAACAGATAATGAACAGACAGACAGACGGACAGACAGAAGATGCCTCCAGTTGCAAATGGAGATGGAGATGCTGGAGAGCCAGAGGCAAACTGTCAGGCGAGCAATCGAGATCTCAGTTTCATGCAAACAAAGTAGCAGCAAAAAGTGATCCAAAGATCAGTAGTTTGGTTGGTTTTTTATACCCGGTACTCGAAGAGTAAGGGGTATATTAGATTTGTGGGGATAACGGTTGTGTGTAACGCCCAGAAGGAAGCGTTTCCGACCCCATAAAGTATATATATTCTTGATCAGCATCAATAGCCGAGTCGATATAGCCATGTCTGTCTGTCCGTCCGTCCGTCCGTCCGTCTGTCCGTCCGTCCGTCCGTCCGTCTTCATTTGCGCCTATATCTCAGAGACCATTTAAGCTAGAGCAACCAAGTTTTGTATCCAGTCTCCTATGTGATCACACTACTCCAAATGTATTTCAAAATTTCGCTCCGCCCCTTTCCGCCCGCACAAAGGACGAAAGTCTGTGGCGTACACAATGTTGAAGATACAAGAAAACTAAAAACGCAGAGTCATAGAGAATGCCCATTTCTATCAGAGTGTTGAATCTGGATCAGATCGGATCATTATTATAGCTACAATGAAGAAAACCATTTCGAAAGTCATCATTCCCTCTCGCTCTCTCTCACACGCGACCCCATCTGCTTTGCTTATTCGTATAAATGAGCGCCTAGTTCTCAGAGACTATAAGAGCTAGAGCAACCAAACTTTCTATCCAAGCTCCTGTGATACCGAACCAGCACAAGTTTGTTTTAAAATTTTGCCACGCCCCCTTCCGCCCCCACAAAAAACGAAAATCTGTGGAATCCACAATTTTTAAGATAAATGAAAACCAAAAACGCAGAATCATGAAAAACTACCATATCTACCAGATTACCGAATCTGGATCAGATCGGATCAATATTATGGCCAGAAGAAACAAATTAAATTTCAGTGGCTACGCAACGCCTGCCAAGCGCTGACTCATTCCCTCTCTCTCTGTCGCAAACACTTGTACGTCTCAAATATGTAGTTATACATGTCATGTAGAAATGTAGGCGCAGATATACAAAGTATATGTAAACAAAAATGGAAACATGTAAAAAAATTCCAAAAAATTCATTTTTTTAATTTAAATATTATTTTCGTTCCTTTTGAGAACATATAATAAATTTCATAAATCGTAGGCTCATATATGTATGTATGTATATACTGACTGAGTACCGGGTATAAGGTAGAGCCGCGGCCTTTGCCGCGGCTCACAACGTTCCCCCTCGTTTTGGGTTGCGGCTGGTGGTGGATAAGTAGAGATTATCTCTGGCTCTCTGTGGGAAACCATTAGACTCTCTCATTATATAAGAGAGAAAAGCAGAAAAACACATTGTCACTCTGCCATTAACCGCACTCACTTTCCATCCAGAGCCATCCATCCACCGATCCATCCACCGATCCATCCTCTGCTAAGCCCCAAAACGCGGAAAAATACTTTCCCTTGCGACACCTTCTACACACAAAAAATATATGCATATGTATATAAATTCCATTTCATTTCGCATGACCCACAAAAGCCTCAAACTGTGTTAATTTGCGGCCAAGAAGAAACAGAAATGGCCAGAATGAATGGCCATTTGAAACTAAATTGCGCCAAATGCCAAATTGCATGCAAATTATGTGGAACACCACCACCAGCAGTGGCCAGTGGCAGTGGCCAGTGGCAGCACTTTAGCTTTTTGGCCAGGCACTTCCGTAAACAATAAGAAAACTCATAATGACAGGAAAACCCCCACACCCCACTCTCCACTCCCCACATCCCACTCCCCACTCCCCACTCTCCACTCCCCAGGTAGCATTTTCATTTCATGCAAATTGCCTCAATTAATTACAATACAAAGAATCCTCCACAGATTTTGTGGCTCATATTTCTACGATATTGTCGCGGTCACAATTGACGGGCCCAATGAAAGTTGGCGGCATAAATAGACTTATTAAAGCCACAGGAATGCCGCAGCATGCACTTCTGTGTGGCTACAAGTGTCTGTATCTGTATCTGCATTTGTATTTGTATCTGTATCTGTATCTGTGCGTGCCAGCCATTCAGCGAGGCCTGGCAGTTGACACAGATTTGCAATTCCGGCCACCGGCAGCGACAGATCGAGCCACATGGAAGCTTCATTATAATTTATGCTGATTTTGATGGGAATTATGGTTTATGATGCTGGGTGCCTCCTACAGCAGATCTCCAGCGGAGCAAACCAACCCACCCCCCCATCTCCCCCTCCAGTGGCCCCGGAAATGTTCACACGCGGCGGCAGGCAGCGCAGTGCTCCAACAGAGCATAGCCACTGGAAGAGTAATCGAAGTGGGTTAGGTTTGCGTTTGCGATTGCGTTTGCGTTCGCTTTGCAGATGGCAGTCGTGCAGCAATTCGCATGCAACCTGTCACAGCAGCAGCAACAGCAGCAACAGCAGCAACAGCAGCAACAGCAGCAACATGATGCTGCCCCCAGAGGGTGCCCCAGAGTGGGGGGAGTGGCCGCATCGATCATCGTTTTTGGTCAAAGCAGAGAGGATGGTCGCCTGGTCTCCTGCTTCTGCTTCTGCTTCGGCTGTTCCTATTCCTACCTTCTTTCTGTTATATAAAAGTGAAAGATGAAGCCAAACATTTGGGTCCATCTATGGCCATAGAAGGAGAGAGAGGGAGAGAGAGAGGGAGAGAGAGAGAGAGAGAGAAGTGGCCCCTCTCTTCCTGGTCTCTGCTCTGCGTGGATGTGGATGCCATATTGGTGTCAAACTCTAGCGAGACACGTTTGAGCTACTCGCATTTGGAATGGCAAAAGTTGGAGTCGCCGCAGCCGCAGCCACAGCTAGAGCCAGAGCAGGAGAAGGAGTCAAAGTCAAAGTCAGAGTCAGAGTCAGTGTCAGTGGCATTCGTTAAGTATACGCCACGTTTGCCGTATGCCTTTTATGTGCTTTAGCTTCGGCTTCGGCTTCAACTGTTAACCGGTTCCCCAATGGCCAATGCCAAACGCCAAAATGCCGGCTAAAAGGCAGGCCAGTAAAAGCCTTTGGTGAAATGCCGACAAAACGTTTGACTTCAGTTTGGATTCGGAGTCCGAAATGGGAAGGGAAAGACTCCCCAAATGAAATTCCCTTGGTAGATGAGAATTTTCTCGAGGGTTGATCGAAAGGGCACAAACACACACACACACACAGATTTATGATCTCCCATTCCTGGCCAATACTCTAACCAGAGGCAAACTCTGGCCAATCTCTGTGTGAATCGTTGGGGGGGGGAAATGGCAGACCAGACACTGCCCTAAGGGCAACTGCAGGTGGCTGCTGCCTGCCTCAGTGGCTCTCTGTGGCTCCTCTGTGGCTCCTCTGTGGCCATGGTTGAATGGTAAATGGCATGTCGCCAGGTTGCAAGTTGCACAGTTGCCAGTTGCCAGTTTGCCAGTTGCCTGCCACACCAAAAACGAAACAAGTGAAAACAAGTTGAGGCAGCGGCTGTGGCTCTGGCTCTGGCTGTGGCCTTAGCTAGTCCGGAAAGTGGGTCAGAGTCAGAGTCAGAGAGCTCTGAGATTCCAGTGGGGGACACTAGCAGACACGCAGGTGGCAGGTGGCAGGCAGGCAGTGAGGCAGGCAGGCGAGTGGAATGCTGATGAGGAACGGTAATGGGAATGGGCGACGTCACCATCGTTCATTCGTTCCTCTCTTTTGAGAGGAACGCATGCGTTGAGACGAGGTTGATGCAGTTGCAGTTGACTTTATTGACGGTTATTAGGCCTGTCGAAGGCGGTCTAATGCCTGTGGGCCAATGCTAGTGCCTGCAACATACTCGTAGATGTTGCACTGATTCTGCTGTTGCAAGTTGCAACTGCTGTTGTTGGGGTGTTGCTGCACATGATGATGATGATGAGTTTTTAATATGCATTTGGTGCCTGGCTTGGCAGAGTTCGGTTTACGGTTAGCTTAATAACACATCTACATATAAAGAATAAAGAAATTGGATCTTCAAGCGGAAAATGCAAGAAATCTCATGAGAATCTTTCTTCTTCTTCTTCGCATAGCTGCCCACCCCGGCGCCGTCTGCTACAGCCACGCCCACTGCCAAATGTTCGACACACGCACCCACTGCGACTTCCTGATCCCCAATCTGTTCGGACGCTGCCAGTGCACGGCTCCCGCCAAGATGGTCGGCGGTCTCTGCCTGGCCCCAGCCGCCGACGAGGAAGCGGCAGAGCGGCCCATCGAGAAGGTAGAGAAGGTGTCAACCTCCACAACCACCACACCAGAGCCCACGACTAGGAGAACCACTACCACCACAACGACAACAACCCCTGCACCCACCACCAGCACCACCACCACCACAACGACCACAACTGCTGCCCCCATTCTGTTGGAGGATGAGCTGCCAGCCAGCGTGGAGGAGCAGACCCTGGAGGAAGACGACGGCGAGGCCGCCAAACTGAAGCCAGAGATCTCCGAGCTGGACAATGGCGAGAAACTGGAGCCCATAGACATGGCCCACGAGGAGACAGAGCTCACCCAGCAGCAGGAGCAGCAGGAGCAGCAGGAGCAGCAGGAGCAGCAGGATGCAGAGAAGGAACAGCAAGAAGCTGCTGCTGGTGCCACGACTGGGGTTCAACAGCTGCTGACACCCGCCGATGTGCCCACCGAGAATGGCGTGGGTGTGGAACAGGAGACGGAAGGCGGCCCCACCGAGGACTATCCCTACAAGATCGATGAGGAGTATACGGAGGAGCACGAGAGCAGGCCCGAGCTGGTGGGAGAACAGCCCGAACACCAATACGAGGCATCTGCACCCGCACCCGCACCCGCATCCGCACCCGAACCCGAACCCATTGATGGCGAAGAGGATGCTGTGGAGGCCTCGGGGGCTGAAGAGATTGCCTCATCGCCCGTCGACGATACCATGAAATTCGATTATGAAACGCCCGTCGAGGAGGCGGAGATGGAGGCTGACAAAGAGGAGGAGTCGCGGCCACAGACAGTAGACCATCATGATGATGATGAGGTGGTGGTGCCCATTAAGGCCGATGGCGAGACTGATGCGGAGGCAACCACTCAGCCACAGTCGCAGACGCAGACGCAGACACAGACACAGACACAGACCCACACGCAGACGCTGCTGGAGGATGAAGACGATCAGGAGCCAGCCCAGACAGTGGCTGACGAGGAATTGATACCCGTGAATGGAGCTGTAGCTAGCGGGGCAGAAATTGAAAGTGTGACGAAGGTGACAGGAGAAGAGCTACCCGAAGAGGATGAGGAGGAGGATCAGGCTTCGGGGGATCATGAGATGGCAACGCCAGACCTCACGGCGGTGGCTAATGATGAAGTCCCACCCAAGCAGATGGACGATCAGCAGGAGAAGGAGGAGCCAACAGAAGCGCTGAAGATCGAAGAGCCAGCAAAGGTGGAACCAGAGAGTGAAAGCCAAAGCGAAGCGGAAAAGGAACAGCATGAGGAGGAGGAAAAGGAAGAGGTGGAGAGGCCAGAGACACAAACCGAAGCCGCAGAAATGGAGCCGGCAACAGAAGCTGCCCCACAAGTGGAAGCCGAACCAGAACCAGAGCAGCAGCACCACCAATCAGAGGAGGAGCAGGAGGCAGCAGAGGAAAAAGAGCCAGAGACAGAGACAGAGCCAAAGCCAGTCCAAGAGATGGAGCCAGAGACGGAGCCAGAGACGGAGACGGAGACTGAAATCGATCAACCAGAACAAAGCGCCGACATCAAGCCGACAAGTGGCGAAGATGATTTAAATGAAGCCAATCAATTAAATCAAGATCAAGACCAAGAGCCACAGGCAGAGTCAGAGGCAGAGGCACAGCCAGAGATTGCGATCGAGGCTGAGAAGGAGGAGGAGAATGTGGCAGAGAAAGAGCCAGAGCCAGAACCAGAGGTAGGCCACGAGGAAAACCATGAGCCCGAGCCAGTGGAAGAGATGCAGATCCATCAAGATGCAGATGAAGCCACAACAGAGCCACAAGAAATCAAAGCGAAACCAGTCGAAGAAGAGAAGCAACAGCCAGAGGAAGACACTGAAACGGACGCGGAGACGGAGACGGAGACGGTGGCAATCACCGAAGCAGAGCACGAACAATTGACATACCCAACAAATGATGATGAATTGGCGCCAGCCGAGTCCCAGCCAGAGGAAGAGCCAGAGCCAGAGCCAGAGCAAGAGCAACAGACCACAGAGGCGGCACCCCACGAACCAGAAATTTCTAATGTCCAAGAGGAGATCACCACAGAGCTGCCCGAACAGCAGCAGGTGGAGCAAGAGGAGGAGATCGTAGAGGAAAATGCAAATGCAATTAAAACGCCCGAAGTGTCGGAAGCAATTGCAGAGCCCCAGGCACAGGCACAGGCACTGGCACTGGCAGAGCAGAGCCCAGAAGAACTGGACACCGAATCAGCGACAGAGAAGGACGCCGAAGTAGATCCACAGGCCGTTGCTAATGACGAGGTGTCGCAGGTGGATGTGGATGTGGAACAAGGTGTGGCACCGCTGCCAATTAAGACACCCGAAGACATTGAGTCGGAGGCCAGCGAAGCTCTGACAGAGATCACTCCATCATTGAATGTGGAAACCGATGTCCAAGACGACGCTGTCACCGAACAAAGTGAAAGTGCAGAGGAGCAGCCGGAAAGCCAGAAAGATGAAACGGAAACCAAGAAACACGAGAATGATAACATCATCCAAGGTGCCGAACCGATTGTCGATCAAGAAACCATTCCAGAACCTGAACCAGAGGCGGAGGCGGAGGCAGAGGCAGAGCCACAGCATGTTGTCCCCGAAGAAGAGGAGGAGCTGAGCAAGCCAGAAATGGACTACACCAGCATCGAGCACCTCCAAGAGCTGCCCAAGCAGGAGGATGAACCCAAGCCAGTTGTCATTGAAGAGCCGGACTACACCCAAGCGGAGACTGAGACGGAGACGGAGACAGAGACAACTCCCGCGCAGGTTGCATCCGACGACGATGATGCCGAAGATGCCGCCGAGTCCACTGTTGCCCCGCAGATCAGTGTGGAGCCCAGTGCAATTGTGAGCGAGGAGCAGAACCAGGAACAAGATCTGGAGAAGTTCCATGAGAGCGAGAGCATTGCCGACATCCTCAGCGACCTGATGTTGGAGGGAGACAGCACCGTTCCGCCAGTGCCCTTCGGCCAGCAGCCTGCCCAGACCGTGCCCATGGTAGAGGCCAACGAGGATAACGAGGAGGCCCAGGCGGAGGCGGAGGCGGAGGAGGCTATTCCCGATCTCGTGGCAGAGGCTGATGAAACACACGACCAGGTGCATGCTGAGCAGGTCCAGGCCCCTGATCAGACAGATGCGGAGCAGGCTCCAGCCATTCCAGATCTGTTTGCGGAGGCAGCAAATGATGAAGAGCAGGCGGAGGATCAGGCCACACCCATTCCCGAACAGGCAGCAGAGGAAGAGAATCCCCAGGAGGAATCCACCACGGATGCCAAGGTGCAAGCGGATGAAGAGAAGCTGATCACCTTCTATCCAGAGGAACAGCAGGAGACCGAATCGATTCCAGAGGAAGCCACCACCGTTAAGGAGCCCCAGACGCAGGAGCAGCAGCAGCAGCAGCAGCAGCAGCAGCAGGAGGAAGACGAGCACACGCTCTCTCCCGAGGAGCTCCCCTTCGACCTCAGCGATCACTCTCAGCCCATTCGCATCAACGAACTGGAGTCGGACAACCTGATTGTGGAGTCCACCACCGTCACCGATGGCATCCAGGAGCTGGAGAGCAACCACATCGAAGAGGAGCCTGCCTCTCATCCCGTCGCCAATGAGGAGGCCACGCCCAATCCCGCCGACATCGTGGAGATCACCACCCAGACCATGCTGGGCCTGGCTAGCCGTGTGACCCTAATGGAGCCCGCTGCCCCCGTAGCTACCACCCTGATGCCCCTGATGACTTCGGATGAGCCCACACCGGAGCCAGTGGTGCCGGCCTTCTCTGCGTCCCTGCTCAAGCCCGGATCGGAGCTGCGCAAGCGCGTGGATCTCGGCTTGGAGGCCATTTCCCTAGGCCTGCCCTGCAGCAGCGATCGCCAGTGCCAGCTCTCAGATCCTCACACGGTGTGCAATGGACGGGGAGTCTGCGACTGTGCCGCCAGCAGCGAGAACGGAGGCCAGTGCAGTGCCCAGAGGACAGGATGCAGTCCGGGAACATTCCAGGTAAGCACACCCCACTGAATCGCTAAGAGATCTCTCGAAGCTAACCATTTGATATGTGATCCTCTGTAGTGCCGCTCCAGTGGCGTCTGCATCTCCTGGTTCTTTGTGTGCGACGGACGCGCCGATTGCAACGATGACTCTGACGAGGAGTGCACCCACAATGCCCGCCTGAACCAGACCTGTCCAACGGAGTCGTTCCGCTGCCAGCGCAGCGGTCGCTGCATCTCCCGCGCCGCCCTTTGCGACGGACGCAAGCAGTGTCCCCACGGCGAGGATGAGCTGGGATGCGACGGCAGCTTCAAGGGCGGCAACGCCTGTCCAGAGCACACCTTCCGCTGCAAGAGCGGCGAGTGCCTGCCGGAGTACGAGTACTGCAACGCCATTGTGTCCTGCAAGGATGGCAGCGACGAGCCGCCCCATCTGTGCGGCTCTCGCTCCGTGCCCAGCCTGTTCATGCGTCTGATCGAGGCGGGTGGCCTTCTGGGTGGTGGACGCCGCGAGGCGGACGCCTACTGTCCGCATCGCTGCAGCAACGGACTGTGCCGCTCCACGGCCATTGTGTGCTCCGGTCGCGATGGATGCGGGGATGGCACCGACGAACAGACCTGTGCCGTGTGTCGTAAGTGAACCTCGAGAATCACCCAAGCTTCCCACGATGTCTAATGCAATGATCTTCTCCCTTGCTTGTAGGTTGTCCTGCCCCAACTGCTGCCAGCCTGCCCGGATATCTGGCCCGGCAGCGCCCCATGCCGCTGTGGTAGGAACCGGACCATATTAAAGGGATCCAAAACCAATTATTCATCACCGACTGCAACGTTTTGCCACACTATTCCTCGAGCTTTCCAACACTATCTGTCGCACAAGCCCCGCATATCCGAAACGATTTTTTGCCTAGCATTTAAGTTGATTTTTTAACAAATTATTTATTTATTTATTATGACTTTAGCTGCGCCCTTGCCACGCCCAATTGCCACCTTGCTATCAAAGGGCTCCCCCCTTTGAGCCAGTGATGTTTGTCAATTGAGCCACTGGACGCATCCCTAAAAGCCCCATCACCCCTACACAAACACACACATACACACACACACACACACACAGAGACACCACACACCCTTCGACTATTTATTCTACTCATCCCGACCATCAAACTATTTTTTTTTTTTGGATCCTTCATCCCCGAAAGGAGCCACTCTATCACCCACACACGAACACAAACAAACAACAATCTTCATTTAGTTTAGTTTTATGGAATTTTCTAATCTAATTTATTTAAATTATTGGCCCGGCAAACCCAGAAACGGAAACGGAAACAGAAAAAACGGGAAGAATGCGAAAATCCCCCATGAAATTGATGCATTTTTATCGATTAATTTTTTGTAAATAAGTAAACAATCGTTCGATGTACACGATAAACGATAAGCGACAATGACTATACAGAAACGTAGGGCATAGGATCCCGGGCAGCCTACCATCAGATCATAACCCCTATATCTTATTATATGTATTGTATGTATTGTATGTATTTAGGGTAAGACCCGATCACCGGGCGGCACTTACACAGATTTTCTCAAAGTCAAGAAGCATCACAATAAAATAAATAAAATCCAATCCATTGAAGCAGGCGAAGAATGCATCAAAAAAAGAAATGACAATAAAAACAAATAAAATCTATAAAAAAAAAAATTTGAAAAATCAATTGATTAACTTTATTCAGGGGGAATTTAATGAAAATTGTCCGAAAAACCCGCAGAAAAATGTCGATTACGTGTTGCAATGACTCTCAAACTTTAAGCCCCAGTAATGGTGCCTACTTTTGGGCATGCCTTAACAAATACTGTAATGTCATGTCCATAATCTAGTAATAGATAGTCTTTGATTTAGTACTGCACTTCCCCAGTTATCTTGGCCAAGCTTTTAATCAGGCCAATATCAAAGCCAGTATTTACGATCCCCACACATATAAAAGGCACCGTAGAAGCCACCGAAGAACAAGTTGTGTCTGCAACATGAAGGTATTCATAACAATTCTGGCTCTGGCTGTGGCTGTGGCCTCCGCCTCGGCTTACGAGAGCGTGGTCCACCCCAAGGATCTGCCCAAGGTTTCCAAGATCGAGGGACGCATTACCAACGGCTACCCGGCCGAAGAGGGCAAGGCCCCCTACACCGTTGGCCTGGGCTTCAGCGGCGGCTGGTGGTGCGGTGGCTCCATCATCGCCCACGACTGGGTCCTCACCGCCGAGCACTGCATCGGAAATGCTGACTCCGTGACGGTTTACTTCGGAGCCACCTGGCGCACCAACGCCCAGTACACCCACTGGGTCGGAAATGGCAACTTCATCTCGCACTCGAACGCCGACATTGCCCTGATCCGCATCCCCCATGTGGACTTCTGGCACATGGTCAACAAGGTGGAGCTTCCCAGCTACAACGATCGCTACAACGACTACAACGAGTGGTGGGCCGTGGCCTGCGGCTGGGGCGGCACCTACGACGGCAGCCCACTCCCCGACTGGATGCAGTGCGCCGATCTCCAGATCATCCACAACTCCGAGTGCGCCAGCTACTACGGCACCGGCACTGTCGGCGACAACATCATCTGCGTCCGTGTGGTCGATGGCAAGGGCACATGCGGTGGCGACTCCGGCGGCCCATTGGTCACACACGACGGCGGCAAGTTGGTCGGGGTCACCAACTGGGTGTCCGGTGCAGGTTGCCAGGCCGGTCACCCGGCTGGCTTCCAGCGCGTCACCTACCACCTGGACTGGATCCGCGACCACACTGGAATTGCTTACTACTAAATTTTAAAATGTTTAAAATAAATTGAATTGGAACAGCAAAATTATTCAGTTATCTTTATAGAGACTTTGCTTTTGGCAACTTAAATAGGAGTATACATCCAATACATGATGAAGTTGCCCAAAGAAAAAAGAACTCGACCACTGATATAGTATTTATAGGCATCTACAAACGAAAATATATTGCCAGGACTACCAAAGACCGGGAAAGATGATCGCTTAGGCAGGGCTCTAGTTACAACTCAAGTTAGGATTATTTTGATGAGGGTATCTATTGCCACAGAAGATGAACCAACGACTCAGGAAGGGCAATGTTCTAATAAGGCAATTACATGAAATCCCAGTAGATCCGTACTCGGAGTAGTTCATAAGTATCGTAAGTATCGTAAGTATCATAAGTATTGATCGAGTACAGTTGTGCACAATTTATGGCGCTTCCTTCTGCTGGTTTTATACTTTCTCTCTGCAAGTATCGGGCTTGAGAAGAACCGAACCGTCTTGTTAAAAAAGATTTCAGAAATAGCTTCACAATTGATTTTTATTATTTAGTAAGCAATGCCAGTGTGGTCGCGGATCCAGTCCAGGTGGTAGGTGACGCGCTGGAAGCCAGACGGAGCACCAGACTGGCAACCGGCTGTCGAACCAAAGTTAACGACGCCAACCAGCTTTGCGCCGTCGTGTGTGACCAATGGGCCGCCGGAGTCGCCACCGCAGGTTGACTTGCCGTCAGGGGTCCTCACGCAGATGATGTTGTCGCCAACAGTGCCGGTGCCGTAGTAGCTGGCACACTCGGAGTTGTGGATGATCTGCAAGTCGACGCACTGCAGCCAGTCGGGGAATGGGCTGCCGTCGTAGGTGCCGCCCCAGCCGCAGGCCACGGCCCACCACTCGTTGTAGTCGTTGTAGCGATCGTTGTAGCTGGGAAGCTCCACCTTGTTGACCATGTGCCAGAAGTCCACATGGGGGATGCGGATCAGGGCAATGTCGGCGTTCGGGTGCTTGATGAAATCCCCATTTCCAACCCAGTGGGTGTACTGGGCGTTGGTGCGCCAGGTGGCTCCGAAGTAAACCGTCACGGAGTCAGCATCTCCGATGCAGTGCTCGGCGGTGAGGACCCAGTCGTGGGCGATGATGGAGCCACCGCACCACCAGCCGCCGCTGAAGCCCAGGCCAACGGTGTAGGGGGCCTTGCCCTCTTCGGCCGGGTAGCCGTTGGTGATACGTCCTTGGATGTCCTTGACATGGACGGGGGCGGCGGGCACAGCAGCCGAGGATGCCGAGGCAACCGCCAGAGCCAGGATAGCTAAGAAGAGTTTCATGTTGTGCGACTTGTGTGTTGGCAGCTCCGGGGGAGCATTTATGTATATCAGAATCGGACGAGAAATCAGTGGGTCGTATAATCTAAATTTTAAAGAATCGACAGATAAGGAGAGATAATATACCGATAGTGATATATAGGTAGGCTTTACTCGGCCAGACATCTGATCGCGTGAGTGCATTTGCGATTACTAATCATGACTTCCGATGAGTTTATGAATGGAGGGAGAGCCATTATCTAGAAACGGAAGTGAGATCAGAACCTCTTCAAATGATATATGTATACCTCTATTATGGTCAAATGGGAGATATGCAGAGGCATAGGTGCTGTACAAAAACTAAGTTCAAAATATAGTCTGGTCCTAGTTTATCAGGTTTGCTTTTATTTACGACTCCTCTTTCCGGCAATCTCCCTTCATAAATATATTCAATGGCCTCAGGATGTGTATCTAGTATAAAACAAAGAAAAAAACTTTCCAATAAGTGCAAAATGCTACGTCCATCAAATAAGACTTCGTATTCCATAGAAACGTCTAGAGTCTAGACCTCACACGATGGCTTTGTTTGTTTGTTTTGCTGCCTTTCAATAGTTTATTTATGTCCAGAGATTGCATATAAAGTGGCGGATAGGGTGATACCTTTTGCGATGATTTATTTGTTTTGAATTAATTTAAAAATTGTTATCAATCGTATTCAGGAAACAGCAGAAGCTTACGTTCTAGTTTCTTAAAGTCTAAGTGGCGCCCTCCGCCGAGATCAGCTATATTTGAAAATATCAGTTACCTAAGTGACTCTAAAACTATCAACTAGGGTCTCTATGGAACTATTAAAGCTTGTCTGGGCTGGGCTGGGCTGGTGGAATCTTTTGGGTGGATCTACATAGCAATTTGCCAGCTTTAAGGCTGCCTGCTATAAAATTAGCCATGCTGTCTGCTATGGAACTAAAAACAAAACTGATTGCTAGGGAACGAATTGAACTATTACGAATAAAAAATTAAAATAATTTCTTTAGACATGCCTTTAATCCACAATATTCTGAGTTAAGTTGGCAGCTCTCATATCGGATTGACCACAGAACTGTGAATTCACTCGAAAGAATGCATCAAAAAATGTGCATCTCCATCGGCGTTTGTTGTTTTTGTTGTCCTCTAACAAATTGCGAAATATTTTTCGTGTGTGCTGCTGCTCCGTCGTACATTAACCGTTCTCCTAGTTCGTTCTGTGTCTTTCTCTCTCGCTCTCTCTCTCCCTTTCCATGCCAGACAGAGTAAAGGGTTTTGTTTGTGTCTTCCCGGTCCGCGTCTTGCCCTTACCGTGTTTTTTTTATTTTTTCATGGAGTATTAGGCTTGACCCATCGGTACGGAAACAAATCTTACTTAGAAATAGCTCTTAGCAAGACCAAAACGTTTTAAAATGCAGCTTCATAGACTAAAATCATAAATTAAATGCATTTGACTAATCAGAAATCGGATCGGAGCAACAATCGAACTCCAAGGGTATCAAAGGTTACCCCATCAACGTTTTGTTTTGTGTTTTTTATTTCGTTTCGCAGTTACATCTATCACATTCTCGCGCACGACCTTGTCCCTATATAAAATAAACGGCAGCGTGTGATAATTTTGGCCAAGGACTGCCTTGCATTTCCATCCCACAGTCCGTCTATCCATTAAGGGAGCCAACAAGTGTGTGTAGTGCGTGTGGACGGACAAGACACACAGAGAGAAAGGAGAGACGAGGGGAGGGAGAAAAAAACTACGTAAATGATAGAGTAGTAGAAAGGGAGGCTTAAAATAACGAAGCTGGTCTCGTTTGCAGCACGTGCCAAACACATTTATTTGCGAGCGCACATCTGGAGTCTGCGCAGTCTCAGTGAGTGTCAAACTGCGCGGCAATTGGCAAATAAACATTGCATACTTTCAGGCGACGCGGTGAACTGCACTTATTATCCATGCGCCAGGCACCGCAGAAGGAACAGGACAACGCGGCTCAACCACGTCCCAAGTCCCACGTCACACATCGCCAATCCAACCGTTCTACATTCCATACTATCAGTCGTATGAATACTTGCTGCAATCAATACAGCGATGAGCCCAAGTGAGTGCAAGTCCCTTAAAATTGGATGAATCTTGAGTCCCATCCCCCTAGTCCGCTGAGGCAAAGTGCTGACAAATTGTACGAGGAAAAGACGGAAAAGTTCTCCAAGTGTGTGTGTATCTGTGTGTGTATCCGTATCCGTATCTGTCTCTGTATCTTTTGTGTACCAGCAAATGATTGCAATTTTTACGCTGACGCTGCAACGCTGTGGTCCGCCTCAATGGAACTTGACATAGTCTTCCCCCAGGGCATGTTTTTTCCTCTCTCTCTCTCTCTCTCTTTATGTGTGTATGTGTGTGTGTGTGTGTGTGCCCCAAAGTGTCCTCGACCCAAACACAGGCACAGAAATGCATTATATGTACGCATACTTTGGAACACCCATTGCACGTCATTCGCCCTTCACCCTTTCCCCATTCTCAAGTCAGAATATCCATTATTCAAATATATGCATATGTATTTTTTATGTCTCTCAAAAGCTGACTCAGCTGCATACATCATTTAAGTACAAATTCAAATTCTTGTGCATTTTCCATATGCACAAGCATGCAGTCGTGAAAAGCTACAATACGTGTAAATGATAATAGTTTTTACAATGGGACATTTGTCAAGCATTCGCTAAATTATTGAAGCTCTGGCCATACAATGCTCGTATTCGTATTCGGAGAAGTATTCTGTCCACAATCGTCACAAAGTGCCAATTAAATTAGTTAAAGGTGCGAAGTAGAGCAATAGAGCAACGTTTCAACGCCTCTGCCGAGTGTCATAGTCATAAAAGAACCATGCAGTCCACTAAGCCTAGACCGAAGGTCGCGCCTGAGCGAGATTATTCATATCATCACATGGTGATACACCCTAAAAATTGCTTTGCCAGGCTATGGCTGTGGTCTGTGTTGAAAGAGAGGAAGACAATATAAAAAATGTGTATAATTATATTTGGACAGCTGTAAGACTCATCGTGCAACAAACACACATTATATCTAAATAATGATATAACACGATAATGCAAAAATGAAAAACTAATGAGTGCCGAAGCGCCTCGTGATCGATGGATGCCGTACCCAAAGGCACCAAAGCACAGCACATCACAGCACCAAAGCACCACAGCACCACAGCACCACAGTACCGCAGCACCCATCCAAGCAACCATCAACCATAGTTTCCCCATTCCCATTCCCATTCCCATGGTTTGGGGGCTACGTCACACTCGCGAACGAGTCGCCGTCGGGTTCGGTCCGCTGCTGATGTTTCGCTTTCGATGCAGCTTAGCGGACACTGCAATATTCGATTAATTTCATTTTCCCCCATTGGGCCCCAGCCAAGGTTAACACCGGACGATTTTATTTATATTCCCTCGATACTCCTCGTGTCCCGTCCCCTTCCCCCCCCCAACATGTGCGCAAATGGTTTTCAAGTGTTCCGACTATTATCAAGATGAATAAACAAATATTTACATGAATCCGCACACGCCAGAGTTAATTTGTCAGCGGTCTGATCTCCTGCATACATACGAGTATATGAACTGTCAGCAATTTCCAATTAATTTTAGTGTCGGATTCCGGCTAACGGAATAGCTGGATAGATCGGGAGAACCAGCTTCGAAAACTTTAACATAGTAAGACGTTCATACATTTTTCTGTCACTCACTGCCTCTAAAATTGACTGTTTACAGCCATACTATAGTATAGTATAGTTAGTTAGTCGGCGAGGCCTTCCAAATGCTATGGCTGACAAGCGCATAGTTCTGGAACGATGCGACACCACAGAGACGGAGCCGCTGGTCGTGAATATGGCCAAGGGTTCAAAGGGAGTGCTCCAGCCTCGGTCGCCGCCATGGAGCTGCCTGCTGCGCAGGAAATCGCTTCTAGGACTTTTAGTCACCCTTATATTCTGCTACTTTCTCATCGGCCGGCCGGAGTGGGTGAACGTCCTGGATCTGGATCTGGATGGTCTGCATAACGATAACTATTACACAGTCCGTCATTATTCCGAAGTTCCTGGCATGGATGGTGAGTGGCTTATCCGTATGTGTTTTGATTGTTTCTTTATGTTATGTTATGTTCTGTTCTGTTTTGTTCTGTTTTTTCTGTTTTGTTCTGTGTTCCTGTTCCGTATCGTATCTGTCGTGTATTCCCTGTAGTTCTGGCTGAAGATAATAAATATATCAATTTTGTGCCGGAAGGCTACCTCGTGTACAGCAATTTCTGCAAAATTGAAGAAATCGATCCGTACAAACCGGAGGTGATGCGCCACTTCAAGCGCGCCAAGTACGTGCCCTGCAAGAAACTGCCGCCCCTCACCTACGTGAGTTTCGACGAGCTCTCGCGCAGGTATGTCCTGAGCGTCAATGGGACGGCCTTCGCTCGCTACAAAATGGGCAGCTCGATTCATTTCTGCTACATGGAGGTGAAGCGGGTCAATGAGACGGAGGTGGCATATTCCAAGTGCCGCCGCTTCACATATAAGGTAACGCTGCCCAACACGGTGGAGGCGATCATTGTGAAGTGCACTTCGGATGGAGAGCAGATCTATATCAATGGACATGCCATGATAGCCATAAAGGAGACCGTGGAGCAGCGGCTGAGAGACAGGGCGAATGAGAATGAGAAACTGCGGCCTCTCAGTGTGCTGATGCTAGGCATCGACAGCATCTCTCGGGCTAATCTTATCCGGGCCATGCCCAAGACAGCGCAGTATTTATACGACAACAAATGGTTTGAGCTGGCGGGCTACAACAAGGTAATATCTACTCTTTAGCTGTCGTTCCACTCTGTATGTATAACAGGACCTTGTCTCTCCTTCTTGGTAGATGGACGACAACACTTTTCCAAACATTATGGCCCTCACCACCGGCTACGATCTGGCGAGTGCGAAAAAGGCTTGCTCTCCGTTTGAGGTGGGTGGCCTGGAAAAGTGCAACTTCATTTGGAATCTGTACGAGAAGCACGGCTATGTAACAGCCTATGGGGAGGACGCCACAAAGATCAACACATTCAACTATCTCAAAAAGGGTTTCGTGAAGCCCCCAGTGGACTACTATCTGCGTCCGTATCTGTACGCTGCAGAGGACAAGCTGGACCGCACCACAGTCATGGGCCTTCCTCATTGTCTGGGCTATGAGACGGCCGCGGAGCATGTGTATGATTACGCCATGGAGTTCACGCGTCGCTTCCTCAACGACACCTTCTTCGGCTTCTTCTGGACCAATACACACAGCCACAGCGACATCTCGCAGACCAGCAGCATGGATGCGTACATGGTGCGCTATCTGGAGCGTCTAGTGCGCCAGGGGACGATGGAAAACAGTGTGGTGGTGTTCTTCAGCGATCATGGCGTGCGTTTCGGACCCACACGGACCACCTGGTCGGGGCATATGGAGGAACGACTGCCCGCCATGTTCATATGGCTGCCAACCCATCTAAGGCAGGCACATCCAGAGATTGTTAAAGCTCTGCGCGTAAATCGGAATCGTCTGACTACGCCCTATGATCTGCACATGACACTGAAGCACATACTCACCCTGTCCGGGCGAACGAATGGTCTGGAGTCCCTAGGATCAGCTCCTTCCTGCCCACAGTGCCAGAGCGTGCTGTGGCCCGTCCCGGAGCAACGCTCCTGTGCGGATGTGGGCATTGAGGATCACTGGTGCACATGCTGGTCGTATTACAAAATAGCGACCAACTCCAAGAGGACGCGAAAAATGGCGCTACACGTTGTCAGCCACATCAATAGGTTTGTGAACAGATTCCGAAATGGATCGGTTGCCAAGCTCTGTATGCCGCTCGCCCTGTCCTCCGTCCAGTCAGCGTATCAGGCACACCGGAATGCCCTTGATCCGGAGGATTCGCGAACGGTGCGCCTGACCCTTGTCGTATCGCCCAGCAATGCCTTGCTCGAGGCCACGGTGCGGCACAATCAGACAGACGACAGCATGACGGTGACTGGGTCCGTTAGTCGCCTCAACGCGTACATTGGCGAGTCTGATTGCATCACGGATTCGGCTGCCAAGAAGTATTGCTATTGCCGGAAAAACCAATCAGGATAGGATTAAAGGTTAACCAAGCTAGCCCCAAGTGCCGTTAAACAGATTCGAATCTGGTATTACAATAAACCTGTACATAGATGCTTTAGCTAGTCCCAGTTCCTTTGTATATATAAATGTGTGTAAATGATAGTCTCCTTTCTTATGCTCTAAGAGAACTTTTGCCAAAATTTACTTCTAAGTACATATGTATGTAGTTATGAGTACTCGTATACTGTTTATGTCTCATTAGATTCTAGGGGCTTTAGTCTTGTTACTCTTTGTTGATAGTCGAATTTCCTTAATTAAAGACATATACATATATCGGAGGTCAATTGTATAATTTTGTACTAGTGTGCATATTCTCATGTGGCCACTGATCTCACACTGCTAATGTCCCATTTGCGCAGCTTTTCCTGGAAAGTGTACTTCGACAGGAGATCCTTAAGCGCCTTGAAGAACTTTGTGATAGATCCAAGGCGTTGCATTTCATTGTAATGCCCCGGGCACGCTTCCACAGATAGTTCCAATTTCGTGTAGTCTTCAGGGGCTCGAATAGTGAAGTAGCCCAATAAATTAACCGAATACTGTGGATTTCCGCTTCTCGTCTTTAGCATCTCCACAGTCTCCTGCTTGTGAGTATTGAAGTACTGGCCATGCTGGCCTGCCGGTAGCTTACCGACACGACCTGTCCAGGTGTCCACTGATCCCCTGATCAGCCACTTGTAGTAGCAGGGCTTATTTGATTCCTCCAGCTCCAGGTCAAGGGCAAAGATCTCCGTCAAGACATTTTTTATGGTGTCCACATAGCAGAGCAGCCAGTAGAAATATATAGTTCGGTTTTCTTCAAGGTGTTTACTTAAAACAACAGAGCGCAAGCTCTTTAGATCATTTTTGCTGGGAAGGATCAAATGCGTCCGCTTTGTTTCAGGCAGGCTCGTCTGGACGTCCTCATTGTGCTTTGATAGATCTTTAACGCCTCCTGTTTGAGTAATTTCTTTGTGCGGTTCAGACGGGGCTGGTTCTTTTTGTTCTATCTGTTGTTCTGTTGGAATTGAATTCCCCTTGGACTTCTTGGCTGGCGTTGGGCGACTACATGTCTTTTCCGCCACCATTTTTTCTGCCAGGCCGAATAGAAGGTAATCATAAAGTTTCTTCGGCGCTGCCAGTAGCTCTCGATTTTCAAATGCCTGTGCGGCCATAAAAAGACTTTGCTTTATGTAGAGGAAGTCCGTCTGAGATACATTCCTTGCAACATTACGCTGCAACTCAAAGGGATCTTGAACGCAAACACTGCGATCCACATTAAATTTATCAGGTGCTTCGCCGACCGCCTCCTGAATTGCAGTTAATTGTGCCTCGTACTGTGGGTATCCGCCCGTCGTGGTCAACGTAGCCACTTTGTCTACGGCGCAGCCTAGAAACGGCGACAGAAGGGTCGTCTCGAAGTCTATGTTTGTACAAAATGAAAAGAAGTCACCGATTAGCTCGAGCGTGGACATCTGAGCAGGTAGTAGCGGCACCAGCTCAAGGCTGTACGCGTAGTTAACTCCGTTAACAGTGATCGGTTCGGCATGGGTCTGTAGCTCCTTGATGGACGGCAGCAAGTGGCGCACTTGAAGGTTAACCAGGAGTACGCTGAGCAAACAGTAGCTATTCATGCCGCCCACTCGAATGACTTTCAGATTCTTTGCCCAGATTTTCAGGAACAGAGCGAGCTGGCGCAATTTGGCGTCGCGTCTCATCAGCTCGCTTATGAAACGAGAATTGTATGTGCTGTTCGGATTTGACATATTGATGTCTATGTTGAGGCCTGTGAATTGATGCTTGCAGCGAATAATGGGCACCCGGGCATGACGGATGTTTGTGATATCGGTAAAGAATACCGAACGGTGCAGAAATCGCAGTACTTTGTTGAAGAGTCGCTTTGGGCAGGAGGACTGATCAGCCGTAGACTCCAGATACAAGTCAATGTCACTGTCTAGACGAAGCCATGGAAGAGAGAGAGAGAGGAATAATTATTTTAGCAGGCGAAATATACTGGAAATATACACCCCACTCACCCTTCAAGGCCAATCGGGTAACCAGCGAGCCAAAGGGAAACACTTTCACTTTTAGAGCCTCTTCTCTTTCAAGGCAGTGGCGCACATGGTCGAAGCAACGATCGAGCCAATTCAAGTCAACCCCATAACGATCCAATATTGTCTCCAGGTACTGTCCGTTAATGGTCTGGTCAAGAGCCTCCCGCAGCTTGCTGCGCTCACTGTGGGTTTGTTCGCTGGTTAACTGCCTAGTTAAAGCATTCAGTTTTTGGCGAAATTTTTTTTGCGGCTTTGTTATATTCTTGTGCTTCTGCAACTCGTGAGCCAGGCAATCTGTCACATTCAGGAAGGGCGCAGCACACACCGTGCAGATCACCATGGCACTGTCCCTAGGCTCCTCGGTCTCTGCTAGGACCCGATCCGGACTCGGAATTTTGTCTGAAAGGAGGCAAAATAAAAGTGGTTTTATATACTAAGTAAATATTCCTATTTACCCATTATTTTTTTCTGGACAGATGTCCTGTGGCTCAAAGCGATGCCATCTATGCAATGACTTCCTTGAGAGCTCCCAGCCATGGAAAACTTCTGCTCAACAGTTACTTTTATCCGTTTATTGGGATACATATATTAAATATACTGACAAGAATGAAATATATTCTTATTTTATTTACTTGTGACATCGTGCTCTATACGACGAAAAAAACCAACTTAACCTACTTAAGCCCCCTCTATTTAAACAAGTAAACAACATGAGCTAAGCCGCGGAAAATTATTCTTTTGGTAAACTATTCTTGTAGATCCATCCTATATTCGGTCCATCCTTTTCCAAAAACCACGTTGTTATTCGTCTGACCTGCGGAAAAATTTTTCAAGTTTCATAATTTTGTGGAAATGTTTTAATACCACCTTGGTCTACAAAGGGTTAATCATTAATGTCCATGATCGGAAATCGTATTCCTCGATTTAAATATTCTGTTTACTAAAATTAATTACTAGCTGAATAAGATACTGAGCCCTGAGCAAATAATTTTAATTGACAAATGAATCAATTTTCTACGAGATTGGCAAGTTTTCCTTCTTGGCAAGGTCTAAAAACATCGAAACACCAGTACATACCATGACAGAATAAAATATTTTTTGCACAATTGTGCCATCAAACTTTAAGCTCTAACCATACAATATATAGACACGACACTTCATACATTGAAAATGTCCGCACCACAATCAGGCATCAGCTACACCTGGGCATCAGCTACACCAGTTGTGAGAGTGTATGTGTGCACATGTATTCTCGCTTATTTTGCGTGTTGTGCATGTGTGGATCAGCTACTCAGCGAGTCGTGAGAGTGTATGTGTGCTCATGAGCATGCACGTACATTGCGTGTTTGCAAGTGTGTATGAGCGCACAACTGAAATTTTGATGGTTTTTATCCAACCTAGTGTACCTACATCATAGTGCCATTACACTACACCCTCCATGCTTATCGGTTTTTGTGGTGTACTAAAGTTTGTATTCTACTTTCCTTGGACCTCTAACGTATGATCGAGATCCTTTTCCACCAAACATATCCACTTTGGACTCATCTGACCATAGAATATTCGTCCATTGTTGGGATGTCCGATTTGCTTGAACACTGCCTAACCTCATGTGCTTAGTAATATGTGTCGCGTTTAAAAGTGGTATCTTTCTTGGGCTGCAGACTTTTATATTATGTTGGCTAAGATACATATGTACTAACTTTTTGATCCATCGCATTAATTTTAAGCTCTTCTTTAAGCTCGGTAGCTGACCTAAAGGGAACCTTCTTTCTCTGACGAATCCGTCTATTGCCATGAAGAGGGGCCATAAATCGTTTTCGTCCGCGTGTTTCAGCCTTTTCTTCATAGTTTAAGACGTTTTTAATCATTTTATTGGAATATCATACCAATCGACCAACTTTTCTGTACGTTTTTCCGTTTAATATCAGTTTTTTGGTCAGATCTCTCATCTCCGCAGTGCAGTGCTTTCCACGTCCCATTGTAATGATTATTATTAACTTTTATGACAGAAACAATGAAATCGTAGTCAAAACGAATGAATACGTGCCTTTTACAAAGACAATTTTGAGAAATACAGAAGCTTCACTAAGAAAAGTGCTAGTGGTGCTATTTTTTTTTCGCCATTTTTTGGCCAAACACAAAAACCCCATTGCAATAGCCGCTCTTAGATTCTCTAGGAAAAGCTGCGCTCTTAATTGTTTGCCCTGCTTCAGGGCATTACCTGCAGTGAAGAGAGGGGATCAAATTTAACTCTTCACTTTAAAATATTAGTTCTATGGTCTGACTTACGTCATCCACGCACTCGCCGTCTCCCATTCCCACCCATGTAAAGAATTGGCAGGCAACAACAACAGCGATGCATACGCCAACGCCAAAAAACAATTACAAATACTCTCTACAATGTAAAAGCCTAGGCCGCTACTGCTCTCTTAACTTTTGCCCCCGCTTTAGAGCATTATACCCAGACCACATGCTGTAGGAGGAAAGCATCAAATATAAGAAATATTCAAATTATTACAAATTTTCGTGGCTTATCTCCCCCTCCCCATACAGAGCACAAACCAAAACAACAACAACACACACAAATCCCTATTGCAAAAAGCCGTTTTCAGATTATTTCAGCAAAGGTGCGCTCTTAATTGCCTGCCCTGCACTACCCGCAGTGAAGAGAGGGAACCAAATATAACTCTTCACATTAAAATATTTGTTCCTAGGTCAAGCTTCCATTCCACCTTTCTATGTACATATGTATGTACATATGTAAATGCATCGACAGGCAGCAACAACAACGACGCGTACGCCAAAGCAAAAAAACAATTACAAGAACTCACATAATGCAAAAGCAAAGATGCTCTTACTGAAGCGCCCCCGCTTCAGGGCATTGTACTGACCCCACATGCAGTAGGAAAAGAGAATCAAATAAAATAACTATTCAAATTGTTACAGTTTTTTGTCGCTCGTTTCCCATCTTCCCCCGCCCCAAACAGATAAGAAGCCAAAGCAACAACAGCAAACACAAGTCCCTATTGCAAAAAGCTGATTATTTCAGCAAAGGTGCGCTCTTAATTGTCTGCCCTGCATTACCTGCAATGAAGAGATGGATCAAATATACATAGCTATTCACATTAAAATATTTGTTCTATGGTCAAGTTGACTTATGTATACATCCATGCATTTTCCGTCTCCCATTCCACCCATTCCACCCATGCAAGCAACAACAACACACACAAATCCCTATTGCAAAAAGCCGCTTTCAGATTATTTCAGAAAAGGTGCGCTCTTAATTGTCTGCCCTGCATTACCTGCAATGAAGAGGTGGATCAAATATACATACATAGCTATTCACATTAAAATATTTTTTCTATGGTCAAGTTGACTTATGTATACATCCACGCATTTTCCGTCTCCCATTCCACCCATGCAAGCAACAACAACACACACAAATCCCTATTGCAAAAAGCCGCTTTCAGATTATTTCATTGCAGGTAATGCAGGGCAGACAATTAAGAGCGCACCTTTGCTGAAATAATCTGAAAGCGGCTTTTTGCAATAGGGATTTGTGTGTGTTGTTGTTGTTTTGGTTTGTGCTCTGTATGGGGAGGGGGAGATAAGCCACGAAGATTTGTAATAATTTGAATATTTCTTATATTTGATGCTTTCCTCCTACAGCATGTGGTGTGGGTATAATGCTCTAAAGCGGGGGCAGTAAGAGAGCAGTAGCGGCCTAGGCTTTTACATTGTAGAGAGTATTTGTAATTTTTTTTTGGCGTTGGCGTATGCATCGCTGTTGTTGTTGCCTGCCAATTCTTTACATGGGTGGGAATGGGAGACGGCGAGTGCGTGGATGACGTAAGTCAGACCATAGAACTAATATTTTAAAGTGAAGAGTTAAATTTGATCCCCTCTCTTCACTGCAGGTAATGCCCTGAAGCAGGGCAAACAATTAAGAGCGCAGCTTTTCCTAGAGAATCTAAGAGCGGCTATTGCAATGGGGTTTTTGTGTTTGGCCAAAAAATGGCGAAAAAAAAATAGCACCACTAGCACTTTTCTTAGTGAAGCTTCTGTATTTCTCAAAATTGTCTTTGTAAAAGGCACGTATTCATTCGTTTTGACTACGATTTCATTGTTTCTGTCATAAAAGTTAATAATAATCATTACAATGGGACGTGGAAAGCACTGCACTGCGGAGATGAGAGATCTGACCAAAAAACTGATATTAAACGGAAAAACGTACAGAAAAGTTGGTCGATTGGTATGATATTCCAATAAAATGATTAAAAACGTCTTAAACTATGAAGAAAAGGCTGAAACACGCGGACGAAAACGATTTATGGCCCCTCTTCATGGCAATAGACGGAATTCTTCAGAGAAAGAAGGTTCCCTTTAGGTCAGCTACCGAGCTTAAAGAAGAGCTTAAAATAAATGCGATGGATCAAAAAGTTAGTACATATCTTAGCCAACATAATATAAAAGTCTGCAGCCCAAGAAAGATACCACTTTTAAACGCGACACATATTACTAAGCACATGAGGTTAGGCAGTGTTCAAGCAAATCGGACATCCCAACAATGGACGAATATTCTATGGTCAGATGAGTCCAAAGTGGATATGTTTGGTGGAAAAGGATCTCGAACATACGTTAGAGGTCCAAGGAAAGTAGAAAACAAACTTTAGTACACGACAAAAACCGATAAGTATGGAGGGTATAGTGTAATGGTATGGGCCTGCTTTTTCCACTATGATGTAGGTACACTTGGTTGGATAAAAACCATCATGGATTAGCACGTGTAGGTGAATATCGTGGATACAGTAATGCTACCCTTTGCAGAATATGAAAATCCGCTCGTATGGGTCTTTTAACAGAACTGTGACTCCAAACACACCAACAAGAAAGCAAAGGAATGTGTTATGGCAAACTATGTGAACGTTTTGGAGTGGCCTGCTCAGTCACCTGACCTGATCCCATCAAAAATCTGTGGCCCTACGTCAAGAAGCCGGTTGCTACTTCCAATCCAGCCACTATCGAATCACTTTGGGTATAAATTAAAGAGTCCTGGTCCTAAAACGATGCCAGGACTTGGTTGATTCCATGCCAAGACGCTACGCAGCTGTTATTGCCAATTGTACTAAATGTTAAATGATAATTATAGATTTAGTAATAATCGTTCAAAATAGTTAACTAAGGAATTCGTTACTTTTTGGTCACTATTTTGTTTTTAATTCAATTTTTGAAAAGTGGTGCTATTATTTTTTTCGCCTAGTTTGATCACTTTCAAGGAATTTTCTTAAATAACTTAAAAACGTTAAAAAGGAAGACGATTTTTTTTATATTCATATGTTTATAAGAGTCTTCCATTTCTAAAAATGTGCTTAAAGTTTCCTTAAAGTTAAAATTGTGAGTTTGGCAACTATTTAAAAGTTGCTTGTGGTGGTGGTGCTATTATTTTTTTCGCAGCTGTACATATCTTATCTTTCGATGTGTCAAATTCATTCCACTCTAGCGCGCTGAAGTTGTCGGATCCTGTTCGTTCTCTGCTCTGCTCTGCTCCTTCACTTGATCATTTTTCTGCGCCATTTTGACACAGAATCCGGAAAGCCCTCACCCTCCCCTCCCCCACACACACACAAACACATCTGCAGTCTGCCATTGTCTGATATTGTTTTTTAATATTAATAAGTTTATTATTTCTTGTTTATTTTTTATGTTCTATTTTTCACATGTACATACATACATATGTATGTATGTACAAATATTTAATAGATTTAATTCTAGGCGGGGAATATGGATGTGACTTAATTATTGAAAAGTTTTTAAATAAAGTCATATCAAGTCGACTCAAAGGTCAGATTAATTTTTGACCCCATTACAGGTGTAATGGCCTCCTCGTGGTGTTCCCTGGGTACCGATCTTCAATCGGGAGCCAATTTGAGCGGCGACTTTATGTCTATATGTACATATGAATGTATGTATGTTTACGGCTTTTTCATAGGCAGTAATAATATAATAATTTATATAATAAAAATAAAAAAAAATAACAGATTTCTTTCTTCCCACGGCCTCCAACCCACACCCACCCCCACCCATCCTGCCAATTCTTCATTTATTTTGTGGCGGTAGGTCAGTTCGTCAACAAGCTGAAGAAGAACACACAACACATAATTTCAGCTTGGCAAAGTAAAAAACGCTCTGTATGTGAGGCTGAGCTTTAGCTGTATGTGTACTGCAGATATTGTTGGTCAAAAATCAAAACACGCAAAGTACATGAGCACACATACACTCTCACGACTCGCGGGAGCTGATAACACATGCAAAGCCCACAAAATACGTGAGAATGCATGAGCACGCATACACTCACTCACTCACACTCACGACTGGCTCGGGCGCTGATGTCTGATTTTGGTGCGGACATTTTCAATGTATGAATTGTCCCGTCTATATATTGTATGGTTAGTGGTTCCACACAAACGAAATAAATAGCAGATTCATGTCAGTAATTTTCCGCAGTGCTGGATACACGCCTTAAAGAAAAAGGACAGGTTTACAAAAATAATTTACAACCAGTATTGCTGTTCAAGTTTTTCACCGTTTAACTAGAGTAAACCTGTTACCTGGGGTTAAGTGGGTTAAGCCTAGTATTCAGATCGGAAAATACGGTTTCAAGCAAAACGTGCAATATAAAAATACTGCCAAAAAAACAAAATACAAATAAAAGATTGGGGCTGCTTTGCGACGAAGAAATAATTGAACTTATAAAAAGTGTCAAGAAGAGGGAGTTGATTTGGAATTAGGCGGATAGAAAACATTTTGATTCAATAGCAATAAATGGCGCCGGAATCTAATTAAATGCATGAATAGGTCAAACAAATTTCAATACGATAAAAATGCATTACTTCTTAGCTTGGAAAACAGTATTGTTAACATCAATTCAGAAGTAGGGTATACAAAATGTCCATACTCCGTAAAAAAGTTGTTGATGTGTAGCAAATGTGTAGTTACCGTGTAGTTGCCATGTAAGAAAAGGGACGTATTTGTTGACCTTCCTTGCTTAAACCTTATCTTAGACCGAATCCAATAAACGGGGTTTAATTGGTAAATCTTATACAAAATTGTTTCATCAATCGTATACAATTATGTTTTTAGGCCTGAGAGTCAGAACATCAAAATTTGAGAAATTTGAGTTTCGTTGGTATTTTTCTCATGGTATATACTGGTATTTAGCGCCACGGTCATCTTTTAACGCGAAAATAAGTAAAAGAGAGTAAAAGAGCGCGTCTACTACTACTTTTTGGGTTGAGCCAAAAAAGGTATGGATAGCGGGTAAATTCAGCCAAGGGAAATTTCACGGCTCGCACGATTTTCACCTTTCCCGAATTTTTCCCCGATAGGACGTGTGGGCGCTAGCGCCCAATCAATCAGGTGGGGTGGATTTTACCTTGCAGGCCTTGCATTTTCTGGGCCGTTTTGCCTGTTGTCCATACCCGATTTTTTCCGAAGAGCCTCAGCAATTTCCCAGGGAAAAATATTATAAACTTCCCAGGACGGCGAGGATTTTTTACAGCGGGCGGATTTGAAATGAGCAAGGGAGTTACTAAAATAATGGATAAATTGCTGAAATCAAGGTAAACTGTTTCATGCGCGATTAGTTATTCGATTGTGTTATCTATTTACTATAATTTATGGGTTTCCTTCCAAGGAGTAGCCCCAACACTTTATAGCCCAAATTATAGTGAACAAATAAAACAATAGCCCCCAAACTTATTTGCGGACCTATCTCGTTTAAGCCTTATTTTAGACAAAATACACTAAATGTGGGTTTTAAAATTTATCAGTCTTATAAAAAATTGTTTCATCTACTAGATACAATTATTTGTTCAGAGCTGAGGGTCTTCGTTAGCTAGTAATATTATACAGAACATCAAAAGCGAGGAATACGATTTTCGTTGGTATTTTTTTTAAATGAGACCGTTCTTTTCGGTATATTCGTTTCACGGCGAGCGAGCGAATTGGCTGAGGGCGAATTCGTCGCAACATATTCGCCTCACATTTCACTCTCACTTACGTTGCCTTACGTCATATTTCACTCTCACTTACGTAATTCGCCGTAGACAACATTTTTCATACCCTCTACGAAAGGATGTTATAGAATCTAAAAAAAGTTTGTTTTACTAGGCACCAATTATTGCAGAAGCTAGTCAGTCTCTATCTCAGATAATTTTACGGTTTTTGGCTTTCTTATAAAGACTGAAAATGGGTATCGGGATCGATTTGTTAGTAATAATAAATTCATCAAATGCATTATTGGGTCGAAAATTGTAAATATGTGCAAAATACAATATTTATTACGTTTTAAAGCATCTGGAAAAAAAGAATTTTAACATTAATTAAATGAAAAAGGGTATACATATGTCTATATTACCTTTTTTATACCAAATGACGTGACATTCCATGCTCACTTACGTTTTCTTACGTCGGATGTCATGCTCACTTAAGTTTTATACCTTGACTTAAACATCATTTTAGAAACAATCTAAAAAAAAAGAGTCACTAAACTTAACCAGTCTCTTAGACAATTGATTCATCAATCGTATAAAATTATGTGTTCAGGCCCGAGGGTCCTAGTTAGCTAGTAATATTAAACAGAATATCAAAAGCGAGGAATATGAGTTTCGTCGGTATTTTTGCGGTATTTTTTTAAAATGAGACCGTACTTTTCGGCATATTTCTGACGGTCGGGCGGTATATTTTATCGGTAATTCCGCGGTCACACTGATCGTTAGTGTTTTTTTCCCCATTTCATTGATATTGTGCAATAAAGTGGAGAAATTGTGGGCAAACAACAAGAGTGGATACTAAAAAGCCGATTGAAGTTGGAAAATGTCTTGCGCCGCAACTTTGTCTGCGGCTAAGGACACAACAAATGCAGCAAATGCCAGCGGAGCACCAACGTCGAGCACCGCATCGACAGCAGCTGTGGGTGTGGTAGTGAGCAGCAGTGCTGGTAACGTTGCAGCGGTTGCAGGTGGCACGACAGCGTCCACAGCGGCAGCTGGCGGTGGAGCAGGCGCCGGTGCCAGCTCAGCGGCTGCCGTCGCCAGACGCTTCTCCATGGAGGGCGTTGGGGCACGGGTCATTCGCGGTCCGGACTGGAAGTGGAACAAACAGGTGAGGGGAGGTGTCGGGGTCAGGGTCAGGCCGCCCAGCACACACTTTCAATTGTGTTCAATTGAATTAATTGCACGATCCGCTCCGATCGATGCTCGCTCTGTTTTGTTTTCGCACACCCTCAACCACTGTGCGATGACGAGATAGTTTTCGACCTGCCGATTCCCCGGGAGATAGCCCCCACAGATAGCCTGGAGACCTGGAGGCAGGGCGAATAGCGTCGACTGCCTACCCTAACTGTTAGTTGTGATAATGCACTTCAACTGCAATTTTCGCATCGTAATAGCTGTGGGTTTAGGTTGCAAATAGGAATCGAATCTAATCGAAAGACTGCGTGACTCATTACCTGTTTCCATTTTTTGGTATCTTCCCCAATTCTAGGACGGCGGCGAGGGTCACGTTGGCACTGTTCGCAACTTTGAGTCCGCCGAGGAGGTGGTTGTTGTCTGGGACAATGGCACCGCCGCCAACTACCGCTGCGCTGGGGCCTACGATCTGCGAATCCTGGACAGTGCTCCGACCGGTGTGAAGCATGAGGGCACCATGTGCGACACCTGCCGCCAGCAGCCCATCTTCGGCATACGCTGGAAGTGTGCCGAGTGCATCAACTACGACTTGTGCTCGATCTGTTATCACGGCGACAAACATCATCTGAGGCATCGCTTCTATAGGATTACGACACCGGGCGGGGAGCGCACAATGTTGGAGCCGCGTCGCAAATCGAAGAAGGTGCTGGCCAGAGGCATCTTTCCAGGTGCCCGTGTGGTGCGTGGCGTCGACTGGCAGTGGGAGGACCAGGACGGTGGTGTGGGACGCCGCGGAAAGGTGAATGAGATCCAGGATTGGTCCTCGGCATCGCCCCGATCGGCAGCGTACGTGATCTGGGACAATGGCTCGAAGAACCTATATCGCGTTGGCTTTGAGGGCATGGCCGACCTGAAGGTCGTCAACGATGCCAAGGGAAGCAATGTCTATCGGGATCACCTGCCCCTGTTGGGGGAGAACGGCCCCGGCAAGGGACCTCACGGCTTCCAGATTGGAGACAAAGTCACAGTGGACTTGGACCTGGAAATTGTCCAGTCGCTGCAGCACGGCCACGGCGGCTGGACAGACGGCATGTTCGAGTGCCTGAGCAATGCCGGCATGGTCGTGGGCATCGACGAGGATCACGACATTGTGGTGGCCTACAACTCTGGCAATCGCTGGACCTTCAATCCGGCTGTCCTCACCAAGGTGTCCTCTCCGACCACCGCCCCACCAGAGTTCCAGGTGGGCGACATTGTCAAGATCTGCTCGGATGTGGAGAGCATCAAGATCCTGCAGCGCGGCCACGGCGAATGGGCCGATGCCATGCAGCTGACCCTCGGCAAGATTGGACGCGTCCAGCAGGTGTACCACGACAATGACCTCAAGGTGGAGGTGGGCAACACATCCTGGACGTACAACCCGCTGGCCGTCTGCAAGGTGGCCTCCTCCACGGCCGACGGCAACTGTGCCCCGGTCATACCCAGTGGCGAGCGACTTTCGGCCATTCTCAAGAAGCTATTCGAACCGAATATCTCGGGCGATGCCACCGAGGAGTTTGTCAAGGCGGCTGCCAATGGCTTTGCGGTGAGTTCAGCTACAGCCCAGACCCCCTCCTTTTTGTTAGCCCCTCCCATCCCCCAGGCAATTCACAGCTTATTCTTACCAATCCTTCAGGCCCGCTGCGAGGAGTACTTGGCTGGAGCTGCTGCTGGCCAACAGCCCTCTACATCGAGCGCCTCGCCCAGCGCCGCTGGCCCAGATGTGAATGTGAACGGCGTGTTTGCCGGTCACACGGCCCTCCAGGCAGCCAGCCAGAATGGTCATACCGAGGTCATACAAGTGCTCCTTCGTCACGCCGTCGATGTGGAAATCGAGGACAAGGACGGCGACCGGGCCGTCCATCATGCGGCCTTTGGCGATGAGGCAGCTGTCATAGAGATTCTGGCGAAGGCTGGAGCCGATCTTAATGCACGGAACAAGCGGCGACAGACCTCCCTCCACATAGCCGTCAACAAGGGGCACCTGAATGTGGTGAAGACCCTGCTTACACTTGGGTGTCATCCGAGTCTGCAGGATTCCGAGGGCGATACGCCGCTGCATGATGCCATCTCGAAGGAGCATGATGAGATGCTATCGCTGCTGCTGGACTTTGGGGCGGACATCACGCTCAACAATAACAATGGCTTCAATGCACTCCACCATGCCGCTTTGAAAGGTAATCCCAGCGCCATGAAGATACTGCTGACCAAGACGAATCGCCCCTGGATTGTGGAGGAGAAGAAGGACGATGGATACACGGCCCTGCATCTGGCCGCCCTCAACAATCACGTGGAGATCGCCGAGCTGCTGGTTCACATGGGCAAGGCCAATATGGACAGGCAGAATGTTAACCTTCAGACGGCCCTGCATCTGGCCGTGGAGCGGCAGCATGTGCAGATTGTCAAGCTGCTCGTGCAGGATGGGGCCGATCTGAACATACCCGATAAGGATGGGGACACGCCCCTGCACGAGGCACTGCGCCATCACACGCTCTCGCAGCTGAAGCAGCTCCAGGATGTGGAGGGATTCGGTAAGCTGCTGATGGGCCTGCGTAATGCCAACAACAAGAAGGCCTCAGCCTCGATAGCCTGTTTTCTGGCCGCCAATGGGGCCGATCTGACGCTCAAGAATCGCAAACAGCAAACGCCATTGGACCTTTGCCCAGATCCGAATCTCTGCAAGACCCTCGTCAAGTGCTACAACGAGCGCAAGACCGATGACTCAGAATTGCCCGGAAATGTGGCCGGCACCAGCCTGAATGCCAGAGCCAGGGCAGCAGCTGGTGGTGGTGCCATCGGCGGCAGTGGAGGTCCCGGGGCTGTCATGCACCAATCGTCTTCGGCCAGCCTGCCGCTAGCCACAGCGGCAGCCGCCTCCGCACCGTCTTCATCGTTCGGCCTGAATGGCCTCAACTCGGACATGAGCCAGTCGCTCCATGTGGAGCCCTCGAAGGCCGGGGGAGCCAGTCTGGAGGAGTGCATGGTCTGCTCGGACGCCAAGCGGGATACGGTGTTCAAGCCCTGCGGGCACGTCAGCTGCTGCGACACGTGTGCCCCCCGCGTGAAGAAGTGCCTCATCTGCCGAGAGACGGTCTCCTCCCGCGAGAAGATTGACGAGTGCATGGTCTGCTCCGACCGTCGGGCGGCCGTCTTCTTCCGCCCCTGCGGCCACATGGTGGCCTGCGAACACTGCAGTGTTCTCATGAAGAAATGCGTCCTTTGTCGCACCCAAGTGGACGAGATGCTCTCCTTCAGCCTCTGCTGTGGCGGCATTGGGCGGCCAGAGAAGGTGACGTCTAACGCCGCAGCCTCGCTACTCATCTGCCAACTGCCCGAAGTGGGGGAGAAGTTCATGGAGGCATCGGCCATACCATGCGTGAACACCTCCGGTCATAGCGTAGCCATGAACAACACGGTGGTGACGCCAGTGGCAGGGAGCAGCAATCAGCTGAACAGCCAGAACAATCTGCTGGCCGCTGCTGCGGCTGCTTCCTCGAATCTGGCGGCTGCCAGTGGCATGGTGGCCCCATCCAATGTCAACAATTTCCAAATGGACGATGTGCAGAAGCTCAAGCAGCAGCTGCAGGACATCAAGGAGCAGGTGAGTGTCTTGCCATGCACATTTGGAAGTGCGACTTTAATCCGATTGTTTCGTTTGTTGTTCTGCAGACCATGTGCCCCGTTTGCTTTGATCGGATCAAGAATATGGTCTTCCTTTGTGGTCATGGCACCTGCCAGATGTGCGGCGACCAGATCGAGGGCTGTCCCATCTGCCGCAAGACGGTGGAGAAACGTATCCTGCTCTTCTGAAGCAGAAGCGCCTTTCCGGCTTCTCTCGTACTGTATTCCGCGCACACGTCTCGAATGGCACATGATTAAGAAGTATTAGAATTACATACCCCCTCCACAAACATATACACATATATACAACTATATATATACATATATCTACACAAATATCTCTTCTATATATCGATATCGATCGTCTTATAAAGAAAAAATATATATATTTTTAACAAATATTCCAACAATACACCGGCCTCAAGCCATGCCATGTTTAAGCGGAAATACTCTTGCTCTTGCTGCTGGGCACCTTGTCCATCAGGTCCTTGAGGATGTCCTTCTTGGCCTCGAAGTAGTCGCGGAACCACAGAATGTGATCCTTCTTCTCCTGGGCCGTCACGTAGGGATTCTTGGAGAGACCCACGCAGACGAGCTCCATGAAATGCCGAATGGGTCCCCGGCTGGGACACCATCCCTCCAGATGCTGGTCGAGAAAAATATGCTCCGAGAAGTCCACATTTACTTCATCCACCCAATCCTGTTCGTTGTCAATGGGAAAGCGCCAGACCTTGCCCTGTTCCGTCCACTGGACCATCTGCTCGAAGTAGTTTGCCGGCGGATGGGCGGCATGAAGGCTGAGCTCGCGCTCGCTCAGCTGTGACCAGGTAGAGAGAATGTCTTCTGAGATCGGCAGGGGTTCCTTGAAGATGCCCAGAGGCTCGCCGCCAAACAGATTGACGCTGCCCGTGAAGGATTCGGCCTCGCGTTTGGTGTGCCTCTGCGGGCGCTGTTGATATCGATCAGAATGCTTGGGGCGCGACGCCAATGTGCGCCGCACATACTCCCCACGCGTCTGCTCCGCCTGCTGCGGCTGCTGGCGACGATCGATTTTCATGCCCACAATCAGTTCGCTGGAAAGAGAAAGAAAGAGAGAGAGAGAACGCATAGGAAATAATCAATCAATCAATGCGGATTCGGACTCACCTCAGATTAAGCTCCTTCTCTGGGGCGCCACTTCCACTGGCTGCTGGATCTGCCGCCAGTGCCTCGCCTGACGCCGTTGGCGGAGCTTCGGGGCCATGGCCCAGAAGTTTGGCCAGCAGCTCGGACTCTGTCTGCTTTTTGTCACTCTCGCTGGTGCCCAGCATGCTGGCAATGTTCTTGGCTGCTGTTAGGACATTCTTCGATGCAGCGTCCTGCTTCAAGGACTCCTTGCGGCGACGATTGGCATCGCCAGGACGAGGAAAATCTGAAGCCGACATTTGGTCTGTGGCCTGCATACTGCCAAGCAGGCGATTCAAGCGCTGGGCGGCTGTCTCCTCTGGCTGCCTTTTACCTTTGGGTGCCTTTTTCCTGGGCTTTTCATCATCAGAGGAGGAGTAGCCGCCATCATCGTCCTTGGACTGCGAAGAGGAGGAGTAGTTGACCAATCCCACGTTTTTGTAGACAGCCGGCAGCAAAGAGCTGGAGGGAAAGCAGAAAAGTTAATGATTCGCATCAGATGATTAGATCCAAATTATAGCTTACCGTAAGCTCAGCCTTTGTGAGCTGCGTAGAGCTAACATTTAAGCCAATTTCTTTGATAATTTTAGTTCGAAATTAAAGCAAAAAGTCGCTCGCGTAACAACAATAGCCAAGGGCTGCCGGACTGGGATATATCGGTAAGTCTATCGGCCCAACGATGATTTCAGCTGCTCTAGATATGGATAGGTGTGACCATATACACCTTGCAATATCATCCAATCGCTCTGGGAATTGTCGCAGCAAAAACTGTTCGTACGTTTTCTTTGAACTGGCACATCGATGCACTGCATGATTTGCTCTAATTTTCATGTTGGGACGACCTCTATGCTTTGACCTTTTTTGTTTAAACCTTAGCTTACACACAATCCAATAATCGGGAGTTCTTAAAAATAGCCAATCTTGCAAAAAATTGGTTCATCAATTAAATAAAATTTAAAATTCAGAACTGTGGGTCCTAGTACTAACCATACAATATATATTGTATGGTTAGTGATTTTGTGCACATGGCCAAAGCCACACGAATTATTTTCGCTGCCGCAGAGCTGCCGATCAGAATTATGACAGCAGACACGAAGCCACACGATTCATTTCCCCTACCGGTGCGACAGCCAATCAGAATTATGAAGCCTTTTGTGCATATGGCCAAAGCCACCCGAAATATTCTCGATGCAGCAGAGCTGCCGATCAGAATTATGACAGCAGACACGAAGCCACACCATTCATTTCCCCTACCGGTGCGACAGCCAATCAGAATTATGAAGCCTTTTGTGCATATGGCCAAAGCCACCCGAAATATTTTCGCTGCAGCAGAGCTGCCGATCAGAATTATGGCAGCAGACACGAAGCCACACGATTCATTTCCCCTACCGGTGAGACAGCCAATCATAATTATGAAGCCTTTTGTGCATATGGCCAAAGCCACCCGAAATATTTTCGATGCAGCAGAGCTGCCGATCAGAATTATGACAGCAGACACGAAGCCACACAAATCATTTCCCCTACCGGTGCGACAGCCAATCAGAATTATGAAGCCTTTTGTGCATATGGCCAAAGCCACCCGAAATATTCTCGATGCAGCAGAGCTGCCGATCAGAATTATGACAGCAGACACGAAGCCACACCATTCATTTCCCCTACCGGTGCGACAGCCAATCAGAATTATGAAGCCTTTTGTGCATATGGCCAAAGCCACCCGAAATATTTTCGCTGCAGCAGAGCTGCCGATCAGAATTATGGCAGCAGACACGAAGCCACACGATTCATTTCCCCTACCGGTGAGACAGCCAATCATAATTATGAAGCCTTTTGTGCATATGGCCAAAGCCACCCGAAATATTTTCGCTGCAGCAGAGCTGCCGATCAGAATTATGACAGCAGACACGAAGCCACACAAATCATTTCCCCTACCGGTGCGACAGCCAATCAGAATTATGAAGCCTTTTGTGCATATGGCCAAAGCCACCCGAAATATTTTCGATGCAGCAGAGCTGCCGATCAGAATTATGACAGCAGACACGAAGCCACACCATTCATTTCCCCTACCGGTGCGACAGCCAATCAGAATTATGAAGCCTCTAGTGCACAGGGCCGAAGCCCTGATGTCAGTATTTGATGTGGACAAATTCAATGTATGGAGTGTCGTGTCTATATATTGTATGGTTAGTGGTTCTGGTGAAAGATATCGTGGTAATTTTTTTGTTTTGCATTAAAGGCCTGTATCCAGCACCGCGAAATTTTACTGAAACGAATCTGCTCTTTATTTCGGATGTGTGGAACTCAACTAATGTAGTGTGACCAAGAACCTAAAAAGTGATTTGCCACTCTCATGAATCAGCTGTGTTTTATAAACAGCGCCAATTTTGAAAATTAAACTAAAATTAAAAAAAGGAAGAAAAGTAATTCTGACGATGAAGTGATTGTGTTGGTAGTGGCACATATTGTTGTAAGAAGAAGTACAGCACAGTTGGAGGCGCCAAAATGTCAAAATTATCAAAATGCTCATTTTCCGTGATCCGCTAAAGACATGGTACTGCTTGAACTGCTTTTAATAAAGCAATCCTCTTCTCACTTTAAACATTTGCATATCTCTTTTTGGTTTTGCGCACAGATTTTGCCCCCACCTCTCACTTGTACTCCAGTAAAAATAGGCACATATATTTTACTGGCACCCCTATCAGCTGTTCTCACAGTCCACATTCGTGTGAATATCGATGCTATCGATAAAAATTCGTGGATCCCGTTTACGTTGCTGGATACTGACTCCAGGAAAACACAAACGAAAAATTACTGGCCCCGTTTTTTTTATATGAAGTTTGGCAGTAATTTTTAGTTTCCGCGGTGCTGGATACCCAGCTTAAAGAGAAAGAGTCGATCTACAAGAAGAATTTACATATCGTTCAGCTCTTCTCGTGTTCAAATGAAGGGGGTTCAGTGGGTTAAGTTCGTGCTTGTTGGGACTTTTTCTGGGACTTTTTGAGGGATTTTGTGGAAGCAACATCATGCCAACAATTTCCTTTTTCATCGCAACAATATTCCTTACATTCCATGCTCACTTACGTTTTTACCGTTGCCAACATTAATTTGTATGGGCCAGCAACATGTGCTGCGAAATGAGCAACATTGTCCCACAACATGAGCACGGAATTGCATACTCCTTAGGACATGGATATTATAGAATTTAAGAAAAGTTTGTTTTACAAGGCACCAATTATTGCAGAAACTAGTCAGTCTCTATCTCAGAAAATGTTGCGGTTTTTGGTCTTCTTATAAAGACTGAAAATGGGTATCTGGATTGATATGTTAATAGTAATAAATTCATCAAATGAATTATTGGGTCAAAAATTGTAAATATGTGCAAAATACAATATTAATTGCGTTTTAAAGCATCTGGAAAAAAAAAAATATAACATTAATCAATGGAAAAAGGGTATACAATTGTCGATACTACCGGTTGACAAGCAACAAGTGTTCAAATGACGTGACATTTCATGCTCACTTACGTTTTCTTACGTCGTTTGCACTGAAATTATTTTCAAAATTACCGCCACATTGCCAAATATACTTTGTTATCGATGTTTTGTTGCATGATCGTTTCGAATTCATACCGTGAGAGTAAAAGAGAGTAAGAGCTCATACATGAACGCGAAAATGAGAAAAAGAGCGCGTCCAGTGTCAAACCGATCGATTCTTTTGGCTTGAGCTTGGGTTGAGCCAAAAAAGGTAAAGGTAAATTTAGCCAAGGGAAATTTCACGGCTCGTACGATTTTCACCCTACCCGAAAAAATTCCCGATATTAGTCAGCTGGGTGGATTTTACCTTGCAGGCCTTGCATTTTCTGGGCCGTTTTGCCTGTTGTCCATACCCGACATTTTCCGAAGAGCCTCAGCAATTTCCCAGGGAAGAATATTATAAACTTCCCAGGACGGCGAGGATTTTTTACTGCGCGCGGATTTGAAATGAGCAAGGGAGTTACTAAAATAATGGATAAATTGCTGAAATCAAAGTAAACGGTTTCATGGGAGATTAGTTATTCGATTATGTTATCTTTTTACTATCATTTATGGGTTTTCTTCCAGGGGGTAGCCCCAACACTTTATAGCCCAAATTATAGTGAACAAATAAAACAATAGCCCCCAAACTTATTTGCGGACCTATCTCGTTTAAGCCTTATTTTAGACAAAATACACTAAATGGGGGTTTTAAAATTTATCAGTCTTATAAAAAATTGTTTCATCTACTAGATACAATTATTTGTTCAGAGCTGAGGGTCTTCGTTAGCTAGTAATATTATACAGAACATCAAAAGCGAGGAATACGATTTTCGTTGGTATTTTTTTTAAATGAGACCGTTCTTTTCGGTATATTCGTTTCACGGCGAGCGAGCGAATTGGCTGAGGGCGAATTCGTCGCAACATATTCGCCTCACATTTCACTTGCCTTACGTATATTTCACTCTCACTTACGTAATTCGCCGTAGACAACATTTTTCATACCCTCTACGAAAGGATGTTATAGAATCTAAAAAAAGTTTGTTTTACTAGGCACCAATTATTGCAGAAGCTAGTCAGTCTCTATCTCAGATAATTTTACGGTTTTTGGCTTTCTTATAAAGACTGAAAATGGGTATCGGGATCGATTTGTTAGTAATAATAAATTCATCAAATGCATTATTGGGTCGAAAATTGTAAATATGTGCAAAATACAATATTTATTACGTTTTAAAGCATCTGGAAAAAAAGAATTTTAACATTAATTAAATGAAAAAGGGTATACATATGTCTATATTACCTTTTTTATACCAAATGACGTGACATTCCATGCTCACTTACGTTTTCTTACGTCGGATGTCATGCTCACTTAAGTTTTATACCTTGACTTAAACATCATTTTAGAAACAATCTAAAAAAAAAGAGTCACTAAACTTAACCAGTCTTGTAGACAATTGATTCATCAATCGTATAAAATTATGTGTTCAGGCCCGAGGGTCCTAGTTAGCTAGTAATATTAAACGGAATATCAAAAGCGAGGAATATGAGTTTCGTCGGTATTTTTGCGGTATATTTTTAAAATGAGACCGTACTTTTCGGCATATTTCTGACGGTCGGGCGGTATATTTTATCGGTAATTCCGCGGTCACACTGATCACACACACAAATCTTGATTTTTTTCGTCCGTACACGTTTTGTTTTTATTAATTAAAAAATTAGATTGAATAAATAAAATGAAAACGAGCAATACGAAGGCGAAAAATTAAAGAACTAGATTCACAATAACAGCAGTCGAGGAGTTGGGCCTGCGTGTGTGTCTGTGTGGAGTGTAGTGTGAGTGTTGGTGTATGCGTTTATAAATAAAACGCTGAGAAGCTGCGTGCGAAAAGCAGACGCGAAGAAAAATAAAAAGAATGAGCAACGGAAAAGAAAGTGTTTTTTAGCATACGATACGAAACGGAATATCAATTTTTTTAAAGTGCAATCTGTCCGCAACGAGAGGTGAATATCAAAGGGGAAAAACCATCAAAGCCATTTGCATTCTGAGCCGCAAAACGCAAAGCGAATGGACTGCCAAAGCGTAATTGTAAAATTCCACTGTCTGGGGCAGCCGCACAGCCTGCTGTTGTGTGCGTGCCAGTGTGTGTCTGTGCGATGTATATAAATTAATGTGTGTGGTTTGGTTGTGTGCGTGCAAGTGTTTCTATATAAAGAAAACATGGAAGTTTCTCAAGAAAATTAACGAGTGCGAAAGAGAAAACGTAATTATATTCAAGTGATTTTTTAATGATTGCCAACCCACATCGTTGCAGCGTTTCCCAAGAGTTCAACCTGCCAAGGAGATCGAATTGAGAGAGAGAGAGTTGCAACCTTTTGCCAGCCAGCCAGGCAACATCCAAAATTGTGTGCTTAAATGGATGCAACATCAATAATCACACAAGTGTCCCGCGATGATGAGCAACTGAATGTTTATCCCAGCTATCCGAATGATAAAGGTGAGCAAAGAAGAAAACCACAAAAAATATTTAAAAAATGAGAACGAACCCATTGTAGTCGTCGTTGACGTCTCCGTGAGTCATCAATAATATAATCGAAAGGCGTCACAACAAAGACGATGAAATTGGCCCCAAAGGACACTTGTTCCCGCACCCCAGTGACCTTTCATATATGTACATATGTATATGTACACATGTACATTTATATGTCGCCCCCTTTTTGGTATTCACCTTTTTCTCTCTCTCCCTCTCTCTCTCTTTAAATGTCTCTCTCCCCATTCGCTCTTCTCTTGTCCACTGTGAATGATCTAACCACTTGCTAGCTTCGTTTGTAGTTATCGAATTATTTGCGACGCAGTTGCAACTCTACCTCTCGCTTAGCCCTCCCACCACCCAAAATCCCCCACCTTCCACCTGTAATCAATTGATGACGTCTTTGCCATGCGTGTGACGTCATGGCCTTTGTAGAGTGCACGAAAGCCTTTTCTTTTCCTTTCCCCTTTGCATGTTTACTTTCGGAGAGGCGCGCGACCCAAGTCCAACAATAGAAACTGCCAATTAAATTGCACAGCAGCAGGGAAAAAAAAACGGAAAAAACACTGAGAAATGCTTATAAAAGAGGAAAACCGGTATGGAGAGGAGTCCCACAACTAGTTTTATTTCTTATTTTTCTAGTGATGCAAACAAACAAACAAACAAACAAAAGCGTGAGACGAACAAAAAAGTGTAGCTTAACGGTTGCGAGAATGAATGAATGAATGTGAGAGATGGTGTGAGAGACAACTAGAAAGAGAGGCTCCACCACACTCTTGCTGTAAATATATAGGGAGAGAGCTTTATGCGACTCTGAAAGTCTGAGTGCAGTGGCGGCGGCGGCGGCGGGGTGGGGCCCGAGTGCAAAGAACCGCGATGAACGCCTTTAAGTAATAACAAATTTAATCTAATCTGCGGTTGCATATGTACAATACCATATAAGTATGTATGTACAGTATAAAGTATACATATAGTATACATATGTATATGTAGAAATCTATATGCTTGAACGAATTGCGGTTAGGTGTTAATTGACGTCTCTCTTGCTGGCTGCTTTGCCCACTTTTGATCGACGGGGCTGCCAATTTGGTGCAAATAAAAAATATTTTCTTTCACTTTACCTGTAAAATCTATCAATATGTCTTTTTTTCACATAATAAATTTGGTTCAAAGCTGATTTCTAGTTTCAATCAAGTTCCCATTGCAGTTGTTGGTCCCAAATAGGGTCTTTGGGGGCAGTTTTTCTCATCCATACTTGTTGAGCTTAAAGCAACAGACGGCTCGTCGGAGATGGAGAGGGAGAGAGAGAGACGTCATCACAGCTGTGTTGGTCTGTCCAGGCGTGCGTGCGTGTGGGTGTGAAGAGCCCAGCATTAGAAGCAGACCGACCGACCGGCAGAGCAACAGTTGAAATATGTTTTTCCTTTTTTTATACAAAATTTCAGAGTGGGTGCCACCACCACCGCCTAAGTGCTTTTGCCTCACCGTGTATAAATATTTATTTATATATATATATATATATGTATATATTCGCTACACACATATGTACATACATATGTACATATAAACCTATCTATATGGTTTTTATGGGCAACGCTCTCGTAGTATCTCATTTCTCGCTGTTTTAGCTGTATTGCTGTGATTTTTCAATTTTCTCAAGGTCTTTAAAGCCAAATTACTCACGCACACAACCAGCAGCCCCAACGACACCCATATTCCCCCCCCACACACACACAGGCAGACAGACAGACAGCGCGTTTTTCCCCCTCTATTATTTTTTTTATATTTTTATTTTTGTTTGTTTCACTTTAATGCCCTTTATTTTTTATCCGCCCATGCCCGAAAAGTTTATCATTTTATTCATTAATTGGCAGATCTATAAATAACGGCAAAATGTTAAATAAACGAATGCGAAACGCGGGTTCAAAGTGCTCGCGAGCATAATGCACAATGGAATGTATCCAAAATTGAAACGGAATGAATGGAATGGTAATCGCATGTAGAAGTATTTAGTGCCACTTTCCCCACAGTATTTCCAGCTATATTTTGTATTTGTATTGTATTATCCAAAAGCGTATCCCAATGTCGACCTACGGTGCTGCAGTGTGGCTGTGAGATACACGAAACAGACACACAACAGATGCACAATCCCGAGCACTGCATGGCATAATGGCATAATTATTGAACAAAATGATATTATAAGTATGTATGTATGTATACGGATTGTATGAAGGAGGGGACTGCGTGCAAAATGATTTTTCGATGGCCTCAGGGGATAAGTATTTCCCATCACAATTGTACATATAGGATAGGATATAAATAAGCAGTTGTTTCAAAGAATACGAGCTAAAGCTTTTCTTCTTTTCATCAAATCGATAAAGGTCAACCACGAGTTCTGTATATGGAGGTTTTATATCCCTATAACTGATATGATGGGGGCGGGCAGGGTTCATTGAACCACATTCTGGGGGTTAAATGGACGGCCAACCCCCAAAAAAACAAAACAAAAATTTACAGTGGCCAAAGACTTGGGATGCTGTAATGCTAAGGGAGTTTCCCCTTTGCAGAGGCAGGTGTTTCTCGAGATAGTCAGACACATGAATACATATACTACAATATACATATACACATGTACATACATATATCACTATTATATCACGTGCCATTTTGGTTTTGTTCAACTTTAATTCCAAGCTGTCCGCTGTCTTGAAGAAAAAAGCTTCATAAATATGCTGAAGGTCGAAAATTTGTTGTTTGCCGTTGGAGTTGGTTTCGAGAATGATATCATAATTGTGGTGGCCTGGCCCCCCACCCCCTCCCCTCTCCACGAGATAACAAACATTTTGATTAGATAAGCGCTGTATGTATGTGCTCTTGATTTCATATGAATTCTTTTTGTCGTTGTTGTTTTTTTCTTCTTTAAATTAATTATCAAATGTTGCCGCTGACTCTGCCCCCCCACCCTGCCCCTCCTTATCTCACGACAAGACCTTGCCCGCCAACAGAAACAGCAGAAACTTGTCAAAAAAATAAATAAAATATATAAATTATAACAAAAGAAAATCTTTCGAATATTTTTCAATGCCGCGTTCCACATCAGTGGATATGCATGTATTTATGTATTTCTATACATATATGTATAAAAGTATACAAATATACAGATTACAGATTTGTCTGTTGTCCTGTGGACTCACAATTCAATTGACGCGTAAGGCCGTTTAACAGTCTGGCGGAGAAGGATTCACAATTTGCATTTGCATAAATGAATGCAACTCAGTCGGTCGATCGGTCGGTCGGTTGGGTTGGTCTGTCCCACTTCTCATTTTACATAAAACTGTGACTTAATCTCTCGCGTATTGCTTTACAACAATTGTGTTTCTTGTAGCTTTCGAGGGTATTGGAATTGGTTATGGGAATGCGAATGTCCTCCAAAAAATGAACCGATTCTTTTTATTTATTCTTGTTGGGCTGTCGTAGGGCTGGTAGGAATTTTCATTAAGTATCTTCTTCTATGCTGAATGAACTATACAAATTGATTTTACTTGGATCCCCATATATGTAAATCGCAATATTGCGAGTGTCTTTTTATTCTATTCGTTCCATTGAAATTTTTCAAATGAAATTCCTTCGCATACATGAAATTCGCCTGTTGGCCTGTTCCGCATATTTGTGCCCATATTCGGCTGTCTATTAAACAAGAATCTCGTAGAGACATGACAGATTGTTGCTCCAATAATGTTCTATAAATATGGTCATCTAAATATGTCGTCTGCGGAAAAAGAACAAAAGGAATGCGATGGGGGGGTGGGGGCAGGGGGGCCAGCCCACGCCGCCGCACAGTCAGCCGAAGCGTTCTTCAACAACACAGTTTACTTGAAACACCTTAAAAATAGGCCAAAAGCCTATTTGAGTGTATGATGTGAATGTGAATGGATGTGATGTGATGTGATGTGGGTTGGTCGCCCGATGTCGGGTTGATTGGATAGGTGCTTCGAGGTGGAGGTGTGGAGGTGGCGGTGGAAGTGAAGGTGGTGGAGGTGTTGTGGGCCTGACGAAGGTGTTGCCTGCCCGCATCCATCAGAGCGATCCAAATATAGATGGGGTGGAGGGAGGGCGCTGTCAATAAAATTAGCAAGGATATACCTATATATACCCACATATACTCGTCGTACTACAGATGAGTTTCAACAAGTTTAGGGTTTTCTTTTCGTGGGGGTTTATTCTCCTATTCCTACCATAAAAGCAAAGGGTTGAGAGGGTAATTACATGGATGCCAGACGCTGGGAAAAGAAAAGCTTTCATTATGCTGCAAAAGCAGCGACAGCCGCAGCAGCAACAGCAACAGCACGCTTATAAAATATTCAAGTGCATTTGCACTTCAGTCGCTGTTTGGGCGGGGGGTAAGGATGGGGTGGAAAAAAAAACATAGAAAAACATTAAGAAGAAAAGAAAAGAGAAACAAGAACACAACATAAAAATAAAGAAAAAAGCTCGTCGTCACATCCTAAGCTTAGTTTTCACTTGGCTAACGGTTCAATGAACCGTTACGTTTGGCTTAGAGCTGAAGCAGAGCTGAAGAGGCGGCAGGCAGCCAGGGAGACAGGCAGGCATCTCTTGTCCCTCTTGCGCTACTGCATTCCATTACCCCCACACCCCCACTCGACCAGCACAGCACCCTCTATTTCGTTCTCTCTCCCAGTCCCACTTCCACTCTCCTTCAGCCGTACGGGTATATCGCTGCACTTGAGGCTTGTTTTCTCTGCTAAGTGATGTTTGACTGCTGTTTCCTTTTGTTGGCACACAATGCAAATGGCGGACGGACTGTGGCGGACCTGCGCCAACCCCTCGCAAAAGTTGGCGTCCGCTTAAAGGTCAACCTGTGACCTTCTATCCAATCTATCTTTCCATCTACAACCAACTATCTCCCTGACCCTCTCTCTCTCTAGCTAGCTCCATGTGTGTGTGTGTGTGTTTGTGTGTGTGCTTCTTTTGCATGCAATTATAGCAATTTCCCATCGATTAAACGCATGTTGTACGAGGCACCCACCCTCAGCCCCAACCATCGCACCCCCACTGTTGCTCCTCTGCGGTCTTGTACAATATTCATTCTGCCTTTGACTTCTATTTTTAAACATTTTCGCACAAATAAGCACGAAAAGCAGACTATCTGCATTGCATGTAGTGCTGCAGTATTAACCATCAGATATTGAATTCGGAATAGACCTATATTTGTTCTATGCTAATTTTTAGCCACACACACACAAACACACGCACACAGAGAGAGAAATGTTTATGTCTTTATGAACTGAAAATCCGTAAATAGTAATCCATCCAGTCCAAGCTAAAGCTAAAGCTAAAGCAACAAACAACAGATAAAAATGGATGGAATGGAAATATTATATATACATTCGAGTAAACGTGGAAAATTAGTGGGCGTTTTGTGTGCTGCCGGGGTCTTAAATATAGAGTCAATTCGAAGAGAAGTTTTTATGGAACGGCGGTGTGGTGTGGAATTTGTATTTCAATTAATAGAGCCATAAAGGAAATCTAAAGGAATTTCTATATCTACACATCGTATGTATTAACATGATCGGAAACAGTTTAATAAGGTATTTCTATATAAATATATGAGGCAGGAAGTCTTTTGTTTAAAGGCCTGTATCCAGCACCGCGAAATTTTACTGAAGCTAATCTGCACATTATTTCGGATGTGTGGAACTCAAAAAAATTAGTGTGACCAAGAGCCTAAAAAGTAATTTGCCACTCTCATGAATCAGCTGTGTTTTATAAACAGCGCCAATTTTGAAAATTAAACTAAAATTAAAAAAAGGAAGAAAAGTAATTCTGACGATGAAGTGATTGTGTTGGTAGTGGCACATATTGTTTTAAGAAGAAGTACAGCACAGTCGGAGGCGCCAAAATATCAAAATGATCAAAATGCTTATTTTCCGTTATCCGCCAAAGACATGGTCTTGCCTCAACTGCTTTTATTAAAGCAATCTTCTCCTCACTTTAAAAATTTGCATATCTCTTTTTGGTTTTGCGCACAGATTTTGCCCCCACCTCTCACTTGTACTCCAGTAAAAATAGGCACATATATTTTACTGGCACCCCTATCAGCTGTTCTCACAGTCCACATTCGTGTGAATATCGATATTATCGATAAAAATTCGTGGATCCCGTTTACGTTGCTGGATACTGACTCCAGGAAAACACAAACGAAAAATTACTGGCCCCGTTTTTTTTATATGAAGTTTGGCAGTAATTTTTAGTTTCCGCGGTGCTGGATACTCAGCTTAAAGGCCTGTATCCAGCACCGCGAAATTTTACTGAAGCTAATCTGCACATTATTTCGGATGTGTGGAACTCAACTGATGTAGTGTGACCAAGAGCCTAAAAAGTGATTTGCCACTCTCATGAATCAGCTGTGTTTTGTAAACAGCGCCAATTTTAAAAATTAAACTAAAATTAAAAAAAGGAAGAAAAGTAATTCTGACGATGAAGTGATTGTGTTGGTAGTGGCACATATTGTTTTAAGAAGAAGTACAGCACAGTCGGAGGCGCCAAAATATCAAAATGATCAAAATGCTTGTTTTCCGTGATCCGCCAAAGACATGGTCTTGCCTCAACTGCTTTTATTAAAGCAATCTTCTCCTCACTTTAAAAATTTGCATATCTCTTTTTGGTTTTGCGCACAGATTTTGCCCCCACCTCTCACTTGTACTCCAGTAAAAATAGGCACATATATTTTACTGGCACCCCTATCAGCTGTTCTCACAGTCCACATTCGTGTGAATATCGATATTATCGATAAAAATTCGTGGATCCCGTTTACGTTGCTGGATACTGACTCCAGGAAAACACAAACGAAAAATTACTGGCCCCGTTTTTTTTATATGAAGTTTGGCAGTAATTTTTAGTTTCCGCGGTGCTGGATACTCAGCTTAACACAAAACAATTTAAGAATGGATATGCGAAGGAATTTCTATATAAACAACTCGATTTAAAATTTGTTTTTTTAATAAATTAATTAATCTAAAAAATCGATCGTATTTGTTTCGCTTTTGATCCACAGACGATGTGGAACGCTTAAAGCCACAAAAGCGTGGATTTATCCAATCGCTGCTCTGTTGTTGGCGACGAAACCGAACAAAAACCAATCAGAATGGCACCCAAATCGATGGCTCGACAACACCGCCACCCTTACAGGACCAACAAAGGTACCTACTACCTCAGGTTAGGCTCACCGATATGCACAGAAAGTGCATGGTTATCGACTTGGATGAGACCCTAGTGCATAGTAGTTTTAAGGTGAGTCTCCCCATCCGTAAATATCAGCGTTATATGTATTAGTGTAAATATAATTGATATATGTGTGTGTGTTTTTTAGCCCATTCCGAATGCAGATTTCATAGTGCCCGTGGAGATCGATGGAACCGTACATCAGGTGTACGTTCTGAAGCGACCGCATGTGGATGAGTTCCTGCAGAAGATGGGCGAATTGTACGAGTGCGTTTTGTTTACAGCATCACTAGCCAAATATGCAGATCCCGTAGCAGATCTGTTAGACAAGTGAGTGATCAATTGAATTGAGTACCTATTAATGAATTACTAATACAAAAAACGATTAAAATCGATTGATTTGCAGATGGAATGTGTTTCGTGCAAGACTGTTTAGGGAATCGTGCGTTTATTACAGGGGTAATTACATTAAGGATCTGAATCGTTTGGGTCGTGATCTGCAAAAGATTGTCATTGTTGACAATTCACCGGCCAGCTATATATTTCATCCAGATAATGCAGTGAGTAATTGAAATATTAAAAACATACTATAGATGCCAATTAATTGTTAATAATTTTCTGTTTAAGGTTCCTGTAAAGTCCTGGTTCGACGACGTCACCGACTGTGAACTGCGCGAACTGATACCGCTCTTCGAGAAGCTAAGCAAAGTTGATTCCGTCTATTCGGTGCTCTGCAATTCAAATCAGCCGCTGAACAATCATCAAACGAACCAGCAGCAGCTGCAGCAACAACAGCAGCAGCATCCACAGGAGCTGCAGCAGGCACCCAATCAGCTACAGCAGCAGCAGCAACAACAAACCATCTCTGCCACGACAGTTATTACACAGGCAACCACACTGTCTGCACCGACCATGCTGCAACAACAGTCGCCCAGTCCGCCCAGCCCACAAAGCGAGCTGCTGCAAAAGACGTAACATCAGTGGGAATTAATGTTTATAAATATATGATAAACGTTTATACATATTAATACAAGACCAAGCAGGCATATAAGCAAGCAAACAAACAAACAACCACGCCCATGCCCACGCCCACGGCCACGCCACACCATACCACACCACACGACACCACACACGAGTCACTTTTCTCAGACCCTTTCTTTAGTCTCATGTCTTATCTCTTATCTACCACCACCACTCTACCACACGTAGGCTTAAGGCTTCTTTTTATAAACATATATATATATACAAAATATATATGTTTTATATATTTTTTATGATGAAAACCAATCCCCCCCTACTTACTCACACATTTGTTATTTATTCTTGTTTTTTTTTTGCTTTAATTATTATATTTTTATTGTGTTTGAAACGATTGCTAATCGCTGGATATGTTCTGCGTGCGTGCGTGCGTTCGCGGGTACCCTATAGCAGGGGTACACTAAAGCCCAGGCATCAACATAAACCCCCACTCCTCCCATGTATAACCTATTCCCCAATTCACCCAATAATCATTGAACTTTTTATATACACTCTATATATGTAAATCTGTAAGCGTATTTAATGGACAACCAACTGAGCAAGCAAAAAGATTTAAATGCATAAATATAATAATAACAAAATAACGTGGAAAAGAAAGGAAAAGTTAAGAAAAGAAAAGATAACAAAAAAAAGATGTTTAACTATACATATGAGCAGAGAGATAAAATCAAATTCAAAATAGCATATATTTATATATATTTTTTATTAAAAAGAAGAAAAACAAAAAGAAGGCAAAGGAGAACATATGAAAAAAAAAAAGGGGAAAAAACTTAAAAGAAAATATTTAATATGTGTACTAAAAGAAATTTATATATACAATACATATATATATATACATATATATACATATATATATATATATATATATATATATATACTATATTTAAGGCATGTGTCTACACATGCGTTCGTAGGCAGTAAGGCATGTATAATGTATAAATATTTGGTATATTTATTGATAGATCGTTTATGCGTGGACTTCCTCCGCTGCGCTTCCCACCGCACGCCAAATGTTTGGAGTTGGTGATCGATCGGAGATCGGAGATGGCTTTATGGATGATAGTTCTGATTCAAAGGCTGGTTTCCTAAAATGTCTCGGTTGGGGGACTGGGGCTGGCGGTTTTGAGGGACCACGTATAAACGAGTTTTAGTTGCAGTGCTCGAGGGTAAAAGGGGATAAGATAATGATATCTGAGATCTGTAAGGCATCTAAAAAAGTCTGCGGCGCGACCGTAGTTAACAGAAACAAAAGAATTGCGCTTCTCTGTGGCACAAAATCGGGGATTTCGATGACATATAATGATATATTTTGAGCATTATCCGTTTTTCCGTGATTTGTGAATTCTATGCTATCAAAATCTTGATGTTATTTCAAATTCCTGTCTTTGTGCCACGCCCAAGCTCAGTTTGCAACACTTTTTCTAGGCTTAAATGATTACACATACGAGTATATATATATTTTAACCACTTTATGTTAGATTTTTCCACCATCCGCCTCCCTCCGCCCCACTTCCCCTATTTTATCAAGTGCGCTTATGAAACGCTTTGCAATATATACTTTTAACCAACCTTTCGGTCCTAGCTCCCTATACTTTCTCTGTGTGAAAAACAATGAAATATGGAATACCTAAAGCTTCTTTCTACTCCGACCAAATACAAATCATACATACATATATATATATAGTGTATAGTATATATATATATATTGAGCTCAAGCTGGCCACGCCGAAATCCCACCTGATACATATATTATATATAGACAAAAGACGCTATTGCTATACCCCAGACATTCTCCAGAAACAGACCCCAACACACATACACACCCACACACACACAGATCACAGTCCGGGACGAGACTCTTCCTTCAACCCTTTCTTCTCTATATGCATATACTATATCTATCTATCAATATCCTTATATATTTCCCAAAACTAACCCAACAATTTTTTTCTTTAGTGCTTAGGTCTTTGTGTTTTTTTTTTAATTTGCTGTAAAACTAAAAAAAAAATAAAGTAATAATGAATGAAAGCAAAATACATACATATATACAAATTTGGCACGTTGCAAACGCGCGATATTCTCATATATTGTTTTGCAATCGAAGCAAGTAATTTTTTTATGTATACATAAAGCAAGAATAACTATATATTGTATATCATTTACACCTGCTGCTAAAATTTAACGATACGATGGATATAAGAACAGAACGGATTCAGCTAATCACGAAATCTAAGTGTAAAATGCGATCGATAATGTGTGTGTTTAAATAATTGCATATACATATATATTTAAATGTTTTACTTTTAATAAACATAATTCAAGCAAAAATCACACAAAAAAAAAAAGGATAAAACAACCATTCAACTTAATTTATCATAAAAAGGGACAAAATTTCTATTTTTTAAAAATGAGCCTATAAATGCATCAATGTCGACAAAAAAAAAAAAAACAAAAACAAAATAAAACGAATAAAAAAAATTAAACATAATTTAAAATCTACAGAATATTATGTCATCAAAACAATAAAAAAAACAAATTAAAACCCAATCTTATTCGAGTTTTATTTCTTTAGATTACATCTGTCTCTCTCTGTTTCATTTCTGAAACACCTGCCGTTATGTCTCGCTCCCTTCCGTCAGAGCGAGCACACTGCACGAGGAAGAATGTCGGGGAAAGAGAGAGGGAATGAGTAAGCGCTTGGAAGGGAAAATTGATTTGTTCCTTCTGGTTATAATAATTATCCGATCTGATCTAGATCCGATTGGCAATCTGCTGTATATACTTCATGGGGTCAGAAACGTTTCCTTCTGGGTGTTACATACATCCACTTTCACAACAAATCTATGCTCCTATAATTATATACCCGATTATAATCGGGTGCATGTCATAACGCCCAGTGTCATAACGCCCACTTTCAAAAGTGTCATAACGCCCTCAACTTTTTAAATCTTGCAAAATGCATCAAGAATCAATGAGCTTACCGATATGAATTTACCGTTCATTTTCTTATCTCTCTTAGCATTTTTCAAGCTTTCGTTACAATGATCTTCTGAGTTAGTTTATCATTGATCTTTTAACAAAGTGAACGCGAAATGGAAGCTGTTTCTTACAATTATAAAATTGTTGCTGGATTCCGAAAAAATTCGAATTTGTTGCTTCTCACAACCCAGCAACAATTATGTAAAATAAAGAGTGTGTTAAAAAATAGTTCGCGTTATGTTTGTTATTTAAAAGACTGTAGTGTCTCAGTGTCTGTGTCGAATACTGGCGTGTGCACTCAATTGAGTCTTGAACATTATTATTTAACCGCAACATTTATTTGGGAAAGGATGCTTGCAACAATTTTATTTCAAAAACTATTTATAAAGTAAAGAAATAATGAAAATTTGTATACAAAAAATCGCGCGATTTTTGTTATTTCGCAGAGTCTGTATCATATTATTATTTAATTCGCTTCGGGCGTTATAGTGTCATAAGGCCCACAAAAAAGTGAAATAAAGCCCTGCGGGCGCTATGACACTATTTTTGGTGTCATTATGCCCACGGGCATCTATCCATCTGATCTATCTAAGGCTTAAGCGTTTCGTATGTGTATGAGAACTATGTAGATTTCTCATGGGGGAAGTCACTATAGATGAAGATTATAGGATTAATTACAATCGCGGGAACCCTGTCTATCTCAAGCAGATCATTTACTCTATGGGATTCCCCACATCCCTCGATTTCAGTAGATAGAAGATCTACTCTGCCCATTCAAAACCCTCGCAAAAACACATCCATCTTTGTTTATTTTTTATTTTTTTTTAGAATTTCCATGAGTTTTTTTTTGTTTGTTCGAATACGGAATAAAGTTTAATATTATTTAAATTTGTTTTTAACGCACATTGTTACACATACATACATACAGACACCTCGTCGGGCTCACAATTTCCATCGTTCTACACACTATTTAATACATTCACATTTATATATGTATATAAAGATATATAATATATATATATCTCGTTTTATTTTTTGTATATATATATATGTATATGTATATATTTGTCTTGAACTTAGCCGCTAAACTAAAGATGTAGGCAATGGGGCTTTGATTTTGGCCATTAACTGAGGCCAGAAAGCACTTAACTCGATTATTAATGCGCCATGATGTTAGTACTGTACTTGTTTTTGCTTATTTGTAGTCTTTTCAAAGCTTTTACCAAACGAGCGCGAAGCATATACAAAAATCAATTCTAAACAAATAACTGTCATAGCAAATCGCACTGTGATCGGCGCTCCATCAACATCATCATCATCCTCATCCTCGTCCGCATGATCGTTTGATCATCATCGTCGTCGTCATCATCGTTTTGTATAATCTCAAATATAAAATACATTAAAAAAGTTATTGTGTTTTTCCATATCAATATTTTCTAGTACATACAATAGTTGAAAATGTTTGTTGTTTGTTTGAAGGATTCAACAATAGATTTGCTGCTGTAGATATCGTTTGAATTAATTTTAAATGCATTTAAGTAACGTGTTGCGAAACAGATCGTTATTTTTGCGTGTTCTCAGGTTCAGGTTGCTGAAATTCCACTTCTTTTTTTTTTTTGTGTTTTTTGATGTCCCGCGTAATAGATGCATACAATACATTATAAATATAAATATTTAATTTCATAGCTACATATATTTATATTTATATATAGATATTGGTAAATACGCAATATTTTGTATCGATTTTGTGGCTGCTGTTGCACTTAAACAATTCACTTAAATGATCTTCTGACTAGACTAGTGCATTATTAAATTAGAATTGGATCGCATTTAGAATTTGTTATTCAAGTATGCTAGGCTACGGTGCTTGGGAATTATAGATTGATTGTAAACGTTTTGTGGATGCTAGCCTCACCATATGCGAAGTTTCCACTAAAAACTAGAGAGCCTGTCCGCTGAAACATTGTAGTTCCCCCAATCGAACCCGAATCGAATTACAAATACAATTAATTACAACACTTTCGACTAAAACTTGACATTTTCCTAATCCCCCCCCCTTCAGCTCCAGGTTCAGAGAGGGAAACTTCGCACCGGTCTCAGCCTCAGAGAGAATACAAATGGATTTCATTACTTTTGCTTATGTTTTTTGTTTGTCGTTTGAGATATCTACTCGTAGAAAGTTCTTTTGGTATTTTCTTTTTGTTGTTGTGGAGTGGTGTGGTGTGCGCTTTACAAAATTTGTTAATATCTTATTATTTGAATTGGAATCTTGAATATTGCACGCTTAAACAATTTTTACTTTTGCTTTGATTCGTTTAGCATTTATGTATTAGATTAGGTATTGCATTTGTTCGGTGTTTCTTTTCATACGTTTTCTTTTCTTGCTTGCTTTTTGTGTGTTTTTGGTATTACAAATACTTGAGAGGGACAAAATCCGTGTTGGTTAGCGTATTACTTTCAGCCTATTATCGAAGAGTTGCGTGTGTAAGATGCTGAATTAATATGCAGAAATGTACAGAGTAATTACAGTAATACATGCATTAATATGTACGTATGTATGTGGGCGGGGGGAGTGGGAGGACGAGGACCCTCCCCTCATAAACCACTCTCGTCCATCCAATATCCGATATCGGTCGGCAATGACGCTTCTGTCTGTCTTCTGGCTGTGTTTTTGTAGAATTCGTTTGTGAATCATTGGTTCTATTTAATTTGGTTTTTTTGTTTTTTTGAATAGTTTGCAGCAGAGCGTACCAATTACAAGGGGTTTCCGGAAATTATACGGGATGGGGATGGAGTTCAGGGTTTGGGGAGAGAAGAAGCTGTTGCTGTTGGTTTTCGAAAGCAATTCCGTTGTTAGACATGCGCTATGGGCATTTGAAGCGTCTTCGCATCCCGATAGGACTTATCCTACACATACTGATGATCCCCACTCATCCCGTCCGGGCAGTCAACGCTGAGCAGCGGCTCCTTCTCGATGGTCTGATGCACATGGGCATCATAATCGTAGTAGTTCATCCAGTCCACACGCTTTGGCTGCACCAGGCCAAAGCAGCTGCACTCCAAAAAGTCAATTAGATTCTGGATGGGGCCGCGCGTGAACGGGCTGTGTCCGCCCTTGGCCTGGAAGTGACGATAGCGACCACGATTCATGCGCTCGTTGGTGGTCATGCCCAGGCAAATCACCTGATATGTCTGGCAAATGGTCAGCAGAACCACCCAGGACATGTGCAGCAGGGCATTGCCCATCACCCAGCCCACCCAGGCATTGCAGTTGCCAATGGCCCGCATGGCCCCAAGGAAGTCTGCAATGAGCGTAATGGTTTTATCGGGAAAAAGGCTGCTGCAACTGTTGACTCACCATCAAAGTGAACATTGCACTGATTCACGTAGTACTTAGAACCGCCGTACAGCATCCAGACGCACATGATGAGCAGCATCCAGAGGAATCCCATGAAGTAGCTGTGATTCTTCAGACCAATGCAGTTGCCCACCCAGGGGCAATGATGATCGAACCTTGCCACACAACGATCGCATACCGAACAGTGCTTGGAGCGTATGGGTCGCCTCACCAGACAGCCGGAGCAAAAGGAGGCGGGCTCAAAACCAATGCCACCCCGTTCCGATAGCTCAATAATGGTCTGAAAGATTTCGATGAGTAAGGAAAATGTGGATATTTCAGAGCTCTCTCACCTTAAATCGCTGTTCCCTGGTTGGTCGGATGATGCCCGGATCTCCCTTCCACGACTTGAGGAAGCACACCCACAATATCAGGGAGCAGATGAGAAAGCATACAGTGGCCGTTAGGGAGACAGCATCATCGATATACATCAACCAGGTGACATAGAACCACGCCTTGGTGGCCAGGTAGACGCTCAATGGAAGCAAGGCCATCAGGTGCTCATCGAAGAGGATCTTGCCGATGGTGTGGAATATGCCGTACAAGCAGCCGAGTAGGAAAAACTTAATGATATACAGCGTGTTCAGGGTGAACACGATCCCTGCCAGATAGAAGGCGGTGAAAGGGCAGGCCACCATCGACCACCATCGCAAGCGTTTGTCGTGACGCAGCTTGGACACCAGCGAGCGTCGCTGCTGTGAGGTGAGCGCCGCCTCTCGCACGCGATCCATTACCTTGGCCCCGATCCAGATGGCGCCCGTTTGAGACTCCAGCATCGTGAGCGGCGTCTCTCCCCGCATATTGGGCACGTCCAGCGAGGCCTTCGATTTGAGCACCAGTGTGGAAATGGCGGTGGCATTGCGTGCCAGGATGGCCCAATGCAAGGCCGTGTTGCCATGCGTGTAGTCAACCATGGCGGGATTGGCTCCGAGGGTGAGCAGCAAGCGCACGGGATCCAAGGCGCAAACCTGAATCATTCAGAGTGGTTCAAGGGTCAGAAGAAGGAAATGATGAAGAAAGGATCCACTCTACTCACCTTCCATGCTGCCCACATGAGCGCCGTCATTCCTCCCCGATCCTGTAGATCCGGATCCACACCCTTGGCTATGAAGTAGGCCACCAGGGCGGTGTGGGCGAACTGAGCTGCTATGTGTATGCAGGAGCAGCCCTCCGCATCCCGGATCCGTGGATCGGCCCCGGCGGCCATGAGCAGGACCACGGCACCCAGATGACCCTGCCTGGTTGCCCAGTGCAGGGGCGTGGCATTCAGCTCACCCCCAACGGCATCAACGGTGGCGCCCTTCTCCAGGAAGTACCTGATGATGTCCCGTCTATTGTTGATCGCCGCCCAATGGAGGAGGGTGACCGTCTCGCTATCCGGCTGGTTCACATCCCAACCAGACTCGACCAGCTCCCGGACTCTGGCTATGGCGCCGTACTGGGTGGCCTTAACGATATCGAAGCCACTGTAATCGGGCTCTACTGGGGCGGTGGGTGGTTGCTGGGCAATCAATGCTGACTGCCGTTCGTTATCGGTCTGATTGCCTGCTCCAGGGACACAAGAGCCCGTTGTGGCCGCATTGCAGGCGCTTTGGTACATGATTTGCGATTATTCCTCAAAATGTGATTCACTTCGATACGACGTTCGTAACATTAACCATCCCCCTCCTTCCAATGCAACGCGTGCGAGAGAGAGACGAACGGCAGAGAGAGGAGAGAAGAGACGACACCCCCACCAGGCAATGGTCGGTCAGGTAGTTCACACTCACTGCCACCTTGTCATTTCAGTTATTCCTGCAGCAGCTGCTTTTTTTCCTCCTAAGAACCACGCATAGGACCACACGCGGAGATATATTTATTTACACGGCTCTCGGGGCTATTAATTTAATGCGTTTTACATCCGAAATTGTAGGAGTTTTGGTGGTACAACCCCGCTTTTGCCTTGGACTGCCAACTCGGGCCAGCTGGTAGCACTGAAGAATTGGCCGTTTTCAGCACTCTTTGGATGTGCAGTTGTAGGAGTTTTGGTGGTACAACCCCGCTTGTTCTTTGGTAAAACTGCCAACTCGGGCCCGCTGGGAGCACTGAAGAATTGGCCGTTTTCCAGCACTGTTTAGATGTGCGCTAAAGCCCGCCTTATTTTTTGGCATCAGGTCTGCTCGATATTCCATGAGTTAATTCATTTTTTATACACATTAGGCCATTTATGATGGACGCCAAGCGTAAATTTAGTAGCAACAACAATGGCCAGGCCAAGAAACCCAGGTGAGCGTGAGCGTTAGTCCAAGGTTGTGAAATGCACACTAAATCATCTCTTTGGGCCTCAGAAATCCCGACGAGGATGATGAAATGGACTTCGAGGCCGAGCTGGCAGCATTTGAAAACAGCGAAGAGCTAGACCAGACCCTGCTCCTTGGCGAGGGGCCCGAGAATCAGCAAACCAGCGAGCGCTGGTCACGGCCAGCGCCTCCCAAACTGGATCCCAGCAAAGACAACTTGGAGTTCCAACAACTGGATGTGGAGAACTATCTGGGTCAGCCGCTGCCCGGCATGCCCGGGGCACAGCTGGGACCCGTGCCGGTGGTGCGCATGTTCGGTGTAACCATGGAGGGCAACTCGGTGTGCTGCCACGTGCACGGCTTCTGTCCGTACTTTTATATAGAAGCCCCAACGAGATTCGAGGAACATCACTGCGAGAAGCTGCAAAAGGCGTTGGACCAGAAGACCATAGCCGATATACGCAACAACAAGGACAATGTCCAGGAGGCAGTGCTGATGGTGGAGCTGGTGGAGAAGCTCAACATCCATGGCTACAACGGAGACCAGAAGCAGCGGTACATCAAGATAACCGTGACTCTGCCGCGTTTCGTGGCCGCCGCCTCACGCCTGCTCAAGAAAGAGGTGATCATGGCCGAAATTGATTTCCAGGACTGCCGCGCCTTTGAGAATAACATTGACTTTGACATACGCTTCATGGTGGACACTGGCGTGGTCGGCTGCAACTGGATCGAGCTGCCCCAGGGCCACTGGCGGCTCAGGGGTGGTAACAGCAAGCCACTGCCCGAATCCCGCTGTCAGATTGAGGTGGATGTGGCCTTCGACAGGTTCATCTCGCACGAACCCGAGGGGGAATGGTCCAAGGTGGCCCCCTTCCGCATCCTATCCTTTGACATTGAATGCGCTGGCCGCAAGGGCATCTTCCCCGAGGCCAAAATGGATCCAGTGATACAGATCGCCAACATGGTCATCCGACAGGGCGAACAAGAGCCCTTCATTCGCAATGTCTTCACTCTGAATGTGTGTGCCCCGATCATTGGCAGCCAGGTATTGTGCCACGACAAGGAGACCCAAATGCTGGACAAGTGGTCCGCGTTTGTGCGCGAAGTGGATCCGGACATCCTCACCGGCTACAACATCAACAACTTTGACATTCCCTATCTGATCAATCGGGCAGCCCACTTGAAGGTGAAGAATTTCGAGTATCTGGGCAGAATTAAGAACATACGATCCGTGATCAAGGAGCAGGTGCTGCAGTCCAAGCAAATGGGTCGCCGCGAGAACCAGTATGTGAACTTCGAGGGCCGTGTGCCCTTCGATCTGCTGTTTGTCCTGCTGCGGGAATATAAGCTCCGTTCGTACACCCTCAACGCCGTGAGCTATCACTTCCTGCAGGAGCAGAAGGAGGATGTGCACCACAGCATCATCACAGACCTGCAGAACGGGGACGAGCAGACACGCCGCCGCCTGGCCATGTACTGTCTCAAGGATGCGTATTTGCCGCTCCGCCTGCTGGAGAAGCTCATGGCGATAGTGAACTACATGGAGATGGCCAGAGTAACGGGCGTCTCCCTGGAGTGCCTGCTCACCCGCGGACAGCAGATCAAAGTGCTCAGCCAGCTGCTGCGCAAGGCCAAGACCAAGGGCTACATAATGCCCTCGTACACGCCCCAGGGATCGGACGAACAGTACGAGGGAGCCACGGTAATCGAACCGAAGCGTGGCTACTATGCAGATCCCATATCCACGTTGGATTTCGCCTCTCTGTACCCCAGCATAATGATGGCCCACAATCTCTGTTACACCACCTTGGTGCTGGGCGGAACGCGGGAGAAGCTGAGGGAGAAGGATGGCCTGCAGGATGAGCAAGTGGTGCGCACGCCGGCTAACAATTACTTTGTCAAATCGGAGGTGCGCCGGGGTCTGCTGCCAGAGATCCTAGAATCTCTGCTGGCTGCACGAAAGCGAGCCAAGAACGATCTGAAAGTGGAGACAGACCCATTCAAGCGCAAGGTCCTCGATGGCCGGCAACTGGCACTGAAAATCTCAGCCAACTCTGTGTACGGTTTCACCGGTGCCCAAGTGGGCAAGCTGCCATGCCTGGAGATCTCTGGGAGCGTCACAGCCTACGGCAGAACCATGATAGAACTCACTAAGAACGAGGTGGAATCTCACTACACCCGGGCAAATGGATACGAGAACGATGCCGTCGTCATCTACGGCGACACGGATTCTGTGATGGTGAATTTTGGCGTCAAGACTCTGGAGCGGAGCATGGAGCTGGGCAGGGAGGCGGCCGAGCTGGTCAGCGCCAAGTTTGTTCATCCGATAAAGCTGGAATTCGAGAAGGTCTACTATCCGTACCTGCTGATCAACAAGAAGCGCTACGCAGGATTGTATTTCACCCGGCCAGAGGCCTACGACAAGATGGACTGCAAGGGCATCGAGACGGTGCGGCGAGACAACTCCCCGCTGGTGGCCAATCTTATGAACTCCTGTCTACAGAAGCTGCTCATTGAGAGAGATCCCGACGGAGCCGTCACCTATGCAAAGCAGGTGATTGCAGACCTGCTCTGCAATCGTATTGACATCTCCCAGCTGGTCATCACCAAGGAGCTGGCCAAGACAGACTATGCGGCTAAGCAGGCGCATGTGGAGCTAGCCGCCAAGATGAAAAAGCGCGATCCGGGCACAGCCCCGAAGCTGGGAGATCGCGTTCCCTATGTGATCTGTGCAGCGGCCAAGAACACGCCGGCCTATCAAAAGGCCGAGGATCCTTTGTATGTCCTGGAAAACAGTGTGCCCATCGATGCCACCTATTATTTGGAGCAGCAGCTCTCCAAGCCGCTGCTGAGGATATTCGAGCCGATCCTAGGAGAGAAAGCAGAGTCCATACTCCTCAAGGGAGAGCACACACGCACCCGCACTGTGGTCACGTCCAAGGTGGGCGGCCTGGCCGGATTCATGACCAAAAAGAGTGCCTGCCTGGGCTGCAAAACGCTGATGCCGAAGGGCTATGAGAAGGCGTGCCTGTGCCCGCACTGTGAGCCGCGGATGAGTGAGCTCTACCAGAAGGAGGTGGGTGCCAAGCGAGGGCTCGAAGAGACCTTTGCCCGCCTCTGGACCGAATGCCAGCGCTGTCAGGGATCGCTGCACGAGGAGGTCATTTGCTCGAACCGAGATTGTCCCATCTTTTACATGAGACAGAAGGTACGCATGGAGCTGGACACACAGGAGAAGCGTGTGCTGAGATTCGGCCTGGCCGAATGGTAAATTTGTGGTTTGTTTAATCCTATAATTTAATAATTATATTACTAGAAGTTATTACAAAGTTCTTTCGTTTCGTTTCTTGGATTTCTCTGCGCGATTTGCAAGTTTGAAAAAAAAGCTGTAGACGAATCCTTAGCTGGCGGCGCTTTGGATAAATATTTTTACACAGGGGTAGGGCTGATGGGTGGCGGCTAGGGGGCTGAGGATTGACTTGCGTGACGAGAACTATTTACGACTCTGCAGAGTGTTGGATAGCCAGTCCATGGCCTGGTCGAGGCCCTCGCCTTTGGTGGCGGATGTTTTGAATATTTGAAATGTGCGATTTTTAAGGTTCTCCAGCCCTAACGCATGATGCACCTCGGCCACGGTCATGCAGCCCTCCATGTCCTGTTTGTTGGCCAGGACAACGAGTATCGCTCCGGCTAGCTCCTCCTCCCGCAGCATATACAGCAGCTCGTCCTTGGAAATGCCAATTCGATCACGGTCCGCCGAGTCTACCACATAGATAATGGCATCCGTGTTACTATAATAGCAACGCCAATAGGGCCTGCAAATACCAATCACGATCACGTGTTTTTATCTCTCCGTTTCCAGTGGCCTGTGTTTTATCTTGCGGCTAGCGCATACTCACCTAATACTTGTCTGTCCGCCCAGGTCCCAGACCTGGAACTTGAGGTTCTTGTATGTCACCTGCTCTACGTTGAAGCCAATCGTGGGTATCGTTGTCACCACTTCGCCCACCTGCAGTCTGTAGAGGATGGTCGTCTTGCCAGCGCCGTCCAGTCCCAGTATCAATATCCGCATCTCCCTGGAGCCAAGCAGTCCGCGAAAGTAGCTTAGCACCCCACCTGCAAACAACAACAGCAAAACAACAATTTTTATATTTTATGACAAGAAGACGAACGGACGACTCATCGTCACCGGCCCCCAGATTTTTTGGGGATGGAGATTCTGTGCCGCTGTCCTGTTCGGTCTATCCTTACCCATGATTAAAGATGAACTTTATCTAGTGCTGGCGCTGCCTCTAAATGCTTAAATGTTTAACCTAAATAATTGTATTTATTCTACAATTAAATATACAAAATCGAAATAATCTTGTTTTCACTTTTTTGTCAGAATGGTTCAGGTTTTGACATTCGCCGTTTACGTGAACATGACGTGTCATGGCATACGTTCACCGTGAATTTATGAAAGTATTTTAAATTTAGTGTGAAATTCTTCAAATTGCAACTGAACATATTGTAAGGTCTAATAATTATATGTTAATAAAAAATAATAAAAAATATTATATTGTGTATGACATAATTCATTTGAGATAAATGTATATTTTTATTAAATTTTAAATGGCAAAACGAATAAAAACTGTGACTGTGACTGAGTGTAAACATGTTTTTGATGTGTAGCAAATGTGTAGCTACCGTGTAGTTGCCATGTAACAAAAGGGACTTACTTGCTGACCTATCTCGTTTAAACCTGATTTTAGACTGAAAGGAGTTTTTAAAATTGGTTAATCTTGTCGAAAATTGTTTCATCAATCGTATAAAATTATGTGTTTAGGCCTGAAGGTCCTAGGTGGCTAGCAATATTAGTCGGAACATCAAAATCGGGGAATATGATTTTCGTTGGTATTTTTTTTAAATGAGACCGTTCTTTTCGGTATATTCGTTTCACGGCGAGCGAGCGAATTGGCTGAGGGCGAATTCGTCGCAACATATTCGCCTCACATTTCACTCTCACTTACGTAATTCGCCGTAGACAACATTTTTCATACCCTCTACGAAAGGATGTTATAGAATCTAAAAAAAGTTTGTTTTACTAGGCACCAATTATTGCAGAAGCTAGTCAGTCTCTATCTCAGATAATTTTACGGTTTTTGGCTTTCTTATAAAGACTGAAAATGGGTATCGGGATCGATTTGTTAGTAATAATAAATTCATCAAATGCATTATTGGGTCGAAAATTGTAAATATGTGCAAAATACAATATTTATTACGTTTTAAAGCATCTGGAAAAAAAGAATTTTAACATTAATTAAATGAAAAAGGGTATACATATGTCTATATTACCTTTTTTTATACCAAATGACGTGACATCCCATGCTCACTTACGTTTTCTTACGTCGGATGTCATGCTCACTTAAGTTTTATACCTTGACTTAAACATCATTTTAGAAACAATCTAAAAAAAAAGAGTCACTAAACTTAACCAGTCTTGTAGACAATTGATTCATCAATCGTATAAAATTATGTGTTCAGGCCCGAGGGTCCTAGTTAGCTAGTAATATTAAACGGAATATCAAAAGCGAGGAATATGAGTTTCGTCGGTATTTTTGCGGTATATTTTTAAAATGAGACCGTACTTTTCGGCATATTTCTGACGGGTAGTATATTTTTCGACGGTCACACTGGTCGTCCGCCATTAGAGTGTCGCGTCGTTCAAGAAAAGTGTGAAAAAACCTTTTCAAATAGTGCTAATAGGTAATATTATTATGCCAAAATATTGCAATTCGGTGATTTGTTTAGTGCTTTCGAAGTGGAACACAGGTTAAACCACCTAAGGGGGGTAAATGTGGCCGATTCTACCATTTGTGCAAAGTCAAACACCGACTGCGCAAAAAGTGTGACAAAAAAGCCGAGTGAAAAACAATGATGCGATTTGATATCTTTCTCTAAAAGATTCAGATATTTGTTTTTGAACAATGCAATGTGTAATAACACGCATTTAGCTTCCACTTTCAGGTGTCGGTGCACCAGCTAGTTTTGTAACATATTCGGCGCCCTCGCACTACCCCCGCACACCGCACAGGAGACCCGAAGTGAAAATGGCCTCGCCCTCGCCGGCAAACAGTCCCATGCCGCCACCGCAGGCGCCCAGTCCGATGGCACCGCCCTCCCAGAGCCCAGCCCCCTCGCCACATAGTCCGTATCCGCACCAGCAGCCGGGGCCACCGCAGGGACCACCGCCTGGAGCACCGCCCCACATGCAAGGTCCACCTCCACCGGGCCACCCAGCTGCCTACGGACATCCGATGCAGCATGGACCACCGGGACAGGGCCCACCTCCACATCATATGCCGCCACATCATCAGGGAATGAGTATGTTCTTGATATGCCATCCACCCTTCTGTTGTCCATCACGCATAATCATTTGTAGTTTTCTCAAAAGGTCCGCACATGGGAATGCAGATGCCGCCGACGGGACCGAATATGTCGCCCATCGGATATCAGACACACGGAATGCCTCCCAATGTAAGTTTTTTATTCCCGCTCCACGCTCACCCCCCTCCGGGATGAGAGCAATCTGCATCTTCGCATATAATACTCGTCTATGGCGCCAAAATTGTTTCATTGTTTTTTATCTCCACAAAAATCGCCGGCGATCTCCAAAAGCTCCACACAAAACGGGAAGCTTTCATTGATATCGAAGCTCACGCTTTTCAATTTAGATATTTTGTTGCAAACAATTTATTGTGGAATGTGATGCTTAATTACTTCTTAACTGCCACACCCCCCACCGACTCCTCGAGGTCGGCCTTGCGCAAGAGATTTTCGATTTCCTTGCGCAACGTCTCTGTGCCCGCACAGATCAGATCTGGCTTCATGATGTCGAAGGGCCCGCCAAATGGATGAGTGACCACGCCCCCAGCCTCGCTTACTAGCAGGGAACCAGCAGCACAGTCCCAGGGATACATGTCCTCAATGTAGAATGCATCTAGATTCCCAGCGGCCACCATGCACAGCTCATCCACCACGCAGGAGTAGGCCACCAGGCTGAAGGATATAGAGATATATGTAAAGATGCGGATAATAGGGTCTCCCACGCACTCACCGTCTGGCATTCAGTCCCACATGGTAAATCCGTTTGATATGCTTGTTGGCCACAGAGTGGACATGAAGCAGTGACACTTCATAGGCAACGTTGGCATCTTTGATGCTCTCGCAGTTGCTGACACGGATCGGCTTGCCATTGCAGAAGGATCCCTGCCCCAGCTTGGCTGTGAATATCTTCTTCTGGGCGGGATTGTTAATGACACCCAGCACGATCCGTTTGTTGATAGACAAACCAATGGAGACACAGACATGGGGAATTTGTTTGATGAAATTCGATGTGCCATCGATGGGATCTATGATCCAGGTGGGGGCATCAGTTAGCTCCTTGGACACATTGTTGTTCTTTGCTGTTTCCTCCTCGCCAATAAACTTGTGATCCGGGTAGCTGGCCAGTATCTGCTCCATGAGAAAATCTTCGATTTTGTTGTCGTAGTCGGTGACCACATCGTAAAAGTCCCCCTTAATGGAGACATTCTTGCTGGTACGCTCGTAGCCCTCCATCAGAATCTCACCTGCCTTAACGGCCAGTGGATAGATGAAGCTGTACAGCTGCTCCACAACATCCGATTGCCCTCCTACTGCCGACTGTGACATTATCTGTTCCACTACAGTACCCGTTCTTGCGATGTAAACGAGGCGTTGCTTCGTCGCTCAGCTTGCGTTGCCAACTAATCAGATATGCACGCTACGAAGCGATAGGCCGCCTGGCTGGATGGCTGGCTGTCTGGCTGTCTGGCTGGCTGGATGGCTGAATGGCTGGAAGTGGTGTTGTATGGGGAGGAGGAGCTTTGATTATATTTAGCAGACACAATTGTCTCCCAGCTTTGACTGTTTGTGCTGCTCGTTGGCTGTATTGAGTTTTATGATAGCCCGAAGCTTGTACTCAAAATTGGCATCTCGCCTGTCCCAGTACTTGTTTTATCTCAATTTGTTTGATGTACGTACACAAATATACGCTTTTTATCTCACAGACTGTTGTAAAACCAGTTTTTATCAGAGCCCCCCCTCACAAGTCCCTCCGTCTCGTCGCGTCTCGTCTCTGTCGTGAATGATCTTTTCAAACTGGAGGTTACTGTCATTTATGGAACAGTAGAAAGAGAGAGGTATCCGTGAGTTACGCAGGCTCATCTGTTGTGCACACTTTATTGCATTATATTCATTGGAACGTATATTCCGTAATCCGATCGGCCTCCTCTATCAATTGGATCACATTTTGGGCCAACGCCTCGGTGCAAGCGCAGACACAGTCCGGTTGCATCACCTTGAATTTACCGCCACTGGTGTGGTAGATCCTGCCACCCGCTTCGGTGAGGATAATGGCACCAGCGGCAAGATCCCAGGGCTTAAGATTCTCCACATGATAGGCATCACAACGTCCGGTGGCTATATAGCAGAGTGTCAGAGCTGCACTCCCAAAACTTCGAGTGCTGATTGGTGGTGGTGGGGGGACGACATTACATATTAAAATTTAGATAATACTGATGTGTGTGTGGGGAAGGGAATCAGAGACTTACGCAGTGGCATTCGATGCCAGCTTGCAGAGACGCTTCACGTTCTTGTCCCGCCCCTTGGCCACAACGATTAGAGACATTTCATAGCCGACAACAGCCTGTTTAATCTGCAAAATTAGAAGAATATGATATAAAAGCACGAATCAGAATGACTGAGTGATCGAATCTTATCTGTGTATCACTCTCTCTATCGCTACCACTAACCGTGACCACATTGGATGCTACGCTGATGGGGTGGCCATTCAAGAAGGCACCCTGCCCCTTACAGGCCGAGTACAACTCATTTGTCGCCGGATTGTAAATGATGCCCACCACCAGCTCCTTGTTGATTGTCAGGCCCATGGAGATGCAACAGTGTGGGATTTTGCGTACGAAATTGTTGGTCCCATCGATGGGATCTATGATCCAGGTGGGAGCATCTGTTAGCTCGGCCTGATCCAGTGATCCAGCCAGTGCTTCCTCGCCAATGATGAGGGACTCGGGGAAGGCCTTGAGCAGACCAGCCGTGAGAGTGGCCTCGATCTGTTGGTCGTAGACGGTGACCAGGTCATAGAATGCTGATTTAATCGCGTAATCAGTTTTGGGCTTCAGAAAACCCTCCAGAAACAGAGGACCACATTGTTTAACCAGCTCCAGGGACACTTTATAGTATTCCTGGAGTTTTATTTCACTGATTTGGTGGTTACTCATGTCTCATCCGGCCGGCGGGCACTATTATTTTTTTCCATCAAAACAGCTGTGGTAGGTAGCAAAGCTTTTTGTGGAGCTTTTTCCCAGAAATTTAAGCCAAAACTTGGAATGATTGTTTTATTTACTTGAAAGTTTACTCTCTAATCTGTGCTCGCTCTTTCAAAGGGTTTACATTTTTATTACAAAAGATATATACTGCTTGGTTTTGTCCCCGGATTTTACTTGAATGTGTAGCCCTTTATCTGATTGGCCTCCTCGATAAGACTGATCACATTCTTGGCCAAGTCCTCCGTGGAGGCGCACACGCAATCTGGCTTCATCACATCGAATTTCCCGCCATTCGTATGACAAACTATGCCCCCTGCTTCCGTGAGAATAATGGCACCGGCAGCAATGTCCCAGGGCTTCAGATCCTCCACATGGTAGGCGTCACACTGGCCGGTGGCCACATAGCAGAGGGTCAGGGCGGCGCTGCCGAAGCAACGCGTTCCAGTGGCATTGGAGGCCAGCTTGTACAGACGCTTTACATTTTTGTCCCTCACGGCGGCAGCATGAATCAAAGAGATCTCGTAGGCGATCACAGCTTGATTGATCTGCAAAAGAGAGAGGATACAAGAGAAAAAGAGTTGAGAGGAGAGCTTTTGGAACATGAGAGAACGACGCTAATGAATGCTAATGCTCTTTCTCTATCGCTCTCGCGAGTCCAAGTAAATCAAGGTCGAGCGAGCGAGGGAGTGAGTGTAGTGCATGCACAGTTATTTTGTGTTTTTGTGTATCATGTTTGTGGGGGAACGTTTGCTATTCCCGTCAGTCATTATATAAGCTTTCTCTCACCGTTGTGACTTTGGATGTGCTTATGGGCTGGCCATTGAGGAAGGCGCCATGTCCCTTCCAGGCGGAGAAAAGCTCATTTGCCGGCGGATTGTAAATGATGCCCACCACCAGCTCCTTGTTGATGGCCAGGCCCACGGAGATGCAACAGTGTGGAATTCTGTGTATGAAATTCGTGGTGCCATCGATGGGATCAATGATCCAGGTGGGGGCATCGGTCAGTTCCGCCTGTCGCTGCGAGGCCGCCGACTCTTCCTCGCCAATGATGAGCGATTCGGGAAAGGCTGCCACCAGTCCCTCGGTGAGAATATCCTCAATCTGCTTGTCGTACACGGTGACCAAATCGTAAAAATCCGACTTGACCTTGAAATCGGTCTTCGCTTTCTCATAGCCCTCCTGCATGAGGGGTCCGCATTTTAACACCAATTTGAGGGCCACATCGTAGTACTCCTTGAGTTTGGTATCGCTGACGGGGGGGCTACTCATTTTGGTGCAGGTGGCGTCGGTGGCTGCTGTTGTTCAACTAAAATGCCATCATAGTTGTATGGACGAACAGCAAGAACAGCTGTACGCTGTAAAGCTTTTCGGCAAGCTTTTTTCCATTCATTGGAACTTTGAACTTTTGGACAGAATACGAGAAGGAAAAGGAGAATAGAAGAGAGACGATAAGCGATAAGTGATGGAAGATAGAGTTGTTCCACATGTGGTGGGTGTGGGAATGCAACTGTTGATGGCTTGTGAGAGCAAACAGAAGTGCCACTAAGATGGAATCAGAAGAGCCGTCGAATGTCTTTCCATCTTTCAGTGTATGCCCACAGAGCAGTGTTGTTGTTGGTTGTAAATCTTGCTGGTCATTTTATGATCTGTATGGCTCTGCTGGCACATTATCTCTGCCAGAAAGAGCTGTTTACAGTGAACAAAGCTGAGAACAATGATGAAAGCGTGATAGGGTAAAGATAATAAGAGAAGCCTATGATGGATGATTGGGCCACATTTTGCATAGTTTATTCTTCTCCCAACAATGACAAATTTATTCGTTATCGCCATCCCCACCGACATGCCTCTCCTGGTCCGCCTTGCGTATCAGTTGCTCAATCTCCGACCTTAGGGACTCGGTGCCAGCGCATATAAGATCTGGTTTCATGATCTCAAAAGGTCCGCCGTATGGATGGGTTACCACACCGCCAGCCTCACGAATGAGCAAGTAGCCGGCGGCACAGTCCCAGGGGAACATGTCCTCGATGTGAAAGGCATCCAGATTGCCGGCGGCGACCATGCAAAGGGAATCCACCACAGCCGAGTAGGCCAGAAGGCTGGACAAATGAATAGTATAGAGGGGTAATAAAACAGAAGATCCATTAAGTCTGGTGTGGCACTTACCGCCTGGCATGTGATCCCACGTGATAGATGCGCTTGATGTGCTTGTTGCGGATCTTTGGGGCGTGCAGCAGACACACTTCGTAGGCCACATTGGCATCATTGAGATGCTCGCAGCTGCTCACGTGGATGGCCTCGCCATTGCAGAAGGCCCCCTGGCCCAGCTTGGCGGTGTACAGCTTCTTCTGGGCTGGATTGTTGACCACGCCCAGCACGATCTGTTTGTGGATGGACAGGCCAATGGAGACGGAGACATGGGGGATTTGTTTAATGAAATTCGATGTGCCATCGATGGGATCTATGATCCAGGTGGGGGCATCTGTTAGCTCCTTGGTCACATTGTTGTTCTTGTGCGTGTCCTCCTCCCCGATGAACTTGTGGTCCGGATATCTGGCCAGTATCTGCTCCATGAGGAACTCTTCTATCTGATTGTCGTAGGTGGTCACCACATTGTAGAACTCCCCGTCCTTGAGGGACACTGCCTTGCCCGCATTCTCATAGCCCTCGAGGAGTATTGCTCCCGCTTGCACTGCCAGCGGATGGATGAAGGTGTATAGCTCCTCAATTAGCTCCCTGCTGGCCGCCATTTCTAATTTCTGTTTGTCTGTCTCTCTATAAATGTATCTGTTATCTGAATTATTTCTCTACAGTTTAGAGATATTTCGCTTTGTTCTGGTTCTGATTTGGCTTCGAGTGAATGCGGCACTGGGAGCAGTCAGCAGCCGGCGTTAGTCAAACGGGTTTTGTGGGACTAAAGCTTTTTCCATTTATTTGCTTTTGAATTTAACTTTATTTATTTCGGAAAGCTCTCGGGGATATGAAGCCCAACTTTTAGTCACTAGAAACCATAGCGAATGTCTGATCTCTCTCTCATCCATGCTTACCCATTACCAATCCTGCTTCTTTCAGGCACCCGGCACACAGCCGTGCATAGTCTCTCCGGGTGGCCCCCCGGGCGGACCACCGCCGCCAGAGCGTTCCAGCCAGGAGAATCTGCACGCCTTGCAGCGGGCCATCGATTCGATGGAGGAGAAGGGACTGCAGGAGGATCCGCGCTACTCCCAGCTGCTGGCCATGCGGGCCACCTCGAAGCATCAGCATTTGAATGGCAATCAGGTCAATCTGTTGCGCACACAGATCACTGCCTACCGGTTGCTGGCGCGGAATAAACCCATATCCATGCAGATGCAGCAGGCGCTGCAGGCGGCCCAGCAGCAACCGCCGCCAGGGCCACCGATTGGGCCACCGGGCACACCTGGAGGACCACCGCCTGGGCCGCAGCAGCAGCAGCAGCATCCAGGTCAACCGCCAGTTCCGCCTCAGCAGCAGCAGCAACAACAACAGCAGCCACCGCCTGTCACGGGAACGCCGCCGCAATGCTCCACACCGCCTGCCACTAGCCCATACGGCCAGCCAGTGCCCGGCCAGAAACTGCAAGCGGCTCCTCCACCACCTCACATGCAACAGGGCCAGCCTCTGCCGCCACAACCTCCGGTGGTTGGCGGACCACCGCCCCAGCAGCCGCCGCCCCCGCAACAGCCGCCACCGCAGCAGCAGCAGCCACCGCCGGAGCAGCTGCAGCACCAGCTGCCGAACGGAGGCAAGCCACTGGCCATGGGTCCAGCTGGTGGTCAGCCGCTGATTCCACCATCTCCGATGCAGCAGCAGCAGCAGCCACAGCAGAGGAGTGCACCGCCTGGTATGCCACCCGGTGCACAGTTGCCTCAGCCAGGGGGCCCACCGCGGCCCGGAGCACCGCCCGGCCAGCATCAGCCGATGCCCAAGCCCAATCGAGTGACCACCGTGGCCAAGCCGGTGGGTCTGGATCCCATCACGCTGCTGCAGGAGCGGGAGAACCGCATTGCGGCCAGAATCTCGCTGCGGATGCAGGAACTGCAGCGCCTGCCCGCCACCATGTCAGAGGATTTGCGCATTCAGGCGGCCATCGAGCTGAGAGCCCTGCGGGTGCTCAACTTTCAGCGGCAGCTGCGCATGGAATTCGTGCAGTGTACCAGACGAGACACCACTCTAGAGACGGCGCTCAACATCAAGTTCTACAAGCGGACCAAGCGGCAGGGTCTGCGGGAGGCACGCGCCACCGAGAAGCTGGAAAAGCAACAGAAACTGGAAGCCGAGCGAAAGCGGAGGCAGAAGCATCTGGAGTTCTTGGCTGCGGTGCTGCAGCACGGCAAGGATCTGAGGGAGTTCCACAGGAACAATAAGGTGAGTGAGACGACGAGAGGGGCCATTCATATGTCGGCTAATCCTTGGAAAATTCCCCATTGCAGGCTCAGCTGGCGAGAATGAACAAGTCGGTGATGAATTACCATGCGAATGCCGAGCGTGAGCAGAAGAAGGAGCAGGAGCGCATCGAGAAGGAGCGCATGCGGCGCCTGATGGCCGAGGATGAGGAGGGCTACCGCAAGCTGATCGATCAGAAGAAGGACAAGCGACTGGCCTTCCTGCTCTCGCAGACGGACGAGTACATCAGCAATCTCACGCAGATGGTCAAACAGCACAAGGACGATCAGATGAAGAAAAAGGAGGAGGAGGGCAAGCGCCTGCAGCTCTACAAGAAGGAGCTCCTCATGAGCGGCGAGTACATTGGCATCGATGAGAGCAGCATTGTGGCCGATATGCGGGTGAATGTGATCGAACCTTGCACCGGCAAAAAGCTAACCGGCGATGATGCCCCCATGCTGAAGCATTTGTATCGCTGGCTCAGCATGCATCCTGGCTGGGACTGGATAGACGATGATGATGATGGCAGCGGCATTGGCGGCACCATGGGTACCATGGCCATTAACGAAGACCACAAGCCAAAGCTGGAGGAGGAGCCGCAGCAGTCAACCGAAGATGTCACCGACAAGTCGGCGGCACCACCGCAGCCAGGCGATGACGGTCCCAAGGATCTGATGACGCAGGCTAAGGTGGAGGACGACGAATACAAGACGGAGGAGCAGACCTACTACAGCATTGCACACACCATACACGAGAAGGTGTACGAGCAGGCGTCCATCATGGTCAACGGCCAGCTCAAGGAGTACCAGATCAAGGGTCTCGAGTGGCTCGTCTCGCTCTACAACAACAACCTGAACGGCATCCTGGCCGATGAGATGGGCCTGGGCAAGACCATCCAGACGATTTCCCTTGTGACCTATCTGATGGATCGCAAGAAGGTGATGGGACCCTTCCTGATTATCGTGCCGCTGTCCACGCTGCCCAATTGGGTGCTCGAGTTCGAAAAGTGGGCCCCCGCCGTGAGCGTGGTCAGCTACAAGGGCAGCCCCCAGGGCCGCAGGCTGCTGCAGAATCAAATGCGGGCCACCAAATTCAATGTGCTGCTGACGACATACGAGTACGTGATCAAGGACAAGGCGGTGCTGGCGAAGATCCAGTGGAAGTACATGATCATCGACGAGGGACATCGCATGAAGAACCATCACTGCAAGCTCACCCAAGTGCTGAACACCCATTACATTGCCCCCTATCGGCTGCTACTCACGGGCACACCTCTCCAGAACAAGCTGCCCGAGCTGTGGGCCCTGCTCAACTTCCTGCTGCCCTCCATTTTCAAGTCCTGCTCCACCTTTGAGCAGTGGTTCAATGCCCCATTCGCCACCACCGGCGAGAAGGTCGAGTTGAACGAGGAGGAGACCATTCTGATCATTCGTCGTCTGCACAAGGTGCTGCGCCCCTTCCTGCTGCGACGCCTCAAGAAGGAGGTGGAACACCAGCTGCCCGACAAGGTCGAGTACATCATCAAGTGCGACATGTCGGCTCTGCAGCGTGTGCTCTACAAGCACATGCAGAGCAAGGGCGTCCTGCTCACCGATGGCTCCGAGAAGGGAAAGCACGGCAAGGGCGGAGCCAAGGCCCTGATGAACACCATTGTCCAGCTGCGGAAGCTGTGCAACCATCCGTTTATGTTCCAGGCCATCGAGGAGAAGTATTGCGACCACACCGGTGGACACGGCGTCGTCTCGGGTAAGAAAAACATCCCCAAAGCTCGCTCCCGCTGTTCCCATTTTAATACTGATTTTTAGGTCCGGATCTTTATCGCGTGTCGGGCAAATTCGAGCTTCTTGATCGCATCCTACCAAAGCTGAAGGCCACCAACCACAGGGTGTTGCTCTTCTGTCAGATGACCCAGTGCATGACTATCATCGAGGACTATCTCAGCTGGCGCCAGTTTGGATATCTGCGCCTGGACGGAACCACCAAGGCAGAGGATCGTGGCGAGCTGCTGCGCAAATTCAATGCCAAGGGATCGGACATCTTTGTCTTCTTGCTGTCCACACGCGCCGGTGGCCTGGGTCTCAATCTGCAGACCGCCGACACGGTGGTGATTTTCGATTCGGACTGGAATCCCCATCAGGATCTGCAGGCCCAGGATCGTGCCCATCGTATTGGGCAGCGCAACGAAGTGCGCGTGCTCCGCCTGATGACGGTCAATTCGGTGGAGGAGCGCATTCTGGCCGCGGCCAGGTACAAGCTGAACATGGACGAGAAGGTCATCCAGGCTGGCATGTTCGATCAGAAGTCGACGGGCAGCGAGCGGCAGCAGTTCCTGCAGACGATCCTGCATCAGGACGACAACGAGGAGGAGGAGGAGAACGAGGTGCCCGACGATGAGATGATCAACATGATGATTGCCCGCAGCGAGGAGGAGATCGAGATTTTCAAGCGCATGGATGTCGATCGTAAGAAGGAGGACGATGAAATCCATCCGGGCAGGGAGCGTCTCATCGACGAATCCGAGCTGCCCGACTGGCTGACCAAGGACGATGAGGAAGTCGAACGCTTCCACTATCAATACGATGAGGACACCATTCTGGGTAAGCCTTTGTTTCGCCTCCTTTAAATCTCTTGTAACGCTGGGAGGATGCTTTCTTTCGTAGGACGCGGGTCGCGCCAGCGCAAGGAAGTGGACTACACGGACAGTCTCACCGAGAAGGAGTGGCTGAAGGCCATCGACGAGGGCGCCGAGTTCGAGGAGGAGGAGGAAGAGGACGATTCCAAGCGTAAGCGTCGCAAGCGCAAGAACCGCAAGGAGGAGTCTGACGACGATTCGCTCATCCTCAAGCGTCGTCGACGCCAGAATTTGGACAAGCGCGCCAAGAAGCAGATGCACAAGATCATGAATGCCGTCATCAAGGTGACACAGGATGGGCGCACCCTCTCGGAGCCCTTCATGAAGCTGCCCTCGCGTCAGCGACTGCCCGACTATTACGATATCATCAAGCGGCCATTGGACATTAAGAAGATCCTGCAGCGCATCGAGGACTGCAAGTACGCAGACCTCAATGAGCTGGAGAAGGACTTTATGCAGCTGTGCCAAAATGCCCAGATCTACAACGAGGAGCAGTCGCTCATCTATATGGACTCGATTGCTCTACAGAAGATCTTTGTGGGCGCCAGGCAAAAGGTGACGGCAGCCGCCGATGCCGCTGCTGTGGCCTCCGGCGACAATACGGGTGAGGCGCACGGCAATGGAGGAGGTGGTGGCTCCGACAATTCGGACAATGATGACGATGATGGCGGGGACGATGGCTCCGACGACGAGGAGATTGCCACCACATCGGCGGCGGCGGTGAAGATGAAACTGAAACTGAACAAATCTCTGGCCAGTGCCCCCTCCACGCCCACCCAACCATCGACGAACGTGAGCAGCGGTGCGGCCACAACATCAAAGAAGCAAACACGCCGCAAGCGGGCACAGCAGAAGAAGTACACCATATCGGACGATGATGACGATGACATGGACTAGCTGCCGCTGGGTCTGATCTTCAAGCGTTCAAGCGTGGATCAAGCGTTCGATGTCAGCAATTTTTAGTTAGTTTTTAGTTCCCCGTTCCGCTTCCCAGAATTATGGGTATGGGAACTGATAGAGGAAGCTTGACTCTACCAGTTTTCACATCCATCTTATCATCTACCAATCTGTCTATCTATCTATCCATCCTAGCGTAAGCATATCCCCATAGGCTTTCAGTTTAAGTCTCCTTTGATGATCGATGATTCATTTAGTACCAAACGTTCATTCTCAAACAGCAGTACTATACATATACATATATATTATTACTATAAATAAATGCATAACTAACATATTTCTAGAGCAAGTAATGGAAATATTCGTCGCACAGATCGTGGACAGAGGTGGCGCCGGTACCGGCACCGGCACCGCACTCCTCATCGCCGCTGTCATTACGCCGAAGTGGAATCTTGTGGGCATTGGCATACAAGTCCTCCTCGTCAATGTTTGCATCGTCAGATTCTGTAAATGATAATGGATAAAATGACTGCTGCTCTGCTCAATCGACTGGAAACGTCATCTCCAATCAGCTCCATTGCTTACCTCTGTACTTGTGCTTGCGGCCGAGACGCAGCTTGGAGCTGGACAGTACGGCCTCATCGCCCAGGTCCAGTTCATTCTCCTGCGATCTACGCGAGTAGCGCACTGGCGGGGCCAGGAACCAGTACGAGCCCAGGATACTCTTCAGTCCTGGCATTTGGCGGAGTTCGGAGAGGATCTGCGGCTGCTTGGACAGGGCTTGGAAGGATCGCAACTGAAGCGTGACCGGCTGGGAGGTACAGTTGATCAGCCTTATCACCGACTTGGCAGCCGTCGAGCAGACCATTGGATATATGCGGACATCTGGATCCATGGGCACATTGGTATAGGCCACGCCGAGCGCTCGCCGATTCAGATAAAACTCCAGATGGCCCCGCGTCCGGTCCAACTGGACACCGATCAGACAGCCCTGGGAGAACTTTTGGCCGTAGGGCAGCTGCTCCCCACAATGCTGCACCTTGCCCGAGTAGGAGAAGCCCCACGACTGGGCATTGGTGCCCAAAGCCGACACAAAATGAAACTTGAATTGCCCCAGATTAACGCTCTCCGTTCCTATGCCGAACATCTGTGGAAGAGATGGAGAAGATGGGAATCGGAATATGGATTTTAGTATTATAATTGTTTACATTGAACTTTTGTGCGCTGCGGCTTATCAGCCGCATAGTTGGGCTGTGGGCTGTCTAGAGATTTCCTCGTATGCACTCTACTCTTCCTCCGTGTCTTATCTTATCAACGCCCTGCTGTGCCGTGCATTGTAATCTGTAATCCAGAAAATGGATGGAGTGGAGCGAGAACAACAGAAGCCAGAGTGTGGCACTGCCAGTGGCTATGGCTATGGCTGTGTTCTATTTTGAGGTCTTCCTATCAGCGACTTTGACTGACATTCATCTCACCAAACTAGTTGTCAAGTCAGGGGATCTGTGGATCTACTTTTCAAGACTCACCACATCTGTGCCGGCGAGCGCTGTGATGACGCGCATCTCCCAGAAGTGCACCATGCCCGGCTTCAGGGGTCGATCGCCGCGCACTATCGCTGTGCCCTGGCTGTAGGTGGGGTGAAATACAACGTCCCGGTCATTGATGAGGACGTCGGACTCCTCGGATGGATGCCACTTCCAGGGGCGGACATTGCCCTCGATATCCTCACCGCATCGACACTTGACCAGGTCGGAAATATGGCCCTTGTGGTTCGTCACCTCGATGCAGTTGGGGAAGGTGCAGTCGCAGAAACCGGGCGCACAGGCATCCTCCTGACGGGCGGGCAACATACTCGTTTATTGATATTGTCTTTGATATTTATGGCACCAATCATGCATTACACGCGTGCAATCGTTTGTCTCGAACAGTCTGTCCACGGGCGACGACGAGTGTTTCCAGTCTAACCAGCTCGGCGCCTCCTTATATATAATATTTGTAAGTGTGAAAACAATACGCCGTAAAGTTTGTTTATTTTGACCCATTGAAACAGCTGACGAAATCAGTGTGACCGCGGAATTATCGATAAAATATACCGTCCGACCATCAGAAATATATCGAAAATTACGGTCAAAATCATATTCCTCGATTTTGATATTCTATTTAATATTACTAGCTGAATAGGATACTGAACCCTGAACAAATAATTTTAACTGATAGATGAAACAATTTTCTACAAGATTGACCAAATTTAAAAACTCTGTTTATTGGATTCGGTCTAAATAAGGTTCAAACAAGTAAGGTCAACAAATACGTCCCTTTTCTTACATGGCAACTACACGGTAACTACACATTTGCTACACATCAAACACTTGTTTACGGAGTATGGACATTTCTGATTGGCTGTTGCACCGGTAGGGGAAATGAATGGTGTGGCTTCGTGTCTGCTGTCATAATTCTGATCGGCAGCTCTGCGGCAGCGAATATATTTCGGGTGGCTTTGGCCATATGCACAAAAGGCTTCATAATTCTGATTGGCTGTCGCACCGGTAGGGGAAATGAATGGTGTGGCTTCGTGTCTGCTGTCATAATTCTGATCGGCAGCTCTGCTGCAGCGAAAATATTTCGGGTGGCTTTGGCCATATGCACAAAAGGCTTCATAATTCTGATTGGCTGTCGCATCGGTAGGGGAAATGATTCGTTTGGCTTCGTGTCTGCTGTCATAATTCTGATCGGCAGCTCTGCTGCAGCGAAAATATTTCGGGTGGCTTTGGCCATATGCACAAAAGGCTTCATAATTCTGATTGGCTGTCGCACCGGTAGGGGAAATGAATGGTGTGGCTTCGTGTCTGCTGTCATAATTCTGATCGGCAGCTCTGCTGCAGCGAAAATATTTCGGGTGGCTTTGGCCATATGCACAAAAGGCTTCATAATTCTGATTGGCTGTCGCACCGGTAGGGGAAATGAATGGTGTGGCTTCGTGTCTGCTGTCATAATTCTGATCGGCAGCTCTGCTGCAGCGAAAATATTTCGGGTGGCTTTGGCCATATGCATAAAAGGCTTCATAATTCTGATTGGCTGTCGCACCGGTAGGGGAAATGAATGGTGTGGCTTCGTGTCTGCTGTCGTAATTCTGGTCGGCAGCTCTGCTGCAGCGAAAATATTTCGGGTGGCTTTGGCCATATGCATAAAAGGCTTCATAATTCTGATTGGCTGTCGCACCGGTAGGGGAAATGAATGGTGTGGCTTCGTGTCTGCTGTCATAATTCTGATCGGCAGCTCTGCTGCAGCGAAAATATTTCGGGTGGCTTTGGCCATATGCACAAAATGCTTCATAATTCTGATTGGCTGTCGCACCGGTAGGGGAAATGAATGGTGTGGCTTCGTGTCTGCTGTCATAATTCTGATCGGCAGCTCTGCTGCAGCGAAAATATTTCGGGTGGCTTTGGCCATATGCACAAAATGCTTCATAATTCTGATTGGCTGTCGCACCGGTAGGGGAAATGAATGGTGTGGCTTCGTGTCTGCTGTCATAATTCTGATCGGCAGCTCTGCTGCAGCGAAAATATTTCGGGTGGCTTTGGCCATATGCACAAAAGGCTTCATAATTCTGATTGGCTGTCGCACCGGTAGGGGAAATGAATGGTGTGGCTTCGTGTCTGCTGTCATAATTCTGATCGGCAGCTCTGCGGCAGCGAAAATATTTCGGGTGGCTTTGGCCATATGCACAAAAGGCTTCACCCTTCACTTAAGCATTATTGGAGTCGACCCTTTTTGAAGACGCTTGCCTTGTAATACCAGAATAATTATTATTCTGTACATGCTTTAGATGCTAACTTTGTTTAATATAGAATATACTAATATAATGAGCAGATATATGTCTTTATATTCACAGATATATATTTAATTGTATGGCTTATTGTAGTATATAATGATATTTTTGATATGTGTGTGTACGTGTGCAGTGCTGCCGAAACTGCCAGCAAAATATTTTTGAGAAGATTTCTTGAGACACAAAGCTGAGTGTCGCTTATTGAGGCGACGCACTAATACCCTATAGACAATTAATATAATTTGATGTCATGTCTGACATACATTTTGCATTTGTACATATTTACATTCGTTCATTATATTCGTTTATAGTACATTAGACAAAATTAGAATATAGAGGTTATTTAATATATACAATTATTGTAATTTTAGGCAAGCGTCATCATAAAATCATAACTTACAATCAATTCTAAAGTAATGGGTGTTTCCTTAGCCAGCGGCGTTTTAAAAAACCAATACAAACAAGCAGACCAATAATATCTGCACACATACAGCTAAAGCTCAGCCTCACATACAGAGCGTTTTTTACTTTGCCAAGCTGAAATTATGTGTTGTGTGTTCTTCTTCAGCTTGTTGACGAACTGACCTACCGCCACAAAATAAATGAAGAATTGGCAGGATGGGTGGGGGTGGGTGTGGGTTGGAGGGACACTTGGCCGTGGGAAGAAAGAAATCTGTTATTTTTTTTTATTTTTATTATATAAATTATTATATTATTACTGCCTATGAAAAAGCCGTAAACATACATACATTCATATGTACATACATATAGACATAAAGTCGCCGCTCAAATTGGCTCCCGATTGAAGATCGGTACCCAGGGAACACCACGAGGAGGCCATTACACCTGTAATGGGGTCAAAAATTAATCTGACCTTTGAGTCGACTTGATATGACTTAATTTAAAAACTTTTCAATAATTAAGTCACATCCATATTCCCCGCCTAGAATTAAATCTATTAAATATTTGTACATACATACATATGTATGTATGTACATGTGAAAAATAGAACATAAAAAATAAACAAGAAATAATAAACTTATTAATATTAAAAAAAAATATCCTACTGCCGCAATATTTTGAGCTTTTTCTCGTATGATTTTGCATTCTCCACTGCAGGATGTGGAAAATTGAAGGGGCAGGACATTGGTAGGGGTATGTGAGTTGCCTCTGGCAGACTGCAGATGTGTTTGTGTGTGTGTGGGGGAGGGGAGGGTGAGGGCTTTCCGGATTCTGTGTCAAAATGGCGCAGAAAAATGATCAAGTGAAGGAGCAGAGCAGAGCAGAGAACGAACAGGATCCGACAACTTCAGCGCGCTAGAGTGGAATGAATTTGACACATCGAAAGCTAAGATATGTACAGCTGCGAAAAAATAATAACACCACCACCACAAGCAACTTTTAAATAGTTGCCAAACTCACAATTTTAACTTTAAGGAAACTTTAAGCACATTTTTAGAAATGGAAGACTCTTATAAACATATGAATATAAAAAAAATCGTCTTCCTTTTTAACGTTTTTAAGTTATTTAAGAAAATTCCTTGAAAGTGATCAAACTAGGCGAAAAAAATAATAGCACCACTTTTCAAATATTGAATTAAAAACAAAATAGTGACCAAAAAGTAACGAATTCCTTAGTTAACTATTTTGAACGATTATTACTAAATCTATAATTAGCATTTAAAATTTAGTACAATGTCCTTTTTTGGCAATAACAGCTGCGTAGCGTCTTGGCATGGAATCAACCAAGTCCTGGCATCGTTTTAGGACCAGGACTCTTTAATTTATACCCAAAGTGATTCGATAGTGGCTGGATTGGAAGTAGCAACCGGCTTCTTGACGTAGGGCCACAGATTTTTGATGGGATCAGGTCAGGTGACTGAGCAGCCCACTCCAAAACGTTCACATAGTTTGCCATAACACATTCCTTTGCTTTCTTGTTGGTGTGTTTGGAGTCACAGTTCTGTTAAAAGACCCATACGAGCGGATTTTCATATTCTGCAAAGGGAAGCATTACTGTATCCACGATATTCACCTACACGTGCTAATCCATGATGGTTTTTATCCAACCAAGTGTACCTACATCATAGTGGAAAAAGCAGGCCCATACCATTACACTATACCCTCCATACTTATCGGTTTTTGTCGTGTACTAAAGTTTGTTTTCTACTTTCCTTGGACCTCTAACGTACGTTCGAGATCCTTTTCCACCAAACATATCCACTTTGGACTCATCTGACCATAGAATATTCGTCCATTGTTGGGATGTCCGATTTGCTTGAACACTGCCTAACCTCATGTGCTTAGTAATATGTGTCGCGTTTAAAAGTGGTATCTTTCTTGGGCTGCAGACTTTTATATTATGTTGGCTAAGATATGTACTAACTTTTTGATCCATCGCATTTATTTTAAGCTCTTCTTTAAGCTCGGTAGCTGACCTAAAGGGAACCTTCTTTCTCTGACGAATCCGTCTATTGCCATGAAGAGGGGCCATAAATCGTTTTCGTCCGCGTGTTTCAGCCTTTTCTTCATAGTTTAAGACGTTTTTAATCATTTTATTGGAATATCATACCAATCGACCAACTTTTCTGTACGTTTTTCCGTTTAATATCAGTTTTTTGGTCAGATCTCTCATCTCCGCAGTGCAGTGCTTTCCACGTCCCATTGTAATGATTATTATTAACTTTTATGACAGAAACAATGAAATCGTAGTCAAAACGAATGAATACGTGCCTTTTACAAAGACAATTTTGAGAAATACAGAAGCTTCACTAAGAAAAGTGCTAGTGGTGCTATTTTTTTTTCGCCATTTTTTGGCCAAACACAAAATCCCCATTGCAATAGCCGCTCTTAGATTCTCTAGGAAAAGCTGCGCTCTTAATTGTTTGCCCTGCTTCAGGGCATTACCTGCAGTGAAGAGAGGGGATCAAATTTAACTCTTCACTTTAAAATATTAGTTCTATGGTCTGACTTACGTCATCCACGCACTCGCCGTCTCCCATTCCCACCCATGTAAAGAATTGGCAGGCAACAACAACAGCGATGCATACGCCAACGCCAAAAAACAATTACAAATACTCTCTACAATGTAAAAGCCTAGGCCGCTACTGCTCTATAAACTTTTGCCCCCGCTTTAGAGCATTATACCCACACCACATGCTGTAGGAGGAAAGCATCAAATATAAGAAATATTCAAATTATTACAAATCTTCGTGGCTTATCTCCCCCTCCCCATACAGAGCACAAACCAAAACAACAACAACACACAAATCCCTATTGCAAAAAGCCGCTTTCAGATTATTTCAGCAAAGGCGCGCTCTTAATTGCCTGCCCTGCACTACCCGCAGTGAAGAGAGGGAACCAAATATAACTCTTCACATTAAAATATTTGTTCTATGGTCAAGCTGAGTTCCGTCATCCACGCACTCCCCTTCTTCCATTCCACCTACATATGTACATATGTACATATGTAAAAGCATTGACAGGCAGCAACAACAACGACGCGTACGCCAAAGCAAAAAAACAATTACAAGAACTCACATAATGCAAAAGCAAAGATGCTCTTACTGAAGCGCCCCCGCTTCAGGGCATTGTACTGACCCCACATGCAGTACGAAAAGAGAATCAAATAAAAGAACTATTCTAATTGTTACAGTTTTGTGTCGCTCGTTTCCCATCTCCCCCCGCTCCAAACAGATAAGAAGCCAAAGCAACAACAGCAAACACAAATCCCTATTGCAAAAAGCCGAAGAGATGGATCAAATATACATAGCTATTCACATTAAAATGTTTTTTCTATGGTCAAGTTGACTTATGTACATCATCCACGCATTTTCCCATGCAAGCAACAACAACAACAACAATGCATACGCCAAAGACAAAATAACGCAATAATTAAAATCACCCTTACAATGCATAGGCATAGGAAGAGAGCATCAAAGAGAAGAACTCTTCAATGTAATCTACATTTTCTATGTACTCTTCGTCTCCCTCTTCGCTTCTAGAGCGTAAGCCAAATACAGGAAATATATGTATTCAGTGCAATGCAAATCTCTACTGATTTAACAGTTAACTATCATAGAAAGAATAAATTCGTTGCTGCCGATACAGAGGCATGGTAATTTAGCAGCGAGCTAATAGCAAAAGATAAACTGAGTAAGAGACCTACATTCGTTATCTGTGATCACCGGCACCCAAGGCATACTTAACAAGGTAGCCGCACTCGCTCTCTCGCTCTCTCGCCCTCTCTTTTACTTCTTAAATTTCAGTCTGCCGCAGTTGTGAGCGACGATTCTCTCCGCGGACGATTTTCTCTTGTTCTTTTTCTTCTTCACTGAAATAAGAAGTAAAGCTCTCTCAGTGCGGCTACCTGCCGCTGCATTCTTATCACAGCTTCCAGGGCCCAGCAAGAGGAGAGAGAGGAGAGGAAGAAGCATTGAGCAGCCAACGCTGCCCTACACATACACACATGCACACAACGCTCTTGATCGGCTTAGTAGCTTTAGCTGCAGCACTCACCAGCCACCCATTCACCACCCACCCACTCACCACCCTCTTTCGTTCGTTACGCTCAGCAAGTTCGCTCTAGTTATTCGAAGAAGCTTTGGGCCGTCGCTGCTGCTGCACTCTTATCACAGCTCTCAGTCTCCCCCCCAACCATCATTGCAAGCGGTCATAAAAACGGAAAATCAAATCGTGTGTTTACCGACGGCAAATCGCGCGCCGGCCAAAATGTGACATTTTTGTTCTGTGATCAGTTATTATAATACTAAATAACAATTAATAAATTCTGAAAAGTAAAAAGTGTGTTAAGTTATAATAAAATTACAAAATAACCAAATTTAAATGAAAAGTGAAACCAACCAACCAAAAGTTTTATGAGGGGTTCTAAGTGCATAATGTGAGTGAGAGTGAGAGTGAAATATAAAAGAAAGACTAAACGGAGCGGCAAGATAGAAGGCGCCGGCGCGCCTTTTGTGTGCGTGCGCAGGTCTAAATTTAAAATTCTTTCTCTGTGATCAAATTATAATAAAAAATAATAATAAATAAATTATAATAAGTGAATTGAAATAAATAAATAATAAATTAATTATGAATAAATTGAAATAAATAAATAATAAATAAATTATAAATAAATTGAAATAAATTGAAATAAATAAATAAAAAATAACCAAAGTGAATTGAAATGTGAAGCCAACCAAACAAAATTTTATGAGTGGTTCTAAGTGCATAATGTGAAAGTGAAAGTGCGAGTGCAAATAAAAAAAGAAACAATATTATAAGGAGCGGCAAGGAGTAGAAGTCGGCAAGGAGTGCCAAGCGAAACGCAGGGCAAGGTGCATGTGATAATTAATTTTTGATTTTTTTTTATGTGTGTTTTTTTGTTTATGTGTCCAAACGACAAACATAAAACTACAACAATGCAAAAAAACGAAATAGCAAGTAATATTCAACGCTTCACTTTATAATTATGGGATCAGGTGAGTCTCTCTGTTTTGGTTTACTCCTTATACTGTTTCTTCTTTCGATTGCCTTTCACATATTTTCTTATTTTATTTATTTATTTATCCTTCTATATATTATTATATTATATTTATTATCTTTTATATATTATATTATCTCCTTCTTGCATTCCTTTTTCATTTAAAGGCTTTTTGTTTTTGAACAGTGGATTTATTCCGGTATGATAGTTACATTATTGTTTCAGGTGGGGTCGGGTCGGATATTTGTCTTGGATGCAAAATCATGGGAGTTCTATGCAATTCTTAAAAGCTTCACTTTCACGTACTGGGGGGCTCTTTTTCAGATTTAACCGTCGTAGTACTTGGTGTTTTATTAAGCGTAATACTTCCCAATCGAAATGCGGCAGCGCTCCTCGGTCGGTTGGCCAGCCATCTGCTGGTGTCGCTTGGGCCACTTGATGGTGCAGTCATTGCACATCAACGTCCTAAAGAACCACAATAGCCACAAATGGTATCCGCTGGATACAGGACATATTGTATCCGCTGGATACTGGAACTGTATTGGAACCCTCTCTAAACGACTCTTAAATGGGTCAGTTAATGGTAGAACTTGTACTAGTAGATGCATGTGTAGTATTTTGCAAGTTTTAGAAATCCCATTGAACCACAAATGGATTCCCATAATCTGTGGGGTTGGGGTGGTGCCACAGATTATCAAAGCATATCAGGTGGAATTCGATCTGTGGCAGCACCGATATAACTATGTATATTATCCGGATAAGTAAAGCATATACTCTGAAATAGGTGTGGTAAAAAGTGTACCTTTTGGAGAAACCTTCGGAAAATTTGAGCTATTTTCGAACTATTGTTTGACGATATAAGACATTAAATATTGATTGAAGTTTTCTAATAAAATATGTACTAAAATAAAACTTCCCTTTCTTTACCACAACAGTTTTTGTTTCATTCGTGATACATATGTTTTTGTTCTATTTTCCGTTATTTTTCCTTGGATTTTCAAAATGCCATAGAAATCGCAGATATATTCGTTTCGGTTCAGTGGTCAAACCCACCCCCACCCATCCTGCCAATTCTTCATTTATTTTGTGGCGGTAGGTCAGTTCGTCAACAAGCTGAAGAGGAACACACAACACATAATTTCAGCTTGGCAAAGTAAAAAAATCGTTTTAGGACCAGGACTCTTTAATTTATACCCAAAGTGATTCGATAGTGGCTGGATTGGAAGTAGCAACCGGCTTCTTGACGTAGGGCCACAGATTTTTGATGGGATCAGGTCAGGTGACTGAGCAGCCCACTCCAAAACGTTCACATAGTTTGCCATAACACATTCCTTTGCTTTCTTGTTGGTGTGTTTGGAGTCACAGTTCTGTTAAAAGACCCATACGAGCGGATTTTCATATTCTGCAAAGGGAAGCATTACTGTATCCACGATATTCACCTACACGTGCTAATCCATGATGGTTTTTATCCAACCAAGTGTACCTACATACATCATAGTGGAAAAAGCAGGCCCATACTATTACACTATACCCTCCATACTTATCGGTTTTTGTGGTATACTAAAGTTTGTTTTCTACTTTCCTTGGACCTCTAACGTATGTTCGAGATCCTTTTCCACCAAACATATCCACTTTGGACTCATCTGACCATAGAATATTCGTCCATTGTTGGGATGTCCGATTTGCTTGAACACTGCCTAACCTCATGTGCTTAGTAATATGTGTCGCGTTTAAAAGTGGTATCTTTCTTGGGCTGCAGACTTTTATATTATGTTGGCTAAGATATGTACTAACTTTTTGATCCATCGCATTTATTTTAAGCTCTTCTTTAAGCTCGGTAGCTGACCTAAAGGGAACCTTCTTTCTCTGACGTATCCGTCTATTGCCATGAAGAGGGGCCATAAATCGTTTTCGTCCGCGTGTTTCAGCCTTTTCTTCATAGTTTAAGACGTTTTTAATCATTTTATTGGAATATCATGCCAATCGACCAACTTTTCTGTACGTTTTTCCGTTTAATATCAGTTTTTTGGTCAGATCTCTCATCTCCGCAGTGCAGTGCTTTCCACGTCCCATTGTAATGATTATTATTAACTTTTATGACAGAAACAATGAAATCGTAGTCAAAACGAATGAATACGTGCCTTTTACAAAGACAATTTTGAGAAATACAGAAGCTTCACTAAGAAAAGTGCTAGTGGTGCTATTTTTTTTTCGCCATTTTTTGGCCAAACACAAAATCCCCATTGCAATAGCCGCTCTTAGATTCTCTAGGAAAAGCTGCGCTCTTAATTGTTTGCCCTGCTTCAGGGCATTACCTGCAGTGAAGAGAGGGGATCAAATTTAACTCTTCACTTTAAAATATTAGTTCTATGGTCTGACTTACGTCATCCACGCACTCGCCGTCTCCCATTCCCACCCATGTAAAGAATTGGCAGGCAACAACAACAGCGATGCATACGCCAACGCCAAAAAACAATTACAAATACTCTCTACAATGTAAAAGCCTAGGCCGCTACTGCTCTATAAACTTTTGCCCCCGCTTTAGAGCATTATACCCACACCACATGCTGTAGGAGGAAAGCATCAAATATAAGAAATATTCAAATTATTACAAATCTTCGTGGCTTATCTCCCCTCCCCATACAGAGCACAAACCAAAACAACAACAACACACAAATCCCTATTGCAAAAAGCCGCTTTCAGATTATTTCAGCAAAGGTGCGCTCTTAATTGTCTGCCCTGCATTACCTGCAATGAAGAGATGGATCAAATATACATAGCTATTCACATTAAAATGTTTTTTCTATGGTCAAGTTGACTTATGTACATCATCCACGCATTTTCCCATGCAAGCAACAACAACAACAACAATGCATACGCCAAAGACAAAATAACGCAATAATTAAAATCACCCTTACAATGCATAGGCATAGGAAGAGAGCATCAAAGAGAAGAACTCTTCAATGTAATCTACATTTTCTATGTACTCTTCGTCTCCCTCTTCGCTTCTAGAGCGTAAGCCAAATACAGGAAATATATGTATTCAGTGCAATGCAAATCTCTACTGATTTAACAGTTAACTATCATAGAAAGAATAAATTCGTTGCTGCCGATACAGAGGCATGGTAATTTAGCAGCGAGCTAATAGCAAAAGATAAACTGAGTAAGAGACCTACATTCGTTATCTGTGATCACCGGCACCCAAGGCATACTTAACAAGGTAGCCGCACTCGCTCTCTCGCTCTCTCGCCCTCTCTTTTACTTCTTAAATTTCAGTCTGCCGCAGTTGTGAGCGACGATTCTCTCCGCGGACGATTTTCTCTTGTTCTTTTTCTTCTTTACTGAAATAAGAAGTAAAGCTCTCTCAGTGCGGCTACCTGCCGCTGCATTCTTATCACAGCTTCCAGGGCCCCAGCAAGAGGAGAGAGAGGAGAGGAAGAAGCATTGAGCAGCCAACGCTGCCCTACACATACACACATGCACACAACGCTCTTGATCGGCTTAGTAGCTTTAGCTGCAGCACTCACCAGCCACCCATTCACCACCCACCCACTCACCACCCTCTTTCGTTCGTTACGCTCAGCAAGTTCGCTCTAGTTATTCGAAGAAGCTTTGGGCCGTCGCTGCTGCTGCACTCTTATCACAGCTCTCAGTCTCCCCCCCAACCATCATTGCAAGCGGTCATAAAAACGGAAAATCAAATCGTGTGTTTACCGACGGCAAATCGCGCGCCGGCCAAAATGTGACATTTTTGTTCTGTGATCAGTTATTATAATACTAAATAACAATTAATAAATTCTGAAAAGTAAAAAGTGTGTTAAGTTATAATAAAATTACAAAATAACCAAATTTAAATGAAAAGTGAAACCAACCAACCAAAAGTTTTATGAGGGGTTCTAAGTGCATAATGTGAGTGAGAGTGAGAGTGAAATATAAAAGAAAGACTAAACGGAGCGGCAAGATAGAAGGCGCCGGCGCGCCTTTTGTGTGCGTGCGCAGGTCTAAATTTAAAATTCTTTCTCTGTGATCAAATTATAATAAAAAATAATAATAAATAAATTATAATAAGTGAATTGAAATAAATAAATAATAAATTAATTATGAATAAATTGAAATAAATAAATAATAAATAAATTATAAATAAATTGAAATAAATTGAAATAAATAAATAAAAAATAACCAAAGTGAATTGAAATGTGAAGCCAACCAAACAAAATTTTATGAGTGGTTCTAAGTGCATAATGTGAAAGTGAAAGTGCGAGTGCAAATAAAAAAAGAAACAATATTATAAGGAGCGGCAAGGAGTAGAAGTCGGCAAGGAGTGCCAAGCGAAACGCAGGGCAAGGTGCATGTGATAATTAATTTTTGATTTTTTTTTATGTGTGTTTTTTTGTTTATGTGTCCAAACGACAAACATAAAACTACAACAATGCAAAAAAACGAAATAGCAAGTAATATTCAACGCTTCACTTTATAATTATGGGATCAGGTGAGTCTCTCTGTTTTGGTTTACTCCTTATACTGTTTCTTCTTTCGATTGCCTTTCACATATTTTCTTATTTTATTTATTTATTTATCCTTCTATATATTATTATATTATATTTATTATCTTTTATATATTATATTATCTCCTTCTTGCATTCCTTTTTCATTTAAAGGCTTTTTGTTTTTGAACAGTGGATTTATTCCGGTATGATAGTTACATTATTGTTTCAGGTGGGGTCGGGTCGGATATTTGTCTTGGATGCAAAATCATGGGAGTTCTATGCAATTCTTAAAAGCTTCACTTTCACGTACTGGGGGGCTCTTTTTCAGATTTAACCGTCGTAGTACTTGGTGTTTTATTAAGCGTAATACTTCCCAATCGAAATGCGGCAGCGCTCCTCGGTCGGTTGGCCAGCCATCTGCTGGTGTCGCTTGGGCCACTTGATGGTGCAGTCATTGCACATCAACGTCCTAAAGAACCACAATAGCCACAAATGGTATCCGCTGGATACAGGACATATTGTATCCGCTGGATACTGGAACTGTATTGGAACCCTCTCTAAACGACTCTTAAATGGGTCAGTTAATGGTAGAACTTGTACTAGTAGATGCATGTGTAGTATTTTGCAAGTTTTAGAAATCCCATTGAACCACAAATGGATTCCCATAATCTGTGGGGTTGGGGTGGTGCCACAGATTATCAAAGCATATCAGGTGGAATTCGATCTGTGGCAGCACCGATATAACTATGTATATTATCCGGATAAGTAAAGCATATACTCTGAAATAGGTGTGGTAAAAAGTGTACCTTTTGGAGAAACCTTCGGAAAATTTGAGCTATTTTCGAACTATTGTTTGACGATATAAGACATTAAATATTGATTGAAGTTTTCTAATAAAATATGTACTAAAATAAAACTTCCCTTTCTTTACCACAACAGTTTTTGTTTCATTCGTGATACATATGTTTTTGTTCTATTTTCCGTTATTTTTCCTTGGATTTTCAAAATGCCATAGAAATCGCAGATATATTCGTTTCGGTTCAGTGGTCAAACCCACCCCCACCCATCCTGCCAATTCTTCATTTATTTTGTGGCGGTAGGTCAGTTCGTCAACAAGCTGAAGAGGAACACACAACACATAATTTCAGCTTGGCAAAGTAAAAAAATCGTTTTAGGACCAGGACTCTTTAATTTATACCCAAAGTGATTCGATAGTGGCTGGATTGGAAGTAGCAACCGGCTTCTTGACGTAGGGCCACAGATTTTTGATGGGATCAGGTCAGGTGACTGAGCAGCCCACTCCAAAACGTTCACATAGTTTGCCATAACACATTCCTTTGCTTTCTTGTTGGTGTGTTTGGAGTCACAGTTCTGTTAAAAGACCCATACGAGCGGATTTTCATATTCTGCAAAGGGAAGCATTACTGTATCCACGATATTCACCTACACGTGCTAATCCATGATGGTTTTTATCCAACCAAGTGTACCTACATACATCATAGTGGAAAAAGCAGGCCCATACTATTACACTATACCCTCCATACTTATCGGTTTTTGTGGTATACTAAAGTTTGTTTTCTACTTTCCTTGGACCTCTAACGTATGTTCGAGATCCTTTTCCACCAAACATATCCACTTTGGACTCATCTGACCATAGAATATTCGTCCATTGTTGGGATGTCCGATTTGCTTGAACACTGCCTAACCTCATGTGCTTAGTAATATGTGTCGCGTTTAAAAGTGGTATCTTTCTTGGGCTGCAGACTTTTATATTATGTTGGCTAAGATATGTACTAACTTTTTGATCCATCGCATTTATTTTAAGCTCTTCTTTAAGCTCGGTAGCTGACCTAAAGGGAACCTTCTTTCTCTGACGTATCCGTCTATTGCCATGAAGAGGGGCCATAAATCGTTTTCGTCCGCGTGTTTCAGCCTTTTCTTCATAGTTTAAGACGTTTTTAATCATTTTATTGGAATATCATGCCAATCGACCAACTTTTCTGTACGTTTTTCCGTTTAATATCAGTTTTTTGGTCAGATCTCTCATCTCCGCAGTGCAGTGCTTTCCACGTCCCATTGTAATGATTATTATTAACTTTTATGACAGAAACAATGAAATCGTAGTCAAAACGAATGAATACGTGCCTTTTACAAAGACAATTTTGAGAAATACAGAAGCTTCACTAAGAAAAGTGCTAGTGGTGCTATTTTTTTTTCGCCATTTTTTGGCCAAACACAAAATCCCCATTGCAATAGCCGCTCTTAGATTCTCTAGGAAAAGCTGCGCTCTTAATTGTTTGCCCTGCTTCAGGGCATTACCTGCAGTGAAGAGAGGGGATCAAATTTAACTCTTCACTTTAAAATATTAGTTCTATGGTCTGACTTACGTCATCCACGCACTCGCCGTCTCCCATTCCCACCCATGTAAAGAATTGGCAGGCAACAACAACAGCGATGCATACGCCAACGCCAAAAAACAATTACAAATACTCTCTACAATGTAAAAGCCTAGGCCGCTACTGCTCTCTTAACTTTTGCCCCCGCTTTAGAGCATTATACCCACACCACATGCTGTAGGAGGAAAGCATCAAATATAAGAAATATTCAAATTATTACAAATCTTCGTGGCTTATCTCCCCCTCCCCATACAGAGCACAAACCAAAACAACAACAACACACAAATCCCTATTGCAAAAAGCCGCTTTCAGATTATTTCAGCAAAGGTGCGCTCTTAATTGTCTGCCCTGCATTACCTGCAATGAAGAGATGGATCAAATATACATAGCTATTCACATTAAAATGTTTTTTCTATGGTCAAGTTGACTTATGTACATCATCCACGCATTTTCCCATGCAAGCAACAACAACAACAACAATGCATACGCCAAAGACAAAATAACGCAATAATTAAAATCACCCTTACAATGCATAGGCATAGGAAGAGAGCATCAAAGAGAAGAACTCTTCAATGTAATCTACATTTTCTATGTACTCTTCGTCTCCCTCTTCGCTTCTAGAGCGTAAGCCAAATACAGGAAATATATGTATTCAGTGCAATGCAAATCTCTACTGATTTAACAGTTAACTATCATAGAAAGAATAAATTCGTTGCTGCCGATACAGAGGCATGGTAATTTAGCAGCGAGCTAATAGCAAAAGATAAACTGAGTAAGAGACCTACATTCGTTATCTGTGATCACCGGCACCCAAGGCATACTTAACAAGGTAGCCGCACTCGCTCTCTCGCTCTCTCGCCCTCTCTTTTACTTCTTAAATTTCAGTCTGCCGCAGTTGTGAGCGACGATTCTCTCCGCGGACGATTTTCTCTTGTTCTTTTTCTTCTTCACTGAAATAAGAAGTAAAGCTCTCTCAGTGCGGCTACCTGCCGCTGCATTCTTATCACAGCTTCCAGGGCCCCAGCAAGAGGAGAGAGAGGAGAGGAAGAAGCATTGAGCAGCCAACGCTGCCCTACACATACACACATGCACACAACGCTCTTGATCGGCTTAGTAGCTTTAGCTGCAGCACTCACCAGCCACCCATTCACCACCCACCCACTCACCACCCTCTTTCGTTCGTTACGCTCAGCAAGTTCGCTCTAGTTATTCGAAGAAGCTTTGGGCCGTCGCTGCTGCTGCACTCTTATCACAGCTCTCAGTCTCCCCCCCAACCATCATTGCAAGCGGTCATAAAAACGGAAAATCAAATCGTGTGTTTACCGACGGCAAATCGCGCGCCGGCCAAAATGTGACATTTTTGTTCTGTGATCAGTTATTATAATACTAAATAACAATTAATAAATTCTGAAAAGTAAAAAGTGTGTTAAGTTATAATAAAATTACAAAATAACCAAATTTAAATGAAAAGTGAAACCAACCAACCAAAAGTTTTATGAGGGGTTCTAAGTGCATAATGTGAGTGAGAGTGAGAGTGAAATATAAAAGAAAGACTAAACGGAGCGGCAAGATAGAAGGCGCCGGCGCGCCTTTTGTGTGCGTGCGCAGGTCTAAATTTAAAATTCTTTCTCTGTGATCAAATTATAATAAAAAATAATAATAAATAAATTATAATAAGTGAATTGAAATAAATAAATAATAAATTAATTATGAATAAATTGAAATAAATAAATAATAAATAAATTATAAATAAATTGAAATAAATTGAAATAAATAAATAAAAAATAACCAAAGTGAATTGAAATGTGAAGCCAACCAAACAAAATTTTATGAGTGGTTCTAAGTGCATAATGTGAAAGTGAAAGTGCGAGTGCAAATAAAAAAAGAAACAATATTATAAGGAGCGGCAAGGAGTAGAAGTCGGCAAGGAGTGCCAAGCGAAACGCAGGGCAAGGTGCATGTGATAATTAATTTTTGATTTTTTTTTATGTGTGTTTTTTTGTTTATGTGTCCAAACGACAAACATAAAACTACAACAATGCAAAAAAACGAAATAGCAAGTAATATTCAACGCTTCACTTTATAATTATGGGATCAGGTGAGTCTCTCTGTTTTGGTTTACTCCTTATACTGTTTCTTCTTTCGATTGCCTTTCACATATTTTCTTATTTTATTTATTTATTTATCCTTCTATATATTATTATATTATATTTATTATCTTTTATATATTATATTATCTCCTTCTTGCATTCCTTTTTCATTTAAAGGCTTTTTGTTTTTGAACAGTGGATTTATTCCGGTATGATAGTTACATTATTGTTTCAGGTGGGGTCGGGTCGGATATTTGTCTTGGATGCAAAATCATGGGAGTTCTATGCAATTCTTAAAAGCTTCACTTCTACGTACTGGGGGCTCTTTTTCAGATTTAACCGTCGTAGTACCTGGTGTTTTATTAAGCGTAATACTTCCCAATCGAAATGCGGCAGCGCTCCTCGGTCGGTTGGCCAGCCATCTGCTGGTGTCGCTTGGGCCACTTGATGGTGCAGTCATTGCACATCAACGTCCTAAAGAACCACAATAGCCACAAATGGTATCCGCTGGATACAGGACATATTGTATCCGCTGGATACTGGAACTGTATTGGAACCCTCTCTAAACGACTCTTAAATGGGTCAGTTAATGGTAGTATTTGTAGTAGTAGATGCATGTGTAGTATTTTGCAAGTTTTAGAAATCCCATTGAACCAAAAATTGATTCCCATAATCTGTGGGGTTGGGGTGGTGCCACAGATTATCAAAGCATATCAGGTGGAATTCGATCTGTGGCAGCACCGATATAACTATGTATATTATCCGGATAAGTAAAGCATATACTCTGAAATAGGTGTGGTAAAAAGTGTACCTTTTGGAGAAACCTTCGGAAAATTTGAGCTATTTTCGAACTATTGTTTGACGATATAAGACATTAAATATTGATTGAAGTTTTCTAATAAAATATGTACTAAAATAAAACTTCCCTTTCTTTACCACAACAGTTTTTGTTTCATTCGTGATACATATGTTTTTGTTCTATTTTCCGTTATTTTTCCTTGGATTTTCAAAATGCCATAGAAATCGTAGATATATTCGTTTCGGTTCAGTGGTCAAACCCACCCCCACCCATCCTGCCAATTCTTCATTTATTTTGTGGCGGTAGGTCAGTTCGTCAACAAGCTGAAGAGGAACACACAACACATAATTTCAGCTTGGCAAAGTAAAAAACGCTCTGTATGTGAGGCTGAGCATTAACTGTATGTGTACTGCAGATATTGTTGGTTAAAAATCAAAACAAAGTTGGGAGAGCGAAAATTTCAGTTGTGCGCTCATACACACTTGCAAACACGCAAAGTACATGAGCACACATACACTCTCACGACTCGCGGGAGCTGATAACACATGCAAAGCCCACAAAATACGTGAGAATGCATGAGCACGCATACACTCACTGCGGACATTTTCAATGTATGAATTGTCCCGTCTATATATTGTATGGTTAGTGGTGGTAGCAAGCTTTGGTAGTGACATAGCAGCAACCGTTGGTAGTTTCATAGCAGCAAGCGCTAATAGTAGCTGCATAGCAGCCAGCTTTGATAGAATCACAGATTCCGTATCGAGGAATGGAATGATTTTGTGTCCGAAAAATGTAGTAGAAACCGTTATTATACCCGGTGCTCAAAGAGCGCCCAAGGAGTACGTTAAGCGATTGACTCTGCCCTAGACAATGCTGGAGAAGGAGAAACACCCCAAGCTGTGTCTGGGTACCGACCTTTTATTTGAATTCTTCAATGAGAGCAACTCCAGCGCCAGCTTCACTTAATCCCATTCAAAGACTTATTTAACTTATACAAAATGAAAAAAGTATTTATTGCTGCAGCTGGTAGGTGTTTTGTAATCTCCTCGGAGCTCTATGCAGCTAGTGCTTTCTCTTCTTGCCTGGTTTCTGTGGCTTGCCTCCTTTGGCAGCTGGTTTGCCGGAAAACCGTTTGCCTGTATAGGTTTTGGTATTGGAGCGGCGCTTTTCCTCCCATTTGATTTGCTTGTCGGAGGATTTGTCCTTGTTGTAGACAGCATTGCTGGTGCCCTGTCCCTTGACCTTGGCCGTTTCCTCCATCAATGAGGAGAACTCGTCCGCAGCGGCAAACAACGAGGACATATCTGCGGAGGAAAGGAAAGAGAAGGGCAGATGAATATCAGATCGGATCGGAAGCTGTGACGCTCTTACCGTGGCTCTGCTTGAGGGTCTTGGCGAAGCTGCGTCCATCCACCATATTGGCTTCCCCCTTGCGGGATTTCTTTGACTTGGGCGGCGAATCCTCATCGTCGTCGTCATCATCGTCTGGGCTCTCAGGAGCTTCGCTGGAATCGCTGTCATCCTCTGCATCAGAGGCTTGGTCGCCTTCCGAAATGGAACCCTCATCATCGTCGTCATCATCGTCCAGGGGCTGCAAGTCAATCGAGCCAGTCTCATCGTCGGACTCATCTCCACCAGCGCCCGTCATTTCGTCATCTTCATCCTCTTCTCCCAGATTATCATCACCCCAGTCGTCGTCGACGTCGTCCATGTCCTCATCCTGCTTTTCGGCTCCCTTCTTGCTCTTCTTGTCCTTCTTTTTCGACTTCTCCGACTGCATCTCGCCGCCGAGTTCCTCGAGGAAGTTCAGATCATTCTCATCCTCATCGGCTTCGTCGCCCTCTCTGAACTTTTTGCCAAAGTACCCATCCAGATACGCCTCAAACTCGTCGTCATCCACCTCGCCCTCCTTCAGGTACTCCTCGCCCTGCTCTCCATCATCGTCCACATCCTTCTTTACCTCCTTCTGCTTCTTGCTCTGGGCCACAATCTCTGCCTGCCTGCGCTTGTGCTCCAAGAAATTGAGAATGAACATCTCGTCCTCCGTACAGTTTGCCTTCGTCAGCGACTTGACTGGCTTGCCGCGGCCTCCTTGTGCCATATAGCGCTTGTGGGCCACAGCGGCGCTCTCCGCCTGTGGCGCCTCCAGCTTCTTAGGATTTTTGAAGGCGAAACGTTCTAGGAAATGCGGTAGTCCAAAATCTCGCAGAGGATCTCCATAGTAATCGATGCGTTTCTCTGTGGGCGAAAAAAAGGCATTAAGCTATGGAAAAGGAAACCAAGAGATTTCCTATTGTTACTCACGTTCAAGGATCTGTTCGGCAAAGACCTGGACCGTGGGATGGTAGTGTTGACGCAGAAGCAGCAGCTCATGGCGCAGAGTGTAGGCAGCTCCGGCAAAGGCGGGCACACGATGATACGGATCGTATTTGCAGGAATCGATATTGACCACCTTCGACTTGACAGCTTCCGTCTTTACCTCTGGCTGTAGCTCGTCCGCTTCTTCCTTGACCTCATCCTCGGCATCGCTGCCAAACCTGTCCAGATCTCCGTCCGCAGGCAGGACTGTCTTTATGGAACTCACTTCATCGGTGGCGCCAATGCCTCCGATGAGCTCATGGCGCATGCGCAGCAACTTGTGTAGGACAATCAGACAGCCGGCGGCAATTTGTGGAGGTGCGTAGAGTGTCACCTGGAGGAGACGCTTCACAAAGGCCTGGGCCCTCGCCACATGACTGTCGATGTGGATGGCACGGTGCACAATGTGGAGAAGCTGAGCTGCCGTCTTACCGCCCACATTGATGAGGTTCAGGTCTAGCAGTTTCACGTACAGGGCATTGTAGAATCGATCCGATTTCTCCGTTTTCACTGTGACCAGCTGCAGCAGGAGTCCAAGGGTCTGCACTGAGACGCGTATGTCGGCCAAGTGGACGAGTCGGTAGATGGTGTCCTGCATCTCCTTGTTGAGCAGCTCCCCATTGCTTCCCTTCGCAGGCTGGGCCTCAGCAATGGCCTTTTGCAGGCACCTCAAAATAGCCTGCATGGTGCGGTTATTGACGGCTCCCTTCTGGACCAGGACCTTGAACAGGGCAAAGCAAATGTTGACCAACTTGGTGCACACCTCCGGCCGTCCGGAAGGCGCGATGCTGGACAGGAAACAGAGGGCAAAGTGCTGTGCACGTTCCGAGATATTGTTGCGGAAAAGCAGCTTCTCCGCCTCGGCCACAATGACGCCGCACATGTTTGGGTGGCGTTGGGCCACATCGCTGAGGTGATGCAGCGCCTTGGAGGCTATCTTGGCGATGGGATCGCCCAGTTTGTTGACCAGCATCGTGAGCAGCATTTGTTCCTTCTCTGGGGCGTACGAGAGGAGGCGTGCCGCGGCCACGATCGAAGCATTCTTGTTGTGCTCCTGTCCCGTTTGCAGGCCCTGCATCAAATTCTTGAGGAACTCATGGTACTGGTCCTTCAGCTCGTTCTCAAAGTACCAATACGAATAGATGCGCCGCTGCTGCTGCTCGCGCAGCGTGTCGTCCTTCCGCAGCTTTTTCCAGTCTGCTCCACGTGTATGTATCGAGAGCAGCTTCCTGTTGGGCGGCAAGAGCACCTCCTGCCACAGATCTGTGAGCACAGCGATCACATCGTTGCTGGCCTTGTTGGATATCTTGCAGAAGCTAATAAGAGTGGACAAGGCTTCCAGGTTGCCCAGGGGATTGCTGGTCACCAGCAGGGCCCCGGAATTGGCTCGATCCTTGGCTGTGCCCTTGTGGAGGGCCGTTTGCAGCCAGCGGACATCCGTGGGATTGCCTGTGGGAATTAGATTCGAGTTACACGAGGGACCATATGGGACCGTAAATGGGAGTGACTTACGCCTGTTAAATGTCGTCTTATCCGCCTCGAAAGCATTCTTGCACAGATTGAACAACTCCAGCTGCTCGTTGTCCTTCATGTCCAGCACTTCCTCGCTGCAGGGGTAGTCCGGATGCTAAGGAAGGAATATAGCTAGGACTTTTAAAATGCTTTTTTGTAATGGACCCAACATACCACTTGGTACCACTTCTTTTGAGACTCCTCCTCCTCGTCAGCCTGCGACTGGTGTTTGCTGCGTTTCTTGAAGTTGGTCTGCTGCTCCAGCTCACCCTCACTGTCTTCATCGGAGTCAGTGGCAGCCTTCTCAGCTCCATCTTCATCAAATTTTATACGCTGCGGCTTCTTAATCTTATCAGTCGCCTCGTCTTCATCGCCGAACTTTATTTTCTGGGGTTTCTTTGCCTTTTCGAAGCCGTTTTCCTTTTGTTGGTTTTTCTTCCACGGTTGCTGCTCCTCGACCTCGCCGTCATCACCGAACTTTATCTTCTGGGGTTTCTTACCACCTTGGAAGCCCTGACCGTGCTCCTTTTGGTGGATTTTCTTCCATGGTTTCTGTTCTTCAACTTCGCCGTCATCACCAAAGGTAATTCTTTGGGGTTTCTTCACCTGACCATTGCGTTGTTCCGACTGGGACGGTGCCTGATGCTGTTTTTTTGGTTTCTGTGGGCGCTCCTTTTTGTTTGGCTTGGTCACGGCCTCTCCTGCATCGTCGAACACAATTTTCTTGTTTTTCAGTGGCCCGTTTATCTGTACACCTGTAGCCACTGCTGCCGGCATGTTTTTAGTTGGAAATTAGCACAATTTAACCATTAAATAATACCAAGTCCAAGCAAACCCAATCGCACGTGTATTCAACAATTATTCGACAATCGCTGGGAAGCGCGTGAAACATATGCTTCGGTGCAACTCTGCTTGAGTCTGTTATCGTTTATCGATTGCTCTGTTTCGCTGTCAGCTGCTACGGGGCGAGCGAGAAGGAAGTACAAAACCAAGCTCCGTTTGTCGGGCATTTTCAATCGCAAATTAAAAAAGATTCAATCCGTGTTTTATTGCACCTGCACTGGAATATAATTCTGAAAAAAGTCGATTATCAAGTGGAACAGTTATTGCTGTTAGCCAATCAATTCGTTTGTGAGACCAAGTGGCTAACATTATTTTGCGTTGCTGCTTTTTCGTGCATTTAAATTTTCTCACACGCACACAAACACACCACTGAGCACACCGAAACTGCAACAATACAATACAGATAGAAAATTGTGCAAAAACGTGTGACGACAGCGGGGGAGGGAGCTGGGCGTGCGGAAAAGTGGCTGTTGAAAGCGGATTCATTGTTTTTTTGTGTGGTGCTGTGTGTGGCGGCGGGCGCGCTGCTCACTAAATTAATATTAAAGTGTTTTCTTGCTTCATCCGCGGCGGCGGCAGCGATGGCGGCATCAGCGTAGCGTCGTCGTGATGGCTACTTTTCGTATACAAATTCAACAGCGCTGCCAGCTGCTCATTTGGCGAGGAGTGTAAACAAAGCAACGTACGCATACAAGCCCACACACACACACATATATATATACGAGCACACACACTCAAGAAAAACCAACTGCGGCTGTGACGGCGACGGGAACGGCAACGGCACCGTCTGCGTCGACGTCCTTCACCTTGCGCCTGCTGCTGCGTCTGCCTGCTTGGCTGGCTCTCGCATATTGAATTTCACATCTCCAACATCATTATCATCGTTCATCGTGGTCTCTTTTGTCTTGGGCAACCTGTTCCAGTCCAGACAGGAAGCTTAGCAGAGTGCAGCAGCCAACGGAAGCAGCAGAAAACGCTTCGCTGCCGCTGCCGCTGCGGCCACCACTGCCCCGCAGCTGCAGCTGTCTCTCAAAATCAACCGAATTTGCACATCTGCAGCTTGGGTGAGTGTCCAGCCATCCTTTATACCCTCGGGAGAGGTGTAACAAATGTTTCGAAATACGCACAACCATAACAATGGGCCAACGCAACTGCTGCGATTTTTTGGGGTGGGATCGCGTTCGCCACCGAATGACATACTATAGTGTAGTGAAACCTGCTCTCAATGGGGCGTTGTTGCTGACCGACGCATCCGCTATTCAAATTCAAGTTTCCGCCTGAACAATTACTCAAACTGTTGTCAACCACTAAGCGTTGAATTCCAAGTATTACCTCGGAATGGTATGGGCATGTGACGCCTGCAATCTGTTGACTCGGTTACAAAAAAATGCACACATAAATGTCTCTCCAGCAACAACGATAACTGCTCACGCTTTTCCACATAATCCGATCCGATCACCCTCGGGTTGGGCAAACTATCTATTTCACTCCCCCGTCTCCAGCTGCCTGTCTGCTTATCTTTCTATAAATAAACTCCACTTGAGCACGCGTCACAGTTCAAGCTCTCACCCTATATTCCCGTTTATCTGTTACCCTGGCACACACACACCGCTATTCCCGCGTCACTGACAGCAGTGGCAGCGACGTCGACCGCAGAAGCTCTCAGCTCTGTGCAATTCCAATTCGTTTTGGGAGGTGACGCAGTGTGGGGGCTTTGGCTTCGAATGTTTACAGTGTGAAGTCGTGTAGGCATATATTATCCCAAAACATGCTTTTTCTGTTTGTAAAAGGAACTTGGCATTTAATTAATTTTTTAGTCTCACATTTGTGACGTCAGCTTAAACCACCTCGCGTTCTTGCGCCACCTTCTCAATGTGACGGCATTGAGAATTGATATTTTCCCAGAGAAACGTACTTTTTCGAGACCTTTCATTACCTTTCCCCGACTCTGGTCGATAGTACAAATAGTTTATCCTTAATCAAACGTGTCTGAGATAGTTTTCAAATTGTTATATTCCATTTCAAGTTGTCATATTCGATTTTCTTTAGAATATGGCCTCTCCTGCCGTCGTCGAAAGCGGGCACAGCGAAACGGCCTGGCTGGAGGATTTGCTGCGCGAGGTACAGCTGGAGCAGTTCCTGGAACGGATACGCGACGATCTGCAGGTATCGCGCCTGCCCCACTTCGACTATGTACAGGACGACGATCTGGAGCGATGTGGCCTGGGCAAGCCCGCCATACGACGCTTGCTGGAAGCGGTGCGTAAAAAGAAGGCCCACCAGTGGCGCAAGAATATCCTGTCCAAGCTGATTGGGGGCGGCAAGCAGCCCTCGTCCAAGAAGCAGGTCTCCGCCGCGCGGGATTCAACCCAGGGCAATGGAACGCAGCTGACCTGCCTCATCCATGAGAAAGACATCACCATGGGCCTGAAGCTGGGCGACGGCTCCTTCGGGGTTGTGCGACGCGGAGAGTGGAGTGCTTCGCCGGCGGGCAAGGTGATACCGGTGGCCGTGAAGGTGCTAAAGTCGGATAATCTCACCCAGCCGGGCATTATCGATGACTTCTTTCGCGAGGTGCAGGCCATGCACGCCCTGGATCACTCCAATCTGGTGCGGCTTTACGGCGTGGTGCTGTCCCAGCCCATGATGATGATCACGGAGCTGGCCGAGCGAGGCTCCTTGCTGGACACACTGCGCAAGCAGTGCCGGCACACGGCTCTCACCCACATCTGGAACTGGTCCGTTCAGATCGTGACTGGAATGGCTTACCTGGAGCAGAAGCGCTTCCTGCATCGCGACCTCGCCTGCCGCAATGTGCTGCTGGCCGCTGGAAACAAGATCAAGATCGGAGACTTTGGCCTTATGCGCGCTCTGCCCCAGGAGGACGACTGCTACGTCATGTCGGAACACAAGAAGGTCCCCTTCCCATGGTGTGCCCCGGAATCGCTGCGCTTCCGCCAGTTCTCGCATGCCTCCGACACTTGGATGTTCGGCGTGACCCTGTGGGAGATGTTTAGCTTCGGCGAGGATCCCTGGGTGGGCCTGAATGGCTCCCAAATCCTTAGGAAAATCGATCGCGAGGGCGAGCGCCTGCATCAGCCCGATGCGTGTCCGCCGGATGTCTACGCCATGATGCTCCAGTGCTGGGACAAGACGCCGGCAGAGCGTCCAACCTTTGCGGCTCTCAAGTGAGTAAAAAGTGTTTGATAGTTTCTAGAGCTCCTTGCTAATCCGCGTTGTGCGACTCCTTAATCCTTTGCAGAGAATATTTGGTCAGCATGTCGCCGCCGCTGATGCGAGCGGCACGCGTCTTTCACGACTCGAAGGGGCTGAAAATCGACGCTGGCGATACCATTGCGATCATCGATGGACGGCCCGAGCTGAAGCTGATCAAGGGTCAAAACCAGCGTACATATGAAATAGGCATATTTCCGAGAAACTTGCTGGAGCAGCGCAAGGTGGCATCCAGCGGCGATGTGGTGATGCGTAGCAGTGCCGGCAACGGCTCCCCGTTCGGCTTCTGCTGGGGTGGTGGAGCCGGGGCCATCGCCAACGGAGAGGAGCGTCAGCGAAAGTGCGCCTCCCTGTCGAACCAGAGTCATGCCAAGGAACGCAAATCCACGACCAGCAAGCAGTTTGCCTACAACAAGCTAATCAACGATTCAGCCGGACTGCAGCGACGCAATGCGGTGAAGCAAAAGGGCTCTGTGGGGAAGGCTACAGGTGCGACAGTTGGTGGACCGCAGCGTCCGCCGCCGCCGCAGTTCCAGCAGGAGGGAATACTCATTGACATATCGCCCGAGGTGAGACCCCTAGGAACCGGAGGCGACAGCTCATCCATGCAGATGGACAGCTCCTTCTGTATACTGGATGCCCCCATTGATGTGCCCACATTTTGTGACGCCGAAGGATCGCCAACATTTTTCAATGAGCAGGCACAATTTGAATTCGATCCAGCCAACCTGACAGCCTCCCCAGGACGTCTGCAGCCGCCTCCATACCAAATGCCGCCCACTTATTCCAATACCATGGAATTTGCCCAGAAACGAGAGCTGCACCAGCAGCAGTCGACGCCCGTCAGGGAGCGGGATCCTTTCGACACCAGCAGCCTGGAGAGAGCAGTGACACTCTACTCGAATCTTAACCAATCTCTGGGGTCGGCTCCATCGCCAGCGCCAGCCCCCATCTACAATAGTCCCTCGGTGCGGAAGAGCCTCTTTGGCGGTCCCAGCTCGAATAAGGAAAACATGCCTGCCCTGGAGTCGGCAGCCATGCAGCTGAATCTCAGTAATCTCTCGCTAGAAAGAACCGAACCAGTCACCACAATTGCCAGTATCCCCGTGGAGCCTTTGCCGGCAGCCCCGGCTCCTGCCCCTGAGAGCGTATTGTTGGACAAGTCGTTTATTGCCGAGCTGGAGAAGGACATGTACAGCAATGGCCAGAACAGGGCCCAGGAGGAGTACCAACGCAACTCCACGCAAGTGTATGCCAACAAAGATATGGTGTACAAACAGAATCTCACACCTCTTAAGAACGGATGCGCCACTTCGAATCATTCCAGCCCCTCGTCGAATACCTCGCCGAAGCAGAACAACGTGGAGGCAGCCGCCGCCGTCGCATCCACCCAAAGTGTGGTGAATCGCATCTGGTACGAGCAAGTGGCCGCAACGCCTTCGGAGTACTATGCCCAGCCGCCAGCAGAGCAGCCAGAGGATCAGTTATATCAGAACCATCTTCAGCAGCAGCAGCAGCCAGAGACGAACCATTCGTTTGTGGCCATATCGAATCGCGTGGTGGCGCCAAAGAACAATGTGTACGCCTCTTCCGGCTCGCTCTATGATGCAGTGGCGGCGAGCACTGCTGGATCAACCTACTATGGTCAGGTACCAAATGGCAGTGGTCCCGCGATCTACGATGAGGTCACTCTCGATGATTACCTTCGACCGCATCGACCAGCTCCCCTGGCTCCACCGCCACTCTCAGCCCAGCAAATCCACAGGCGGATGGAGAAAATGCGCCAGCAGCACCTCCAGGACCTGGAGGGAGCCAACCAGCTGTACGCCCCCGTACCCTCAGACTATGGCCGCGAGCAGGAGAAACTCCAGCAGATGCTCCAGGAGCTGGGCAGCGCGGCCATCGAACAGGAGGTGCGCAATGCGCTGCGGGCAGCCGGCGGAGATGTGTCCCTGGGCACGCGCCACTACAAGATCGACCAGCTGTCGCGGCTGGGCGTGGCCGGTAGGAGTCAGTGCGAGCAGGCCCTGCAGCAGAGCAACTGGAGCCTCGAGGTGGCTGCGGAACTGCTCCTTCAGACGACCAGTGCTGGCTAGCCAGCCCGTATCAATGTAGCTTAGTTAGCTTAGTTCTGTGCCTCTGTGTGCAGCTCGACAAGCCGTTGAAGGCCGTGTTTTAGTTTTTTTTTTCCTTTATGCTGAATGCTGAATGCTGGGAGCGATCTCGGCAGAATCTGTGTCTACAATTAGTAACTATGTCTCGAATCTTTGTCAAAATACTCCTAAGTGAATGCACGAAGCAAACACAATGTCAACGACTGTATGATATATTTTATTTTATGTAAGCGATCGATCATATAAAATCATTTTATAAGTGTTATATTCAACGACTGCATAATCCAAATGCAAAGGCCACAAGAATTATTTACAAAACAGGCGAAAATGAAATGAAACGAGACGAGACGAAAGGAAAGGAAACAGGATCGGGGCATGAATGTGAATGTATGCAACCATTTGTTTTTAAATCAAAATAAAGTATATCTAATTGTTACAAAACAAAGATCGATTTGAATCCGGCGACAACCTGATGAAGATGAGGATAAGGATTCCATCAAGGATATTTGTTCGATAACTGCCTCACAGCGCATGGTCAATGAGTCTAATATGTGACCTGTCCATAAGCTAAAGCCTCTCCAGGTGTGATCGTAAGACACCGTAGTATGGTGTTGGTGTTGCCTGTAGGATACGTATAGGCCTGTAGAATATGCCTGTAGGATATGCAATATAGCGTTCAGCTGAATAGAGCTCTCCAAATGTTGCCTAAAGGCGTACAGGTCTCAGCCATCAATGGCTATAACTATTCATGCATTGATTGCACTCACGATAATACATATGTTATGTTATAACATATATGTACATATGTTATGTATACTACTAAAGTCCCAAAACTTTAATTTCTTATATTTTTCAGTTGCATGAATCTTTGAGCACTCAACCTACCTATTTCCATAGTACAGAAATACAGAATTTGAACCACCTACCCATGCATTTCCTATTGGAAATATTCCTATATTTCCTTATATTTTATGAATTTATATTTTATACATCATCTACTCATTAATTCCTAATTTGACCACCAGAATGTTTGCATATCCAATTCAAAAACGAAGAAACTCTGGTATAAACCGTGGGTAGATTGGTTTTGCAATTACGACTAAGAGCATGAGAGGCCACTCCCAAAAGTATGAAATTATCTCCTTTCTTGAGTACCAGAGGTCCTCCAGAATCGTTCCGGCAAGGTGAATTCTCGCTGGGAGCAATGCAAATGAAGGATGTTGGGAACATTCCCGGTATCACTGGTCGCCTTTTTTCAGCGCATTCGTCATTCGATATGATATTGATTTCATAGTATTTCAAACTACCATGAAAATGCTTTTCATCATTTGCTGAAACTAGAACGGAATCAAAGATATATAGAAATGCTATTGAAATCGAAGAATAGAATGTACCTTTATATGCACCCCATCCTGAAACAATGCCTTTTGCATTCACATAGCTATTCGTTGGTGGTGGAAGCCTTGCGGCCCGAATATACTCATTACAAGGCACATTAATGGGTAGTTTTATGAGTGCAATGTCATTGTAAAACGAGTCATCGTATCCTTGATATTCCTCATGTATCACCAGACTCTTTCGATTCACAATCAATCGCTGTTGGCCCTTTTCGTTGGCATTTGATTTGTCCACAGCTCCAAGGTAAATTCTCAAGGCTTTTCTTTTGAAATCAAACCAAAAATTAACTGATTTTACAGGGTATCTGAATATGATCTCACATAGGCTCATTCCAGACACAGTGGGCTGCTGTCAATACAATTTTACTGGATATTAAAGTCCCACCACACGTGGGCTTCCAGAATATGCTGTCTCCGAGCACAAGGATATCATAGAATACTTGATGGGGAAACTGTTTGGCAGTGGCATTTCGGCCATTTATGATGCGTTCCAGTCCACTTCCATTGGAGACCTTCAAGAGCGAAGCCAAGGCAATGAGAACCAGAACTATTCTGCCTTCCATGTTCGCTTAAAACTGATCCAAGCATTCGTTAACCATTGAATATTTATACAGCAGAAATCCGATAGCGGACTAAGATAACACTTTTAGCACTCGAATGATTTGTGGAGTGAAAGGAATGTTTTTTAATTAGTAGATTACACTATTCTTGCTGTAATTTTACATTCTTCGACTTGAAACATTTCCCTTCTTTATTTCCGTAACCGTACAATGAAAAAAATGTTAGGCAAGTAATACAATGTTAAAGTACACAACCGAACCTCATGCTTTACGCAAGAGGACTTGCAAATATTCTCGTAGTGGGAGGGGGCCGACTTTATAGTTGGTCAAAAGTTTTCGCAATTCGCAATTTATTCTGATGTGGTCGATGAGTGGTTTCAGGTTGAAGCCGGGATTGGTGGTCTTCTCTGGGTTGACCTTTAAGTTTCATCTGCCTCAGAGCGGCATTTGGAGCTGCAAAGCAGTGCAAGAAGATCCCTCCTGGGAACCGCCATAATTTGTGCTCGCTGTGGCAGGGTCATGGACGTTGCCTTGTGGAACTGGTTCAGGTTCGTCTGAATTTTGTGAAAGTGTCATCCCAAAAGTATGCTATGGCTTATGCAGCAAATAAAAGAGGAATATGAGTAAAATGTATATACTCGTACCTCCTGGTTTTTTGCTTTCTTCGCTATTTGTGGATCGAGTTGGGCTAGATTATCCGTCATGGAGGACGACAACAGATACCTTTTTCAGCGGCTGGTGGAGCGGTGGCGCCTTTGCTCCAGCCCGGTCTCCCTGAAGAAACCCTCGCGGGTTGGACAATAAACCCCACCCCACTGTTTAAGTAAACATCTCCAAGGATCGGGTGATTCATCCAGCTTATTGAAACCCTGCCAGACCCCTCCGAGCAGGCTACGAGGCTGATAGTGATGCGCTCCTCCTCCGGTTTCCTTAACAAGGACGTGATCAAGTAGATCATTAAGACCGCGCCTATACAGTAATCTGAGCGTGAACTTCCCACTGAAGGCGATCTCCTGCGGCCTGTACTAGTCCTGTGCTAGAACGAGTTTCTGACTCCAGAAGGAACAGCACTGCCGATACGAGCCAGGAGCCGCCAGGCGCCCCTTCCAAGGTGTTCATCCCCACCAGGGACTAATCTCCCTTTCAGGTTGGGCTCGACTGTCAGGAGACCAACCAGGGGGTTCGGGACACACCCGGATACAAACAGAGCCAAGAGCTACCTGTTCGCCATCTTAATGTACGCGGGGAGTTTTTTTGTTTTTTTTGTTTGAACAATTTATAACTATAATGTAGCAAATAATCTGGAAATAATCCCCAATTGAAACCATGGCCCAGTCGATTTCTGTTAAAAGAATAACTATTTATTTTCAACAGGGGACATTATTCAAAATAGATCATTTAAAAGAGTGTAATAGATAGATACATACATGTGTACATGTATGTGTGTATAGTATATATTCTGTCTGTAAATACATTTAATTAAATGCTCTGGTTGATTGATATTCTCAGGTGGTTAGTTCGAAACAACAGCATTGTAATCGTTACTCTACGAGATAGAAGACACTTCACTCCACATCCCTTGACTTCACTTTCATCATGCAACTCCATTTGCATTGGAACACACAGTTTCAAACTGTCCTGTTCGATGGCACAAAATCCGAGTGCAGTGGTTGAACAGTGGTGGGGTTTGGGTTGGGGACAGTTCCTTAAGAAGGATATTACTCGAGTAAACGAGTGATAAGAGAGAGATACGAGAGTGGTGTGCCAGGCATGCGAAGTGCGGAATGCAAATAGGCCGTTGAAAATAGAATATATCCTTCTATATATGTATGTATAAGAAATCCGTGTGTGTGGACTTGGATGTGAGTACTTACGATTAATAATATTAAAAAAAAATAAATGTAGTTTATGTAATAACATAACAGCATTCGCCTGCTACAATTGGAATACAAATACAAATTGGTATCATAAATATATAATCGTTAATCGTTTCTGGTTTCTGGTTTCTGGTTTCTTGTTTCGCTCTCTACATATTTCATATTTCATCGTGTGTTCTCAAAGTGTCCTCATTTAAACCTGAACTAGACCCAAATCAAAGAGGATTCAATGCCAGCACTACCGAAGGTAGTCGCAGCAGAAGATGTTGGCTTTTGGTTTTGGCTTTATTGCGGAATGTCTGAGAGTGGAGATGGGTGAGAAGGTGATGAGGGGCAGATGTGGGGGGCAGATCTACATGTGCCTGGTGTTGCCAAAGTTGATGCCCGACTGGGTGGCGCCCTTGTTGGAGCCGTACTGCAGGGAGATGACATTCTGGCCGGCGCGCAGCTGCTCGTCGCTGAAGTTGCGCACATTCTTGTCGGCCTCCTTGGGTCCGATCGAGGGCTTGTTGAAGTTCGAGGCCTGCAGATAAGACAGATAAGAAATTATGAATATTGTCAGCAGTTGAGTGTGTATTGATTGCACTCACCTTGCGACCCAGCGACTGCAGGCAGATAACCACAGAGTTCAGATTCTGTCGCTCCCAGAGATCGACGCTCTGGAAGGTCTCCTGGGTGGGGACGCCAAAGTTCTTGGCGCACTCCAAGAAGGCCGAGATGTTCTCCATGCACTTGAAGGCCATTTTGCTCTCGTTCACCTTCTTGATGGAGCCCGGCTGCAGGGCGTTGGCCAGTTTGCACAGGATCACGCCATCCTTGAGCACTTCAAAGAAGTTGTCCGTGTCGCCGGATGTGTTGATGGGCTCAGCGGTCACCGACTTGATCCACTCGAGGGATTCCTGGGCCAGCTCCTCGCTGTACTTTGAGTTGATCTGCAATCAGGATAAATGGCGGAGACTTCTGGTTAGACTTTTTTGGATATACTCCAAGATACTCTAAGATACGGTTGGTGGTACCTTGGACTGGTACATGGTTTCTCTGGGCTCTGGGCTCTGGGCTCTGGACTGTGGGCTCTACGCTAATCCCACTCCTTCAGCGGGACTTTCTAGACTGGGGCCACCAATCGCTAGTCAAATCATGTTTAGACCCAGACAATATCTCTAGCTCTGGCTCTATCGTTATTAGGTTATTTTCCCCATCTACTATCTCAGGAATATCGCTGATAAGAGAGTTATCATTAATTGGTTATAAACATCCACCTATCCCTGTCTGGCACTCGTGACATTTTCGGTTCGACGGTTATATTTCAAGTTCCGATAAGGATAAGATTGCACTTTGCCAGCACACTCCCTCACTCTCTCAAGTGCCACTCTCTCTCTCTCTCTCTCTCAGTCTCTCACTCTCTCTCTCTCTCTCTCTTGATTGCCACTCCCCATTGAATGGGTGCTGCCTTGCACAAATTATAAAAGTCAGTCACGTTCACATGTTCTCAAAGCAATATACATACAATATAGACACAATATACAGATACAGTATAGATACAGTATAGATACAGTATAGATACATACAACCATATTTGCCAATGCCGATAGCTTTGACTGGGAGCGAAGCGGAGCCTGTTTTATCCGAGTGTCTTGACCATATTCGGCCTTAAGTTTGCCGGCCGCTTGGGCGTCCTTCGCACCGATTTTGGCCATAGAGCGAGCTCTATCTGTGATTGTGGCCCACCACTTGTTGAGCATCTGGCCCCTTGCCCCTGGCCCCTGGCCCCTGGCCACCCCATTCCAAGCGGAGCAACAATTTTGAATCACCATCGCTCCATTTCCAACCGCAAAAACCAAAATCAAAAATCAAACATCAAAAATTCCCAACACACACAAACCGCAAAACGCGTTGCGTGTCGTGTTTCCATTTAGCTTCAGGCCAATAAAAATCCAAATCCAAATCCAAATCGGAATCAAAATGTTTAACAAACTTTAGGTCATATCATATCGCTTCATTTGGCACCCAAACCTCACCCCCACCCTCACCCTCACCCCCACTCGTTATTATTAGTTTTATTTGATTGAATTGTAGTGCCTGTCGCTAACAGATTTCAGATAATCAGAGAAAACAGATAAATACATATACAGATACACGGAGTGTAAACATATACATATACATATATATGTATGTATGTACATACATACATATGTGGACAAATGTACTTTACTTCCACTAGAATGTGTGATTTGGCTGTGACGGGCAAGTCTATTAAAATGAATGATCTCAGAAAACAAATGGAACGATTGTCGCCAATTGAGTTGTATTGTGGTTCGTGGCTCCGGGTCCCTTCAATCTGCTCCAATCTCCCACTCCTTATCGCTGTGCCCCCCTTTCGGGAAATGCAAGCAAGCCCATAAATTGCCAGCGTTATAGAAGGGGGCTGACTGGCAGCCCTGGAGATTGTTATAATGAAGCGAATCACAGAGGCTTTCCCTGGATTTGTGCACTTAATAAAGGTGAATGCACTGTACTACACAACTCTCTAAGGTATTTATCTATATGCATACATACATATGTATGTATGTATGTATGTATATGTATGTCTGTACAAATCGTTCTCCCCTTTCGCAACGGTAGAGTCGCAGACGCCAATTGTCAAACATCTAATTTTACGAGCATTATTAACGACTGATCCATGATTAAGATATGCAGAGGCGGTGGCAGTGGCAGTGGCAGTGGTTGGGGCCAAATCCCCAGTGGCTTGCCACAGAATCCATATGATATGCTATGCAAATCATGACTCTGGAAATGACTCTATCAACGGAGAAGCTGACGGATTTCTCTTTCAATTATTAAACGGCCAACACAGTGGGCTATCGATAATTGCAATCGAGCGGCAGTAGTTCGTACATACCTTCCCACCGTTTCGCTAATTGGAATAACGGTCGGGTAACAGTCGAACAGCAGAGGTCAGCTCATTAGAAACCGTTGCCTGAGCCAGAGCCAGAGCCAGAGCCACCACCAGCACTTATCTTATCCCCAAAAAACAAAGCCACATCAAATGGAACCACATAACAGAATAACAGAATCCATCATCCATCATTGGGAGAGGGAAAAGTCTCGAGAAGAAGCGTGAGACAATTAATAAAAATTATTTTGATTGACATTCTCTGCAAGAATCTGGCCCCAGTTCCAAAATGAACATAACTCTCTGAAAGCCAGCCCGCTCCCCCGTACCCCCCCCCCCTTCCGATTGCTATGCTGATGATGATGATTATGATGATGGCAGATAAATTGACACCCTCCAGGCAGATGAATAAATTTCGATTAGGCATAAATATACATACATAATATGTAGATTGTATTCTATGGCCTCTCTGCCTGCCTATCGCTCTATAGATAATCGTAAATAAAAAGCCGTTAAGAAACTAATGAATGCCGAACATTTCTTACACGTTTTCGACAGTTCGGACAGTTGGTGGTCCCAGCAGAATCGAACAGCAACGCAACAACAAAATGCTGTAGAATAGCAAAATTATTTCTGCTTTCTGCCAGGTTACGAATATTGTTGTATTCTTTAGTTGCGGTCTCCGTCTCGTCTTCCCCCTGCACATTTTTCATACTTTCCTATATATATGTATGTACATATATAATATTTTATTATATATTTTAGAGCTGTTTTAATGAGTCAGCAGCCAGCGACAGTCGGAAAGCACGGAGCCAGCATTTAATTTTGTTTTAGTTTTTTTTTGTATTTTGGTTTTTAGTTTTGCCAGCCCAGCTATGAGGTCGTCTTGAAATTCAACGACAATCGAATGCCGGTTGCAAAAGTACAGCAAACAAATAATATATACTACGAGTATATGTATGTACATACTGTACATATAAGGAATAATGATGGGAGTGAGTGAGTGAGTGTAGTTTTTTTGTTTGGGTATCGTATACGAGCAGAAACATTTGTACGTACAGCTGGCCAGAACGTGCTGCCTTATCGTATGTTAGGGGCATTCCAGGGTCTTCTATAGATTGCAAAATATGTAATCAGAAATGAAATTTCAAATGTTTTGTTTTTTGTCAATGTTTTCCGTTAGAAATGGCATCAGATGATAGCGAGAGCAGCAGAGCAGCAGTGGAGCAGTGGAGCAGTAGAGCAGCGGAAAGGCAACTACACTGGTTACCAAGTTACAAGTATTATCATTATCCCCACCCCCCAAAAGACCACTGACCATGGACCATGGGGCGGGCGTCTGTTTTATTTGTTTTTGGGTCTTTGGGTCAGTTTGATGAATTAACCACGATTACGGACAATTACCAAGAGCGTGACAATGAAATGCTCACAAGAACCTAATTAATTCTCATGCTTATGATGTGATGTGTGTAGTTACTGCATATACCATACACCATACACCATACACCATACATCATATGTATTTTCTGTAGGAAGGGGAAGCTTTCAGAGGCGGGGTGGGGTCCCTCTTCAAGTACGTTCTGGGTGGATGGCATTCCACACGCAATGCGAATTAGTGACCCTTCAAGGCGACTCGGGTTGGGCTTGGGCTTGGGCTTGGGCTTTTGTCTGGGTCTGACTTTTAGTTAAATTAAAATTGAAGGGGCTGGCTCTTGTCTTCTGCCTTCCCGCATATTCACGCTTACTTTCCAAAAAAAAAAAAACACAAAAAAAAATACTCTCCAGCGAAACAGAAAAAACAGAGTTAAATTAAACCTGTCTTACTGCCAACGCAACATGAGATTCCCATCCCATCCATCCCACCTACGTTACTTGAAAAGTGAAAATATATTTTTGGGGAGAAACTACTCATACGTATGTATGTACATATAGTGAGTATACTCGTATGTATGTATGTGCGTGTGAATGATTCTCTCACTCTACAAAATATTCTATTCCAGGGTTCTGACTTCATAAGCCCAACTCTGACGAGACGGAAGTTTCCGCTCTGCAAACAGAAACAAATGTCTGCCCCCAAAAACCAGAGGAGTTGGAGATCCAGTCGGAAGACTGATGATCATTGCATAATAATCCATTGTAGGATATGAGAGGCAATGGCAGGGGCACGTAATGCCTGGCCTGGGCCTGGGCCTGGGCCTGGGCCTGGTTGATGGCTTTTTGAAGCCAGCGATCGTTGAGTTGAGTCGATGATGTCATGCCTTTTGGCTTTGGTTATTCGGATCCGATGGCTTTGCTTTAGACCGAGGCCGGCCCCATCAATTTGAACTTTGGCAATATTTCAGCAAAGATGACGATGATTAGCTAAATGTGTGTGTACGACGATGTCCCCCCACCGTCTAAAAGGGAATCCACAATCACTCAACTCAGAGTTTGACGCATCACTAAACAAACACACACCCGAGGGGGTTAAGGGGGGTTAGGGGTACACACTACACTCTTACTTTGCCATTACGTAAGCTGCGAAATTCGAAAATATTTGACAGATCTGGGGATTATTCATCCGATTCCGATTCCGATCCGATTTCGATCCGATTCCGATTCCGATTTCATTTCCCTTTCTTTCGCAATGTGGATGTGTCATGTGATCCATGACCATTGCTGACCAATATCTGGGAGACACAACTGGTGAATAAATGCCATTTCGACTGTTGGAACATCAACGAAATTCCCAATAAATGTAACGAGGTCAATTATAGTATGATATGCCTTTTTTTGCCTTTCTTTTGGAAATAATACGCTCAAGTTTTAAGCCAAATTCGAGTGCCATAAAGAGAACTCTTATTATTATTGTTGGGTGGGCGGTTGGGTTGGGTTGGGTTGGGTATTTTTTCTTTTATTTGGTGCCGGAGTTTCACCGGAAATCCAAACAACATTTGATTTATGATAAAACCGTTGTGGACTCCCCCCTCCACTATACCTCCACTGTTTATGGCTTATCTAAAAATGACGGTGTCGGTAGGTATGTATGACGGTAGGTACATGTACAAGTACAAGTATGTACGTGTATGTGGGCCAACTGTGTTAAAGAGCTGTGGGGGAGGCCTCCACCACCACCGACAAGTTCCATTTACTGATACCGATAGAAGATAGAAGAGAAGAGACCTGTACATGGATATGTTGCGTGCTGCGGATGTACAAATGTGGTGCTATGATGGGGAGACACGGATTCGGATTCGGACTCGGAATCGGATTCTTGGCTGCCAAATGCGGACCAGGTGATTAGTACGTGGCTAATGTTTCAATGGCTGGACAAAAAAACACAAAAAAAACATCAGCAACAGTTACAGCGAAAGCAAGGGGGAAATGGTTAACAAGAAAACGACTAATTAACGCGCTTCTGGGAAGGGTTGCAAGGGTTCTGCTATGTTCTCTTCTCCCATTGACAGTCGAAAGGGGCTGCAGCAGAACCCATGCCATGCCACGCCATGCCATGCCCTGCCCGAAATTTGAGAGTTCTGTCGGTTCAGAGACGGGGAACGAAATGCCAGAAAAATATACGATACATACAGATACAGATACAGAAAGAGCTGTAGCTTTCAGATATACTCGTACCAGTATAGGTATAGGTATAGGTATAGGTATATGTATGTACAGCTACCTTCTTATATACATATATATGTATGTATGTAGAAATTTTGTTTTCTTACTGTTGTTTGCTCATGCCACATACTCTTTAAGTGCTTGACGACGACGGACGGACGGATGGATGGACGACCGTCCGACCCGACGCATGTGTCTGGGTATTGGTGTGTGTGTTTTTCATGGCGTTCATGGAAAGGTGCTCCTATCGCTTTTCCCTCCTCCTGCCACGCATTCAACGTCTTCGACTCGACTCGACTCGACTCTCCATTTCGAAGAGTTGCTTCAAAGCCAAAATGATCAAAGTCGCAACGGGGCAGGCTGTTGCCTTTGCCGCCAGCTGGCTGTTGAGGATGACATCATCGCCTTCGGCTCCTGTGGATTCGAGAGGAGAGGAGAGCCGAGCTGGCCGCCATTTGATCGCGATTTGAAGCTGAGACAACGCCAGCTGGCCTGCTGGTGTGCTGGCCTGCATGCCAGGCGGAACGAGGGTATACCCTACCACCTACCACTCTCTGAAGGATGATCTCGTTTGCCTCTCCTATATCCTCTCTCTTATATCCTACACTCTTCCATCAAAGATCAAAGGTACACCTGAGGATATGATGTCTGCAAAAGCAAACCTGTTGAATCTCCTCGACATATTTGACTGCCAGAAGGGTATTCGAAATATCGACTGCCAAAAGCCACAGTATCTTGTACCCATTTATTTGTGTGTTTTTTTGTGAAATGTTGTAACTATAGTTGTCTTTTTGTTGTTCGCGTTGTTGCTGTCGGACTGCACTTAATCCCCTTTTACCGGGCGACATATACAATTTCACTTGGGCTTGGGCACGGGGCGGCTTGAATTGCGTAACTGTCGAAGGGTACTGCAAAAATATATGTACATGCATACAAATGGATGTACCCCTCATTCCAGTAGGAAAGTGCATTTCCCAGAGGGTGAGGTGGGGTGGGGTGGAGGATTGGGTGTGTGTGATGCAAAGTGCTGTAAATAGGCGGAACTAATGTTGTCTATTTATTCAAGGAAGGGAACTAACTGCAAACGGCGAACAGCGAACAGCGAACAGCGAACAGCGAATAGAACTGTATTCAATTCTACAAAGAGATCTATTAAAGAATCATTCATTACAATGCATTACACATCTTTCCCGAGAACCGTCCTCCAAAAACAACTTTCAATGGGTGGTGGGGGTGCACTTGAAAGCTGTATTCTAATGAAATAATTCCCGCACTTGAAAGCTATTTTCGAAGAGCAGAAGGAAGCCCATCATCAGCGTGTATTACGCATGCATCACACACACAAGCGTACGCGTGCGCGAACACCCATAAACAAGTCGGAGCACCATTTCTCACATACCACATTCATTATCCAAGCCACAAGCTTACTTATCAACGGGGAATGAGGTCATTCCTTGTTAGACGAAATTCCATTTTTAGTTTATTTTGCTGGCTTTTGGCGCGAGGCAGATAAAACTCGGCGTCGAATCGCCAAATAAAGTCAATGATGCAGCCAGAGCAGCCTCCAAAACACAACACCCCACCGCCACCCCCTCCCAACCACACACCTATAGCATGTCGAGCCCCAGTTTCAGTTTTTCGGCAATTTGTTTATTCTGCTGTTTGTTGTTGTCTTTATTGTTATTGTAGTTGTTGTTGTTGTTGTTGTTGTTGTAGTACTTACTTTGCGTTGGGCCTCGGCGGCAAAACCAGACTTGGGTGCACGGTTGGACGACATGTTGCTGCTGAAGAAACGGGTTTGCGGGTTTGCGGGTTTGCGGGTTTGCAGGGAGCCTGGCTTAAACACAAAAAATGCTGGTTGAAATGTAGGTTGGTGGTGCGATGCCTGGCCTGGGCTTTATCGGTATTCGGTATTCGGTATGCACAACAATGCTACGATGCACTGTCCACCAAAAAAAATGGAATGGCTATCACGGAAAACGAAGCGGTAAGACGAAATACAGAAAGGCACGACCGTGTTTAACGAAAGCTCAGAGTGTTTTAACGGTGCAACCAAAAATGGGGAGCCAAGAAAACTCGGTCAATGATGAAATTATACAAGGTGGTGTATTCCCCAACGCGCGCTCTCTCTCTCCCTCTCTCACTCAGAAAAAGAGAGAAAAATTCTCAACTTGGCGTTATAACTGAGCAGCTCTGGTTAGCTTTGCTTCAATTCTCTCTGAGCGCTCTTCTCCTCTCTCCTCTCTCACACATCATCAGCTGTTTTGGCCATGATGATGTCATAGACGACTGTCTAACGGCTTTCAACATTTTAAACAGAGTGCCAGAGCTACAATAATAGAAAAACAATGTTCACTTTTACTGAAATTCATAGAGCTAAAGATTAGATAGGGAATCTCTCTCTCTCCTCTGCTCTATTTCCTGATTCGGTGCCTATGGCTTGCCTTATCAGCATAGTATGACCAAGTATTTTGAGGGACTTTTCTGGAAGCGATCAAGGCTTATGATTCGGGACGGGATGGGATGGAGCAACTCATTTCAGTTGTTTGCCTTGAGAATTAGTTACAGTTTATTCACATAAATATATATATATATTTTTAGGTAATCGTATAAATTATGCAATTTTTGTGTGGTTTTACGATAATAAGCGAATTTCTTTAGTGTTCTTGTGTGATTCTAAATAAATAGAGGGGATTGATTGCTTACATGTTCTGTTGTTCTGTTTGTTGTTGTGTCGTACGCATGTGTGATATATAGTATACTCGACTCGTATTATTAGATATATAGTACTATATATGTATTTATATACAATACATAGTTCGGCTTGATCGTTTAAGGTATTGGTATTGATTCTTGTGGATTTGCGTTTGCGTTTGTCTTTTTTCGTTTTGTTTTGATTATATCGCCATTAGGTTTATAACATAGGAAAGCATTAATTAACTAGAAGTTAGGGTTCATTAGTTGCGTACATACATATATTGCCATTATTATATTATATTATATTATATTAATCTATTAACGGATTGGGTTTCCACATGCGAAACACTCAAATTGGATGCTCTCAAGACTCACTCCATCGATCTGTCTATATCGATGCAGATCCTACATATTGTTAAGGCCCTTACGCTCAGATACAAGTGGGTGTGGCACACACAACACAGACTGTGTGTGCGTGTGTGTGTGATATACACTATGGGATGATTTATCATTATATACTATATAAATTGATTCATTTTCTTTTATTTTTACAATCTGTTTTGCATGCTTCGTCTTCTGATTTTGATTTTTGAAGACAGCTGACGGGAGGAGGACAAGTACGAGGGGGACGACGATGACGACTCTTTAAAAAATAATCATAATTTATTTTTGCACATGGATAAATACAATTACAAATATAAATGTGTATATATAAAAAAATGTGATACCAAAAAATATATACGTAGACGCAAAATAGATAATATACAGAGAACTTTTACTATAATAAAAAAGGTGACATAAGCATAATCAGATTTTCGACTCCTACTACAAAAAATAGTACAACATCGTACAGGACTCCCTCCTCATTCCATTAGACCTAGGCGTGTGTGTGTTTTGTGTGTGTATATTAAGCACTGATATCTCTGATTACAGTGGTGTCTATAGATCTTTTGTGTGGTGTGTGTGTGTTTATAGACTACCTATATATCTGATCGACGGATCCATATGGATATGGATTGCCTACAAAACAGTATCAGCAAATAATTTCAATTGAATTTGTTGTTTCTATATGGTTTTTGTTTTTCTTTTGTTAGTTTGTAATAAATAATACCGCACGATTCGTTGGCTCAACGTATAATAAACTTAACTTACAGAACAACTGTGCAAAATTTTGGGCAAAAAAAAAGAAAGATTGCAGCGGCGAGGGACGGGAGGGGCCTCTCCTTCATATGAGCAGTGGTATGTATTGCATGGGGGCCATGGTGATCTTGAGGCTTACTCTCTGTGTCGTCTAGGTATACATATGTATACCCTGTCTGTATACCGCGCATCAATTTTTTCGTTTTGCTCGCTCGGGGAATCTCGCATAGTTGTTCAAACTAGGGTTTTGTCTACTAATTTGTTTGTTATATAATTTGCAATTATATACGCTGCCCGTCGGCGTCTCTGCTCAAGTTATACTCAGGTGTAAACATGCACTTGCGACTTTTGAAGCGATTTTGTAATTAAATTAGCTCGAAACGAATCGAAAATTGCATCAAATGTTCATTTTCTTTATGATTTATCCTTAGCTTTAGTTGTAGTGCTTCACAAACAGATTTCTTTGATATTGAATTGCTTCGCAAACGATCGATCCCCAAAAATTGGGGGAGGGGCGGATCGGATCCCTCTTTTTCTTCTCTTTCTCTTTCTCACATACATATATTCTCCATGCTGTTTCTTTCACATCTCTTTTAAGGTTGTCTTAGTTCTTAACTAGTTTTACGTGCAGCTGCTCCACATTCCTAAATCCTTCCTCACTCACATGCTCTCTCCATTCTGATTCTCCTTCTATCTATATAATGTGTATATATATATATATATATATATAGGTTTTTATAAGCTTTTATGTTTTCCTGTTTTCAGTAGTAACCATAATTGTCGCATTCCTATATAGATCTCTTCCTATGAATAAATACTCCCAACTCCACACACATTTAGCTATATCAAGATTTAGGTTTAGAAAACAATCAGGTTTTGGTTTTCTCATCCAATTCACAGCAACGATATATCTGCGGAGAGAGATTATTTCTGGTTAGTCGAGAGTTCACAGAGAGTACTGAAAGGGGGGAGGGGAGATGCTGAACCTTTATTCTCGTGACTATCAGCAGTGACTAGCGTGGTGGTTGCCGCTGTGCTCGTCAGCAAGCTGTTATTGTTGTTCAGGTGTAGATCTTGTGACTCGATGCTCAGGTCGATCAGCTGCGTGGCGGCCGGAGTGATGGCGTCCTGCAGCAGGTTGATGTCGCTGCAGAGCAAATGGATTGGATTAGCAATAGATAGATGGACTGTTTATGGCATACGACACTCACTTCTTGTTGTTCACATTCTCGAAATGGCCACCATTGCCATTGGCCACCGCTGTGGTGGTGGTGTTGCTGCTGCCATCAAAGTCCGCCAGCAGCTTGCCGTTGCTCACCTGCTGATGCTGCTGCAGGTTCTTGGCGTTCTCGTCGATAATCATTGTGGAGAAACTGTTGATCAGCGAGTTCTCCTTGTCTAGCACAGATTGCTCGTACATCGCCTGTTGGTTGTTGGGAGGTGCCTCCGAGGCGGCCACTGTCACTGTGGCCATTGCAGTGCTGGGCGATCCGCCGGCAGAGTTGTTGCTGCTACCGCTGACGCTGTTGGTGTCGCTGCTGCTGCTGCCATCAGCGGGGATGGTCTCCGTTGCAGCCGCGGGAGCTGTCTTATCATTGGATTCCTGCAAAGAATTAAGAGTTAGTTGGCAGAACTCTCTCTCTCTCGTCTCCTGGGGGAATCCCTACCTTAGAGGGAGTAGCCGCGGCTCCGGCCTTGCGGGTGCGTGACATAATCGCTTCGACGCGCTTGCGTCGCTCTTCACGCTCCTTCTCCTCGCGCTTGAGGCGCTCGGCCACCTCGACACGCAGCTTCTCTGCCTCTTCCTTGGCCTTCTTTTCGGCCTCCTCGCGCTCCACGCGCTGTTTTTCCTCCTCTTCGCGTTTGCGCTGCTCCTCCTCCTCCCGCTGTTGGGCTTCCTGTAGACAAAGAGACAATCCAAATGATTAATAGGCTTTCACGCTCCTTTGTGCGTGTGCGTTCCCTTACCTCGATTGCCTTGCGCAGGCGCTCCTCCTCGCCGCGTCTCTGTTCCTCGGCTAAACGTGTAGACTCCTCCTCAAACAGACGTTGGCGTTCAGCTTCCTCCTCCTGGGCCTTGATTTCGGCCAGGCGTTCGGCTTCGAGTCGTTGGCGCTCTAATTCCGCCTGTCGTTCGGCCTCCTCGCGGGCCAGGCGTCGTCTTTCGGCCAGGGCAGCCTTGGCCTGCTCCTCGGTCGTGATCTTCTTGGCCATCATCGATGCGGTCATCAAGTCAGTGCCATCGCCGCCAGCATTCGCAGTTGGCGGAGTCAGCTCGCGCACCTCAGAGTTCTCCTTGCTGCGCGACGGTTTCTTGGGGGCAACTTGAGGCTCCAGCGGTTGCTTGGGCAGCTCCTCCTTCTCAGTTCCCTCGTCGGCCTTTTCCTCTACATTCACAGAGGTAACCAGGGCCTCTGGCGGCACCTGCTCCTGCACATTCTGTTCCTCTTCCTGCCTGACAACCTCTTCCGTCTTAACGGAGTTTAGTGCCTCCTTTTCCGCCTTGCTAACAGCGGGAGCAGGGGCGGTCACATTCGTAGGAACTGACACCTCTGCGGGAGTCTTTTCTGCCTCCTTGGCCACCCCGTTTTGGAGCTCGGGAGCTGGAACTGGAGCAGGAGCAGGTGCTGTTGAGGCCACTTTTGTGGTGGTAGTTGTGGAGGTGCTGCTGCTGGCCACAATCATGGACTTGCTCATGGCAGAGGTATCCTTGGTTTTCGGCTCTTTGCTGACCCTGCTAATACGCTCTGAGCTGGCAGTGCGACTCGACAGAGCCCTGGAAGCAGATGCCGCCTTCGGCACCAAGGGTTCCTGCAAGGACAAGGGGAATAATTTAATGAGGATCTCTTTTCCAGGGCGACTTTGTGAACGATTTAGCGCTTACTCTTTTCGAAGGCGTCTTTTTCTCGGCACTGTTCATTCGAGATGAGCTGGAGGTCACGATCAGGGAGGTGGACATCAGGTTTGCAGTTCGTTTGGGGGTCGTTTGTGCGGATGGTGAGGCGGCTGCTGTTGTCTTCACAGGCGGCTTGTGATCCTTCTTCAGTTTGTTGATCTCTGCAGAGAGTTGGCAAGACTTGGCTTAGCAAAGACGAATCTTTTTCCTTGTGTGTGTGGACAATAGATGGACTCACCTTCTAGGGACATGCCGGTGCCGGCAATGCTGGCCGGCCTGGGCTTGCGTGGCGCCGTTGCCGGTCGCCTGGGCACGAAACCAGACGTGGACATAGTCGTCGAGGTGGACATGGCGCTGCCGGGCCTTGAATTGTTAAAGTGTCCGCCTGGCGTGGCATTTCCCGATCGCGAGCCTACAGAATCAGAATGCGTTTAGAGTCAGTGCGTGATGAGAGACGTCTCTCAGGGATTCGCTGAGTGGGCGGTGTGTCAATATGGATGGGCATTTTATGTGTGGAGGCACCAAAACCAAGCTGCTTTGTGCATTGTGACCGTCACCAGAGTTGGTCGTTATAGTGTGGCTGGGGTGGGTTTGAGTGGTTTGGTTTGGAGTGGGCGGAAAGAGGAAAGTCACTAAAAACCAATTCGAGACACAAGTTAAACAAAGAACCAACAGACAATAGATCCAATAGTCGGGGTTAGGGGGGGTACAGGACACACTGAGCGAGCGTGACACACAAAATAAAATACGAGTAAATATACCAAAGACCAGGTTGAAATAATACAAATATATAGTACGAAATTCCTAACCCAATTGTTGTGTATCGTATATACAGTATAGGTATAATAGGTATGATTACAATGTCAAATGATGGCCAAAATATAATAATAATACAAATATATATATAATGTATATGTAGGTAAATGAATGTTCCGCTTAACCATTTCTAAAAGGGATCTCCAAGGGACACTTAACTATAATATGTATAGTACACTTAACATACGAACGAAACGACCGACAAATGGCGACACTCAGCAGACAATATGGACCCAATATTCGTTGAACGTTGAAGAATCCAATAAAACAGATGGTAGGTAGATCGGTGCAGAAATAAGTACATATGCACATAAATATGAAATGAATGCAGACTGGATAGAAACAGAATGGAATTTTAGATGTCTGTCTAGTGCGTTTCGGGAAGATATTCCATATTCACGATATGAGATATATTTGACAGATAAATGTGTGATTTTGAGTCCAGCAATCGCATTGAATAATTGATCTGATCCAATTATTTGTTATTACAGATCATAGTTAACATTATTCACAAATGAATCTAAGCAAAGAGGATCTACAGATCCTAGCCTAGGATTATCTAGCCATAGAAATCTCTTCACATTGGAAACGCACTTTTAAAAGGCAGCTTGACATGGATGAATCGTTGAAATGAAATGAAATCGGATCACAAAATTGCTGCTCAAATGAACTTGAGAAAACCTCTCGCTCTCTCTTTCTCTCTCATCGGTCGTTCTACGTATGTATGTATGTCTTCTATGGATCTACGGGATAGCCAAAAGTGTACGTGTGTGTGTGTGTGTGTTTGTGCTGTGCTATGGTCGAGTGGGGTGAAAGTTCAAGTTAGCCAATTGCTGTGTGCTATCGGTAAATAGTAAGTAATCGGGTAAATGGGTAGATAAATGACTACAACGCCAGCCGCGATTAGAAGAGTATTATGTGTGTGTGTGTGTGTGTGTGTGTGTGTGTGTGTGTGGTTGTGGCTTAGGGAGTGTGGAGTGGCTTTCGTTGTTGTGTGGTTGTTTGGTTGCGTGGGTTGAGTAGTGTGTTCAATGGGGTAGTTGTTGGGTAGTTGGTTTTGGTTTTTAATCGCACACACCTGCATTCACTAACAAACTAGAAGAGTTCATGAGCAACAATGAGTTGGGATCGAAATCGAGACAACGGTGGTAGGGGTTAGTAGAAGTCGCATATTGCTGCTGCTGGCCTGGCCGCCTGGTCGAGGCGTTCGAGTAGGAGTAGGATGCGGAGGATGAGGCAAATGATGATTGAAGATATTTTTTAGTTGCTGCAGTTTGCAAGCCAAGTGTGGACTGTCGGTGCTGGTTGTGGTGGTTGTGGGGTGGTGGTAGTGGTGGTGTAGTGCCATATGCCGACCACGAACTGTGGTTGCTTATCTGTGTCATGCTCTTACTGGAGTCACGCTGCCCGGCACTGCCCAACGGCCGGAAGCTGGTCGAGATGCCGCCGCCTAGCGAATACTTTCCGCGATCCCGGTCACGCTGCCCACCGACACTGCCACCACCTGCCAGGTGGGTCATGCTCCGGGACATGATGCCGGTGGCACTCGAACTGCCGCTGCCAGCGCTGCCTGCCCGTCGAGAGCGTGCCGTGGATCCGGCGGCATGAATGCGCCTACCCACGCCCCCCAACGAGGCCGTCTCGTCGAGCATCTCCAGTTCGCTCTCGCGCCGCTCCCGCTCCAGTATGGCTCGGACATGCTCCCCGTTGCGGCGTATGGGCTGGGCCAGCTGGTCCAAGCGGTTCATGGAGTAGGCCCGTCCTGCGATTCAGTTGAAAGTTGAAATTTGAAGTTGGTTCATGAATCAGAGAGTCTCGCTGCTGGATCCTTATCCTAGCTATACTTATAAGCTATATACATGTACATACATATATATATATACTATATATGTATATACAGGAGACGGCACAAACATATGTGTGTGGGACAAGCTGCTCTACAACAAAATGGTGTGAAAAATCTCTTTGTGTGTTTGTGTGTGTGTGTGTGTGTGTATTTAGGTGTAAGTGTAGGTGCCTCAACAGCGTGTGCAGGCTTTTCCCTCTTCTTCTTCTCTCTTTCCATGTAAATATAAATATAAATATACATTTGCATATCATATCATATCATATCCATTCTGTGACTAAGCAAGGAACCACTAAATTACAGTCCGGGGGGAAACTGGACCATTGGGTGGGTGGGAGTCTGGCACCTACGCAATGGGCTAACCGAATGAGGCTGATCAAATGATGAGTAGCGTAGCTGGACAATGAGGAGGAGGCTGGGCTGATCGCTGGGATGATTATTGTATGTATATATGTATAGGTGGGTTGGGTGGTAATGATCGATGGGTATCCGCTGAGTCAGTCTTACCTGGGGTTCTGGCTGGCGTGGTGCTCAGGGAGCTGCGCGAACCATAATGCCCGTCTCGGGGGCTGGGTATTGTCGGCATGAGGTCCGTTTTCCTGCGGTAAACGCTTCGGAACACGATGGGTGATGTGTCAACGCTATCTTCTGTAATATTTTGTTGTGTTTGTTTTTGGTTTTTGGTATTTGGTTTTTCGAAACAACAATTTTCAAAGTTTCTGCGCTTACAGACAAACAAAACTTATTTGCTAGCAACAAGAGAAACCAAAAAAGTTGGCAAAAATAGCTTAAAGAGAAAGCGTTTACATTAGATATGATTAATCAGATGAAAGAAAATTCCCTAATCAATGAATGTTCGTTCAACCCTGCGTGTAAACGCTTTCCCCATAAAGAAACAACCATGCTGAGAAGAAGTATCTAAATCTAAATACCATACGTTCAGAGATCTTTTTAGAGGGCAAAGGCAAGGGCTATGGCTAAGGCTGCTTCTCTCTGAGGGTTAGAGCTTAGCTGCAGCACAGAGAGCGGAGTACTAGGCAAGGCACGGGAACGGGGTTTGATTTCTGTACAAATTGAAGTTCTTGCAGGAGGTGGTATACAACATCATGCAAAACAGAGGCTTAAAGACATGCCATGGTTACGTTGGGGTAAAGACAAAGGGTTACGAGCCTACGTGGGCGTGGGGTTATTCGTTATTCGGGGTTAGGGGCTAGGGTTAGGGCAAAAACAAAAAAAAAAAAACAATAATAATTGGAGACGAACATGAACATGGGGTTAAAAACGGGAGAGAGCAAGTAACAGGAGAGTTTGAGAAGAGTAGTAGAACCCTCACCCTTACGATACGAGTTATGGAAGTTGTTGTAGTTGTTGTTGTGGCTTGTTGCAGCTGTGGTGCTTGATGCTGTTGCTGCTGTTGTTGTTGCTGTTGTTGTTGTCGTATGGGGTCTGTGCGCTGTTTGTTTGCTAGTGGGCGGCAGAGGTGCCCCCGCCGGCCCATCGATATTGATGTCGCCACCGGCTATGGATAGGGAGAACCGCTTGGGCGGCTCATCATTGGAATAGCCCCAATTGAACACCTCATACATGGACGAAGACTTTCGGCGATGATCTGATGATGATTTTTTCGGTTTTTTTTTTTGGTTTTATTTTTGTTTTGGTTACAGAGAGAAAAGTGATCGTTACAGAGGTGTGTGAAAACAGTTGTTGCTTTTGGGTGCAAATCATACGAATGAAGAGAGTATTCGAAAACAAAAAAGAGTAAGGAATACAGTAGAAAAAACAATAAGGTGATCGTGCGCCGGGTGTTAGAATTCGCTGAGGGGTAGGGTAGGGTGGAGTGTTGTGTGGGGTGGGGCGGGGTGTATCACATGTACTGGGTCTGGAGTCTGGGGGGTACAGTGATGCATAATATATCATAGATAGATTACAGACATATCTAAGGGGCGGGAGGTGGATCACACACTGAGAGCTTGTCAAAACACAAGAATTATTACAATTTGTTCTAAGGTAAGAAATAACGATAACTGCAAAATAAAATGTAATCTCATTATGTGTGTGTGTGTCTGTTTTGGGGTCTCTGGAGTGTTCAGAGTGTGTGTGTGTGTGGTGTGTGTTGGGTATTTGTCATTGCTTGGGGCAGTGCAGCGTTCGTGTGCACCGTTTCGTGACTCACCATCGTGTCTTTCCGTGGAGGAGGAGGCACGCTTCTTAGCACCACTGTCGGCAAGTTCCCGCTCGGAACTTCGACGTGTGAGCGAGGCGCCCGCTACGTTCGATATCGATGTAGATCTAAAAGGGAATGGCAATAGAATGGAGACATTAGCACATTAGAACTCTCGCCTCGCCATATTTGGCATCAGATATGATCTTTCGCTTTCGTTTTGCCAGAGCGTAGTTTCACTTTGGCACTATTGGCACACTACACAAACGTAAAGCCCTACCTTCGCTGACCCCAAAAGGCACTGGGCGATACCAGACCATAATCCGCAGGCACATCCAACAGACGGGGCGTCGACGAGCCAAAAGCAAAACCAATTGAGTTTCTGTCCCTCCGCTTAACTTCTATTCGGGATTCACGTTCCTGTGGGATCACAAATCAGAAATCGTTTAATTGAAAGCATTCTTTTGGGGGAAGACCTTTTGGGCCGAGACGCACCTGATTCTTCTTAAGTATGTACTCCCGACGCTCCTTCTCGGCCTCAATGATGGCCTTCTTGCGCTCCTCCACCTGGTGGCGTTTCTCTGTGTCGCGGACGCGAATCTCCTCAATGCGTCGCCGGCGTTCCTCCTCCTTTTGTTCGCGATACCTTTGGGCCGCCTCTGCCTGGGCCCTCAGCTCCTCGATCTTTTTCTGTCTCTCTTCATTCTGGCGGTCGCGTGCATATTTCAGCTTCTCCTCACGATCTTTGGAAACTGCAAAAGTTCGGATTAATTATTAAGTTTGCTATATTTTTAGATGCTGATGAATGTTAAACATAAAATTGTACAAACACATTGAGTTGGCAGGCAAATAAAAATGGGCTGGATGTGCTACCTGTGGCCGGCCACAAATTAATAATAAAAAAAAAACAATATACGAGTATAATACAATTTTGTTCTCTTTTTCGGTTCTCTGTATTGTGTTTTGTTTTTTTGGCATTTGTTGCCGGTGAATTATTTACAAGGGGTGCCTGACGTCATCGACGAAGTGTACTGCCTGGCTTGCTGCCTGGCTGTTTGTGGGTCAATTGACAAACTAACATGGAATGGAACTACATTACACTCATTACACATACAATACAAAAAAACAATAACAAATGTCACGCACACATGAAACGACGAAGCGACGAATCGTACACCCCCGCAGAGGCCGCTGAAATATTTGCCGATGTGCAAAAAAGGCAACAAATGGAGAGGAAAGAAAACTGTGACTGCAAAGCGCACATTTTTGTGATATATATTAAAATGACATTGAGGCTAGGCAGAGGCGAGAAAACGAGGCAAAAGAGGCACGGCACGGCAGGGATAGGGGTAGGGGTAGGGGCAGGGGCATGGTAAGCAGGAATGAAAGTTCTAGTGCCAATTCCAATCAGATACTCGTATTATAATCGACCATTATTTCCGATATAGTAGGAGGCCTTATCGCCTTATCTATCGGTTGGCAGATATTGGAATTCCATGACGTAATTACCATAAATAAGAAGCTACCAAAAAGGCACAGCATTTCAATCACAGCTCCCCAAAGAGGGGTCGTGGGGGGACCTTTTACTTATCAGCGGCCAAGGTCGCAGTCTGATTTTTGGCAGGGGAATTTTCATGCCTAGATAAGGTAGGAGGAGTAGTCTCTTGGGGTCTGTTTATTAGTGAGATCATGCTGCAAACAGGAGGAACAGGAAAGGGAGACGACAAGCAGACGGAGGGCATAGCATAGGCAGAACACCAACACCGCGCCCTCGATGGAATGTAAACTACCTTGAGAGTCATCTTCGTTGCTGCTGCTGCCGCCCACCTCAGCAAACCAGTGCAGACTGTTGCCGGGGCTGCAGCTTGAGATCTCCGCTGGCATGGCGGCGGCGGCGGCGGCAGGTGCGGTGGATGTGAGTGCGGGTACGGGTGCGTGGGCTGTCGGCCCAGTATGTGGACGTGGTGCTGAGAGTGGATTATATGTTTTGTATATAGAGATAAATGTGTGGTGTGTGGTGTATGCGAGGTCTTTATGAAGTCTGTGCCAATTTTATGTAACAAGTGAGAGATAAACAAAGTAAAAACCTTACCTTTTCGCTCGGCGCTGCCCTCGCGGCTTTCGGCTCGTTTAGATGTGTGTTCCACTGAAAGTAAAGAAATGATTTGATGATTTCGATGATTTGAAGCTCGTTCGGTGGGGTTCGGTTCGGTCTGGTCCCCATTACCCCTGCAATCCCCGAATTTTCGACACGATTTCCCCAAACAATGGCACGGCACTTACTCGAAGGAGACACGAAGAAAACGAAACGAGTGGAATATGGGTAGGAAAATCAATTGGCTTCTGTTTTGCACTTGTAGCCAGAAAACACGCATTTGGCGGATGGGCGGACGAGAGGACGGACAAACGCACACAAACAAACGCCTCAGCTGCAGCGCAGCTGCTGGCCAACACGATGACGAAGCGACGACGACGACGATGGCAGAGGCAGAGCGACATCAGCAGCAGCAGCAGAAGCGGCAATGATGGCAGGGAGACAGAAAAATGTATTCCTCTGGAAACATGGACTTATTTATAAACGCAAACTCCGGTTGACGGGTTTGGGGGAAAGGCACAACAAGCACATAGAACACACGGAAAAAAATTTCACCCATATGAGGGGGGCAAGCACTTCTACTTCTGGCTTCTTAGTTTTTTCACATCGTTTGCTTTGGCTTTGGTGTGAGTGCCGTTTGCCTGCGTTCGCTGCGCAGTCGACCAACAATTTTGAGAGGCTTAAAACCACTCATTACGCGATTCTCCGGGGGGTTTTTCACTATCCGATTTCGCGCACAGGCCTTTCCTTTGATTGGGAATATGTTTGGCCAATTTTTAATGCGTACCTTCTGGATTATTCGAATAATTTTCGTGTTGGCCCCCAAGACTCGCCATATTTCTTAAGCGCTGCAAATGTCGATCAGTGTGACCGCGGATTTATCCACTTAACCCACTGAACTCCCCTCTATTTAAACAGGTGAACAACTGGAGCTGAACCGCAGGAAATAATACTGATTGTAAATTCGTCTTGTGGAACCATCCTTTCTCTTTACTTCAAAATAAATTACCACGAAATCTTTCACCTATACTACACTACGATGTTTCGAGTTTTATCATATTCGTGGACTGGTTTTTAATACTCACTGGTATACTATGGGTTAATCGTTCACTGTCTCTGATCCGAGAGCATGGTCCTGGATTTTGATATTAAATATACCTAGATTTTGATATTTGGTTAAGTAATGCTAGCCAGCTAGATCCTTAGCCTCGAACACATAATTTTACTCGATGGATGAATCAATTATCTATATGAACGGCTTATTTCATTTTCTCAAATGTTCATGGTTGTTACTCATTCTTGGTCTTTGTGAGAATATAAACTGCAAAATTTCGATGGGATAGCTTTAAAACAAAAGGGGACTAGTTTCTGCATTGGATTCATTGTAGTCTGGGATAACAAAAATGTCCTTAATTTTATTGGATGCATTGTTATTGTTATAAACCGTTATATAAATAAACCATTATATACAAAAAAATTGCTGAAATATACCAAAATATAGCGATATACCATAATTCATCTCAATTCAGACGTTAAAGTATACCGAAAAGTACATAATATACCGTAAACGGTCACCCTGTAGCTCACGTTTCGTTCGTGATGTACGAAATAACCCTCTTAATACAGATAAATAAAATGAGTTAAACCACGGAAAATAATATTGTAAATAAATTGTTCTTGTAAATTTCTTTATTTTAAAAAAATGACTACGATATCTTTCACCTGTACCGGGAAACGACTGGTGAAAGTGAATGAGTAGCCGTCTCTAAGTCACTTTATCGGGAGTTAGTCACGGGCTTGCAGCCCTGGTTTAGTTATTATTTATATTTCCATATTGTATTTAATGTTTTTATGAATTAAATTATATACATAATTACAATGCATCAACTGATCCATAATTTTCATCTTTATTTACCGTTTTTTCTTAAATTAAATTTGTTATACTTAATGGTCCTCCTACTAGTGGGACTCAGACACGATGCAAAGACGGGCAAGCAGGGCCGTAAGCTGTAACAGGGAATTGATGCCGTCGACGATCTTCATGTGCGTAATGCCGATTTCGCGAATGAAGTTCAGCTTCATCTGCTCGTCGATGTTTAACCGCTTGCAGACACGGAATATGTTACCAATAATGTCCTCGGGGGAGTAGCCGAGGCTCCACAGCTTGGCCAATATCTTGTAGGCCTTGTGAATATCATTTACGGCACAGTGCTGCAGCATTTCCTCAAGCAGCTTGGGATGTGGCTCATCGCACACCTTGAACACGTTCTCCATGGTAATGCTGCCGTATCCCTGTGCGGTGGCCTGCAGATTGTTGAGACCCTGTCGCATGTCTCCCTGGGCAGTGAAGACGACCGCCTCCAGACCCTCAGCATCGTAGGTTAGATTCTCCCACTTGCTCACCTCGATCAGCTTGGCCAGAACCTGGGCATCCGAGAGCTTGGTGAAGCGCAGCATGGCGCAGCGCGACTGTATGGGCTCGATGATCTTCTCGCTGGTGTTGCAGGCCAGAGCGAAGCGAGTCGTGTTGCTGTAGATCTCCATGGTGCGACGCAGCGCCTGCTGGGCGCCCTCCGTCATGCTGTCCGCCTCGTCCAGGATAACGATCTTGTGGCGGCCCTTGGGCAGCGTCACCTTTTGCTGGGCAAACATCTTGATCTTGTTGCGCACCACATCGATGCCGCGCTCGTTCGAGGCATTCAGCTCCAGCACAGCCTCCTTGTAGCTGTCACCGAGCAGGATGCGGGCCAGGCACTGAATGGTCGTGGTCTTGCCAACTCCAGGAGGACCCTGCAGGCATTATTCCTACGTGAGTCGGGGCAATCAGCAAGTTTACTGTGCGTGTACTTACAGCTATAATTATGTTGGGTGCATTGCCCTGCGTTGCGAAAACGGAGAGACGCGCCACCGTATCCTCATTGCCCACGATTTCGTTGAACTTTGCTGGTCGGTACTTTTCAATCCACGGTAAGTGGATACGCTTTTCGACGGTGACAGTTTCTGGGTCTTCAGGCATATTTCGGTTCGAGCTTTCAATTTGCAAGTAGAGATATTGAGCTAGCGTGATAAAAATGCCGCATCTGGTCCCAACCTTGGCGCCACTTCGTGATTTTCACTAGGGCTGCAAAACCATTCAAACCAGCTCTAATACTTGGTTCAAAAATGTGACGGTATATTTCGGTATATTTCTGAGGGTCGTAATTTCTTGACAGCGTTATGTTACGTTATGACAGCATTATTTTAGTTACGATAGCGTTATAATATGTTACTGCTGTTTCATACAATTTTATAAAATTATAACGTATGACCGTACTTGCTGCTATAAAATTATAACGTATGACCGTACTGGCATTGAGAGAAAGAAGAAGAAGCAAAACAAACAAGAGCATATATCGCGCCGCTCGAATATCGTTTGGTTTATATCGTTGTTATCGATAGGCTCGTGCGGAAGAAAATAAAAGAGTTTAGCTGCCGATTCGAGTCGAAAATAATTAAAAAATGCAGATGCAAACGTACAAGCTGGTCGTCGTCGGTGGCGGCGGCGTTGGAAAGTCAGCCATAACGATACAGTTCATACAGGTAAGGCCCTGGAGCGAAACATTGCTGACGTCGTCACTCATCGTTAGGCCAGAGGGGAGGTGCGGAGCGACAAGTGGGCCCTTGTTTTGGCAAAAGCAACAAGCGAATAGACGATGATGATGGTGATGATGATGTTGATGATGATATTCGTCTGTGTTTGGAAATGCGTGTGCTACATATTTTCGAGCAGAGATCATCGCCGCAGCAACAGACTCTCTCGATGTTAATGCCACACCCCCAAAACAGTCACGGAGACCTAGGGTGCCCCCGAAAGTTGGAGTCGCGCTTTATGGGTGTGCCCTCCCCTCCAAACAGAACAGAAGTCTGGGGTCGGTTAAATTGGGTTCGTTTCGGTGCGTTCTGAGGCCTGACATGGTCACGACCACGGTCGCTTTGTCCGTCCATCATATAGTATGTGGCAATGCGCGCCCGTTTCCATTTATTTTTAGTTATTTGCGTCATCTCCATCTTTCGGATATATGTGTATGCACACACAGACAAGCAGATACCTCTAACGTACTATCCCCCCACTCATACATCGCCGAAGATTTTCTTCAAGATATAGAGCATACCCGTATTAGTGCGTTTGTTGCCTTGGATCTTTTTTGGATGATACAAGTGGCGTCTCGTCTCTGTGTGTAAACAAATCACACGGTACGGTAGCTTGACTGGCTACCGAGAAACGCGTCTATCTAAATCCAAATCTAAATCTGTGTGTAAACTAATTTATCTTTGTCTTTCCACCTTGCAGAGCTACTTTGTCACAGACTACGATCCCACCATCGAGGACTCGTACACGAAACAATGCGTCATCGACGATGTGCCAGCCAAATTGGACAGTAAGTGATCCTGAAATATCCATAAGATGCAGTAAAACAGAACTAAATTATGTAATATTCCCCTCCTAGTTTTGGATACGGCTGGCCAGGAGGAGTTCAGTGCCATGCGCGAACAGTATATGCGCTCCGGCGAGGGCTTTCTGCTTGTGTTCTCCCTCAACGATCATTCCAGCTTCGATGAGATACCAAAGTTTCAGCGCCAGATATTGAGGGTGAAGGATCGCGACGAGTTCCCCATGCTGATGGTCGGCAACAAGTGCGACCTGGAGCACCAGCGGCAGGTGGGCCTGGAGGAGGCCCAAAACACAAGCAGAAACCTGATTATACCCTATATCGAGTGCAGTGCCAAGCTGCGCGTCAATGTCGATCAGGCCTTCCATGAGCTGGTGCGGATTGTGCGCAAATTCCAGATTGCCGAGCGACCTTTCATCGAGGAGGGATACAAGAAGAAGGGCAAAAGGAAGTGCTGCATGATGTAAGGATGCATGTGCCTGTGTCCCCCAAAGGTGACCAGCGGAAGCAGCAGCAGCAGCAGCAGCAGCAACACCAACAACAATTTAACGAGTATAACACCAAATTTATAAAAACGCGTCGACTGAGCTATGAATTCCGTTGAGAAGACGATAAACCGGTAATCGGAAAAGCCAACAACAGTAACCCCGTAACACGTAACCAGTAAGGCAGACCCAAAACGAAGTGCATTTCTTACCTGCCCAAGAACGAACGAATCGAATAAGCTTCTCGCCCAACAATGAAACTCAACATGCGTCTCCAAGCGGCACAGAAACACACACGCCCATGCCCATGTCCAAGCCCATAATAAAAATATAAATACAACGCCAGAGACACACAAAGCAGACACGAATAACATACATATATATATTTTCTACATATATTTTTGTAATATTATTTGTTGGATCAACGACAACAATTAAGGACAGGACGAAAGTTTTCTATGATTATTACAGAAATTGTGGTTCGCAAAAGGCCATTTGTTTTTACATATATGGATATGTATGCAAACCGATACGATACGATTCGCTTCGATCCGATCCGATCCGATCCCCCAGGATCGTATTGTCGATTGTCATTCGTTGGAACGCTTGTTTCGATTAAGCCAAAATGTAATAATGTGTTATTGTAATTTGTATTGTTATTTACTACTAATATACGCGTACACGTACATATTTATACATATACATATATACATATACATATATATAAATATATGTATGTATATATTGCTTACAATCCGACAAAATTTTGTTGTAACAAATTGAGTGCCTAAACAAATGCTATTCCCCCCTGGCCGTACCATCATTATTCGCTCGCCCCTTTTGTACTATATACTATATATAAAGCGCACACTCGCCCGTCACTCGTTTAAACAAAACATAATTGTAATCATATTTTTGTACCAGTCTCAGTCTCAGTCCCAGTCCCAAACCAAGTCCTTGAACTACTCGTACGTATGTGTTGTTTGTTTTTTTTTTGTATCGCCAAATGTATTTGCAACAGTTGCTTCGAGCCGCAATCTCGTTTAACTCTAAACACACTGCTTATTTTTAACGAACTTATTTTATTTAATGACATACATACCTGCCTATAAATAAAAATATGTATATGGAATATATTTAATATTAAATATATGCGCAATTCTAATAAATAAATGGAGAATCACAAATGCTTCCACATAGCCGAATGTTTCAATGCGTCTCTGACGCCTAGACTGGCCTCCGATTGATTGACGTCTCTCTAAAAATAATCAGAATCCTTACAAATGCTCCATTAATTAGCCGCAGGACCCACTCCCGTGGTCTGTCTGTCTGTCTGTTAGTCTCGTTTAAATCCGGTATAAAAGCAGCAGCGGACACAGTATCCAGCATAGAACACAGAATGAATCCCAAGAGCGAAGTCATCGTCATTGCAGCTGTGCTCTGCTTCCTGCTGGCCTGCGTCGATGGTCAAGTGAGTATCCAGCTAATAGTTGGACCCGGAATCCACTAATACATACACATACATATATGTATGTCCTTTCAGTTGACATTCTCGCCCGACTGGGGCAAGCGTTCGGTGGGCGGTGCTGGTGGCGGCAGCTCGGGCGTCTTCTTTGAACCGCAGCAGGGCAACTGCAAGACCTCCAACGAAATGCTGCTCGAGATCTTTCGGTTTGTACAGTCGCAGGCCCAGCTCTTTCTCGACTGCAAGCATCGCGAATAGGAGAAGGCTTCAATACTGAAGCTCCGATCCGAGAAGAACAAAAACACACACACACAGCCACATATTTATCTATATATATATATATAATATGCATATATATCGATGTCCATATATACATACATATATATATACACACACATTATCGAGGGTAGTCGTAGTCGGCATTTAGATTTAATGGAATTTCCGTTTGATATCCGTCTGTCTCTCTTCATTGATGGATGGATCAATAAATAAGCGCATCTAAAAGTTGATTCGATTTGGATCGTTTGGGAAATTGGACAATTCTCTGACCTTTCGGGAGGTGCTCTACCATGATTATCACTTGTCACCCGCCTTCACCTTTCAAGTTCATCGCCATTTTCAATCCGAAAAAAAGTAATGCCTCAAATTAAACTCCATTTAATTTGGAAAATTGCCCCAATTAACATCGACTCCCACTCCCACTGCCACCCCCAACGGATGAGGGTTTAAGTTCTGTTGTGTCAGTGGCCCACGAGTTCAGTTTGACAGTGAAGTTCATAGGATCATAACGTGTTGATCACAATGCCTACGATGAGGGGCTCCCAGCAAACGAAAGTTTCCAGAATTCAATTGATTCTTTGGGGACTTTCCCTCATCACATTGGTCCAGTGTAAGTTGCACTATTATATTATTGTATTTGATCGTATCTACAACCAGATCGTGCCAAAAGATCAAAGTGAGTTGTGATCGTGTCGATTCATTTAATGTGTGTCAACATAAACAATCCAATCCCATCCCATCCCATCCCATCCATCGCACATCTGTTGGGGCCCCCTTAATGTCCGTCATCCGAAAATGGAATTACCCAATGATTATCACAGAGCACACCACCCCGGAATAGAACCGATAGGAATGAGTGGACTGATGACGATACCAGGCAGGGGAGCTGCTATTATCGGATGTCAAGCGCCAGTGGCCCAGATATTTTAATTTCCTCACTGAATTAACGATGCATTTCGGTGTGAATTCGTTTGCATTGCAATTACGGTGGAATGTCGGTGAAGCTATGGAAACTAAAGCCCATAAAAGAGAGATAGAGAAGCCCAGAACATAGTCATATAGTAAGGCATTTTCTATATACATATTATATATCATGTATAGCTGCATCATGTATAGCTATATCATATATAAATTTGGGCCCAAAGTCTGGTCGAAACCGCTCCTGGCATGCATTGTTTTGGGGCCATCCGACAATTCTTTGGATAATTGAGCTTCACAAACACACACAAAATAATTGAATTAAAATCATTATGGGAATTACCATGGTCCAGTTCTTGGCCAACAGCAACGCGGCACAGTAGCCAACTTCTGGCCAAGCAGCACGGACACGGGACACGGATACGAAAACGGATACGTGGCTTGGGAGATTCGATAGATTCTCGATAGAGACAGCAGCATAATGCTGGAAGAGTTCTGTGTGAAGGTGTACTTCTGGCCGTTCCTCTCGTACCTGGCCAGCATCAAGGGATGGTGTCCGGTGTATCCGCCAGGTTACTATCCTGTGTACACGTGGCCACAGCCACAACCACCTCCGTTGCCTCCGCTGCCTCCGCTGCCACCGACCGGTCCACTAATACCACCTCCACCTGCTCTTCCGTCCACACCTCCAGGGATACCGACGTTCCAGCCGACGCCACCGAATCCCCAGACCCCGTTCACCCCACCGATTATCACGACGAGCAGCACCTCCACTTCCACCACAATAGCGAGCACCACCACCACAACGGGTGTGACGACAACTAGCACCGCGGGAACCACCCTGCCCGTGCCCGTGCCCGTGCCCACCTGTCCGCCGCAGCCATTGGTGTGCCTGCCTGGAGGCGTACGTCCGCTGCCTAACTGCCCCTGCATCGATCCTCGCCAGAATGCGCCCCTGGGAGCCGCCACCGGTCTGATTGGTTCGGATATGATGGTTTTCATGCCGCTAAATGCGGGACGGCGACGTCGTCGTCGTCGACGACGCCGTATTCTCTTTTGAGAGTCACTCCCGATCCTCTCCTTAACTCATATTCCGCACCCCTACCCCTACCCCAACCCTTACGCAATAAAAAAATGCACCAAAAATGCAATAAACAATAAACAAAAACGATCACAAAACTCAAAACAGCTTTAAAGAAATTGGCAAATTTTAAAGTATTCGAAGATTCGCAACTGCCATTACCTGCCCCGATTCCCAGTCACAGTCACAGGACTCACGTCCTGCTCTGCTCGTACTTCCAGCACAGACCTGCTACGATGCGCGCAATCGGCCAGGCAACTGTCTGCCCCTGACCTCCTGCTCCCACCTGGTGGAGGAGTACCAGAGCCAGGTGGCCCAGTCGGCGGGCTCCAACGACTTTCAGACGTTTCTGGGTCAGTCCATATGCGGCTTCGATGGCTCCACTTTCATGGTAAGCCAAAGGAGGCTATGCCCCTGATTAGGTATGTTATCTATCCAAGGACTCCGCTCCTCTGCAGGTCTGCTGTGCCTCGGATCGGTCTGCAAATGGCAGGAGCAGAAAGGATCTACTGCTTACCACCACTGCACCATTGGGTTTCTTTCATTTCTCACCCCTGGGAGGCGGCCCCACCGCCGGAACTCCGACTGTGTTTCAGCCCACACCACCGCTGATGCAGGGCCAAGTGGTTGTCAGACCCAGTCCCAATCTTCCTGCTCCGGCTCCGGCTCCGGCTGTACCTCAACCTCAGATGGCGCCGCAACAGCAGTTGGTCTGCGGCATCAGTGGAGCCACCTCGAACCGCGTAGTGGGCGGCCAGGAGGCTCGTAGAGGCAAGCAATCCCTGCTACTGATCTCCACTGAGTGACTGTTTCATACATCTCTACAATCTTTATGCAGGTGCCTATCCCTGGATTGCCGCCCTCGGCTACTTCGAGGAATCTAATCGGAATGCCCTTAAGTTCCTCTGCGGCGGCAGCCTCGTCCACTCGCACTACGTGATCACCTCCGCCCACTGCATCAACGGTCTGCTCACACTGGTCCGCCTGGGGGCTCACGATCTGTCCAAGCCTACCGAGGCAGGGGCCATGGACTTTCGCATCCGTCGCACTGTTGTCCACGAACGCTTCGATCTGACATCCATTGCCAATGACATTGCCCTGATCGAGCTGAGTGGACTATCAGCGCCGCTCACTGGTGAGTGTAATGATCTGACTGATCTGAACTTTGTCTCTGTCTCTGTCTAATCCTTATTGATCTCCAGCCAACATAGCGCCGATCTGCCTGCCCGAAGCGGCCAAGTTCCTGCAGCAAGATTTCGTGGGCATGAATCCCTTCATTGCCGGTTGGGGGGCCTCCAAGCACCAGGGACCCACGTCGCAGGTCTTGCGCGATGCCCAGGTGCCGATCGTGGCCCGTCAGAGCTGCGAGCAGAGCTACAAGTCCGTCTTCCGGTTTGTCCAATTTAGCGACAAGGTGAGCCACAATCATCCTCTCCCCAGGGGCAATCCCAGAGAGCAGAGAGCAGAGAGCAGAGACAGAGCATGGATGCTATAATTAATCCTTTTTCAGGTGATCTGTGCTGGCAGCTCCAGCGTTGATGCATGCCAGGGGGATTCCGGTGGACCACTCATGATGCCGCAGGTCAGTTACACATCTCACATCACACATCTCAAATCTCATATCTTGGTCTGGTCTGTGAGTCATTGAACCTGTTTTGGCCACATCTTGTGCTCGGTCAGCTCCAAGGTGGTTCGGTCTGTCTGGCCGCTAATTGCCTGCGCACCGATCTGAATCAGTGTCCAACAATGTTTTCGGTTGTTCATGAACATTTCTGGGATTTGCCAAAAACTTCTAACATTCTGTCTATCGATCTGTTTCCGTTCCACTTTCAGCTGGAGGGCAGCGGCTATAGGTTCTACCTGCTTGGCCTCGTCTCGTTTGGCTATGAGTGTGCGCGACCCAATTTTCCAGGGGTCTACACGAGAGTCGCCTCCTACGTTCCATGGATCAGGCAGCAGATCTCAATGGGGTAGCAGTGGGGAGTTATCAAAGTAATATTGTACATTAAAATTAAAAATACTGACCTTGTGCAATCGACCCTTCCGCAATAAATTGCATGTTTTAATGTTCCCACTTGATTTATTTTAAATTGGTCTTGCATTCAGTGATGTATATTTAATTTAGTTGAGTTCGCACTTGGAAAAAAATGAAAATGTAGGTAAATTCCCAGTATTAATCTGCATGACTCAGCCATTCTTCTGTGGATTTGCAAAGGTTCTTGAATATGGAGATTCAACTACTTAATATTTTACAGTCTGTTAGAGGTTCTTCTATGGGTGTATCTTACCTAAAAAAACACCCGATGTTTCGTATTAAATATTGTAAAATCTCTTATGGTAATTGGGAAACTCTACAAATCTCCAAATGTAGTCATACAATTTGTAGAGCTTTTTGAATAAATTTCGCGTTATTTTTATAGCTTTAACAATGTATGAGCTGTATAATCTTTTAAATATAAAGCCTGACGCTTTTCAATTGCTGTCATTACATGGAGATTACGACTTAAAGCCGTCAGTGCGATTATATCATAAGAATTCGCGAGTGTTATTCGCGATACGATACGTGATACCTGATAGCTGATACCTGATACCGATACCAGAATTAATAAAATGAACTGAGTTCAGTTGCGGGCGGACTTTTGGAATCTGTTGGAGGAATAAAATAATGTCGGGCATGAGTGTTGTGCTGAAATATTGATCGAGTTGTCATCCGTCGAGCCGGAACCGAAAAAAAGATCAGTTCTTCGACTACGATTGGAAAACCCCGCACTTGGGCCACCCGCTGGCACCTGTGCTGCATTGCCAATCGATCTGTGGGATTACTCATAATAGAATGCTTCATTATGCCCCTCTCGGCTGCATCGTTCGCATGCCAATTGACTCTGGGCTGTAGCTCTGGCTTTTGGCAGCTTGGAGCCGGAATGCCAGGCATGTTCAATGGTCAGTTCTAAGGCGATTTAAGTAAGGCGATACTTAGCAAAACTGCAAAATCAAGCAAAATCAAACGATGCCGTCACTTGGCACCCCCTCACTCACCCACTCTCTCACTCACCCACTCATTCTTTCTGTGATAGTTAGTAGCTGTAATCGCTCAATCAAGGGAGAGCTTTTACGATTCGTGCATACGAATGCAATGTCAATGCTAATCTTGATACGAACGGAGAGAGGGAGAGAGGTAGAACTGAGGCAGCAGTAGCGGTAGCGGTAGCGGCAGCGGCAGCGGCAGTGGAAGCTCTGCAGGCAGACCTTAGACAGAGGCAGTTTGTTAAGTGTTTCCCAATTGACATGTCAACTGGATCCGTTTTAATTTCCCTTGATTAATGGCATTTTAAATTCTTTTTTCATTCGTCTAATTGAGTCACAAATTTCTTGGGACTGGATCAATGACAAATGCGGAGCAAGGCGCCAAAACGGCAGACAAACAAAGTGACCTCACACACACACACACACACACACACAGACAGCATAAATCAATTGAGAAAAACTACTCTTACGACTATAATTTGCCTCCTTTTGACTCATCCGTTGAATAATTCCCATTCCATATTTCGTCTAATTTTAGGTTCGGATTCCATTATTACGTGCACACATTTGGCACATTTTATAGCGTTGCAAATAAATACATGTTTAAATATGGGTCTGGGAAAATCGTGTCTCCCCCATCGACAGAGTTTGGTGATTTTTCCGGCTTGATTAATACACTTAGAAAGCGATTTAATTTGTATTCCCATCAAAATCAAAGTGAACCCCAAACGAAATGATCTCGCACTCGCATTCGTATTCGCACTCGCACTCGCACCGCTGTTCCGTTAGGGAGAGGAGAGCTTGCAAGAGAACGACCGACGGCCGACGGCCGAACCGACACAGCCAGGGAGATCGATCGGATTGGGAGAGAGATATATCGGAGTGCATATAAAGCTCAGCTCAAGCAACCGAGCTCTCAGCCAACACGAAGACGCGACGCGATGCGAGCCGATGCTGTGGTCACGCAAGCCACAAAATTTAACAAATACAAATTATTATTAAACGAAGAAGCTTCGAAGAAGCGCCTACGTCAGTTTTAATTTCGATTCAAATTTCGATACGAGACACATTTCAGTCTGATAACGATCGTCAGACAGTGAACAGTGAACGTCGCGAAGCTCTCGCCATGAAGTCGGTGTTTGGTGCCAGTGCTGTGATTGCGCTCCTCTGCTTTCTCCTCCTCGGCGGGCCGTCCGCCTTCGCTCAATTTAACAATCAGCGCCGGCAAGGTAGTTACTCGAACTCGTACTTGTAACCGTACTTAACTAGTATACAGCTTTTAAACCTGGCTACTACCCATATCTATCTATCATTTCTGTAGAACTTTTAACGATGTGATGTGAGCAAACAAACAACTAATTCGCGCCATCCCAAAACCAGTTATATTAACAGCAACGAAAATCAAAATCAGAATCAGAATCCGAATTAAAACTAATCAAAACTCGTTAAATGTTCAGCGAATTTCAGCCAATTTGAATGGGAATAACTAAATTGGCCCAAATATTGATTTGGCTATCTAAAGATACCTAAATACATACGTATATATGTGTGTGTATATATATGTGTGTGCGTACCAGAGTAGTAGACACGGGCACAAGTTCATGGCAAGTTCGTTGCTCAAGTCTTTCGATCCATTTGCACCTGTCGCACCGGTTAATAGGGCAATTTGTATGAACTGCACAAAATGGTGTCTTTAGCTATTTATTATAAATTTCGGCTCATCGCGTTCAAGTTCAATTCCAGTTCAATTCAGTGAAACCAGTCGCCAAGGTCGTATTCGGACTCCGACTCGGACTCAGTCGCAGACGCAGATGTGGACGTGTGGACAGGTGGTGGTTATTGCCAGTCAGGCGTTTCCTTAGAGCTGCCTCGTTTCTGTCTCTGTCTCTGTCTTTGTTTACTTTTGTGTGGGGTTTTTTGTTCGAGTGATTTGTGTTAATGATTAAGTGTGTAGACTGTTAGAAGTGTCAAAGTTTTTATTACAATATACATATATACATATATCATAGTGCAGAAAATCGGACTAAGCTAGCCCCTACCCTACTCTTGCTTCGGTACGCCAACAAAAAATAAGTAATATTCTTGCTTTTGTAGGGGGTTTTTATAATAGTACCTATTTTTAGAATTAAGTGCTGTGATGAGTGTAAAGAATCTTACAATGTTATAGATATTATGAAGTATTCTAATAAATAGTTGTAATAAATAATTAGGAGTATTTCGGCTTGAGACTCTTAGGATCGTTTCTGGAATTGTTTTATTTAGTGGCCACATTTGATAGAACTAATATTTTATTAATTTTTCATATTCATTCATTCATATTCCCTTCTAATTATTTAACACTAAAAAATCATGGAAATGGGACTTTTTTCAATGGTTTGGTCATATTTTCAATCAATCATAACCAAAGATTAACCCACAACTTAGCTTCCGATCTTCTTCTTTCGTCCTTCGTGCTCTAATGTGGAACCTTTCCGTTGTGCCCTCTCTCTCTCTTCCAGTTCGTCAGAACTGCATCACTCCAGAGAACTACTATGGCAGCTGCGTGGCGCTTACCTACTGCCCCCAGGTGGTGGACGTCTTCGCCAGCACGAGCAGAGACCGCGCCCAGCGCTATGTGATCGCCCTGCAACGCAGCTGTGGCACCCGTAACATCAATGGGGATCCGGTGGTAGGGTAGCACACACTCTCTCTCTCATTTCTCACCTTTTGCTGCTATGCTGAGCTTTGGCTTCTCTTCTCTTCTCTTGCTTCTCCCTCTCTGCAGGTGTGCTGTACTACTCCGCAGCAGATTAATCCACAGACCACAGAGCGGCCACGCAATCCCTTCTTTCCCACAGACCGAACGTTTGTGGGTCCCCAGCCACCGCCAGAGGTGCCCGGTCGCAATCCCTTCCTGACCACGGAAACGCCATACACGCCACCCACCACAACGACGACAACGACCACGCGTGCTCCGGTTACCTCGGCAGCACCGCTGTTGGAGCCCCGTGGACCTGTCTGCCGTGGACCGGACACCAAGCCCGGCAATTGCATCGGTGAGTATTTCCGTCGAGTGTTCCTCTCTTCAGACTCTAACCATCTGCATTCCCGCATCAGACATCAAGAGCTGCCCCGTGTTGCTCAATCAACTGATTGCCAAGCAGAAGGATGCCACCTTCGTCAGCTTCCTGCAGGCCTCGCAGCGCATCTGCGGCAACGGAGGCTCCACGGTCTGCTGCCCCAATGGCCAGACGGCGACGCCAACGCCGGTAGTCAATCCCGTCGTTAACACGGAGGAGGTGCCCCGACGTCTGCCCAATGTGCAGGAGGGCTGTGGGTACACGCTGAACACCTTCAAGAAAATCGTTGGCGGCGAAGTGAGCCGCAAGGGGGCCTGGCCCTGGATTGCACTCTTGGGCTACGATGATCCCTCCTCGTCGCCGTTTAAGTGCGGTGGTACTCTGATCACCGCCAGACACGTGCTCACAGCGGCCCACTGCATTCGCGAGGATCTGTAAGTGAAGGTTTCTCCTCTTTCCAAATCTCTTTCCTAAAATCATTGATTTACTGCAGACTTTTCGTGCGACTCGGCGAACATGATCTGTCCACGGACACGGAGACCCGCCATGTAGACGTTAACGTAGCCCGGGTAGGTTCAATATATCCCCAAGGACTATATTTCTTTTTACTGGAGTATTGTCTGCTTTCAGTATGTGTCCCATGCGGAGTACAATCGCCGCAATGGACGAAGCGACATTGCCATTCTGTATCTGGAGCGGAACGTGCAGTTCACGGACAAGATCACCCCCATCTGCCTGCCCCACACGTCACAGCTACGGAGCAAGTCCTATGTGGGCTACATGCCCTTCGTGGCTGGCTGGGGCAAGACCCAGGAGGGCGGGGTATCGGCCACCGTGCTGAACGAGCTGCAGATCCCCGTCTTTGACAACGAGCAGTGCCGCGAGAGCTACGCCAAGCAGAACCGCTACTTCACCAACGACCAGTTCGACAGTGCGGTCGTGTGTGCCGGCGTCCTCACCGGCGGCAAGGACACCTGCCAGGGCGACTCCGGTGGCCCACTGATGATACCCGAGCCGTACCAGAACAGCGTGCGCTTCTATCTGATCGGCGTGGTCTCGTACGGCATTGGGTGTGCGAGGCCGGAGGTGCCCGGAGTCTACACTAGCACCCAGCACTTCATGGACTGGGTCATCGAGCGGGTCCAGGAGACGCCCTGAGATTGAGATGCCATCCATCTACTTCTATCCAAGTGTATTTTTTTTCTACCTATGTAATAAGCTCTCCCCCAACTCAAAGTAAAAGTCTTCTGAGATTCTGTAAGCGTAAAACTCTCGTGGAACTCGGGGAATTTCTGGGTTCTGGCTTTTGGGTTCTGGGATCAGCGATCTGCGATCGAGTGCAAATATTGACACTGGCCCTTTGTCTTGGCCTTTGTTCTCATGACACCGCGGCGATGTCTAATCCTCGGGTTATGTGCCTGGACGCAGCGCGATCCCCTTTGAGGGTTGTGCCTTGGGCTGATGCTTATGCTTATGCAAATCGAGGGCAAGACGCTTCATCAATCATGCTGGTAATGATCGCGTCTTGGGCAACCCCTAGGAGAGGGTTATGTAAATGCGCGGATGCCTGGACATGAACTGCATTGTAATTGCATTGAAAGAAGCCACAAGCTCGGATTTGCATAACTGATCGCAGGCGCAGCGATGTCTTCAAGGTCCCTTCTATCGCTTGGGCGCCATCTCCATCTCTCGCCGAACAAAAAGGCCAGAACATCAGAACATCCCCTGCCCCAATCTTAGTCAAGAGCAGATGAACTGAAATCAAATGCCAGACACAATGTAAGACGAATCCTTTTAGAAGTCAGAACGCCTCCCGCGCATTTGTGGCCACATGTCTGGGGTGGGGTTCTCGGTTGCTCGGTTCTCGGGTCTTTTGTGTGCTGCATCCACATTGTGATTCCAATCGCATATGGCAGATGATTTAGTGCTTAAGCGAGTTCATTAAACTGCCTTTCCTTCCCCGTGATCTCATTCATCTCTTTAAAATTAAGTTTCAATCACAACAGCGAAAGTAAAGCGGAAGGGGCACTGATCCCTGTTCAGATCTGATCTGATCTGAGCATCAGCATCATCATCATCATTAATACCAAAAGAATTTGCATGCCAAGAGTTTACTTCTTTGGTTTTTTTTTGCTAAATTTGCATACCTAAACCGCTTCCCAAAACCCCACTCCATATGCCAAAAGGGTGTTAATATCATCATTACCCGATTCCCAGACAACAGACAAGATTTTCGCAAGGGTTCGCAAGGGTTCGCAAGGGTTCGCAAGGGCTCGCTAGGGTTTTTGCCTTTTGCGGTGTCAAGAGATGAACAAAGGGTTTGCCCACAATCGCAAATGAAAACACGATCCGTCAATATCAATTGTGATCTGCAATTGTGATCTATGATAGCGATGATCTCTCAATTTGCACTGATCAATAAGGGCAATTGTCTGGCATTGTCCTTCATCGCGATTCAATTGACTGCTCTATTTCAGGAATTTGATAACCGATTGGGATTAAAGGAGGTTCTGATTTAAGTTACGTTTTAATAGAGTTTTCCATGAAGTAAACACAGAAAGCCGTAGCCATTATCCCTGGCTATTCCGATTCGAAAAAAAGGAAAGATTTTTCTTATTCTGGTTGAACTTTACTAGGTTTGTATTTTATTTTACTAAATGATGCATTTATTACAGTACATATATTTTAGTATAGATCACAGAGATTACAAACTAATAATTCACTTAAAAGACATATGTATCTACTAAAAAAAAATGTTCCTCTTGGACGAATCTAAACTAATGGAATTGCACTTGAATTATAACGACTTATATATCTAAATCTGGCACTTCAAGAGGGAATCTCTTTCTCTTCAGCTAGGCTTCCGGGGAGGCGGCAGCGGCATTCCTTTTCAGAGCCAGAACTTCATTCAGTGTGGGACTGAGGGCTAGGGCGGGATTGGCCACGGCTATGATGTTGTCCCCCGCAGCGGATATGACCTGGACGCCGCTCAGTGTTGAGGGTGTGGAGACTGTGCCGCTTAGATCCACAGATTCGCAGGGCGTCGACGAGGCATCCATCTGGCGGGAGACCGGCGACCGTTCACCTTCCAGACCATTGCAGGCCGTCTGTGGAGGGGGGGGGGGAAGATGGGAGAGACATTGTTCTTTACTCGGGATCTCCCTCCAAGGCGGACTGCACGCATAGCGCTCCAACACATACTCACTGGCATTGGCGGGGAGCTGGAGGAGTTGCTGAAGGAGAACCGTGAATCGTTGTCCTCAAAGTCGGCCGTCTTTCCCAGTCTGGATAGGAACGATCAGGACGAGGTCGAGTTAAATTGTAAAAGGATTTCAATCTCATACTCACGAGAACTTGGCAATTTCCGTAAGGTCGAAAGGCGGCTTTGCGAACTTCTGGTACATGGCAAAGAGATTGTAGCGCGAGTCCTCCACAGCTTCCTTTTATGTATGGGTTATCAATGAGATCAAGGATTAAAGTCTCTGCAGGGGCTACAAAAGTCTTACTACGAATTGAAGCTTGAAGCTAAGCGTGGCATGGAAAGAGTTCTTGTGGGTTTGTGTGGCAAAAGGAAGAATAGACATGTGGATCGTTGGTTGGAGATTTCGTAGGATTCATTTATTGACGTTCAACAGAGGAGGAGGTACAACAATCAATATATTGCAAAGGACTACCGACTAAATAACTTTTGACTATATAATATGACTATAGTAACTAAGAGTTAATGGTTAGTATCAAGGTTGAAAGTGAGTGTTTAGGAGCGATCAAAGGAACGATCATACAAAAAAAATATCAAAAATACGATTATCTATTATCTATAGTCAAAAAAACACAACAATCGAAGATAATACTGATTACTTTATAATAATACTAAGACAGTAAGGATTTCTACCAATTGCAAGTTCTATATACACATAGGACTCCCCCATAAAAAGGGAATGCTATGATCTGGCTGAAAACCGATCCCAAAAGCTATCCAAGATATTCTTAAAAGAACCTCCAGATTGGATTGGATCGGATTAAATGTTAGTGTTAGTATTTGTGTTCTGCGGATCGCGAAAGCTGCAAAGCAAAGTTTTGGTTACCCCCCGCATCCCCCAACCAAGCTGGAAAGCTCCCCGAAAGCTGTTGGCTGAAGCTGAAGCACTGCACCAGGCGACGCACTTACGGCTCTACGGATTTAATCTTCCTTACCCTGTTGAGGTCCATGGGCAGCTGTGCCGCCTCCGTAGAGGAGAGACGCTGCCGCTTGGGCGGCATCGATGCATCGCTCGACTCGCAGTCAACATCGCTGGGCACACAGCCCGAGCCCGAGCCAGAGCCACGCGCCACACCCGCTCCACCCTGGGAACCCGGCAGCTGGGTGAGCAGTCCTCCGTAGCGGGCAATGCTCGCCGAGTGGCCGAATCCTGCATCCTTTACGATCTGACGCGCCAGCGGAAAGAGCTCGTCACGTCGGGTGAGCAGCCAGATGGTCTGAGGATTGCGGCAAAGCTGGGCGGCCGCCTCATTGACGCACACCTCATGGAGCGTGAGGGGCTTCTCGGGGCGGCGCTTGCAATCGAAGCGACCGTAGATGGCCGAGTACTTACGGATCTCGTCCATGCGACGCGGATCGTGCTCGCTCATGGCTATCACCTGCTCCAGCTCGCGGGTGGTGCGCTTACGGGTGGTCTGGGCGCGTGGCTCCCGCTGCGGTAGCTGGCGGCCGATCTTCTCCGCGCACATGGTGATGCGCTGGATCTGCATCTCGGTGAGGACCGGCGTCAGCTGGGGTGAGCTGGAGGAGACCTGGTGGGCGGTGCTAACCGAGACACAGGCCGCTGATCCTGGCATGCTGCTGGGATTGGCATTGGAATGTGTCTGGGGATTGGGATTGCTAGTCAGAGGTGTTGTGGAGGGCAGGACAATGGAGGGTAGGACGGGCACAGAGGTGCAATTAATTTGGGATATAAGGTGGGGGACAGTCGTGGCTGCCGTCGCCGTCGCTGTCGCGGACACAACTGGACCCGGGGCCGGCACAGGGGCTGGCGAGGGCTGGAAGGAACCTGTCGCGCTGAAGGAGGGAAATTTCTGGCGGGGCATGGCAGGCGTGGTGTCCGGATTGAACACCAGCGCTGGCTTAGGCGGCGTTTCACACAGACCTGAAATCATCATCACCTGTTTAGAAAAGGATACCAGGAGCTGGCTGGGAGGATCACTCTTACCCAGCTGTGGCATGAGGACGCCCTGGAACAGGGCGGGATTGTTGGCCCACTCGTGCAGGGCCTTCTGCAGGCGCCGCACGTGCAGGGGCTTGGATGCCATGCCCACCAAGGCCATGATCTCGAGGAACTCCTCCTCGCCGGCGTCGTACAGCTGCTGCACATCGTCGCCGCCCATCTCGAGGAGCGTGTCGTAGTAGGCCAGCAGACTGGCGCGCTGGAGCACTCGGTACAGCTGCACCTCCGCCTCGTTGCCCGGCCGGGATGTGGTGATCACTGCAAAGACGCACAAGGAAGAGCAGAAAGGGAAAGGCTTGAAAACAGTTTTAAACCAAAAAACAGAAAAAACTGGAGGCAAAAAAAAATGATATTTATTAAGTTCTGGCCGGGGCCGTTCTCACAATGTTTAGAGCCTATAAGAAAAAAATTTTAATTAAATTCCCTTTTTTTCCTTAAAAAAAAACTCGACGGACGTCTGGACCCTAACATAACCCTTTTTAGGCAAAGCAAGAGGACAAGCGAGAACGAGCGAACGAAAGCAAAAAAAAAAGCACAGAAAAAGGATGAAGCAAGAGCCGAGGGAAGGGGAACGTGAACTCGTCTCATCTGCATAACCGAACAGAACAGAAAGAGAGTGAGTGAGTGAGAGAGGGAGAGTGAGATATGCTGATTCAACCCTTTGCTCCCGAAGGATCTGATCCGATCCGATGCGATGCGAGTCGGCAAACTCGTTAGAAATGCGTCACGCATGCCCGCAGACCCCGCCAAGGATTGCCAGGATCATTTTAATCTTTCCTCATTTAATTTTTTTCGGTTTTATCACTTTCGTTTTTTAGCACAAAAAAAAAAATAAATAAAGAGAAAGAAGAGATGCGCGCACAGGGGATGGGGGCAAATTAATTCCATGAATTCCGTGTGAAATGTACAGAAAATTGAAGTTTTCTTGGGTTCTTGAGCGATTTATTGCCCTCGCATCCTAATGATTTCAAGATTCCCGGATCGCTGAGGCAACAGTTACTGTTATGGCACCACAGTCCAAAATGGACGAGACTGACGACACTGTCGCTGTAGATGATGATTATGTCAAATCGTAAATAATTATGTGAGAATATTTCAGTCGGCGACAGTCGCCACTGCCACTGCCATCCAGCCATCCCATCCAGTCAGAAGCCAGAAGCAGCAGCAGCAGCAGCATCTTTAATTAATAGAAAAACGAGCTACTGGCGAACTAAATTATAACAGAGCAGAAAAAGCCTCATACATCGATTGCTGGCTGATTCTCCTGCTTCGCCTTTTACTGTTTTTTGTTTTGCGACTCTGCGGACTCTCTGGTGGAGCAGAGGCGTCAGCAGTCAGCCGTCAGCAGCACCAAGGTACAAGCGCATCCACCAACATGCTATGCGCTTGCTCTTCTCACTTGCAGCCAGTTCGTCTTGTCATTAACCCATCAAAGGGTCCATGGGGCTGTTGCAAGTTATGGGTCTTTAACAGGAGAACGAGAAGAATAAAACTTTATTTTCAGCGTTGATTGCATCTGTCGGATATGCGCTCGAAACTGAACGCGCAATTTGCGCTTGAAAGTTGATCAATAATTAGTCTAATGGATAGCCAAGGTTAACTGGAGTGTTAAAAATGCCTTTGTATAGCTGAAAGTGAATGTGATCCAGTTGCCATTGCTCCCATATCATGAAAAATCATTAACTTGCAGTTCTCATCTTTAAACAAATCGGCACTTGAACATCCAGAGTGTCCGATCAAGGGTTAACGGACAGCGGGCCACACTTCTAGTCACTGCAGCCCCCCTTGCGTCCCTTTCTCGTGTGGGTATTTAACACAGACTTGCGTAAGTCGGGAGTCGGGAGTCTGTCTGGCTAGTCGTGTGAGGAAGGGAGAGGGGCATATATACATTTGCAGCAATAAATAAATGAGACGTGATTTCAATACACAAATAATGTCACTGGCAAGGGGGGAGACCAGAGTGCGGGGGGAAAGGAATAACAGCCAGATCTCCTGGCAGAGAGTCGATGAAGGAAAGAGACTCAAATGAACGGCAGCGCTGCTCCTGCGCAGTGCGCAGTGCCTGCTGCAGAGAGAGCTTTGCTCTGCTCCTCTTTTTTTTCTCTTTCTCTTTCTGCTTCTGCTTCAGATTGTTGCTGATTTTTTATTTATTTAATTTGCGGGTTCGGTTCAGTTTTTTGTTGTTGTTGCTGTTGTTGTTTCCTTCTGCTTCTGTTTCTGCTTGTGCTCTGGTCTTCACTGTTGTTGCTGTTGCTTTTGTCATTTGCTAAATATGTTGTTTTTATGCGAACGGCAAATGGTAAAAATGGACAAAAAATTAACTGCAGTAACTTTTTAGTTGGCACTTGGAAGCAATAATGACATTCGACGCCACATACCAAGCAGCTGCCCAGAAGGAGTGGGCACCAGCAGCAGCAACAGGAATAGGGACCAGAGACCAGGGACCAGGAACCAGGGGCCATGGGCCAGACAGAATATGCGTCTGGTCTGACTGTGTGTTTGTTTGTGTGTTGTGTGTTGTGTTGTATGTGCGTGGAACAGTCAATCGTGCGATCGCCTTCGATTATGGGCAAAAAGTAGACGCCGGGACAAACAGAACAGCAGCAGCCAGCCGCAGACTTTGACTTGGAGTTGGAGCTGGACCTGGAGCTGGACTTGGGGACCTGGGACCTGTGCCTGTGCCTGTGCCTGGGGCCGCCTCCCTCCTCAGATGGCATTGGCAATGGGCAAGTAACCGAAACTATTTCTCATATACAACGATAAATTAAAAGCCAACTTTTTAAACGACCAAATTCTTGTCGATCAAAATTCCATTGGTGGCAATAACTTGGCTGGTACGAGTACGTGCCAATGGCCCGATGATGGCCAGCCAGACGACGGAAGACCCAAAGCCAGACCCAAAGCCAGACCCCAGACCACAGGGCAAACCAAAGCGAACCATAACCATAACCTGGCGACATCTTTGACAGAGCCAGAGAGGCGGGAAACATATTCTGCAATCAGCATTTTCCAGCGAGACGAGAACGCGTCTCGTTGGCTGAATCTGGAGATCGGAATAGGGGTGGGGTTCGGAGTCTGCGTCTGTGTCTGAGTCTGGGAGAGATCTTTGCTACCCGCAACGTTTGGGGTGAGTTTTTTCTTAGGTTTTTTTTCCGTTTACTTTTTCTATACAACTATTGTTTGTTACCCCTGAGGCAGGGCCTATCATCATGAAGTTGATCTAACGGCTGCCACTGGCAAGCTGCATTACCTGGCACTGAGTCGATCTCATTGGATGAGGACTGCCATTGCTACCTGGGATCAGGAAAAGAAAGAACATTGAGCAGATACATATGCTAAATAGACACCCCGAGCGAGAGGCAGCAGCACCAAGGAAGTGGAAACCGGAACTCAATCCGCGATTCTTTCTACAATTGCCTCGGATATAAATAATGGCAGAGCGCAAAGGTAACTTTTTTTGTTGTCTTTTGCGGCGGTCTCTATTGTTTATCAGGACCAAGGTCCGTTAGGGCAAGGGACAAGCTTCTTCTGGGGTTCTCCCCAGTTTCCGTTACATAACAGAACAGAACAGAACAGAGAACAATGGAATACGAGGCGAAGCTCGAAAAAGAGCGCGAAAATTGCAGCATGTGCTTGCATGGAAGCTTAATGATGGATTTCCTAAAGAAAATACTATAGAAACCGTGGATAAACAAGGACATCTGCATGGCGGAAGAGTTCTTTTGTGGATGTTTATAGAACATCTGTAAACAATCATATAATTCCCAAAAAAATATACATATGTATATTAAAGGATTCATAATTGGTAGGACTGAACCTGTTTGGCAAGCTAAAATGAAGGATTTTCATCAAGCTAAAACTAGGAAAAACAACCGAAATTGTTCTGCAAAATTGTTCTTAAATTCCAATTAGTCCATTAATATTTAATCATCCTTTAAAATGTTATAGCACTTTTATTTTTGTCTTCTGCAATCGTTTCGCAAAAAGGGGTCGATGAAAGGGGGTTGGATGAAAATGGTGGATGATTTTGGTTGAAAACCCTTTAGAATGAACTGAATGTTTAACATTATTCATGAAAAGAGTCCAAATTGGCTTATTCGAAAGGAAATATGTCATTTAGCCAACATTCCAGCAAATCCTTTTCTAATTTGTTTTGTATAAGGTACAACACAACAAAAATCATCTACCTCTAAAGGTGTATTCCCAAGAAACCCTTTCAAATAATCTAGATATGTCTACAAGATATTCCCTCTGTCTAATCAAGAAGTTAAAAATATATAATACAATCTATATAATTATTGGGGAGTCTCTTCGCCCATTGCACTTACTTGTTCCATTGGCATTCCTTCCAAAGATCTTGCCCTGCGGACTCAGAATTGGACTGGAGGAGGCCGACGGGGCGCCGGAGAGGGACCGCTGACCCTCGGACAGACCGCTGGCCAGTGACAAGTTGTAGAGATCCTCCTGCTTGGCGACCTCCAGACTGGTGGTCAGCAGTTGCGACTGCGTGACGTGGGTGGTGGGTGTGGCAGAGGTGGAGCTGGAGGTGGAAGCTGGTGCCAGACTCAGACTCGCGCTGGATGCTGGCTGACTGTGACTGTGCTGACTCTTGCTGCTCGTACTGGCAGCCGGCGAGGGAGTGGACACCACTACCGTAGACGATGTTGTGGTCGGTGTGGTGGGGGAATTGGCATTGGCCTCCATTGCAGTGTGTCGATGATCGGGATGATTATCCTTTACGAGACTTGGCACAACGGAAGCAGACAGGAACCAGGCACAAAAAAAAACAACCAAAATAAAATGCATGCAAAACCAAACGACGAACACAAAAACGGATGCACTATCGGGATCGGGATCGGGATTCAGCTACAATCTACAATCTTGACTACACTAGTTTTCTTTCGAGGATCGCTTAGGATCGATTAGGAGCAACAGTATCGTATCACACGAGAGCGCGCTTCGCAAGGTTTCTCTTCTTTCGGTCTCTGCGATCCACTCAGCTCGAGGCCAGATGAAGTTCTGTTGTCGTGCTGCCGCGTGGACTGCTCGGGAACCCTTTTCCCGAAGCAGCAGCACCACTCACCACTCACCACTCGGACCCTGCTTTCGTTTTCTTCCAGGGAGGAGTGCGGAACGAGGGCACTTCATAAAATCACGTAGCAGACGAGAAAGGGTTAAAACAGGGATAAAAACAAAGCAGTGGAAGGAGAGCGGCTGTCGGGCGTTGAGGAGTGCTAGGGTATTGGCGCTTCCAGTTTTCTTTCGAGGGTAAGTTTTTATTTCCAGAGGCCGAACAAGCTTCTCCCGCGAGCATACACACACACAGAAGAGAAAGAGAGAAGGAGAGACAGCGAGAGAGAGAGTAAAGTAGAAATCCAAGTTTGAGTGAGTTTTTTGTGCTCCGCCTCTTTGAATAGATCTCACCTTTGAGTGTTTCCAGAAGATCCTTCATTTCGTGTCTGATTATCCTTCTTTTTTTTGCTGATATTTTCCGTTAAAATTTTTGAATATTTAAATTGAATAATATGCAAGACATGCATAAATTTGTGAGCGTGAGCAGAAAACAATGAAAAAAGGAGCATAAGGATACCTTTTCGGTTTGAATTGTTTCCCAGGAAAAATAAGGAATAAATGGAAAACTCAAAGAATTTTGTTTGATTATATATTTGGTATATACGAAACAAATTCACAATAGGAGGTCCATTTTTTCTCTAACGATAATCCTAACAGCAATTATTATTATTGGATCCGATCCGAACCAAACCGAACCGATCGGATAGATTTCACTGAGGCGGTCTGTTAAAGAAATTTGAAGATATTCACTCTCCAAGTGATCTTTCAAGGTCAAGGACTCTTCTTTTAAGATTTTATTTCCTCTTATATTTGCATCAGATCGGAGAATATGGATATTATTCAAAGAAATTATATGATATCTAAAAAATGCAACTTGCAACATTTGCTTTTAATCTTATATTTTCGGAAAATGTTTTATGACTTAAAGTTAAACAAAATGATAATATATTAAACAAAAAAAAAGGGTCTTATATAAACTTCTATGGTAAATACAATTTGGATATTATCTAGATTCCCCTTTGCAAGCCTCCCGTTGTACCTTTGCATACTACATTGGGCGCTGGTGAACGCGATCAGTGAAGTATCGCATTGATCATGTTTTGATTACTAGTGAACGCGAATGATGCATACCTTACTTGTCATACGCAGTGTGCTATTTTTACGCTAGATGTGATCCAGGAATTTATGCGAAAAGTGTATCATAAAGATCACTGATCGCTGAACGAGTTTTAAGTATGGTTTTAATTGGAAAAAACTGTGAAAAACATAAAAAAAGGAAATCCTTTTCCATTAAAAACTAAAGAAATCGAAAATTGCAAGAATTTTTTGTGTTTATATATTTGGTATATACAAAAACAGTTTACAATAGGGGTTTTTTTTGTTTATCAAATAGGGGAATACTTTTAAAGATTGCCGTTTACTCTCTATCGATAATCGTAATAGCTATTATTATGTTTGAATCCGATCCGATCCGATCCGAAAGGAACCGAACCGAACCGATCCGATGCGTTAGATTTAGGTATGAATAGATTACACTAGGATTTAGGGATTTGGGGCTTTAGGGTTAACAGTCGAAGAGCAGGAACCCCGGGCTATCGTAGGCCGTTCCGTACATCGGACACCGCTACAAGAGCAGGGTTCCCCGAGCAGGGAGCAGGGTTCCTCACTATAAGTTATTCACGCTGATGATCTGATTGATCCAGCCGATGAACGAGGACGTCTTCACGTAGACGCCGGGCACATCCTGGCGGCCGCAGCCAAAGCCCCAGGACACCAAGCCGGCCAGCTCGTAGAAGCCGTCGTCTTGGCACACCAGCGGTCCGCCACCATCGCCCTGGCAGGCGTCGTGACCCTCCTCGCCGCCAGCACAGAAACTGGAGGCGGGCAGTATGAAGATCTTCTCCGTTACGGCATTCACCTTGCGGATGCACTCCGTGTCGCTCACAATGGGAATCTCCGCCTCGCGTACCCTCAAGGGTATGGGACCAGCTGGAAATCAGAGCAAGTTAGAAAGAGCCAGGATCATGGGATGGCGATTCAAAACCCACCTTCGCCCATGTAGCCGTAGCCGGTGACCGTGCATCGCTTGCCCGCCGCATGGCTAACGCCACGTGCAGGGAGACACACCAAACAGACACCATCCCGGAGCTCCGCCTGGCCGTGGAGCTTCAGGAGGGCAATGTCGTTGTCCAGGGTCTGGCTGTTGTGGTTGTGGTGGATGTAAGTGGTGGCCACGCGGAGCGTCTGGGCTCCCGGACTGCCGTACTTGCGCGTCAAATCATAGTCGCCCACCCGAACATAGATGGCATCTCCGGAACGAACAATACTGTGGATCAAAGTGGATAATGGTGGTTTAACGGAGGTCCAGTTGAGGTTGGGGACCTAATTACTCACTTGGTGACGCAGTGAGCCGCTGTCAGTACCCACTGTGTGCCGATCAGTGCTGCTCCACAGAGATATTGATTCAGGGAGTTGATCAAAGCCACCTGCCAGCACCACTCGCCGTTCTCCCCATCCTCTCCACCCACCACGCGGGCCCTTCGCCTGCCGCTGTAGTTGGCCGCCTGAAGGGCACCTTGCAGCGATCGCTGCTGGTAGTAGTCCGGATAAACGATCTCCGGCTGGTCCGACTCCGACTGGCTGTGGTAGGAGCGCAGCTGGTTGCTCTGCAGACTGGCACCGGTCTCTACGAGGTCCCCGAGCTTGTCGTTGTGGATCTGGATGGGCACGATGGCGGATCCGAGAACCAGGCGCTCGTTGGACTTGTTGAAGCTGCTGCCGTACGCCGAGACGGAGGTCATCTGGCGGGCGGAGCGCTGGACACCGTACTTGGCCCGGGCGTAGGAGACCAACGAGAGGGCAGGAGACCTGCCGGCGCGTCCGGTGCGGAGGGTTCCCTTGACCCCGCACACATACTTGGAGTAGACATGCGGCCGCGGAGTCGTTGTGGTGCTTGTCGTGGTCGGAGGCGTGGTCATAGGGGGCTGGGGTTGCGGCGGCAGTGCGGGCTGCAGTCCGGGACCGGACTGTCCGTAATAATCCGCATAGCTGGGTGGCGCCGGGGCAGGTGGTCCTGGCTGGTGCTGCTGGTAGGGATTCGAATGATGGGGTGGCATTTGAGGCGGCGGACCCTGCGGCTGTTGGTTGGACATGTAGGAGTAGGGTGGCATGGCAGCCGGCTGCGGTGGATAGGCCTGCGGCGGCCCCATGGGCGGTGGAGGCACAGGATAGTAGGCGGTATCGTTGCGCGTCTGGAACTGTTGCCGCTCGAGGATCTTGCTCTTGGGGGCACAGCAGATCTGGCCGGAGCGCTTGCACCGGAACAGGTCGGTCATCTCGGCGTTTTCTGTTGGAGATTACGGTCTATCATTAGAGTCCCACAAAAGGGATGATAATTTACTCACTGAAGCATGTGAAGCTGAGCAGACTGACGATGCAGGAGCCGGGACACTCCTCGCGGGGATCCGGACTGGGCGTGTTGTGCAGCACATAGGGCGGTGCTGTGGGCGGCTGTGTGGGCGAGGGCGTCGGGGGCGGCAGCTTGGGCTTGGGCGCACCGGCGCGAGAGTTGTCGCAGCACACGGAGCCCTTGGCACAGGTCGTGGCCGTGGAGACCAGCACGGAGGGACGCTCGCAGAAGGCGGCCATGATGTTCAGCAGACAGAAGCCCGGACAGCGTGGCACCTGTGGTGGTGCCTGCGGCGGCGGTGGTGGTGGAGCCGATGAAGGGGCGTTCAGTGTGCTCTCTGCAAAGGAGATGATCTGCGAGAGAAGATCTCCACCGCCGCCGCCGCCGCCGCCACCTCCTCCTCCCAGGGGGTTCGAAGAGGCTGGTGGTGGCGCGGCAGGACGAGCAGGCTTTGGGGCGGGCTTGGGGGCATGCTTGATGGATGGCTTTGTGGGTGGCGGCGGCTTGGAGGTGGGCGCCTCGGAGGCACCGGTACCAGTGACACAGCAGCTGCCCTCGCCCGGACAGAAGGCCTCCGAGTCGATGTCGTCGCAGAAGATGGCAAATATGCCGTTCATACACTCGCCCTCGCACTCCTTGAGCTCCTGCCCCTGGTCGTTGGCCTGCCCGGACTTCAGCTTGTTGCTCAGAGGAGCCTCCTCTTCCTCCTCCTCATCGTCGGCCTCCTCCTCGTCCTCTTCTTCGGCGGCCGCTTCGGTGGTGGTCCTTGTGGGATGCTTCTTGTGTTTGCTGGGCTTTGGAGAGCTATTCCCGTTTGTCCTTGCTGGCTCTGGGGTGGTGCTGGTGGTGGTTGTTGCCTTCGTGGTGGTCGATGTACTGGTCGATGTACTGGTGGAGCTGCTTGCCCTTGTGGGAGCCGACTTTTCGGATATCGTCTGATTCGGCTTGAGGTTGCTCATGTGCTCTGCAGAGAATGGAAAATACTCTGGTTAAGGAATTTAGGGATCAATGGTGGTGGGTTAATCTTCAACCTACTGGCTGGAATGTAGATGTCTTTGGGCAGCTTCCCATTGGAATACTCGTCCAGGGAGACGCAGCACTTGGTGCCCTCCTTGCACAGTCCATCGCTGGTCAAGTACGCCTCGCAGTACTCCGCTATCCGATCCGCCACACAGACGCCCGTGCAGTCCTCTGAAAAAGATCAAAGATGAATGCTAGAAAGGATCCCCGATCTGGAATCCCCGATCTTCGACTGGTCTTACTGTTCACATCATCCGTGACCTTGGTGGCCTCATCCTTGTCCTTGGGCTTTGCCGTGGTCGCCTTCTTAGTTGTGCTGGGCTTCTTAGTGGTGGCCGCCGTGGCCTTGGTCGTGCTGCTGGCCGGACGCTTGGCCTGTGGCTTGGGTTTGGGTTTCGGTGTGGTGGTTGTCGCTGCAGTGGTGCTGCGCCTGGTGGTGCTAGTGGTGGCCACTGTCGTGGTTGTCCGTTGCGTTGTTGTGGTGCTAGCTGTGGTCGTTGTCTTGGGCGTTGTTGTTCCTCTCAATGCTGTGGCATTTTTTCCTTCAAAATGAAACGATTTATACTCTTTCCGGGCTCAAATCTGCTGTGATCCTCACCTGGTGCATTCTCGATGCAGCACTTCATGCTGGGCGACGGACAGGGCACATTGTCGAGCACCTCGTAGCAGATGAGAGTGGCCAGTGTGTGGACACAGACTCCGGGACAGTCCTTGGCATCTGCTGTGCTGGTGATGGTGTCGAGCAGGCCTAAGGGAAGAGATCACCACTAGTTGCTCATTGCTGCTGCGGAAAAAGAGATGATCTCCGTCTTACCTGATAGAAAACTCCCAGCCAGGGACTCATCCTGGGCCTGGACCTGGACCGGCAATGGACTCACCAGCAACAGGCCGAGGAGACTCAGAGCGAGAAGGCTGCTGCTCATTTGACTTGGAAAGCCTTTCATTTCTCGATGATTCGCCATGGTCAGCACGTGCTCATTGCTTTAACAAAGAATCTGACAGAATCGCAGAGAAAAGAGTGAAGTAATTAGCGTCTGGTGCGAGTGAAAGTCGAGGCCACTGAGTCATCTAGTAATCTGCTCTCTGCCATGTAACCCAAGAGCCCCCACTGGTGACGCAATGCAGCAGCAGAAGCTTGGGGTAGATGTGAGAGCATTGCCACCTCAAGATCATCATAATGATGATCTTTGAATCGTGGCAAAGCGTGATAAGAACTTGAACCCGTTTTCACACATATTTATTTGTTTCTTAGAGTTAGGAGTGGACTGGGTTCGGTTCCCACTCCACTCTCTGGCGGCAGGTGCCCCATTTTGTACGGGTATATTACGTATACGCATACGTATCCAAGAACAGATAAATCCCCATTCCACACACCCATTCCGGAATGGGAATGCCAAGAGTTCCTAACGGACCACAACTCCACTCCAGAAACAATTCCGGCTTAATGGATATGATATGTATTTGGGTTGTTGCTCAAGAACCAGAAATGGAATGGAAATGGAATCGCAGAGAAAGAATCGTCAAACCAAACTGGTTACACGCCTCCTCCTCCCCCCTCCACACCGATCTCTGTAGACAGACGATTTCCATGCAAATAATTACACTAAAAGTATTATATCTATCTACCTATCAAAATAATAATATAAAAAAAAGAGACGACAATGGTAAAAGCAGAGGCATTCTTCCAAAATGGAACCGTTTAATGAATGAAATAGAAAGTACTTAGTGGCTATGAAATGAAATGAAACCTACTCTTCAGATAGAGATCTTTTTAGCGAAAGTGCAACGCCACTAGATGACAACTGTTGGACAATGGAATTGTACACCGGACTCGGACTTCCCCACATCACGTGCGGGTCGGGTCGTGTCGGGTCGGCTCTTCTCGAAGCTTTCTAGGGAAAACCGGAAATTTCCGGGAGGTAGGGCGGCCATGACACCGAGGCCATAATCCTCATTCTTTCTAGAAAGTGACTGACTTGTATCTTGGTCTTTCGGTTAGCCAAAAACCAATTCTAGCCGCTCCCCAGAAGACGTCAAAGTCACACACGTATTTTGGGTCAAGACGTTTCTACGTCTCCCTCGCACTCTCTCTCTCTCCCTCTCTCTCTCTGTCTGTCTGTCTCTTTGGCAGCTCCCCGTTTTGTGCTTCCTTCATTCTTGCCCCATTCTGTCAGTCACCACGCCTACGCCATCATGAATACCAAGTCCGGCACCAAAACCGATAACTGGGTCAGATGCATAAGGCGCGACGGCGTTAACACCGATCCGATCCGATCGTTCCCCCTTCATACTCTCTCTCTCCCTCTCTCTCTCTCTCTCTCTCTCTCTCTCCCTGTCTTTCTCTGGAGAGTTTGTTCTTCTTGGTAATCACTTGAAATTCCAGTTGCTGAATTTGAATTTCACACCACACGAAAGAAGAATGAAAGAATGTCTTTCAAAAACAAACAGAAATGCCGATGGAAGAACGGTTAACTTTAACTGTAAACGACACACGCTGGCACACGCACACGAGCATAGACACGATCGGACATCTACATACATATGTATGTATGTGTGTATGTATGTTTGTATGCATGTACGCCTGGCCATCTATCGTAGTTGATTTGGAGCTGCTTTTCAATTTGCAAAACGATTTTTTCGTTGGTTTCTTTCGTTTTTAGCACTTCCATAAAAGTTAAAAAAAAAAAAAAAAAGGCAAGGCAGATAACTACAAAGATAACTAGCCAGCAGCAGAAAAGCAGGAGTTTACGAAGAAAGGCAGCAGAAGGAGGAGGAGAAGGAGATGAAACAGTAGCAGACCACATCAAAGAGGAAGAGGAACCACTCTTCGCCTAAGGCTCGTCGATTCACGAACAAGTTAAGCGACTTCTACCGCTGCCTCTGCTTCTTTCTTTCTTTCGGAACGTATCATAACGGTACACGCAATGTATGTAACTGTGAGCTGGCAGCAGCCAGGAGACAGTCCATATGTAGATGCCGTCACCTTGGAATGCACTTGGAATCCGGCACAAGACACACTCCCACCTGCACCGCACTTGCTGCACCATATGCAAAAGTCCACATCAAAGCACTCAAAAAAAATACACACACACACACATACTCGTATGTATGTATATCACTCACAATGTTTTAAAATTAGAACAGAAGGAGGATCGTACGATCAACGGCAACCGTTGCTTCTTAGTTTAGTTGTTGACTGGAAAGAGAGGCGACGACTGCACCTTGCGAAAGCCAGAAACGATCTGACCAGCGCTCAAGGTTCTCATCGCTGGTAAGCCATAAGAAAGAAGCCAAGCTTGGCGCTCAAGCAGGCCGCCAAGGCCAGGCCCAGGCCCGGGCCCGATCCGAACCGAACCAAACCGAACCGCGGCCACAGCTGGAGAAAGTGTGGAAAAGACAGGCAAAGAGAGCCCAAAAGTTTAAAGAGAAACAATCTACCTGTCTCTTCCATCCAACTCTTATGACCATCACCTGTTTTGTGCTCTCTCTCTCTTTCTCTTATGACCATCCAATCCATCACCTGTTCGAGTGTTAGTGTGAGTGGCTTTACCTGGCCACTCGTTTGTGTGTCCGTGGCCCATAATCAAGGATGCGATGGCATGGGATTCGTGTCGATTGGTCGCCCAAATTGCCACTTAAGATCGAGGGTTAACCATTTTGAAGACATTTTTATTAGACATTAGCAATCCCTTACCGCTACCCTTGCCAAAAAAGGAGAAGAAGAAATTGCACCCCCCGGAGTGTGCCTACTTATCGGATTAGCAATTGCAATTCCCGAACCGATCCGCGGGGATGGATCGGATCGTTAGCCGATTATCATTTTTGCGCATTTGCATTCTGCTCGGGACTTAGTTATGCAAATTTCAAGTGCAACAAGATGTTGCATACATAGTATGCTAATTTACAACACATTTTCGCAAGTCACAGCCCTACAGCCCTTCAGAATACTGATCTGCATCTTGATCTTGGTTTGGGTTTGGGCTTGGGTTTGGTTTTTGGGTCTGGGAGAGCTGTTGACGTTTCTCTGTTGTCAAACATTGCAGAATTCAATTATGAGTGCGCGAATCTCTCTAATGAGCAACTAAGTAGGCAATGCAGATCCTCCAATTTGCATACCATACCGCCTGGGAGAACTGCATAATCCGATAAGAAAGGAGATTTGTGGTTTAGTGGGAAAATGATTTCGAATTACAGCTTGTTGCCGAAATAAAGCAGTAACATTTAAGAGATGGAACTGCACAACAGAAACTTCTAATTGAAATAAATAAGAAAATAAGAGACAAAAATACATTTCCTATCCTAGTAAGGGCACCTAGTAAACAACATATCATATCCTTGCCGTCTGCTACGCCATCAATCGGGTAAGGTAATCAAATGTATAGGCAAATGAACAGTCCCCGAACAGGCTCTTGTCGTTGTCCTTCGGTCGCGGATGTTCCCAGGCTCTGGCGCGCATCCTTCGTTTCGGGGCAAAATCTTCTCAAGACGAAACTTCACACGACAGTCTCGGATCGCAATTTGAATAAAACGCTGTATAAAAAAATTGAAAGTGGTAAAAAAAAGTGAAAAAACTTCCTAAAAAAAATCTCGAGGAAAAAAAGTATTTATCATTCCGTGCGTGTGTGTGAGAGACAGCCACGAGTATTTTATACCTGGAAGAACCGAAGGCAAATAGATAAGGAGACGCTGTCGTCCTCGCCGTCGCCGCCGCCGTCGCTGTCGTTGGTGGTGGTGGTTCGTCCTTCGTCCTGCGTATGCAAATTTGATCGCCGGAGTCCGTGATGATTCCTTTTCAATTTGAACAATGCCGAGGGTCGCCGGATCGCCCTGTCCCCTGGCCACACATGTTCTTGTGTCTGCGTTTTTTCTACATTAATCGTCCTATTTAAAAAAAAATGATTAAACCCTTTTGCTTCTTCGTTCGGTACATTTTTTTTTTTCGAAGATTTTTCCCCGTTTTTGATGCGGCTTGTGTGAGGTTCATCTTTTTTTTTGGTTTTTTTTTTTTGTTTTTTTGCTTAAGTCATCCCGTTGTTGTAATTTCACTTTTTCCGTGAGAACTTTTAGTCGAAGTCTTGGGCGAAATTCGAGGAAGAATGAGAGAAGGCAACGGAATTGGAGATGGATATGAATGGGAGATGCTTCAAGGAAAATAAATAGATGATCTTAGACAATGTGATCTTTGAATACGAAGCAGTGCAGCATCTAGTCTTTGCTTAGATTATATGTATGTTTTTTGGTCGTGCAAAATCATGAGAGTAAAAATAGAACTGTGACAAAATACAATTTATTGCTAAATAATTTCTAAAATTAATTCAAACATAAAAACCAAATCATAGACTCATTTTTGTTGTGGTTACAATATTTATTTCCTAAGATACAAACACACAATTTATGCTTAAATAATCAAGAGGCCTGTCCTGATCCAGCTCCGACCCCGACCCCGACCCCGACCCCGACTACGAATCGGAGCCTGACCTTACCCGCCAGCATCGACAGCAATCTACCCCCCGGGGCGCTGTACACACGATGATGATCTTGTGGAGGTACCAGTACCAGTGGCCTGAGATCTGACCGAGTTTCCTCAATTTGCATATCGAGGAGAAACGGAACCCTTGTAAGTTTTAGACGGGATGCCATCGACGGGTGCAAGGCCCTGCTGCAAGGGTTCGGTTTGTCATGGGAACAAAAGATGCATTCAGCGTCGAAGAATAGATGAAATCAATATTTGAGGTAATTAATTAACAGCATCAACATTGAAGAATGAAAACCAACAGCAATATTCACATTTAGCAATCAATTGATTGACAATTCAATCATATCTTGCAATTTGATCAGCGAAAGTCATTTATGATCGTGTTTCATTTTTCGAAAGGCAAATAAGCGAAGTCAGTGAGATAATTTCGTAAGTAGGTTATTTTCTTAAAAACAAAAGTATGGAACTTAATTGTTAATACTTAACTATGAACTCCCTGGCTATATAGAAGCTTCATTTGACCTCTTTAAACTCTTTGAATCCCATTTAACTCTTTTCACCGATAGTTGAATATCATTTTTTGAGTTCCTTTTGTGAGTTATCTAGCATATTGCACTCTTTCCAGCAAATCCAAATGAAGCCCTAATATTCCTATAATAATATTCAAAGCCGACCAATGAATGATTGCAGCTAGATATTTGATAAACTTTATGAAAATGTAAAACAAGAAATATTCAAACATATACAGATTTAGACATATATCAAAATAGACATTACAATACCTAATGGATAGGAATAGATTTCATTTTAGAATAAAACTCGAGTTGTTCAGTTATGTTTCGTTTCGTTTAGTTCAGATACAATTGTGAAATGAAATTCATACAAAATAGCAATATTTTTGTGTGTTTTCATTGAACTCCATTCAAAATCCATTCTTAAATTCTTCACAGCTCACAAAAATAGCAATAAAAACCAAGATATAAAATAATTTACGGTAAATATTGCAAAATCTGAATTTGAATCCAAATTTAAATACAACGGATGCCTGCGCTCTTTTTACAGCTGTCTGGCAACACTGCGACTATATAACAATGCATTAAGGGATTCGCGACAGAACGTTGCTGCGGTCACACTATGCCCGAAAGTCATCGATAGTTCGATAGTGCAATCGGTTGAAGCCCCTGTACGTGTCCAAAATCATGAATTAAATCCAAAAATGTTGATACGTAAATATTCGCTAGATTTGTGAAATTGACAACAACAACAAAATCTCTGACTACACGACTCTGACGGCATTGCGCATTTCCATTCGGGAAATCACTTGCGCTTCGTCGCCGAACAGAAGAAGAACAGACTGCACGCAACAGCAGAAGCAGAAGTAGAAGCAGCAGCAATAGCAGCGGCGATAACAACAATAGGAAAAATGTCTGCGAGAGGTAAACGACAAGTGCAGCGCAATCTGTGGGCGTCGGCCCTGGCGCTCCTTGTGATCCTGTACTGGGCAGATCCCACGGGCGGCTACTTTGCCGCCCTCGATGAGACCGAAACAAACAAAAACTGCTTCTGCGAGGTAAGTGACAAGCCGCAGCCGCTTCGCTCAGGCATAAAACTTTCTCATTTCCCTCACACACAAACACACACACACACAGCTGGAGGGCTCCATCAACGACTGCAGCTGCGATGTCGACACTGTGGATCACTTTAACAACATGAAGATCTTTCCCCGCCTCCAGTCGCTGCTCGTGAAGAACTTCTTTAGGTTTTACAAGGTGAATCTTCGGCAGGACTGCCCCTTTTGGCCAGACGACAGTCGCTGTGCTATACGCTTCTGCCAGGTGGAGAATTGCGAGGAGCAGGCCATACCACAAGGCATCAAGGACAAGGGTGAACACAAAGAGAAAGCTGCCGCATTCAAGGTAAGATAGTGATAGGCGTTCACCCGGAATTACCCGCCAGAAAGAGAGAGCACGCGCTATCAATCTGCGCCGCTTATCAGAGGGCGTTCGTTCCATTCGTTGGAGTTGGAGTACGACACTTCCTCTGCCCCCGCCCTCCCCCTCTCTCTCTATATGCAATGCTCAATGGGTTGGCAAGTGATTTATACACAATCAAAAGTCGACATTCCACGTAATCTCCCCTTGTCTCTGGGGCGTAAATCTTCGCGCCCAATGATGTGGTGATGTACATATCTTGGTGGCATTGCTGACGTGTGCTTGCTGCCCATTCATCCGCCCCCCTTTTCGATTACAGCTCAATATTATTTACTTATTGTGCTCCATCACGAGTGACATACAATCGGAGGTGGAGCTGGAGCTGCTTCTGTTTGCACAGTTGCCAAATGGTTTACCTGTTGACTGACTTCCGCATCATTGATTTTTTTTCAGTATTCACGCGAGGCGCAGTCGGCTAGCGGCTGCTCGGATGCCGAGGACTTTGACAGCGCCCTGGGTTTCCTGGACACGAGCATCAGTGATCAGGCGCACCGGGAATTCGAGCTGTGGGCAAAGCATGACGAGGCTGAGGAGGATTTCTGCATAGTTGATGATCATGAGGAGGGCTCGCAGTATGTTGATCTACTGCTCAATCCGGAAAGATACACCGGCTACCGGGGAGAGTCGGCCCACCGCATCTGGAAGAGCATATACCTGGAGAATTGCTTTGGCGGCAACAATGAGACGGCGAACAAATTCTCCAACTATGTCCCGCACTTGGATTTGCGGAACGTGTGCCTGGAGCAGCGCGCCTTCTACCGCATCATTTCGGGACTGCACTCCAGCATCAACATCCACCTGTGCTCCAAGTACCTACTGTCCGAGTCGAAGGATTTCCTGGATCCGCAGGGCATCTGGGGGCCCAATCCCAAGGAGTTCAAGCGTCGCTTCAGCCCAGAGACAACTGGCGGCGAGGGTCCACACTGGCTGCGCAATCTGTACTTTATTTACCTGGTGGAACTGCGGGCCCTGGCTAAGGCGGCGCCCTATTTGCGTCGCGAGGATTACTACACGGGCATTGCCGAGGAGGATGAGGAGGTGAAGCTAGCTATTAATGACCTTCTCAGCGTCATAGAGTGAGTAAACGACGAAATTTCCGGAGACTCTGTTCTGGGAGATTACTAATCTAAAATACACAGATCCTTCCAGTCGCACTTCGATGAGAATGCTCTGTTTAGCAGCGGCATCGCCTCGATCAAGTTCAAGAGCGACTACAAGGAGAAGTTCCGCAACATATCCAGAATCATGAGCTGTGTGGGCTGCGACAAGTGCAAGCTGTGGGGCAAGCTGCAGACCCAGGGTCTGGGCACTGCCCTCAAAATCCTCTACTCGGAGAAGCTCAATCTGGCCACGGAGAGTGGTCTGTGGGACAAGCCGCACATCGAGGCGGATCCCATCTTTAGGCTATCGCGTCCGGAGATTGTAGCTCTCTTCAATGCCTTCGGCAGGTGCGTCCAAGCTTTGCAAACGTTTCCTGATCCATCAAATCTAATGGTAACGGTACTTTTTCTTTCCAGATTATCAAACAGCATATTCGAGATGGAAAACTTCCGACGAGTGCTGAGATAACCCGGCAATGAAGAGCCCTCGAGGCGGCATGTGTCCCATTCAGTTCCCCGGAGCAGCACTGCCCCGATGCTCGACTATCTAGCTAATTTATACGCACATCACGTAATCATTTGGGGCTGGATTTTGTGGATCTTGGTTACGGTTTCCCCTCCCCCCGAATAGATACCCGTATACTTGACGGCATAGCAGAGAGGCTAGCGCATCCGGGAAAGCGGCATGGCATCCTTGTAAATAATATTAATTACATTACCCCTAGGCTACTTGTACTTTACCGCACTCTACTCGGCCCGCCGCGGCCCGGTCCGGTCCGGCCCGGCTCGACCCAATCGAACAGAAAAGTCGGAGGACAGACAGGTGTTTACCATAAGTTAGAATATATTATTTATTGTAGCAGAAGGAGACTCAAACAAAAGGCATTGTGCAATAGCTCGACCGCGAAAGACAGGAAAATAAATGTGAGAAAGATCGATGTTTACCCCAGTACCACCCTTGGCCTTGTTTTTATGGGACACGTCACCAGGGAGCTGCGGGCATAGCAACCGCCGACTTGTTTGCCTTTCCAACAACTGTCATTTATATATGTATATATATACATTTGAGACATTCATCGATTGATCGGGTCAGAAGCCGGTGTTCTTACGAATTTTATTATTTGTGTGAATAAATATATCCCCTGTAAAAATGGTTGTCTTGCAAGTGAAACGCGGCGACGAGACGCTCTTTCTGTTCGAGACAAGCGTGGGCGAGAATACCGACTCGGTTATCCGCGATCTGGTGGCCATTCACAATGGCCAGCTAAAGGTGCAGCGCATTTGCATGGAAATTGAGGAGCTGGCCGAGCACGGTACCATGCTGCCTAGCGAAATGATTGGCCTCAACGACGATCAGATCGAGGAGCTCAAGCTGAAGGATATTTGGGCGGACAAGTGCATCCCTTCGGGAGGGTTTACCTTCAACAAGGATCCAATGTTGCGCCGCAACGGGCAGCAGCCCAACGAGGCCATGGGCAAGGTCCTGGCCAATACCATAACCGAAGCCAAGGCCATGATAGATAAGGTATAAGTCCACAGCATCGTTTTCTGTGGCTCGAATCCGATATATCTGCGATCTGATCTGTTACCCCACAGAAACTGGCCAAGTCCTCAAAGACCCTGTCTCTGAAGGCAGTTCAGGAGGCCATCAATCTGCTGCGTGGTGCCGTGACCATCGTGTACCCCATGCAGCTGCCACCACACGATACCATACGCATGGAGTTCACCAACACCGAGGATCTGAGTGGCACTCAGGCCTCCAAGGAGGTCATCGAGCCATCCAAGGCTCAGCTCTGGTTCGCCGGCCGTCAGATACTCACGGGAAAGCAGCTCAAGGATTACTTGGGCAACAATGACAAGACCAAGGTGAGTCGTTACCTGATCCATCGATCCATCGATCTATTACCTTCATCAATCTCCATTCAGGTGGTGGTCAAGCTCAATCAGTTGGGCGAGGGGCCCCCAGGACGCGAGGCTGTCATCTCCGAGCAGATGCGTCGCCAGATGATGGCTGATTCCTTCCGCCGCCAGGAGGAGCTCAAGGTAAGAGTTACATATTTTCATTTTGTAGAGAGAATTTCAAATTGCTTTTTATTTGCTATATAATAAGTTTATGTATATGTATGTATCTACGAGTAGGTACTCCCCAGTGTGTATATATTTAGGCAATCAAACTAAAATAGTTAACTAGTTAAAGAAAAGTCTAGAGAAGATTTCCCCACCTTGGTCTGTTCTGGATTTCTCATAAAGTAAACACAGTTCCGCTCGCAAATGGGAGCGACTACATCAATTCCTAGTTCTTGGTTCCTGGTTACTGGTTACTGGGGGTTCCTGCTGGTTCCTGGTGGTGCTTCAGCAGATGTCGGATCGGTTGGTGGGTTGTGGTGTACTTAAATGTAAATTTCATTTGTGTCTTTTAAATGCAACTCCTCTTAAGGCACATCTACTGGCACTGCACCGGATCCATTTGCGAGCTTGGGCTTTCAGTGGGATTTCTTAGTGAGGGGGGTGGTGGGTTTTCAGGTAAATAAAGCTCTTGTTCCTTCGATCTGTTCGGATCAACATATATATATATACATATACATATATACATATATATATATATATATACAAGTACAAGTACATGTGCGTTTCTTCTATGTATATGTATGAATCCAAGAAAAGCCAAGGTCGTTTCCGTCCCATTCTGTTCTGTTCTGTTTGGGTTTCTTTCCTAAAGACGTTGTATAAATGCGCCGAATAGAGTCTAATCGGATCTGCAGTTCCCCTATAAAGTTTTGGTGCTGTTTTCTATACGGATCCAAGTATGGATCCAGTTCCCATCGATCCGTCCATCCTTAGAGGATAACCAGCGGCTTCTCGGGGACATCGCACTTGGCTGCCTTCTCTTGGTCCTCGTCAAAGTTCTGCTCACTCGTGTTGGAGTCCCCAGTGGGACTGAGTGGTATCAGCGACTTGGTGCTGCCAATCATTTCGTGGCTGTCGAGCGGCAGACCTCCAATGTCCTCCAGATCCTGGCCGCCCACTGCCTGGTGCTCCAAGTCCACCACATCGTCATCCGTGTCGTACATTTGCTCGGGTTGCTTGCCCGCTGGTCCTGCGCCGAACACATCATCGTCCGTCTCATCGCCGGCACAGACGCAGCGCATCTTGGCATCGTCGCCCACCTTGACGGACTTTGTGATGATGCAGAGGGAGATGGACGAGACCACAAACAGCACGATGGGCACAATCAGCGAGACCAGCAGCTCCCTGTACACCTTATCCAGATCGTAGCGTGCCACCACAAACTCGACATTTGCATCCTGCAAAAAGGAAAGCAAGACCACAACCCTGAGCTTCAGTATCAGTTTACACGGATTGCGGTTAGGGGGCAGGACCTACCTTGTTGTAGTAGCACTGATAGCGTGACTGGGCGGTGTTGTTGTCCCCGTCGTTGCCATAGCGAGCCACAAAGTCCTTGCACTCGCCCCGGAGCGTATTGACGCAACCCTCGAGGTTGATGTACAGTTTCTTCCAGCTGTAAATGGTTAGATTCGCCTGATTCGGCAGGTACCGCTGCTCGGGATCCACGGCCCTGGTGCTGTTGTCATAGATGGCCCAGAACTGGGTGAAGTTCATGAAGGGAGCTGGCAGCGTATCGTGCTCTAGAAGGGTGCCATTCAGGCAATCCGTGGCACTGTCGCAAACGGGAAAGCTTTAGTTTCGACAACCAGGAAATGCAAGGATGGAGAGTGCACACTCACGTGATGCGATTGTCGGACTCTCGGGTGACTGTGGCGCAGTTGGTCAACAGGTTGCCATCGTCCTCCTTCCAAATTTCAATGGGATCGATGCGTACGCCGTGCTCCGAACCACGTGCCTGATTAAAAGCCACCGCATTCTCGCAGTCCGCTGCTATGACATTATCCTCCTAAAAGAAAAGGCAAGCCATCAGCACAGGATATACTCGTTTGTAGAGGGTATGCTCTGGGATCCCCCACTCACATGCATGATGAGCGTGTTGACATTGGCCGTGGTTATCTTGGAGCAGTAGCGATCGCAATCGAAGGGCTTCTTGATCTTGGTACAGTGGACGCCATGGCATTCAAAGAAACCATTTAGCTTGGTGTTGTCCTTGGCTGAGTTTATCGTGGGCCCATCGGCCTTGTGATGGCACAGAAAGAACTCGGACATGTTCTTGCAGTGACCTAAGGATTAGAGCATATGCTTATTAGATGGGGATGGGGACTCTGCTGGGGATTCCATTTCATTTGTCTCTGTGTGTCTCTACTTACCATTGGAGCAGTTGAACACACCGCGAATGTTGTTGCAGGCGGTGCCATTGTTGCAGTTGAATTTGTTCAGGCGACTCATGTCAATCTAGAGATGAAGAATAGACAGAACAGGAAACAGAGAGACAGTTAATGGGGGGGCCATGCAATCAATGATCGTAAAACACATTTCAGGCGCCAGCTGTCCATTAAAGCCGAGGGCCAAATACTCAAAATACCTCCACGTCGTCGCGGGAGCAACCGCAAGTGGGGCCACAAGTGAGTCACCCCACCCCACCCCACTTCCACTCTCCCTCTCAGTGTGTGTCCAAGACGATGACGTCTTCGGCTGAGTGCTGAGAGCGTGGGTTCTGAGCACTACCACTTACCATGGCACAGGAGGTGTTGGTCACCCGCGTGCAGTTGTTCAGCTGGATGTCCGTACCATTCCGACGGACCACAGAGTGTATCTGTGGACAGAAGCCACTGGTCCGGGTCAGGCACCATTCGCCGCACGATGCCCAGGGGCAATTGTTGGGCATCTGACGGTCGACGGTCTGGCACATGACCGGATCCAGCTCGAAGCCGGACTTGAAGGCCCTGCAGGGAATTAAGATTGAGTCATCGGTTAAAGATATACGTTAAAACGGTGGGTTGGGTTGGGTTGGGTTGGGGAGAGCTAGCTCTCTACGAGTATATCTTACTTCATGGAGGGCGAATAGATGGCCACGCTGAGATAGACTATGGACACGCAGGAGAGCACCATCGTCAGCTGGCAGAGGCAAATGGCACGACAGATTCGCTTGTCCTGCTCGGGAATGAGGCGCGGCTTGTTCTTGCGTCGCGCCATTCTACGATACTGGCTTTCTGCTTTCTGGAAGTGGGAGTGGGTCTGGCTCTGGCTCTGGCTCTGGCTAATACGGTTCCTCGTATTTCTCTGCTAATTTACGACTTGTTGATTTTGGTCGCCCACTTTCCGGGTGGGACCTGAGCTGACACTACCTACACTTTCGCACAGCGATGTTTTCAAGGTGATTCTCGATTGGATTTTCTGGACTGGGGCCCTGGATGGGGTTTGGATGGGTTGTTGGTATTGGTGTTGGTGTTGGTGTTGATGTTGGTTGCTTGGTGGTGGAGTGTTGTTGGTGTGTGGATGTTTGTTTTGTGGGTGGGTGGGTGGTTGATTGTGTGTGGGGATGGTGTGTGTAGTGTTCTATTTTTGTGTGAACCTTTTTAAGTTTACTTGAAGCTGGACGAGGATTGGGATGAGATTGTGTATGTGGTTGGATGGATGGAGTGTTGTTTTTGGGGACTTTCTGTGGGGTTTCTTTTCCTCTGGCTTCACTTTGACCGCGACCTGAGGATGATTTGTTTTTTTAGGGGGGGGAGAAGGACTACAGACTGAGCGCAGGTCCTTCCACGTCCGCTCCTGGTGCGTGCTCGAACGAAACTGAAATCCTGACTCTGGATCCCGACTGAGTCTCCCGGAGCGGTGCGGAGGCAGGGCAAGCCAGGGCTGCAGGAGGACACTGCGCACTTTTACTTTTTTCGAAAGGAAAGCGAAAGTGAGACCGTGTCAGGGACTGGGACTCGGACTCGGACTCGCACTGAGGCGGCAGGGATGGCGACAGCTCAACAAATGGTTCCAGGTCCTGCCACGACGCCTGCGCCGGGGAGAGGGAGAGCTCCTGAGCTCTGGCCTCATTTATCGCTTGCTTCTCTTCCTCTCTCCTTTCGCGCTCTCTCTCTCTTTCCACCACATTCGAAAAGAAAACATTTCTCATTTAGCATTTCTCCAGTTTTTGCTTTTTTTTTAAGCGTTTTGCTTCTTGTTTTTTTTTTGTGTGTAATTATTTATTAAATAGGCCGTTAGCTGGTTTAATTTGTTTATTGATAAAGACACGTTAAGTAAAAAATGTTTAATCGTTTTGCATTCAAATTTGTTTTGGTTGTTCTTCTGCTTTTGTTAAGTTTTTAGTTTTTTGGTTTTAGTTTTTTGTTTTGTATGATTTAAAAAAATTCTCATAAGCAACGTGCGTTTTATCGGTTCTGCTAAGCTATATGTATATATATATATACATATATCTATGTATATATATATGTATATATGTATATGTATGTATTGCTATAATTCATTAGATGTTCGTTTTTACATAAGAGTTTTTAAAACTATTTCAAAAATGTTTGAGAGTGTTTTATGTGTGTATTTTTTTGAGTGAGAAATTTGGTTCTTCTGCTTGAACTCTTGGATTGTATCTTGTATCTTGTACGAGTATCTTTTGTGGTAAATCTATCGTTTTTGCCAACATCTCTACGAATCTTTATCTTAGCGGACTCGGACTCGTTTCCCTATACAATTGGTTTGATTGGTTTGTTTTGGTTTTTTTTTTCGTTTTCGTTTACCATTTCTTGGTTTTCATTTTCATTTTCATTTTCATTTTTAGTTAGTTTTTACGAATTTACTTAATATTTTTATGACTACTATCACAATTTGTTGAAAACAAGCGATTCTTTAATTGGTATTTGGTATTATCATTCTGGAAATCGAAGTCGAGAGTCGAGAGTCGAAGTCGAGCAATCATAGAGCGGAGCATCGTCCACGCCAAAAGCCGAAGTTCTAAAGTTGTACAGTACAGTATTTTGAAATAAGGAGATCTTCTATATAGTACGAGTAAAATATTATTGCATGATGGCTAAGATGGGATCTGAATTTAAGAGCGCAAAACTTTCAAATAAAATATATTTATATGTTTATATCCTTCCTCCGACGATGCTCCGCTGGCAATATATGATATAATTGATTTGTTTTGTTTTGTTTTGTTTTTACGAATATATATCGTCCGATGTGTGAGTTGGCAGATGGCAAATGGTTAATGCAATTTCTCTATCGATCGATTCATATATGTATTGTATGTTTTTATATCTAAATAGTATAAGCTATGTGTATGTGTGTGTGTGGTTGTGGTTGTGGTTGTGTGTGATACAGACTACAAAGTTGAGTTTGCTATTTTTTTAGGGGCTTTAGCTTTAGCTAATTTGTATTTTTGCTAGTATTCCATATCATCATCTTCGTCACTGTGACACAGAAGTTTGCTAGAATTGGAATATATCGGGTTGGAACAAAGTTCTTAATCAATTCTAGTCAGAGTTTAGTGATAGTATAAGCGATAGATATATGTATATATATATATTATATAATAAGAGGCATACATATTTTCTATATATGTATATGTATATACGGGGATCATGCCATACAATGAAAATACATAGGTTCTAGAATCAAAAGCGGTCCAAAGTAAAAGCATGCACGAAAAAAAGGCCTGGCTCATGCCGTATGCCGTCCGTCCGTCCGTCTCTTCTTATGCGTAATATCAATTTAATTAAATAGGAGAAATATTCGATATGTATACGAGTACGGGTATGCAATAGTTTTAATAGTAATTAGTAATAATTAGTAAATCGAAAAAAAGGTATATGCTGGGGGCGTGTGAGTTAACCTGAAAGAAACCTCTTGTAAATTCATTTTTGGTTTTTCGTTAAGTTAAAGCTACAGACTATAAAAAATTGTTTGAGTACGAATACACGAGTGTATTTTGAGTGTTCTTTTTTTCGCATTGAGTGAATATATTTGATCTATGTATATTTGTATGTGGTATACAGATTGCGAAATTCCTTTCAATTGGATTGGGTTCTTGTGCTGTGTGTGTGTGTGTTTTTGTGTTTGTGTTTGTGTGGAGCGGTCCTTGAGAGGTGCTAAGGTACAATTGAGGAAATGCAGTAATTGCTAAGGACACTTCAGAGTAACGTTCATTCGGTTTGGGGTTTCTCTTTGGTTAATTATGGTTGCTGTTGCTGTGGGTCTACGACAAGCGACAACTGGGTGCCAGAGATATACATGTATGTATGTATGTATGTATGTATGTATGTATGTATGTATAACTCTTTGATTTCAGCATTTCATCGCACTTAACCTATCACAATACATTTTGGGGGGGGGGAGGGGTATCAATGATCAACGATCAACGATCAACGATCTGATCTCTTATTTCAAAATACATTCAAGGACAACGACTTTTCCGTATTACATTTCATGCAGTTAACGATCCTGTAAGTAATATAGAAGTAATAAAGAGAAGAAGAACGAAAGAACCCATGAATTACAGGCTAGGGATTGGGGGGGGTGGGAGGGGTGGGTTCGAGAGGTGATAACAGAAAATATACAAAAGTTACAATCATTACAATACAATTTCTGATATTTTTTTGTTTTGGGTATGATTCAACTTATGGTTTAGGCCAATAGCTTAACAAAAGTATAATTTACATTCATAAAAGTAGGAGAGAGAAGAGTACAGCATACAGAATACAGAATGCAGAATGCAGAATACAGCATACAGCATACAGCACGATCTTTGACAATATGTAGTATCTTCATACAAGGCACAATGAAGGAGTGTGTGGTTTCTACTACATTACGACAGTATACAGTATACAGAAGTCGAATCGCAAACATATAGTATGTATGAATGATAACAAGATGCAGGACAGGAGATGCAGATGCAGCGTCTGGTGGTTGGTTGGTTGTTTGGTTGTTTGTTGGAATTGAACTCACTCTTCCTTGGTTGGGAACTTCTCGGCGTAGACCCGCGAGGACTTGTTGCAGGCCTTCTCGCAGCAGGGGCAGTACCAGTAGCTCAGCACCCCGATGGAGATGGCGAAGAGCACATTCGGTATGATCAGCGATAGGATCAGATGGTACAGATTGTTCTCCCACGAGTAGCGGCCGATAACCACCTCTGGATAGGCACGGCTGTAGTAGCAGGGGAATGGCTCCCCAATATGAGAGAAGCTATCATCAAATCGAAAAGAAATAAAAGTAACAATTTAGTTGGGGATACATCATACAATCATTCCATTTGAATGCATACCCATACTGCCTGGCAAAGACGCTGCAGTTGGTCGTGGGCGGATACCCGCAGCCTTCGGAGTTGATCAGAAACTTTGTATAGCTAACATCCCAGTTGACGGTGTCCAGGTCACGGGGATTGCGCTCCCAGTCGCTGTACGGGATGCGCGTATAGTTGACAAACAACTGATGGCACCTGGTGTATGGAATCAATATGGAATCAATATGGAATCAGAATCTATTCGATTGTAGAATGCTTCCTCATTTCACTTACTTGGTGAGTGATGAGGTGCAGCCCTCGCGACAGGAGCTCCAGCTGCAGTTCTTGATGCCCTCCGCATATATGTGATCGATCACAATGCAGGTCACAGGCACTGGATCGTAGTCGGCAATGATTGTTGAGATGGCGGGATCCACTACGAAGGGTATCAGGAAGAGGAATGTGAACACCGACAAAATGGCAGTTGTACCTGGAAGACAGAATGAACCAACCATCAGATATTGATAAAGACGGTATACATATGTATATATGTTCATATGTATGTGTAAGATTGTGCGTTTTTCTTACCAAGGCACACGGAGGTATAGAACTTTGCCTTCTCGAGTAGTGTATCGATTTCGATCTCCTCGCGTTTGGCCTTGATGGCGTCCACGCAGCCGCTGCCCGGCCTAACCGGTGACTGGCAGGAGGAGCGTATCGATCCCGCCACCGAGCCCGATCTGCTGCTGCTGTTCAGGCTGATCTTGCTGGCGGAGAGCGTCTGTGCCGAGAGCGTCGGACTCGTCGGCATTGACGTTGTCGTTGTCAGAGTGGAGCTCTTCTTCATTCTGATTCTCTGTGTTTTTTGTTTTTTGTTTTTTGTGTTTTGTGTGTTGTGTGTGGTTTCGTGTGATTTCTTAGATTTTAGGATCAGTAAAAGCTTTTAAAATGAACACCGCTAACAATTCTACACTCTCTCGTTATCTCTTTATCCCTTTCTCCCTTTCTCCTATTGTCCCTTTCCCTCTTCTTCCTTCTTCGTTCTACTGTGAATGTGGGTTAGCTTACGTCTCTATATCTCTTCTATCGATGTCTCTCGCTCTGCTCTTTTCCTATTTGCCTTATATTTTGTAGAGCCGAAAGGGAAAAAGGTATTTTCGTTTTTCGTTTTAATCTAATTGGAACCTCCTTTTTGGGGCGGGGGAGAGAAGGCGGCGGTTCCGTTCCTTCTTTTTGTATATTGATTAAGATATCTAAATTTATTTTATTATTATTCTGTTTTCTTTGCTGTTTCTTTTTCGTTTTCTGGTTTTGGTTTAAGGTTAACTTTTGCTTCGTCTTCGTTTTCGTTTTCGACTTTGAATAGTTTTTGTCGTTCCAAGATTTCTTCTTTTTTCTTATTTATAGATTATAGACTTTTATTTTTGATCACGCATCCCTCCTAATTGTTTTCTTAAGCTGTTTATTTGTTGGACCAATTCTGAAATGTCTCTGCCTTCCTTCGGATTCTGTTCCTTCTGCTCCTCCTTCTTCTTCCTCTGCTGCTTCTGCTTCTGCTCCTGGTGTCTGTGTGTGGGTGTGTGTTCTTGTGTCCCTGTGCATGTGTGTTGTGTGTTGTTTGTTTGGGTGTGTGTGCGTTTATTCCCTAGAAAAAACTTAGCTGCATAATTAACAATAAATATTTAATCAATCCTCGCTCTGACGTCTGTCTATCTCCCTCTGTTTCTACCTACATCACCTATCCTAAGCCTCTGGCCCTAATCCGATGCAAATACAAATACAAATACAAATACAAATAACTCAATCAATAACGAATTAATGCAAAAAATTATACTAATATTGTCTTCTGATCGATCTGGTCGAGTCGAGTCAAGTCGATCGTCGTATCTTGAGAATTTCACGCGCCTTCTCCTTGCCTCGTAGTGTTTCAGTTTCAGGTTTAGGTTTTGTGTGTTTTCTGCTGTTAGCTCACGAGTGTCCTTGCAAGCCTTTGGGTTGCTGTGGTTGTGGGTTTGAGTGTGGCTGTGGCTGTGGCTGTGTTGTTGTGGTCGTTTGTTAAAAGTTCAATGGAAGGATTACAAAGAATTTCAAGTTGCTCGATTGTGCTCTTCTTCTTCTGGTAGTCGCTGCTGTTGTGGCCAACTCCAATTATTGCAAAGCGAAGACCCCAGTCTGATGTATCGGACTGTCTTCCTGGAGCAGAGGAATGCCTGCAGAAAAAAAAAGAGAATTCGAATATTAATGGGAGAGCTATAGCTTTAACGATTTTCCGGGGTCTTGTGACTTTTGGGTGCTAAAAAAAGGACCAAGGCTATAAGGACAAAGACTATAACTATATCTATATCCTATTTTCATTAAGGGCATCTGTTTTGTTCGAGTTTCTATGCTCTAAAATCTGTTGTTCTATCTGGAGGATCTAAGGAGTTGGACAAGTGAGAAGTACATATATATCATTCCAGAGACCTGGACGGACGCCTATTGGTAGTTGAATCTCTCTCACATGTGGGCAATGGCAAAGGCGGCTGTAAGACGGAAAGTCGACAGAAAATACTCAGTGGTTATCTGGAATACCATTTGGGTCCCTTTTGGATAGTACTATTATTGCTTACGTGACGGATCTCATAGGGCCATAACCTCATCGCCACCGCCCCCACCCATGTCGCCGTTGGTGGGTGCACCGACGTTGTTCTTGTTCAGGATGGTCTCGGTGTCGACGCAGCCCTTGAATCGCATCTTGGCATCGTCGCCAACGTAGACGGTCTTCTGGCACATCAGCAGGATGGAGCAGGAGACGACAAAGAGCACCGATGGCACCACCGAGGCGAACACAAACTGGCGATAGGTGACCTCCAGGTCAAAGCGGGCCACCACAATATCCTTCTTGCCGGGCGAGTAGAAGCACGGAAAGCGTGCGCGAGCGTTATGATCGCTGCCGTCGCGTCCAAAGTCCTTGAGGAACTCCTTGCACTCGTCCATGAGGGTGTTGACGCAGCCCTCGAGATTAATCATGAGTTTGGACTCATTGGAAATGGTCAGATCGACATCGGGCGGTGCTATCTCCGGCACGGGCGTGGCCACCGAAACGTGCAGATGGCTCAGATATGTGAAATTGGTCAGATCACTGAGCATATTGTGCTCCAGCGTCGACCCGTTGATGCAGTCAACCGCGTCCACGCGATCCGAGGTGTGCTTGATGAAGTAGCACGAAGTCATGGCCACATTTTCGCTAGACTCGTTCCACACCTCCTCCAGGGTCTCGGCATTGATGGCGTTCTGGCACTGCGACAGATAGACCTTGTCCCCGCTGAGCACCACAACGTTCTTGTTTCTGGTCGGGATGTCCACGCACCGGCGGTCGCAGTTGTAGGGTGTGCGGATCTTGCGACATGTGCCGCGGCTGCACGAGTACAGCCCGCTGATGTCCATGCAGTTGATCTTGCCGCGACGACCGGAGCACTTGACCGGGGCATCGCTATTGTGGAAGATGCACTCGAAGGCGTCCGTGATGTTCAGGCACTGGCCGGCGGTGCAGTTGAAAGTGCCCGTGAGGTTCTTGCACTCATCATTGATGCAGCGCGCCTTGTCCGCCCGATCCTGGTCGATGCCGTAGCACGTCTTGTTCGCCGAATTCGTGCAGTTCTGGAAGATGAGATTGGAGCCGTTGCTGCGCAGATTGACGTAGATCTGGATGCAGGCACCCGACGTCTTGCTCAGGCACCACTCCCCGCAGCTGCCCCACTCGCAGTTGTCCTTGTTCAGGGCCCGCGTGGTGGTGCACATCACAGGGGTCGGATCGATGCCGCTCTTGAAGGCACGCGTGGACGGCATGTAGATGGCCACCGTGAGGTAGACCAGGGCCACTGAACTGAGCACCAGTGTCATCTGGCAGATGCAGATGGTGCCACAGATCCTGGTGTCCTGTGGCGGCACAACCAGATCCTCTTCAGCCACCTTTTTCTTTCCCATTTCGTGTGGCTGTGTATGGATGTATGGACTTGCGTTAAATTGCGGAAAGGTGGCAGGTGGCAGGTGTCAAATGGCAGGTGTTTTGTTCTCCTCTGTAGGTTCTATTGGCTAATTGGCTAATCCGTGGGCTGTAATCTAATTAGGAGCACACATCGTCTCAGATTGACAGGCAGGGAGGCAGGCAGGGCAGTCTATCGATTGAGCAAGCAGTTTTGCGTGGGAGGGTGGCGAACCAGAGCCTGAGCCTGTGCCTGTGTCTGAGCCTGTGCCTCTGTGTGTTATATAACGCTGGCCCACTCGTTTGCGAATGCTTTTTGCTTCTTGTAGGGTGAACGTGGGATTCGAATCTGTAAGTTACACGGACTGTGCGCACGTTTCTGATGTTCCCAGATGGAGTGACACTTTTCTATCGATTTTCACTTTAAAAAATTTGGCCCCATACGGAACCCAATTGCATCACGTGCTTTGCCTGACCAGGATATCTCTCCTTCGTCTTTGCCGTCTTTCCGCTCCCTCTTCAATACTCTCTTGCTCCTTGAGCAGTTGGATCTGTTTACTGATGTCTGGTTTCTGATTTCCAGAGTTATTTATTGGATTTTATATGTTATACTATTTTTTGGTAATTATTTTTTGCTTGTTTGGCGACCAGCAGCTAGCAGCTGCCGTGCTTGGGGCTCGTGACAATTTTCAGACTGGGCCCAAGGCTCTGGCTTTGCTCTGCACAGAGTTCGCGCTGCGAGTGATTTCGGATTGGCGAATGGAGAATGCATTCGGCTCTGCTCCGCTCCGCTCTCTGGCGCCTCACTGACCGCCGACAACATGCCGCCACCGTCGCGTGCTCCATGAGATGCCACTTCGTTCGGGGGTCGTGTGGCACATGTCATGTTAGCTTTGGAGCCTGCTCTCCGTTTTGGGGGGGAAGAAAAATCTCAGAGCAGAGCAGAGCTTAGCCATGCGCGCGCATTTTTATTGCAAAATCAATAGAGTTTCCGCATTCACGCTGCCGAACGCAAAGGCAAAGCAAAGGAATCTCTGGGCATCCCCCGACCTAGTACCCACCCAATACCCCCCCACACCGCCTCTGGCTTCAACGCTCACGCTCACTGAATTTTCATTGATTAAGTCGTCCTCCGCATGGCGGCCGTGAGTGCAAGCGCACTCCCAGTTCAATGTTGTGTTGTTGTTGCTCCAGATTGAGGCAACTGCAGGACGCGGACAGGGTCGGCTGCTGCTTCTTTCTGCTCTCCCCCATCCAGAAGGGCGGGATGGGCTGGGCTGCCATGACGCCATCATACGTTATAAGTAGCTATCAGCATACAAGTACTATATTTAACTTCTGTGCGTAAAAAGTACAAAAATAGGTTAGCGAAATTCGGATTGTATTTCTGTATAAGTTCCGTAGTATGAGAAGGAGTGACAGCATCATCTTTCGCTGGAATCGATGGCGATGCTCAGCCATCAAGAGATTAACGTTTTACTGTAGGGTCATCCCTCCGTGAGAGGATGGTTCCAGGCTTTCGCAATGAGTCGCACGGTGTCCTGGGTTAGCTTCGGGCCAATCAGCGGATTCAGCTGCGCCAGATAGCAGCAGAGCCAGAAGAGCCAGCAACAGACCGCCGTCAGCAGGAAGATGCAGCGCACCAGATCTTGTTGATGTTGCTTAGACACCAGACTAGGTCCCATCAGACCCACAGCGGCCCAGACGGCGGTGAAGAAGAGGATCGTGAGGATGACTTCCATGTTGCTGACTTTCTATTTGTTTATGACTAACAGCGGGCGTAAAATCACTTTGTTTTTCTTTATCAGGCGGAAAAATGTCCTAACGCCTTACGAAAATCCCAAGACGGGGGAACTTTACAGCACTAACATACACTCACGGCCGATCATTTACAACACTAGCAAACAGATGGTTGGCGCCCAGTGGCACATTTTTAGCCCCTTTTCCTGGAAATTGTAATGCTTAAACCATTTATTACTCTGGAATCCGGATGAATGATTATTTAAAAAATTGGCATTAGATAGATGTAAATTCTTTCAACAAACAGCCTTGAATACCCTCTTTCTGATGAGCCATGGGAGAGAGTGCATCTCCAATGGAGATACATATATCTAGACAGAATGTTTTTTCAATACCACTTGGACACGCTCCACACAAAAGTTTCGTGTTTATAACAACCACATTGAATAATCAATGGCAGTGCCAGAGTTATTGAGGAATCTTTCTGTTGCCCCTCCATATACACAAGTACATGTGCATGTACGTATGTAGTAGTATATGCGGAATGCGCTCATAAGTAGGCAATTCTTGTGGTGGGAAGGAAGGTCAATCAATGGGCAATGAAGGGAAGGATTTATTTCATCATGACTTGAGTGCGATTTCTTCAAATGGACTTCAATTTCTTGTTGTACTCACATGTAAATTGCTGATGTTGAACCATCGAATGTTGAGGTTTATTTACGTTCACAGCACACGCACACGCGGAGGGGGAGAGGAGACGAGCAACGACCGACGAGAGAGGCATGCCAAGGGGCAGGACACACACACACCAATACACATGAAGTAGTCCCAATATCCGTATCGCACTGGCCAGCAAAGTCGTTTCATAATAAAACGCAGTCCCAGCCTCTTAGCACACGCCCACACATTATGCACTTGTCGAGTAGGGATTATTGAATGATTTCTCTGGCGGATCCGCAGCTATTCATAAGGCAGTAATGATTTGATTTTTGGTTTTTCCTTCCATTTCCCACTGGCCAGCGAGCCGAGAAAATTCCAAACAGCCGAACTATGTGACGTGCACGGCTCACGGCTCACGTTTCCCTGCTGTTTACGGCCAGCTCTTCTGACATATCTCTGCCTTTTTTGGCTCTTGCTCTGGCTCTGGCGCTGGCTCGCTCGTCTCTGCCCCAACGTGAGTGTATGCTGGTGGGGCGCAGGCGCTGTCAGGCTTTACGTCATCCAAGGCGCCCGTTGCCCGTTGCTGTCACTGGGATAGCTTTCGGGGGAGAGCTTCCTTAACGGAACAGGGCAAAAGCTGCGCTCTCAAGCTCGGGTCCCAAGCTCTTGCCGCGCACACACTAATGACGGGGCATGGGCCCTTGCTTCAGCTGCAGCGTTGCCAGTGGCAGGCAGTCCTTTCGGTGAAGAGTTTACCGTTTCGTTCTCTCGTTGCCGTCATCGTCGCAGCCGTTGGGGCTGCTGTCTTTTGGTTGTCGTCGCCGTCGTCGGTGCTCCTCTATTGTCATTTGTCGCCACAACCATAGCCACAACCATTGCCATAGCCATCGTCATCGCCTCTTCTTGTCCGTTGTTTCGCTGAGGCTTCTTCTGCGATAATGGCAAGAAAGAAATTTGGAACGCGAACGTGAATGGTTTTTTTTGTGTGTTTTGCAACTTTTGACCCCGTGCGCGCAATCAGGTCATAAAAATTGTTAACTCTAAAAGAATGAAATGAGACGAGGAGCCATGGCCATGCCCATGCCCACTCTCTGTTGACTCCGGGTAAACATTGTGAAGACTGTGACTGTGCGGTGCGGTGCGGTGGCGGTGCAGGGGATTTTCCTTTCCGTGTGATTGAAAATGCGTAATCGTTCCTGTCGTTCCGTTGCCGTTCACCGCGTAACCTGAACCTTGAGTAAACACACACACAGACTCAAAATCTGTAACACACACACACAGCCAGGAGCAGCACGCAACTCTACGTCACTCAATCAGAAGCAAGGTGGGCGGGGGGGGTGGTGTCAGAAAGAGACACATGCCAGTGTAGTTTTCCCACATTACAAATACAAGAAATTTGTGTGTTTCAACTACATTTAATTGATCTGCCTCTAAGGGTAATCTTTCTGGTGGAGGAGGCAACTGAAAAATCGTTTCGTGCAAAGCACAAGAAGTTGCCAAGGAGGCAGCAGTCCTACTCACACTCTTAATTCTCCAGCCATTGCCAGCGGGTAGGGTAGGGTATGGGTTGAGGGGTCTGGCAATCGTCGTCGCCGCCGCCGCCTATATATGCCGCATAATTTCGATTGGAGCTGGCAGGCTCTCCTTTCTCTTACTCACTCACTCACTCTCTCTCTTTCTCTCTCTCTCTCTCTCTCTCTCTCTGTCTCTCCGTTTCTACTGTGACTTTGTGGTAGGGCTTGCATGTGCACGGCCTCTCTGTGTGATTTTGTGTGTGTGAAAGCGTGCCAAATGAATTGAAAATTACATGTGGCTCCACACAGTCTCCTCCCCGCCCCTCTTTCTCAGCAGCAACACTGCATTTGGGGCCTGACTGAAGGAGTTTTATTATTTAAACATGCCGCTCGTGCTCGTTCTCGTGCTAGTGCTATGCCTCTGAGCTCATTGCTGCCCCAGCCTGCGCCGCGTGTTTCCGTTTCGTAATACTCCTCACAGTAAGAGCCAAGAGCCCCACTTTCCACTGGCCAAACAGAAACTAGCAACAGCCCCGCGACTAGTCGTCGGTCGAGGTTATATAAAAATAAACGCAAGCGGACATTTACACACGTCGTCACCTTTTCCCCGGGGGTTTAAAAATACCAATTTACTAGCGCATTAACGGTAAACGCGGTATCAGTATTTTAAACGGAATCCTCTCTCTCTCTCTCTGTCTCGTTCTCCAAAACAGTTTAGAACTGCACGTGGCACGGATAGTGTGTGAAAGCTGAGGAGAGAGAGAGAGAGACACCGAAAACAAAACAAAGCAAAAACAGTGAAAAAGGAGAAAGAAAGCAACCAAAAACTGTCCGTCCAGCATTCTTTTTTTAAATGTACATAGAAAAAATTGAACAAGTGAACCAAATGCCAGGCTAAGAAGCATCGGTGGAACCAACAACAGCAGCAGCAAGAGCAGAGCAGAGTGAGACCTCCACAAAATTGGCCATTGCAGGCCACGGATGGAACACAAGACACGCACACACACAAACAGCCTCACACATAAATCCAGAAGCACACGCACTCACACTCACAGTCGAATCAAGCTTAGCCTTTTGCCGCAGTCATAAAATAATCAAGCCGAGGCAGCAGCTAAATCAAGCCAGAGGAAGAGGAACGTGGACGTGGACAAAGAGGAAGCAGAGGCACTGCAGCAGCAGCATCATCGTGCTGATGTTGACGAAACATCTCCGTTGGGACGCATAAAGCAATTAGTAAAGGTTGAATCCCCGCAAGCACACCAGCACGTTGAACACGTGTGCATACATACGCACTGCCATAGAGAGTGAGAGCAAGACAGTGGGTGAGGAGAGTGAAGGCGAAGGACGGAACAGATCCAGGATGCGTGGGGAAGTCAATGGAGACACGCGCCCCCCACAGGAGTATTTAGCCTAATCGACTGATGCGCAGCACAGAAATGCAGGGCGCCGCCGACTTCAGCCTGCCTTATTGCAGATGCCAGAGATGTCCAAGATAACGGGGAAACAGCAGCAGCAGCAGCAGAGCAAGAAAAAGAAGAGAAGGACAGCAACAACAACAGGAACAAAAACAACAACAACAACAAAAAGAACAAGAAGAGAAGGAAGGACACGACACACAAACAGCAGAAAGCGAGAAACGAAAATCGAACTCTCCCTGTGATATAACTTGCACCGTAATCGTAATTCTAGTTCGTAGTTCATCGTTATTTATCGATTAATTAATTAATTAACCTAAGCGCAACACTCTAACCTAAGTACAAGATTAACCTCACTCCATAACCGCCTAAAGCACTCCCCAGGATAATCTACTTGCAACTATACAGATAATACTTATATTACATTACCGCTGCTACCCCTCTGCCCAAATCCAAATCCAAACTGAAACCCAAAACTCAAAACCCAAGCATTTGGAATACTTTGCTGCCACTCTGCTCCGCCGCCGCCAACACCGCTGCCGCCGCCAGACCTGCGCCAATTGAGAAACTAAAACCAGGCTTTATCCAAAGCTAAATCTGAGAAGCTCTCCATCAAAAGTGGGAGAGAGAGAGATTGAGTGAAAGAGAGACCAAAATCAAACAGAATGGGAGATGAGGCCGACAAACGTACGGGCAAGGAGAAACTGCTCTTCTACACGACTGCCTTCTTCATCCTGCTGGGCACGTTCAGCCTGTTCGCTTTCCTCTTTCTGGTGCCGTTCGTCATCGAGCCGGCCTTCACCACGATCTTCATGCAGTTCGAGGAAGTGCCGGCTTTGTGCGAGACCTACGACACGGAGATCTTCTATGGCGCCAAGAACTGCTCGTGGTCGTCGTGCCGCGAGGGCTGCACCAAGGACATCTACACGTGCACCCAGATACGGGTCAACTATCGACTCAATCTGTACAACTTCACGGACGAGTTCAATTTCACGGAGTACCACATTAACCTGAAAGAATCGGAGCGCGTGATACCGCCTGTGAAGCGCACGGATCGCTATGAGCGAGCTTTACGGGACTACGAGTACGATAATCTGGGCGGTGGCATCGATGGCTCCGGCCTGGAAATCGACATGGGTGCCGGCGGAAGGCTGGACCAGTTGAGCTTCGGTGATGCAGACGGCTCCAATGGCTTTCTGATTGAGGACTCTGATGATGAGCGGGGTCTGAGTGCCACGGGCACCTTGATCAACGACGAGCGTCATCCTTTCGATGAGATCTCCGAGCTGAATGAGGGTCTGATGGGCAACAGGTCCATGTACTACTATGTGGGCGCCCGCCTCTTTCCCAATGTGAAGGGGTGTGGCTATCCGCCCATGCTGAACTGCACCATATGGCTGAAGCGGTACACGAAGATCGGGATGAAGTTCCCCTGCTATTACTCGAGGGTGGACCCCAGTCTGGTGATCAGCGACCTGGACTACTGGCAGAACACCCTCAATCTGGTGTACTCCATGGCCATACCCATTCCCTCGTTCATTATTTCGGTCATCTACTTGACGTACGCCTACTTCAAGATCTACAACGAGGACGAGGAGACGGCGCCGCTCGATAAGAATGCCGAGGACATGGACATTGATGACATCGATGCCGTCGACGACAGTGACGGTGCCGTCCTGGCCGACAATGTCGCCGGCAGCCAAATTATCAACATGGACTCCACAACCAATGACAGTTGTCTGGAGGGTGTCCTGCCCAATGGTGGTCCCGGAATGACCACCTCCATATCGCAGGGTGGCTCGGTCACCACCCCCGGTCCATATATCGCACAATCTCCGGCGGGCTCCCAGATGACGCCCAACTCAGAGATGAACTCGTTCGGTCATCAGCTGAAAGTTCAGATGGCTGACGAGCTGTCCAGGGATTCCCTGGAGAACGGCGTTCTCTCAACGTCCAACTCAGTCCAAGGGTAAGATTATCCGAGGATATTATCAGTATGGGAACATTTTTAAAAAATAGGAATCATTTAATATGATAAAGGGATAAAAACGTTAGCTTATAAGATATAATATAATACAATATACCACTTCTATTCTTATTGTACTCATTATCTTTTAGAGATCTTAACTCATGTTCAACCCACATTTTTTCCGTTTTTTCATTGCAGAAACTTGAGCAAGACGATGACGACGAGTATCTCAACTCCTCCTGGGCCGACAGCGGCAGTCTGAAACGTCAGGCGCATGGTCTGGAAAATGTTAGATTCCGATTCGGAAAATGAGCCGCTGCTGGAATCCTAAAAACAGTATTGCGGGCACCGTGTAATGAACCACGAGCAAGCATAAACACAAACAAAAGACGGAGCAGAGTATTTCCACAAAAAAGTATTTCTACCCAAAACAAAAAACAAAAAAACAATCGACAACAACGCATGTGTTATGCGACCGAACCTGAATACCTTCAGAGCTGTTAGAGACATTTAAAAGAACTATGATAGATTATATTTACCGTATAAACAAAACAAAATACTTGGACACACAGAAACAGAAACACTCGTCACACTAGGAACACTCATCTGAAGTAGCTTCGGATAGGCTTAACGACACATCCACACCACACACAAACACACACACATCCCATTCAAAATTGCAATACATGCATTATGTAGTATCTGCACACGATACGATATCCGCAATATAACGATATCCGAGGCATAGATAGACATAGAGATGTATACTATGCGGAGGAAGAGGAGAAGGCCGCTTCACAACAGGACACTCTGTCTGGACAGTGTTACTTTGATTGGTACAAAATACAATAACAAAAAGAAATGAAAACAGCAAAATAGAACTTGGTCATGAGAAGAGAAGAGAAGTACTATACATATACCTAGAGGAAATTATAATACTTATACACCACATACACATATACATATATACAAATATTTACTTGACTTATTTTTCTATTCGCAACAATCGTCGTGGCGTGTCGTAGTCGTAGTCTCGAGAAGGAACTCCAATACCCCAACAATTTTCCCGAATCTATCCCCTGTATACCCCTCCTAAATACCTCGCCCTAAATACCCCCGTATACCCCCATCCCATATGCTCCAAACGAGCAAAACAAAACGCGCAACTTATTTACAAATCGATAAGTCGAGGCGCTGAGGTTTTTTAAATATTGTAATGCCAATTTCAAGAGAACACACACACACACACCACAGACACACACACGCAAAAAAGAAAGCAAAAACATATATTAATGATGCATCATGTATTTCATTTAAATCTTGATGATAAACGAAAAGAAAAAGCAAAGCAAAGCAAAAGTAAAGCGAAAGCAAGTGGAAAAATGCCTAAATTTGAAGTAAATTAAATTAAATTACATTAAATTTAATTATAAATCGAATAATAATTGTTATCCTTCAAATTAAAATGCGGATAAAAACTCACAGCTTTAACTAACTGAAACGGAGGCATAAGATTTTTCTTCTACATATTTATTTTATTAAGATTATTATATAAATGATAATGAATATTTATAGGTCCTACAAATGGTTCAAGCTATTCAATTACAAAAACAAAGTTACAAATAAATATTGCATTAAAATCTTAATAATTTAGGTCTGAAATTAAATATAAAGTAATGTTTCCTTTTTATATTAACAAAACCAAAAAAAAAAAAACTAAAACCAAATCAAACATTTCTAAACTCGAATGCGAATAATCTCAAACAAAATTCGTAAATTCGTCGGCTAGGCATATAGACGCATCTGAATCTGCATCTGCATCATTAACTGCACTTTTGCGTATAAATTTATAAATGATAAGCGGCAACAAAAACTACACCAACCCAACAAAAATAATATAATAGTTTCTTTTTAACAATGAGACAATGAGATATATTTGCATGAGAGAATGATAAGGACAAAACAAAACCACACATAGAGAGTAAAACGAAAGCAAAAACCAGCGCAACTATTAGCTAATATCATGTAAAACAAACAACAAATAAAATGCTACTAGAATTGAAAACAAATAACATGAAAAATCTCGAAATAAATACGCATTTAGCAGCCTATAAAATGGTTTTTCTCTTGAATTTCTTCTTGAAGCGGGACTTTGAATTAAGCGCGGTAAAATTTTTGAATGCCCTGCTCGTTTTCCAACACTAAAATTCTGAATGGTCAAGTTGGAAGAAGAAGAGTCAATCAGCTGTTGCCGTTTTCACCTGTGCCGTGCGATGTGAAAATTCTATAAAATATTTCTTCAACTCAACAAGAAGACGCCGCTACGTCTCGCTGTCTATATTTCTATTTTCTCTGGCCGACGCTGCAGGCCATCTTCAATAGCGTTTCCCCCTTTAACTCTTGGCAGTGGGGCGGCAGGGCAGGGGACATCGTCGTCGGCAAACTTTTAATTTGTAAACAAATCTCTCGCTGAAGGAAAATCAGTGCTCAAACTTATTAACAAATGCTTCCGCCTAGCTGAGTAGGCCAAATAATGGACAATAAGAAGGATATCTACAACTTGTGGGTGCAGTACACGACAAAGGTAAGCGGCAGAGCCAGCAAAAACGAAAGCAAGTGATAAGCCTGCCCCAAAACAGTGCTAGCGGCGGCACTGCTGTGCGTGTGTGTGTGTGTGTATGTGCGAGAGGGGGCGGTAGCAGCAGTGGGAGCGACAGTGACATGTTTGAGACATTAGTCACCGCCACACTTGCTTATCGCCAGAGCCTATGGCCAATAAATGTAATGAACGCACGGGATAAGGGTAAACCCTGCAGCGAGATTATATAATGCAAGGCAGGCTCACGCCGTACAGGCTCTTGCCACAGTACAATACAGCCGTCTCTCTCTCTTTCATGCTGTCTCTCTCTTCAAGAACGATGAGAGATACTTCCGCGAATTCGTGGCCCGCTTTGTGGCCATTTGGCGCAGCCAACTGCAACTGGACTTTCAGGCCGAGAACTGTGCGTTTTGGCATGAGGTTTTGCCGGACAGTGGACCGCATCTGGGTCGATTGCCAGACGAGCTGCTGCCGGCCATCGGAAAGTTCATTATTGTGGCACGGGACGCCAGCGACACGAGCGACCGGCTGGAGGAGGAGGCCATCGAACAGGTTGCCACACTCATCGACTGCCTGGTGATTGTGTGCCGGCACTTTGACAACATTCTGGCCATCATCACGTACGAGTACAAGCCGAACCTCATCGCCATACTCTCGAAAGTGTTCAAGCAGGTAACTAGCTGCCAATCTCCCAATCTGCCAATCAATATCTGAGCGTTTGTCTATCGATTCCAGCAAATGGAGCAGCCGCATGCGGTGCCAGCCATAAGTCATCTGTTCCGCAGCTTCTCGGCCTTTCTGGAGGTCATGTACGATCCGTATCTGACTTGGCGGAGCTTTGTGCGTGGCCAGGCGGCCGACTACACTCGTCTCTCCTACAAGCCCCATTCGGTGCATGTGGAAATTGTGCCCTTTATCTATGGTAAGGCCATGCCACTGAACGCTATCGAACCATGGTTTATCGCTTATATCTTTATGGCCTTACTTTTTTGGCAGACTGTTTCCTGGAGGAGGCGCTGGTCCGACACCCAGACATAGGCGAGAGCCTACTAAACATATTGGGGGCTGTGATTTGCGGCTCACAGGTATCGCCAGAGGGTTTTCGGTTTCTTGTGTTCAATGATTAACGTCACTCCTTAGACATAGACATAGACAGCTTCTATGCTTTTTCGTTCCTCCTTCTTCTATGCGCACACAACTTTTTCACTTCTCCTAATTACATTTCGTTCCTTAGAGTTTTATCATATCGTTTTTCATGTTTTTCTTCATTCATTTCGTGTATTGCTGATGCTAATGCTGTTGGATGCGATGCTCCTTCCCTCCAACTGCAGCAGCATTCAATTGTAAGCGTTTAAAACAACTTTACAGAAATCTCTGAACTCGACTTCGACTCTGAGAAATAGAACAAATACTAACGCTCTAACAACACCTTCTTCACTTGCCCCCTGCTCGGGTGATGGGCTGCTTGTAAACTGTGATAACCTGGTGAGTGGGTTGTTCAACAATCTCTTGTCCTGTTGCCATGCCCTGTGTCATGTCATGTAGTCATGTGTTCTTGTGCTTGTTCACTGTTCACTCTTCACTGTCCTGTACTCTTGGATTAATTAGTCCCTAATGTTACATTGCTTTGCTAGCGGAATGGCATGAAAGCCATTTGTCCGGCCACAGTCTCCATCACGATGGGCATCCTGCGGAAGTGGGAGAGCGGCAACAGCCTGCGGCGTGTGGCCCTCAATTGCTATGCTTTAATGGTAATTGTTTTGCAAAAATCTAGTCCAGAAGAAGTGAGTATATTTACCTTACTCCAATAATCCATACACTTCCACAGTTAAACGTCTATTCGTTTTCCCTCCTCCAAAACAGCGCCAAATAGATCTAGTTACGTTAGTTCAACTCTATTGTGATGCTCTGCAAGAGCTGCTGGCCACCAAGCACTTTGACAGCGGCGATATTAACTTTGATATAGCCAGCGATGAGGATCTGGATGTGGCCATCGACATGGCTGCCCTCTCCGATACAGTGGCAGCCGTGAAACTATTCATAAATGGCGGCGAGGACATCAGTGAGGCGATTGCCGAGACAAATCTACTGGAACTGCTCACAAATCTGCCCAAGAACATTATGGTAAGGCATTCATTCATCTCCTAACGCTCCTGAGTGTACGGGTCTGCTTGTAGCTACACATTTGACGGGTCCCCCGTGTTTGAACAAGAAGCGTTTTTCTTGTTGATATTTATTTATTTAATTGTGGGGGTGCGTTAAAACCAAGCAAGCGAATTAAAACCGAATTGCAGAAATAATAACGACGATGAGGTGCTGTTGAGTATCAGTCGACTACTACTTTATTGGGCTCTTAGTGCATGAGCACCGAGCATAAGCGAGAATAGTGAGAGCGTGCAATTATGAGAGTACGCTTTGACTACGAGAGGTGTTTAACTACTTCTAAATTAATTGGGTGGATGAAGTTTGACCGAACATCCCGGCCCCGTTGAAAGGACTGCTTTCAAACAACCGGAAGAACTGCCAGTTTGTGTATTGGCCGGCAACATGTTCCATTTGCCGTGCGGAGGTGCACCACTCGTACACGACCATCCTTCCCAAGCACAGTAGACTGCACTCGGCCTAACTTCCAGCGTAGTGGGGGCAGATTGTCCTCATGGATGATGACCAACGTACCCTCGGTGAGGTTCGTTGAGGGTGCTGTCTACTTCGTCCGCGATCGCAACTCGTTGATGTAATCAGCCGACCATTGCTTCCAAAAACGTTGCTTGACGGCCGCAATCATATCGTAGCGGTCCAAATTTGTCAGCTTGATGTGTTCCAGAGATCTCTCAGGTAGTGATCGTAATGATTCACCAACCAAGAGATGACCCGCCGTGAGAGCGCTATAGTCGTTTGGGTCTGACGAAAGCGGTGATAGTGGTCGCGAGTTGAGGATTGCTTCTATTTCGACGACGACAGTGCTCAGTTCTTCAAAGGTGAATCTGGTGCTGGCCAACGTACGATTTAACAGTCCTTTGGCACTCTTGACTGCCGCTTCCCAAAGTCCTCCGAAATGAGGTGCTCTGGGGGAATAAAGTGGAAATTAATAAAGTCGGATGCGCAATATTTGTAAATTTCATCCTGTGTCTCCTTCAAGAACAAAAACCTTTTTAACTCCTGCATTTGATTCGATGCCCCTACAAAATTAGTGGCATTGTCGCAGAATATGTTTGCCGGCAGCTTGCGACGACCTCCCATCCGTTTTAATGCGTTTAAGAACGCCTTCGTTGACAAGTCCGAGACTACTTCGATATGAACAGCCTTGGTGATGAGGCACACGAACACGGCTATGTACGATTTAGTAGGTCCCTTTCCTCGAATGCGTAGATACGTATTGATGGGTCCACAAAAGTCAATTCCACAGCGTTCAAAAGGTCGAGCAGGAGAAAGTCTAGTAGGTGGTAATGAGCCCATGAGTTGTTGCAGCAACTTTGGTCTGTACCGAACGCAGTGTACACAGGAGCGGGCAATTCGACGTGCCAAGTCTCTGGCGTTAACAATCCAATACTCCAAGCGAATGAGTGCGACTAACGCTTTAGGTCCAGCGTGATAATTCCGAAGATGCAAATAGCGAACATAACTCCAAACAAATTGAGACTGGCTCGGCAGAAGCATCGGATGTTTTTGGCCTTCTGGTAGGGTTGAGTGTTCCAATCGTCCGCCTACTTTGATGAGTTCAAATCCGTTCACATTATCTAGAAAGGGAGTAAGAAACTTTAAGCTACTCTTTAAATATTTTTGCTTCTGAAGTGAGCGAATGTCCTCTGCAAAATGGATTTGTTGAATGTTCCAAATGAGGCAATGCGAAGCAAATCGAAGTTCATCGGGTGTCGGCGAGGTTGTGGTAAACGTCGCTTGTTTCCTACATATCCGTATGAATCTTATCATCCAAGCAATCAGACGAAGGCTATGTGAATATGAACTGATGTTATCGATGATCTTGAGGATGTAGTTTGTCTCCTGTACGGCAGTGAAAATACTTTTTCGCTTCTCCGAGTTGACTACGTCCATATCAATATCTTGTCGTTCCCCTGTGGCGGGCCAGTTAAGCGAATCCTCGAGTAGAAATGAAGGGCCTGAAAACCATGTAGATTGGACCAACTCGTTCACGTTGCAGCCTCGCGACAGAAGATCAGCCGGGTTTTGATGTGTTGGCACGTAGCGCCACCTTCCATCCGAAGTCAAAGTCTGAATATCGGACACTCTGTTTCCAACAAAGGTCGATAAAGTGACTGAGTGTTGTTTCAACCAATGCAATACGAGCTGTGAGTCGCTCCAAAAATAAGTCGTGATGGTGTGTTTTTTGAAGATGGCCTTGATTTTGCTGTACAGTTGAGCAAGTAAATGTGCGCCGCATAGTTCCAGCTTCGGGAGAGACTGCTTCACAGGTGCTACTTTGGACTTGGACGTGAGCAATTTCACGGAGACCTGTCCAAACGAATTCTCAGTACGCACATAAAGACAGCAGCCATATGCCCGAATCGATGCGTCCCAAAATCCGTGTATTTGAATACTCCTAGCGTCGGGCTGCAAACAAAAACGAGATACCGCTAGTGACGATAGTGAGTTCAATGAATTCAAACAAGTGCTCCATGCGCAGCTTAGATTTTGGGGAACAGACTCGTCCAGTCGAGTTTCAAAAGCCACAACTCCTGGAGAATGGTCTTAGAGACAATGACTAATGGTGACAGCAGACCGATGGGATCGAATAGCGACGACGCAGTGGACAAAATTGTCCGTTTTGTGATAGAAGGGTAGACTTCCTTGGGTGTGAAAGTGAAACTAAATGCATCACTTTTTTGATGCCAAGTCACGCCGAGTGTGCTACTAATCGAGTTTTCTGAAATGTTTATTTCCTTAGACGATTCATCTTCCATTACACTTGGATGATTTGAATGCCTTGCATAATGGAAAATGACCACAAGCTAGAGTCGATGTGATTTCCTTTTTCAGTTTGAGAAGTGTGTCTATGTCATCAGCCCCACACAACAGATCATCAACATAAAACGCAGTTCTAACTGCTTCGGCTCCTAAGGGCCATTCATCCTTACACTCCTCGGCCAAGAAATGCAAACTACGAGTTGCGAGAAACGGGGCAGACGCAGTCCCATATGTTACGGTATTGAGTTGGTAGGTTTGAAGGTCAGTATCTGGGGACGCTCGCCACAGAATGTACTGGAACTTTCGATCCTCCTCACCGACAAGTACCTGTCTGTACATTTTGGTGACGTCAGCCGTGATGCCAAACCTATACATTCGAAAACGCAGCAATTGCAAGTACAAGTCATCCTGGATGGTAGGGCCAACTAAGAGTAGATCGTTAAGCGACCTTTGAGATGACGTACCGCAAGACGCGTCAAAGACGACTCTGAGCTTCGTCGAGGTACTGGTTGGTTTGAGAACGAAATGGTGCGGTATATAATAATGAGGTTCCTCCAGGTTAGGATTCGATACGAGGGACATATGGCCGAGACTTTGATACTCCTGCATGAATGATGTATACTGCAATCGAATGTCCGGTAGACGAGAGAGACGTCTCTCAATGGCAACGAATCGACTTCGAGCTGTGTCTACTGAACTTCCAAGGCATCCTGGGTCTTCTCCGAATGGCAAGCGAACGACAATTCGGCCACTGGCATCCTTGTGTGTTGTAACCCTGTAGTGTTCCTCACAGCGATGATGATTTGGAAGAATTGACTCAGGTTGGACGACAATAGAGTCAACTTTCCATAGTTGCTGCAGGTTTTCATCGATAGACTCCTCTACCGTCGCCAAGCACAATGGTGGCTGTCCGTTACGTTGGCGCTGGTACCTTCCAGCAACAACCCAACCAAACAGCGTCTTTTGTAGAGTGGGAAGGTTCGGGCCAATGCGAATTTGTCCAACAGCTAGTGCTCCATAGAAGGCTTCGGTTCCCAGCAGAAGATCAATACGCCTGGTCATGTAAAAAGATTCATCTGCCAATGGAGTATTAGCAGTTAGGTTCCAGTTCGATATGTCGATCTCGCTATCTGGCTGGTATGCAATGTGGGATGTAATTCCAAACTGGAGGGTGAGCTGGTAGCCAGACGTACGTGATTTGATGGAGGTCGTCGTACGAGCCTTCAAATTAGTAAGGGTGTCTCCTATGCTCCGAATTCCGATGTAGTGCCTCTCACGTCGAAGGCGAAGATTTTGAGCAAAGGTTTCAGTGACAAAATTAACCTGGGAACATGAATCAAGCAACGCTCTACCGAGTTTGTATTCACCTGATGCATCCTTTACCAATACCATGGCTGTTGCCAACAAAATTTGATCTTCTGCAGCGATGTCCATATGCGAATGTGAAGCAGCTTGATACGAATTAATATCAGCTGTTTGCCAAGAGGGCTGCGACGGTTGCCCTATCGGTTCCGGATTTGAGGATTGTCCTGCCGATGATTGTGGTGGCTGTTGCGGCTGCGAGTGAGCTAAACGAGCTAAATATCGCAGACGCCTTATCAAACAGGCTGCGAAGCTGCTGACAGTTGGCCTTCTCAATCGGTTGTAGTGCGAACAATGCATCAATGCCTTCTAAAAAGATAAGAGTTGGATTGTCGTACCGGCTCCTAAGTTTCTCTAGGGCCTTCGGATAATTCTCACTTGTGACCTGGAATGCCTGAATGGCGTCTAGCGCCGGCCCCTTGAGGCAGCCCAGCAAGTAATTAAACTTCTCAATGTTTGACAACCCAGACTCACGCACGACAAGTTGTTCAAACGAATTGATAAAGTTCTTGTAATTCGCACAAGTTCCGTCAAAGGTGGGCAACGACAACCTTGGCAACGATGATCTCACTGGCGGTGGGTGATAGTCTGGCGCAACCATACTGGTGTTTAAGTCACCTCCCAATTTGTCCTTTATGGATAGCTTGATTGCTATGTACGTGTCCTCCAAGTCTGCCCGTCCTTCATCGTTTGGGTTAAGGTCTTCAATGTCAGCCTGGACACTTAGAACCTTCTTGTAATAGGTTTCCAAGATGCTTAAACGATACCGAAGCTCATCATTGCAAATCGGCTTTTCCGTCTTTCCCTCCACCACAGATTTGATTCGAGCTATGTTTCGTTTTATGTTGCTCCGTTGGCGTTTCAAATCGTCCAGAGTCGTCATTTTGTTGTGTAGTGTAATTGCACGCACACAGAATTAGAGGAACAATAACGAATGCAGGCAACAACAGCACGGACGCAAACCAGGCAGCAGTAGCCAAAGCACAAATCCAACGGTGGAAGCGAAGGCGGCAGCAAAAGGTTGAGTCCAGTTGTTCCAAGGGAGAGAGAGTCAGCGACAATTCCGACGGCGGCAACGAAAGCGAAACGAAAGAAGCGGTGCAATTCCAATAGATAACTGCGTTGATCCCTGGACCAGAGCAGGTAGCAGCAACGGAGTGCAAGCGCCGTTGCTTGCGTTGTGGGTGACAAGCGAATGATAGAATTAACCGAGAACCGCGAGAGCAAAGCGAGGGTGATGACCCCGCAATCGAGACGATAGATAACGGGTTTTCGGCAATTTCGACGGCAGCTGCAAAACTAAACGAAAACTAAACTGCAGTTGTTGTATTTGCAAATGATGTACCGACGAAAAGTGTTAGTAGAGATTGTACATAAATGCGAGTATTTTATTTGTTCACCAAGAATTAACACACGTGCCCCACGTTGGGCGCCAAAATGTTTGAACAAGAAGCGTTTTTCTTGTTGATATTTATTTGTTTAATTTGTTTAATTCACCTTGTACTTTCTATCGTCTCTTTTCCCCAAAGTTTTTTTCTCTCGAGCATCTCTCTTTCTATTCTATCTATTCCCAATTGTCTTTGCCTCTGAGTGCAAAAAAAAAAAAAACAAGGGGGAACGTTGTGAGCCGCGGCAAAGGCCAAAATTGAAATACACTTGTACAGACGGGGTAACGTGTGAGAGAGAGCGAGAGGGAACGATGCCTTTCGAAATGGTTTTCTTCATCGTAGCTATATTAATGATCTGATCTGATCCAGATAAAACACTCTGATAGATATAGTCATTCCCTGTGATTCTCCTTTTTTGTATCTTTTGCATGCCACAGATTTTCGTCCTTTGTGTGGGAGGAAAGGGGCGGAATTACAGAAGTCTGGATACAACATTTGGTTGCTGTAGCTCTTATAGTCTCTGAGATCTAGGCGCTCATGAAGACGGACAGATGGACAGACGGAACGACAGACAGACATGGCTATATTGACTCGACTATAGGTGCTGATCAAGAATATATGTATATACTTTATGGGGTCGGAAACGCTTCCTTCTGGGCTTTACACACATCCACTATCACCACAAATCTAAATCTAATCTAGCCCCTATACCCTTCGAGTACCGGCTATAATGGTATTATAGTGGGCCTCAGCTTAGGACAAAAAAAGAACAGTAAACTCGTGGCCGACGAGCCAGTAGCCGGAAAAACGCATAGCGTGCCGTCTTAAAGCTGAGGGAAACATCTGGCCTATTTCTTGGCTATTCATTACATGATACATTCTAATAGCAGTCTTTTATTTTAGTCCTGGCATATCGCCCACTCGAGTTCATTGTGCAGCACCATGGAGGCTCTGGCCACGCTGACACGCCACTCTCTGCCGTCCGCCAACCAGCTGCGGCAGGGGGAGCGCATCGAGAAGCTCTTTGCCAGCTTGCGGGAGTTCGGTCCAGGGCCCTCTGTGGCGTTGCTAGAGACCTGCTACATGCTGGGCTACAACGAGAGCGAGCACCTGCTGCTGCTGCCAGAGGTAATGCTGCAGCTGCTCCACTGGCTGCCCACGCTCCAAGAGCGAGAGCAGTTGCATGTCACCAATTTGGTGCTCAAAGGCTGCACCGACAACTACGGAACGTAAGTGGATCCAGGGATCAATGGCAGATATCTCTGTTATCTATTATCTTTCTATTATGTTTTCGCAGTAAGTCTGTGGCCTGTGACAGTCGCGTCATCAAGGCTGTGTGTGGCTGTCTGCTGCAAGCGGATTCCCTGGCCGAGAACTGCGTACAGAATCTAATCAAACTGATTGAGGAGCTGAGCAAGATCAGCATTGTGCCCGGAGAACTGAAGTGCATCTTTACACTGCTGCGTCAGGGGACAAAGTTTCCACAAAGTAGACAGCTCCAGCAGGTGAGTGGAATCCAAGCGGAACCCTAAGCTATCCTCATCTCAATGATCCTTTGCTTTCTTGCAGACACTCGTTGTAATTGCGCTACAGAGTTTGCGGAGCAGCAACTCCTGCGCCCAGTACTTTGTCATTGAGCAGCCATCGGATGGGATTGTGGTACCGGACATCAGGAACTGGACCATATCCGGCTCCTATGGCTTCATCTTTCACATTCTGGTGCGCTTCACCCAAACCAAAGACCAGTCGGCGGGTGGGAATAGCCGCCGCATGCTGCTCACCCTGCAGACGGGCAGCGGCAGTGGCTTTGAGGTGTTTGTCCAGCCAAACGGGAATGTTGTGGTAGCTGCTCTTACCAGACGCGAGTACCTCACCTCGTCGACGGCCACCAGGACGCTGATGGATGGACAGTGGCATTATCTAACCGTAGCCATAACGCCACCCAAGCGGCCCTTCTCCTACAGCCAGATAAACATCTATGTGGACTTTGTCCAGAAGCTGAGTGCCACGCTCAAGGTGCAGGCCGTCAACGATCCCTTTACTGTCTGCTCCGTTGGTGCTGTGGTGGCACCGCCTCAGCCTGGGGATGTGGCCAAAACAGGGATCATGCCCAGGTCCTCCTCGCAAGAGAGCGGTTCCAGCGGATACAAGAGCATGCTTCCCAGTCTCCTCGAGCGCACACTCTCGGCGAATGTAGGCGAATCAAAAGTGTGAGTGCCGTTTCCATCAGTATCTAATCTCTTATTATTTTCTTGCAGGTTTCCAATTACTTTACGCTGCCCACGATGCGTACCCAAACGGCCTTCGATCCGAATGTGAAGAACTTTCCCATCGGAATGCAGGACACGGTGTTCGGAGAGCCGACCTGCCTGCAGGGGCATCTCGGTGGTGTGCTGCTGGCCGATCCCACCACCAGTCTGAGGACCATTTTCGATGCGGGCATGAATTTTAGCTCGATTTTCTCGCAGGACAACGATCTGCTGGAGTTGAACTCGCGCTTTGTGTTTTGCTATGCCCCCGCAGCCGTGTGGCATGGCAGCTGCCAGGATCTGATTCCAGGAGGAAAGTATCCGGGCAGGATTAGCGCACAGCAGTGCAAGATCGTGAAGATCCAGGAGACGATCAACAGCATCGGCGGAATCAGTGCCATACTGCCCATTCTGCACCGCCTGGTGAGCACGGATCAAGCGGCGGACATCTCGATAGCCACCAGCGAGGAGGAGTCGCTGTCATCGCCCACACCCACGGCCGAGGAACTGGGAACGGACTGGGAGATGCTCTCGTCGAACTCATACACGGAGTGGAAGATGATCCAGCATCCGCTTGCCAGCTTCCTCTGCTTGCTGCGCTACCTCACGCACGAGCATGAGACGAACCAGGAGCAGCTGCTGGCCAGCGAGTGCCTGGCCATCATTGGTACAATGCTGCAGCGTTGTCCGCCCGCTCTGTTCGATGTCAACGCTCTGATGGCCACCCACCTGCTCATGGAGTCGCTGCAGGGCCACAAATCGGGCACCGATGCCGGTAGCCAGCTGCTGGACACCCTCTACGCTCACATTGTCTTCGATTTTGGTATTTGGTCGCGTCTGCAGTTCCAGATAACCCTCGGCCATGCCCAGTACCTCAGTGCCATGATCAAGAACGATCGCAAGTTCTATCGCCGGCACTATGGCGTCCAGTTCGTGCTGGATGTGGTCCGGCAGTACTACTCGACGCCGGACAACATCAGCAACGACGATGCAAAGACCATTCGCGCCACACTCTTCGGAATCGTGCGGTTCTATCTACAGAAGGAGGTGAACATCAAGGAGGTGAATGCCATGGTCACATTCCTGGCCTCGGTGCGGCAGGATGTGGTGCTAGTCGAGTTCCTCGAGATGATTACCCTGTACGTGCGCGGCAAGAACTGTCGTGATCAGATGGTGCTCCTCCTGCACGAGCCGCAGTCGGCCAATCTCATCTATAACTTTTTCGTGGACAAGAGCTACACGAATGAGATCCAGGAGGCGGCCATTAGGGTGGGCAATCGCCGATTTCACTTTGAATGAATTCGGTTCTAATCCTCTTTGCTTATTTCAGTTTATAAGCGGACTCTTGGCCACATCCCGGGTGCATCAGAAGTACAAACAGGTGCTCCGATTGTACGATCAAAGCAGCGAGCAGAGCATGTTCCCCGGATTCTTCTCCTTCATCACGCCGATGTCGCTGAGCTCCACGATACTCTTCCATTTGGCGGATGAAATGCTGGGCCTGCAGCCGGACTATGCCGGCCTCATCTTTCTCGTGTATCACGTGAGCAGCTGCGACCTTCCCGTGAAGTTGGAGATAGCCAAGCGACTGCTACAGACCACCTTCGTCAAGCCGAATGCCACGGCGGCAATGGCCAGGCAGACGGGCTGGCAGGAGTCAATAGCTCGCCTGCTCATACGCAAGCCCCTAACTAGCTCGGCGCCCGATGAGGAGAAACGTCGCAGCTTTGGTATCAACTTGGACGTACTGCTCGAGGACAACTCTAGCTTTCTGGCCCAGGCCGATCTCATTACGTTCTCCGAGCAGGAGATCGGCCTGGCACAGCTGCAGAGCCAGCAGCAGCAGGAGGAGCAGAGCGACAGCGGATTGATTCTGAACGAGATCCAGGCCAGTGTCTCTGAGGCAGCTACCGTGATTGAGAGTGAAATCAAAGGTCTGTGAATATTTAAATACTATTTTTTTGAACGATTCTGGATTGATTCCTTGCACTCCAGAGCTTGCCGAGTCTGTGTCTGGGGCTGTGGTGGAGAATGTCAATAGCGTTTTCTCCGTCATACGACAGACAACCCATGACCTGCAGGACACCTTCGAATCGCTGACTCAGGGCAGCTCTACGGACGCCACCGATGGCTCGCAGACCCCCTCCATTCAGCCTGAAGAATCTCTGAGCTCCGACAGCTCCACGCCCTCGCCGCATGGACCGCCCAAGAAGAGTGACTCTCTGGAGGTAGGTCTGACCATTTGCCCCCCCTTCAAAATCAGTCTTAACGATGTAACGATCTTCGCCAGAGCACTTCTGCCTTTGATTTTGTGGCCGATGGGGATGTGGACACGGAGGAGCAGCTTGTCTATCTCGTCTCCAACACGCTCTTCAATATCTTCTGGCGTGGCATAGCCAACGATCATCCGCAGTGCTGGCAGGAGCGCGGCCAGGTCCTCGGATGCATCAATTTGCTAGCCCTGAACAACGAGTTGATTACTTCGCATCTATCGCTGCGCCTGCGCATCCTTGAGATGGCGGTGCAAGCCTCGCTCTTTGACCTTTCGGAGCATGGCAGCCAGACGCTGATTAACCAGGAGAATGCCTCGCATATCCTGCGCATGGTCTACGAGCTGGTGGTGCTGGGCTCCAACGAGGACGAATCAAAGAAGTGCTCCACCAAGCTGCTGGACGGCGTGCTGGCCTTACTGGATGCCCTGATGATCTTCCAGCAGGGATCCTCGGACGATTGGTCTGATATGATTCGTTTGTGTCTGGGGCTTTTACTGAAATGCTCGCATCATCCCAATCCGGGGATTGTGGCCATGGCCACCGCCAAACTGCATGCAATCCTACAAAGTCGTTCCACAGAGGATCCGGCCGAGCTGTCGTATCTCCTGTATAGCATCAATAGGGCCCTGGATAATGCCATTGAAGGTGGGTCTAAATCGGGATTATACAGATTAATATTATATGTGATAATATAATATAAACCCTAAAACCTTCTTCCAGTTGGAAATCCCGAAGAGTATTCATTCCTCATGCCTGTAATGAAAGCCTTGCTGGAGAAGTGTCGCTTGGCCTTCAATTTAGATTCCACGCTGCCAGACCTGCCTTCGACCTCGTCGGGACCCGTCTTCTTCAATGACTTCCAAATGTACAGCACCAGCAAAAAGTGGCGAAACTTCATTGAACGTATGGTGAGTGAATGCTAAGCCCCAGATCCATGCAAGGAATATGAGTGTTCCCGAAGATCTCTCTATGGCCCATTCAAACCATCAAACCATTAAGTATTTATAATCATATTTTATTTCCTTAATTTAGTCTTTATTTAGTCTTTAAATCTAGAATCTAAGTACAAGTCAAGCAAGTCTTCAAACCTATGCCTTTTACGGGTTCAGATTCGCATCAGATTTCGCTTAGAAATTAATATAGTTTGTGGTTTTTTGGCAAGTTCTGGCGGAGCACGTGGATGTTCCGGTTCCTCTCCATCTCCCTGTCGCTGTGCGGGCTCTTGAAGAGCGTCGTATCGAAGACGCCTTTGGTCGTCCGCTGGTTGGATGCCGCTGGCTGCAGGGCCGCATAGGACGCGGGTCTGGTGGGTCGTGTGCCACGACCGCCATAAGTGGAGATGGGCGGGGCAATGGTGCCATCGTAGTAGCTCTTTGAATGCGACTTCTCAATGCTGACGCTGGTGGAGATCGGTTCGGGACTCTGACTGGAGGCGACAGTCTGCGTGGAGCGATAGCGTGAGGAGCCGCGATTCCTTCCCCGTGGGTGCGTAGTGGTCCGAGTCGGAGGCGTGCTGGTCACAATCGTGGGAATGAAAGCCGTGCTGGAAGTGGTACGCAATCGCACCATCGGACTCCACGGAGACGGCGTGGTCGTTGTGGATGTCGTGGGCGTCACAAAGTTTACAAACGTCTGCTTCCGCTCCACATAGTGGGATCCATGGGCGTCTGGATCCGCTTGCTCTCCCTCTCTGAACTGGCTGTCTGCATCGTAGGCCTGCTGCAGCTCCGGCACATCCAGAGTGTGCTTGTTGGGCACTCGCTTGCGCTTCCGTCGCTTGGTCGAGCTCTTCGTCGAGCCCGCCGCATGGGTATCCTCCTCTGCAATGTCGTTGGGCACGGGTATGGGCGAGTGCTCCGAGAGTATGGGTGGATAGGACTCCTGCTGCTCCTCCTTGGTGGAAGCCTCGAAGGGTATGGGATCGTAGATGGGCACCTCGTAGCTGGACTTCGGGAAATCAAAGCTGGGAAACCTGTGGTGTGGATTCAGTGGCAGCTCCTGTGAGGGCGGCGAATAGTCCTCCTGCGGATAGCTCTGGCTGGGATGGTTGGGTTGTGGTTCAGGCTGGGCATAGTTGTTCGCTGGATAATCGGAGGAGGGAGGATGCTGTGGTGGCTGTGCATAGTCGGAGGAAGGAGGATGCTGTGGCGGCTGGCTATAGCTGTTGGGAGGATGTTGCGCATAGTTCGGGGAGGGATGCTGTGGAGGCTCTACATAGCCGGAGGAGGGATGCTGGGGAGGTTCTGCATAGCCGGAAGAGGGATGCTCTACATAGCCGGTGGAAGGATGCTCTGGCGGATCTACATAGCCGGAGGAGGGATGCTCGGGGGGCTGTGCGTAATTCGTGGGAGGATGCTGGGGCACAGGGGGCTCCGCAAAGCTTCCCTCGTGCGATTGGTGGGGCGGAATGTAGCTCTCGTGATGGTTGGACTGGTAGGAGGTGCTGATCTCGAAGGCCGGCGGAGAGTAGGCAATCTCAAAGTTCGCACTATGGACAGGCGGTTGCTGTGGCTTCTGTTTCGGTTTCGGTTTCGGTGGCTCGGCAAAGTGCTGGCGGTAGCCAACGTTAGGAATCTTCTGCTCGTAGATGGAGTAGGAGTCGGGAGCGGGAGCTGGAGCTGGAGCGGGATGATGTTTCGGATGCTTTGCATGCGTGAAACTGGGCGGCAGCTGGACTGGCACCGGCACCGGCACCGGAGCTGTGGGTATGCCATAGCGGGTGGAGGGCGGCGCGGCAGGTGGTGGCTCGTAGTGGGAAACGAAGGAATGATCAGCAGGCTGATAGCTCTGTTGCAGTGGTGGCACTCCGTACTTCTGGTGGGGCACGTGATCGTATCCCGACCCAGAGGGGATGTGCGGCGAATCCAAACTGAAATCGAGGCTTGGGAACTTGTGGGCCCCATAGAGATCCAGCTCTGGCTCCGGATCGTGGCTGTAAAAGTCTAGATCCATGGACTGGGCCTCGTAGCTGGAGGTGGGTATCTTGAAGTCGCTGCCATCGAACTTCAGGTGCTGGAAATCATCGATGGAGAAGCTCGGCTCCTCGATGTGCGACGACGGGAACGACGGCAACGACGGCAACGACGGCAACGACGGCTTGTGGCGGTATCCATGTCGGTAGTGCCCGGAACGCGGCGGTGCCGGTGGCCCGTACTTCAGCTTCGATGGTGAGGGGCCCTTGGTGCGGCGTCGCAGCTTGGATCGCTTGCTGGAGCCCTTGATCACAGTGTAGGGCGGCTGGCGTCTATATCGGATCAGTTTCTCTGCCGTAGGCACTGGCTCCAATCCGGCCCTTGTCTCCGTCTCCATCTCCATCTTCGTTGCCGTCTGGTGGTTAGCCACATGTGTGACATTGGTGCCATCGCTCAGGGCGAAGGGCAGCCAGAGAGACAGCTGTAATGAAAGGGGGGAAGAGAGCATAGATCAGAGGGTAAATGGTTAATCTTCCGCAAAAATGTCATCAGTCGAACGAACATCAAACTTTCTCCCCCTTAAATGTTGTCATCTCTCTGTTGAATGTTGAATGTGGCCAACCTTTAACTTTCCACCATCCTCTACCCAGACCCATCTACCCTCTACCCTGCACCCTGCACCCTCTTTTTTTAGTGGCACTCCACTCTATATGTGATGTGGCTGTGGCTTCCGCCTCACTGCCTTCCTACGTAATATAGCCATTGCCATAAGCATCACCTTCGCGCGTTGCAGTTGCAGTGGCAATCGAGTCACGAGTCACGAGTCACGCTGCCCAGTCAGGCTCCTCGTAATTGGTTGCACCGATCGATGTCGCCGTTGCCGGCTGGCTGGCTGGCTGGCTGCCTCGTTGCCTCAATGCCTGGCATGCATTGATGATCTCACGCAATCCAACCAGGAGGACCCATGCAAAGAGAAAGAGGGGGGGGGGATCAGGCAGCATTCCGCAGGGAGCTGGAAGGAGCTGCAAGCATTGAATCATTGAACCTGAACGTTGGCCCTGGTTCAGCTTCAGCTTCAGGTGTGCGGGAATCCACTTGGCCGCTGTTTGTTTTGCTTTTACTGCAGACTGTGGACTGGAGACTGGAGACTGGGGACTGTGGACTGTGGAGTGCCTGCAACTGGAGCTTAGGAAACCTGCGGGACACGTCTTGCCGTGGCTTGACAAAGGCTCAATGCACCTTGGAGTGTGCAACATTTGAATACAACTTTTTTAAATATTAGACGGGGGACTAGCACTGAGAGTCCCAAATCTTTTCCTACGAAACTTATATTATTCAAAAGTAGTTTCATTTATTAGAAAGTGATGTATTTCGATGATAATTCTCTTATTTGGTTCATTATTCTTCGGATATGATCAGTATCAAATGAGAAATTCATTGAATCTGTTGCCTTGGTGTATCTATAGGTATAACCATTCTATAACCATTCATACATTTCCTGTAAACCAGAACGCGGTTTTTTAATTTTTGAAAAATATTTCGGAGCTACTAATTGTTACATATTCCCATTCCCAATTCCAAGAATGGGGATGTGATCTTTCCAAGCAGGCCTACAACCTTAATTTAGCCTCGTGCCAAATACATTTCAAAAGTGGCATTTTGTTGAAGTTTTTTCAAAGATTCTTTACCCGAAAGTGGAAGGTTTAGAGCTAGGTTACTACTAGGGTACCATCACAGATTTCGGATTCTGAGACATCCTACATGATCAGATATTAACTTCCTATGAAATCGTTTCTAAACACTGATTTTTTTAAGGTTTTTTTCCACTTAATAAACCATCTTAGTTCTAGGACACTTCCACTGATTATTTGTAGTCTCCTCTCAATGTTTTGCCCCTTAAAATTTTGCTCTGTCCGTCTCGGACGACAACATTTACATATGTACATACATATGTGCTCGTATATGTCAAAAAAAAAAAAACACTTCTTATTTAATCGCTTACAAAACAGGCAGCAAGCCACAGCAAATTGCACATTTTGAGCTGTGGCTGTAGACAAAGCGACAACTAAACTTTAGACACATAAAAAATTAAAACAAAATTAAAACGCGAACATCAACGAAACTTTCATTGGGCTCTGAATCGGAGTTTTAGTTTGGAGTTGCAGTTGGAGCTGGAGCTGGAGCTGGAGTTGGTGCTAGAGCTTGGATTTATTTGGATTGGATTGGAGCTTGGCTTTTCCTCGCGGTAGCGTCACGATCGTCGGACTTTCTTTCGGCAACTGAGCTGAGAGCCAAGAAAGTGGTCTGGTTTTGTGGCTCGAAGAGGCGCAGCTGGAACCAGTCGAATGACAAAGCGGCAGAGCCGGCAGAGGCGGCAGAGACTACCCGACTGCGATGCACCCACCTGGGGCAGAGATTTTACCAGAAACTATTTGATTCGTTGCCTTGCCGCTGTTTGCCGCTGTTTGCCGCTGTTTCGGCTGTTGCTGCCCAGCGCCCTGGAACGATACGATCGCTGGCAGCGGTTGTGGGGATTATGCAAAAGAATCTCCTCCTCCTGCTGTGGCTCTCCCTTCTCCACACGAATGCGGATGCCCGTAGATACCCCATAGATAAATAGATAAATCCCCTCCCCCGTCCCTCCCATTTAGTGTGTGCTCGAGAGATCGAAGATCGAGTTAAACTTGTTTCCCCAAACCGAAATCGAGCTCTTCCTGTGGCCACTCCATGCTCGATGCTCGATGCTCCATGCAGATTGAACTTGAACCTGAACGGACGTGACTTTGACTTTGGACTAGGATGCAGATGGAAATGGAGATAGAGATAGAGACTCGGATTCGTATGCGGACTGGACTGGTCTGGTCTGGTCTGGTCTGGAACACGCACGAAGACCGAATCGAATGAAAGCGAAAACAAATCCGATTCAATCAAGCCAACAGCTCAAGCCGTCAATCTCTATCGACGGCCATTCATGGTGGCATTCATTCATTCATTCATACGTTTTGAACACTTTCAGGTAAAACCGCTTTACGACCGCTACCAGCGCGACATCGAGCTGCATCTGTGGGAGCCCATCAATCGGTTCTGGGCGGAGTGCTATGAGGCCTGCAAGGCCGCATCCAAGCAGCGGGCCACCTACCAGACGGACAATCGACGGCTCTTCCAGCAGAAGATCTACATGCCGTGGAAGGTGCGGCAGGTGGAGGAGATGCAGCGCCTTCAGGCGGCGGCCCTGCACCACAAGACGCTCGACAGCCACATACGGAAGCGATGGAAGAGGGCCAAGCGCTTCTTGTATGGCCCACGAGGCCCCTGGTATACCGGGTGAGTCTTTAACCGAAACAAAACCGAAAGTAAAAGCAATCTATCCATCCATCCATCCATCCATCCATCCATCTATCTGTGCCCGCACTCCCTATATAATCCATTTTAATGCCATAATTATGAAATGACGCGAAATTCAGCATTTTAATTGCTCCTCGCGACAATTGTAATCGAGCGTGCCAAGCAACGTCTATGGTTACATATTCGTACAAGTACACTCTTATAGACGAGTATACGATTATATATACATATATATATATGTATATATATGTGTATGTACATATATACTCTAACATACAGAGGCATTCGCGTTTTTGTGTTAATTTCACTTTGAAATGCAAACAAATCCGTCTCAATCATCAGCGACTGAGGCAGAGGCAGAGGCAGAGAGGCAGAGGCAGAGAGGCATAGGCAGACTATACCTCACTCCCAGTCCCAGTCCCAGTCCCAGTCCCCGATGATCATCAACACTCTCGGTTGGTGGCAGACCGCACCGCAATACGTTTAGTGGGTTTGCTGCCGGAACAATGGGTGAAATCCATCAAAGCAATGCCACAAATCCACGCTAATGCGAATCACTGTTATATTTAGAAACTTAAGCTGAAAGTTAAGTTATATTATAATTCGACGAAATGCTTGAGATTTGTGGAGATTGTGGAATAGAGATTCGTCAGAGACGATCATATCCAGATGCGAATAAACTTACACTAGAAATTGAACACCCAAACAAAAAATTACAGGGATTTTTCCTTACATTTTCATATTAATATTAAAATATTTGAATTAAATATGTTTCATATATAACATACATGTATTTAACATTTCAAATAAATATCAGATTTAGATGAAATATATTTTCTACAAATTTGATACATAGTATATTAATTTTTAAATGTTTACATACATAATACATTTATGTTGAAAGTGTAAAATCTTGTGTTTAGAAGCCTAAAATATAGGAATATTGTAAACGTAAGTTCGAAACTAGAGTTGTTGGATCTTTGAGAAAAAGTTTTCTCACTTTTCCATAGTTTTGTGCCCATTGTGGCGTCTTTTCACCGCTGCACCTCGCACCTCGCGCCTGCCTATTGTCTTACACTTTCGCCCATGCCTCCGCCTCTGGCGCTGGCGCTGGCGCTGGCTCGATCGCCTCCAGCGCGCCCATGCCGTGCTGCGATTAACATTTTAATTTAATTTTATTAAATCATCAACGGTGTTTAATGTCGAATGCAACAAAGGCCCCGTCCGTCCCATTATGCAACTGCAAATGTAACGAAAATTCATTATGCGATCCATAAGATTTTAACCAAAACAAATATGCACATCGGTGTCTGATTGGGTGCGGCACACCATGCCCACAGCCCACAGCACACAGCACACAGCCCCCTGGCCCCATGCAGATGAAATCCGATATCCAATATCCAATATCCAGTGTATGATTGGGGAGGTCGATTCACCGAAAGATCCAAGATCGGGCTTATCCCCATCCATTCAATTAGAGAACGCTACGCAGCCGAGGCAAATGGCAATCAAAATTCAAGTTTGTCCATTGTGGCCGGCTGCCAATTACTCGATCGGATCGATTGCCAATCGCAGAGTTCTCAGAGCCCATAAATCTCACTTTAGACCACTTTGCATTGACGAATGAATTACGCAGTTCTGTCCGAGTGCGGTGCGTGTGTGTGTGCGTGTGTGTGTGTCGGTTGGTAGGTGCGTGGCTCGGGCCTTGAGCGATTCACTTACAGCAGCAGCAGCTACAGCACCAGAGATAGACCTGCTTCTAAGGTCGCACACGCTCACGGGCAATAGCGAAAAACCAGCTGCAGTCACTGCATTCAATCGATCGAAATCAGCTTGGACTCGGACTCGGACTCGGACTCCAGCCCAAAGTCTTATGGCCTGGCTATCACTATCTTTGCTCTGATTACACGGATTAGTGTTTATTGGTGCCATTACCAAAGCTATAATTTCAGTAGATGCCTCTACCTCTACTTAACCATCGCTGATCCCAATAGTGAACTAATAAGAGGCTTAGCTTTAAGATTAGAGTGCTTTTCGCCTAGCTGTGGGCGTAGCTGTGAGCAGCCTTTTTTAATTTGAGAGAAGTCAACAGAACAGAACAGAACAGAACAGCGAATCAATATCATGTCCACGACATGTACGTTGTTTTTTGTTTTTGTTTTTTCTCTTCTCGGGCATTTATTTATGCGTCTCGAGTCCGAGTATCAATGTTCCGCATCGTTTGGCAGTGGGGCCGATGGGACCAAGTTATATTTGGAGATGTTAGATGCTTAGTATTAAGTTCTTCTAAGTAAAAGATTATCCTTGTCGATTCTCTGAGGTTAGAGCCATGAATATTTCACTTAAAGGAGAAGTCCTTTCTGTTCCCGCAGTGTGCTATGCTTAAGTCTTTATGCAGTTAAAGGTTAAAGATATTTTCTTCGATCTTAACTCAAACGCTTAAATAAGTGATCCAACAAAAGTTGTTGCCCTTTTCCATTTGCTTAGTTTCGGCTCATTTTATTGCAATCGAATCTGGTTTCTCATTCGGCATGTTCTACAATACTCGTGGTACAACAGGCTCCTCCGATTAAATAGGAAAACAAAAAAAAATATTGAATGTTTTTTGGGGGTTTATAGAGTGTTTTTATCGCGGTCAAACAGCCTTAAGATTAAGAAGACAAGAAACATAAATGAAAGAACTCGAGAATGTGTGAGTGAAGATGAGGGGACGCCGGATCCGATCCGGAATCCTGATCCGTGCGCCGGTGAATTCGTATGTACATATTCCGATATATCGCTTTCATTTCAACTAATACTACTACTATCGACTACGATCGGGCCGTGACCCCCAGCCCTTGTGGGTCCATGGGTCAAGGGGGTCACGTGGAGGAGAAGCTTGTCGCGATGTGTCCGTTTTATGGTTCAGCGAGGGGTCGGCAAGGGCGTCGGCTGATCGGTTCATTGACTTAGTGATAGCCCAGGGGCGACAGAGCGGGCAGGGCCAGCTTGGGCAGTGCCGGGCCGTAGGCAGGACCCAGAGCATGGCCGTATGCGGGAGCCAGGCCATGGCCGTAGGCGGGAGCCAGGGCATGTCCATAGGCCGGGGCCAGAGCTGGACCGTAGGCGGGCAACTTGGCCACCAATGGTGCGGCGTGCAGGAGAGGTGCCGGTGCCAGGACCTTGGCCACAGGGGCCACAGCCTTCACCACAGCGCCCTCGCGATGGACGACAGCATTGAATCCGTGGACGGGATCAGCGGTGTACTCCACAATGCGGCGGGTTCCGTCGGCCTCGATGAGGGAGTAGGCGCCCTGGACCACATCGCCGCTGCGGGACTCCTGCTGGCTCTTCACATCCCCAGTAGAGTGATCCTGGAAAGGAAAGATTGCAGTGCGGATTAGGACCAGATAGGGATCTACCGGTGGTGGGGGGTGGGGGGTTACACTCACATGAACATCGTAGCTGAAGCTGTACTGTGGATTGGGATCGTATGGCTCCGGGGCAGCCACCTTGGCAACGCCCACCTTGGCCAGGGCGGGGTAGACTGGTGCCGCGAGCTTGGGCAGCAGAGCTGGTCCGCCCAGCGAAGGATACGACGGGTATGCCGGGTAGCCGAGGCCAGGACCCGGCACCACAACGGCCATGGCAGCGGCCACCAGGGCGCTCAAAACAAGGATCACTTTTTGTGCCATTCTTCTTGGGGTTTTTGTAGAACTGCTGGAAGCTGGAAGCTGAAAGCTGGAGTGCTGGAGTGCTGCTGCTTGGCTGACAAATGAATTCACTCTGTGGTTCTGTAGCCGCTCGACAATTGCTTTTTATAGGCCTACCAGAGACGAGAGACCCGGACCCAGACCCAGACCCAAGCCCAAATATCCACAAGCAAATCTGCCACAAATGCTGCTGCAGCAGCAACAAATATTTATGCAAAAAGCGCAAAAACAACAACCGCGACAACTAAAAAGTGCGCACGGCGCATGCGTGCCTCAGCCTTCAGCCCCCAGTCCCCAGCCGCGAGCCCCATGCTACATGCTCCCCATGCCCCTCCGTCTATGAAAAATAGTTTGGATCGATCGCATAGTCGTAAAGCCCAACAAGCGGCGACAAATATAAAATAATTCATTTTTCGCTGCCCCTGGCTGCTGGGAGGAGGAGGAGGACGAGGACGAGGAGGTGGAGGAGTGGGAGCTGGGGACGCTGGTCGGTCACCAGCGTTCACGCATGTCTGGGCGGGAGGACGGTGCTGGACAGCGCCCAAAACTTGCTCTGTTGGTGCCTCCTGTTGCTGCTGCTGCTGCTGCTGCTGCTGCTGCCGCTCTGCATCGTGACAAAAAAGTTCAATTCGAAAGCAATCTTTTTCGGGGCGGCGGCCGTTTGGCCCGGCAACCGGGTGGCCGGACGCCATCAGGTGTGTGTGGTGAGTGGTGTATGTGTGTGTGTGTGTGTGTGTGGCGGCTGGCTGGCCATAAGATTGGGGCAACGCAGAGCAGCAGAGCGACACACGCACCCAGCCAGCAGCCAGCAGCCAGCAGTCGGCAGTCGGCAGTCGGCAGTCGATTGTTGAAAGGTGTGTTGCTGCATTACGGCAGCCCGCAGCCTTCGAAACTGGCACAGCCGCTGCTGCGCCGCGCCCACCAAAATCCCACCGCCGCCAGACTGCTCCACAATGCACAAGGCACAATGCACACGGCACAACAACAACAACAACAACAGTGCAACCATTTTGTTTGTGTTCTGTTTTCGGGCTATACGCATACGCGTACTTGCACTCGTATGTACATACATACATACATATGTATGTACTTCTCCATGTTTTTCTCTTTTGCCATTGGGACAATTTTGCCCATTATCACTAATTTTCAACGCGTTCAGCGCGAGGCTTGTTAGGCGTCGCCGTCGCTGCCGTCGCCGCCGCAGTCGCAGCCACAGTCGACGCTGACTGCAACATCTATGGACATGGTCGGGTTTGCGTAATCCAAAATAGCATCTCGTGCCGATTTCTATACTCTTCAAGAGGGTCAAATAGGTTATATCTGATTCTAGAAATCCCACCAATGAGTGTACCGAAAAAAAACACTTTTGCAGTCTTTTGCAGTGTGATTATTCTTAATATTATTATTATTATTATTATTATTATTATTATTATCCGTATTCTGGATGTTTTCTTTTTTCTACCATTAACGAAAGAAAATTCTTCACAACTACGGTACTATTGCAAGGAATCTTTTATATTAGACGTATTAGAATAAGAATAATGTATTCAAAATGTATATTATTCAATTAAAGAATACTTTTTCTTTACAAAATTAAACGAAAATGTAGTTTTTGTATACGTTTATGCATTTCAATTTTAAATTTCCCTAATCCTTAATATTCTTTCGCAAGAAATCACTATTATAAGCCAGCAGTATTAAACCTTTAATGTCTAGGGAGAGCTGTATAAAAAGCCTGAAATATCTCTTGAATTTATAAAGGATAAAGCGTATTTGAATGTCGGCTAGCCCCAAAAAAAAGTTACGTAGTGTACGAGCAGCTTTCATGCATTTTGCACTTTCAATTAAACTATTGAATAATTTGAGTGCGTGTCGAGCGGGCGAGTGAATGTATTTCGAATGGTGGAAGAGTTCTTATAAATGTGTGTGTGTGTGTGTGTGTGTGTGTGTGTGTGTGCGGATTAGACCAAAAGATTGGTTTCTCCCCCTTTTTTTTTGTGGGGGGATCAGCTTTCGATCTTTCGATTTCTGTTGCGTGGGAACTGGTTCGATTCGAGACCAAATCATAATTGTATGAAAGGTATCTTATGGATTCTATGGATCCTAGAGATAAATATATGTATGTATGTACATATGTACCTGCATGTGTACGAGTATATTCTAGCTTAATGAGCAACACTTCTCTGCCTTGAGCTTAGCTTAGCTCATTGATAAAATTACCATGAATACTACATGTAGTATATAAACTAGAACTTGAATTTAATTTATAAATAGATAGGCTCGATAGACAGATAGATATTTCATGTTTGGAATAGAGATGGAGATATATATTTAGTAAAAAAAAATCTCTTTGGTTTACACATTTGATGTACTATACGAGTATGTATGATTAAGGACCTGACTGTGGTACTACGGACGGACAATAATTTATGTACAATCTAGGATCCTAGCTGCAGCAGTAGCGAGCGAGTAGCGAGCGGGAAGAGCTTTAGCCGAGGAGCGGAGCTGCCAGGGGAGCGGCTGCCACCACAGGACGTGGCACTGGACCCCGCTGCACCACGGCATTGAAGCCATTGATGGGATCGGCAGTGTAGAAGACGGTGCGCAGGGAGCCATCGGCATCGACCACCGAGTAGGATCCCTTGACAACATCGCCGTCGCGCACCTCCTGCTGGCTCTTGCTGTCCCCGGTGATGGCGTCCTGCACGTTGTAGGCGAAGGCGTACTGCGGGTGGGGATCCACCTCAGTGTTGATGGGAACTCCCACCGGGACCAGGGCGCACTCGATGGCGGCAAACAGGGCGCAGCAGATGAGGGTGATCTAAGCGAGAACAGCAGCAGGATTAGCACGGCACTCTTTTGGGCTTTGGGCGTTGGGCGTTGGGCGTTGGGCTTTTACGAACTCACCTTGAACAGGGCCATGTCGCTGTTGGTTTGCTGGTTTGCTGGATTGGATCGGTGTGGTGGAGGCTTGACAACGCTGTCTAGACTGTGGTTGGGTGTCCCATGGATCGGGGTTTTAAAGGGCCACCGGGCCACTAGCCCTCTTCGACGGTAGTCGTCGTGTGGCAACCGTTGCCAAAAAATGAACCCACCGAATGGGACACTGACGTAAGGTCTCTATGTCTATGTCTGGAATGGAGTGTCGCGAGGTTTCCCCACCACATAGAAGACGTGCCAGCAGCAAATCCGACCCGACTTGCACAACGGTGCTGCTGCCGGTGCCGGCTATGTGTTGCCATCGATTCCTCCTCCAATATGAATTGTGATAATTGTGGATATAGTGCGCAATACGTGATCGGCATTCAAGAGCCAGCAGACCACCCCCCGGACCTACCCCAATAGCCAGATGGAATGGAATGGAATGAAATGGAATGGAACTGTATCTGTATCTGTTTTTGTTTTTGTTTTTTTTGTACCGAAACTTTTATTCAGTAAATGCAGAAACTAATTCACTAAGTGGTTGGCCCATGGCCGTTCCCCAGATCCCCAGAAAAGGGTATCCCCTATATACATTTATGTAGTCTGTGGCGTCGAATGATCAGTAGAGTGATCGGGTTCGGGTTCGGGATCGGGAGGTGGGTCAACAGATGAGCTGGACAACAGCAGGCACGTTCTTGGGTTTCAGCGGTGATGGAGTACGACAGTGGAGAGTGGGATTAATCGGTGTATTAGAACTACTTAACAACGGTCCTGGGCCAGAGGGTGGCAGAGAGTTCGTCATGCTCCTCGTAGGGCTGCTCCTCCTCCTAGTAGTGTCCGCCCAGGCTGAGCCCGGGACCGGAGGCGTATCCAATCTTGGTGAGGGTCGGTACGGCGGCAACGGCCACCACGGGCTTGGCGATCGCCACGCCCTTCTTCTCGACGACCGCATTGAAGCCGTTGATCTTGTCGGCGGTGTAGGTGACCTTGCGGATGGTGCCATCGGGCTCGGCCAGGGAGTAGCTGCCATGGACCACTCCGTTGACGAGCGTCTCCTCCTGCTGCTTGGAGTCACCGGTCTTGTGATCGGTCACGCCGTACGAGAAGCTGTACTGTGGATTGGGATCGTAGGGCTCCGCCACAGCCACCTTGGCCACGGCCACGGGGGCAGCCAGCAGCTTGGGAGCGGCATACGAGATGGCTGGAGCTGCGTAGGAGATGGCCGGGGCGGCCAGCACTTTGGGAGCGGCGTACGAGATGGAAGGAGCCGCATACGATACGGCCGGAGCTGCATACGATACGGCCGGAGCTGCATACGAGATGGAGGAGCCATAGGGATCGATGGGAATGGCCACTGCGACGGACAGGGCGAGGCCGAGAACGAGTAAGGTCTGCGGGTGGTAGAGGCGGGGAATCGGTAAGAATCAGTGGAGCAGTGGAGCAGTGGAGCAGTGATCCTGGGGTCTTACCTGGGCGAACATTCTGAAGGATGTGTATGCGGTTGTGGTGGCTGTGCCTGTGCCTGTGGCTGCTGCTGGGAGCTCCTTGTGTCTGCTCTGCAAGAACTCAGATCGAGTGTGAGATGCATTTTCCGCGATCTCTTCAGTTTTATATTCGATTCGCGCACTGGCCTCCGTCTCCGTCTCTGTCTCTGTCTCTGTCTCCTGCTCCGCTGCGGCAGAGACTCGCAACTGGACAATCTAATGGGCAGAGTGACAATTGCGTCTCATTTGGTGGCTGCATTTGCAGCGATCTCGATCTCGATCTTGCACCCCAGACCTCATCTGTGTGTGATCGGTGGCTATTTCGTGTTTCTGGTGCGGATTTCATCATGACTGCTAAAATTTTCTCAATGGAATAGCTCCCAGACACCACACCACACCACTCACTGTCCACCGCCAGACCAGACCAGACCAGATCAGGCCATAACCATAATGTCTGTTCAAGAGCGCCGCTCCAAGCAGCGGCTGGGAGCACTCAGAGATCTCTGAGTAGCTCTGAGTGATCGGAGACTCGTTTTCCGCTGCCCAATCTGGTTTCGATTTGTTTTTTTTTTTTTTCGGTGAATTCTCAGTGAATTCTCCAAGCGAGACGCCTGGGCCGGAGCCTGTGCCTGTGCCTGAGCCTAAGCCGAACTTTGTCTGATGTAATAGCTGCCTCATATTGAGGCAGTTGCAGTTGCAACAACAACAAAACAAGATCATTCACAGTGGTGCGACGGGCCACTCGTTTAATTAGAAATCGAAAATGGAAAATGGAAGAACTTTGTCGATGGAGCAATTACGCACTCGCTCCCGTACCCACCCGGAGCCACCGAAAATATATATGTACATACATACATACATACATACATATGTACATATGTATGTACATATCCATTATCCATCCAAAGAATGCCATAATCGAGTATTCCAACAAAAAAGATACCCACTATTTCGATTTGGAATTCTGAATAATCGAACTGTCATTTCGGACAATGAAAGGGCAAAAAGAAATGACAGAAGTATTTCTGATCAAATTGAAGATTCTAAAAGAGGAGAGGTCTTCAGTCGACATTCCCATCTGAAATGAAACTTCCATTGGTCTCCAGGGTGGGTCTCGGCCCCTCAGAGAGTGTCTGAAAAGGAGCGACGGAATGCCAATGATAAAACCCCGATGCGGACTATCATTGGAAAGCATGGGGAGCCCAGAGAGCTGCCACCTGAGTACAGACTCTCAATAGAGTATAATTGTTCTGGGCATCGATATATTTGATGGAAAAGATAGAGTTTAAGATTTGTGTTTAAACCTTAAAGCCATAGAGATACATTAAATATTCGGGTTTTAAGTACAGAAGTAGTTGAATGGGACAAGAATCCAATTTTATTGAAACATTACAAGAATTTATCTAAATATAAAACACTTCAAAATTTATGGCAAAGATATTTATTTGAAATTTGAAATATATTTACTTTAGAAATGAAATATATTTAATTTAAATATTCACATTTTAATGCCACTTTCTTCTTGCAATTTCCACTCTCGAGTCAAATCTATTGGTATTTCAAATTTTCTCTGGGTGTTCGATTAATCGATAGGATAAATCCCTCCAAATTCCTCTGTTCATGCACAAGCAACAAATATACCCTGCTATAAGTACAAGAAAAGAAAATCCTATAGCCGAGACAGACACTCATTTGCACTCAAACGCACACGCGCCCACATGCCACAGTGCCACAGAGGCCAGAGCCCAGAGCCCAGAGCCTGAGTGGTGCTAACGTTGCTGACGTTGCTGGCCAAGTCGAGAGCCACTTAGCCATCGTAATTGCCTCGATCGGGCCAAAAAGCCAAGCTGCAGGCATTTTGGAAGCTTTAACCGCAGCGACCTTGCCCACAATTGGCAGCACAGCAGCAGCAAAGTGGCAGCAGCAGCAAAGTGGCAGCAACGGCTGTCTGGCTGGCTGCTGGTACGAGTACGAGTACGAGTACGATTTCATCTACTTTTAATTAATTCTCATCTTGGACACTTTTGCTTCTCGGGGGAAGATTGAGCAAGGAACTGCATTTATGGCAGTAGAGCATTCCATTCCATTTGGTCCAAATTGGATGTGTTTTAGCCTCGTTTCCGGTGGCGACAATCTACGCCGACAACCGTTAGCTCGGAGAGTAAACATTGCGGTGCGATCTGCTGCCAACTGGCTCTCTCTCTTTCTCTCTCTCTCTCTCTCTCTGTCTGTCTGTCTGTCTGTCTGTCTGTCTCTCTGAACACGCAGCCAACAAGTCGCAAGGTCGTTAGTTGCACTTAGCAAAAGAGTCACGCACTCAGAGCCATCCAGCAGTTACAGCATGGAATCGATGGAGAATCTTTAAGCAGGGGTATTGGGTATCCCAGAGAAAGGAATGCGTTGGGCGGGCAGTACGTCTATGTGTGTAGATTTTGCCTGAGAACCTCTACAACCTCTATATGCAGTTTAAGGATCTGCTAACTGATATTCGCTTAAATATTTCGAAATTTCGGGCAACACTTTGACCCAATTTTTGGCGTGTCTCAAGTGAAACCAGACCCTTGGGTGAAACAACCTTATTATGTACAAGGTGTTTCTCATTAGCATTTCCAATTGAAAGCCCATCGAATTGACATTAAAACTTTCCAATTCGTGGCCGGGTACACCCACCCAATGCCACCCAAATCGAATCAAAAGTAAATCTAATCAAAAGGAGACGCTCTACAGAAGAACCAGGAAAGAAAAAACGTCTGAGATTCCTTTGCGATTCCATATTGAACCCTTTTCTGAGTTCAAAGTGAACTTTTCATGTTTCGTGTTTTTGGGTGTGTAAATGATTAAAACTAAAGCACTGCCATTGGATATTGGATATTGGATGGATGTGGATGTGGATATGGATGGAGCCCAGCCTGCATGACAATTAACGCAGAAACCGCAGCCAGACCAGGCCAGCACAGCACAGAAGCGTAATCAAATCGCATTCACTTTCAATCCGATCCGATCCAATCCAATCCAATCGGAGCCCGATCCGAATGCCCAGTCAGAGCAGTCAGCAAGGTAAAAATCGAAAACTTGAAGCGGCAAATGGAAGGCAGCCGGCAGCAGGCAGCAGGCAGCAGCAAGTGGCAGTCAACAGAAGACATAAGACGACTGGAAATTGGTCTACGTGCCACGAATTTGGATCATAGGCAGACGCGGCCAAAAGCCAAAAGCCAAAAGGAGGAAGAGACGCAAGGAGATTTCGGTTGGGGGACAATGGCACTCCCCCTCCGTCCCCTCCGTCCCCTCCGTCCCCTCCGTCCCCTCCGCCTTGCCCCCTCCCATACGCAATTGGTACGTACGCACGGTTTCCATCAGCTGAGCGACGAATGCAAATTTCGCACGGAATGGATCGCGAATGGATCTCCCCAGCGTATAAAAGTCGGCGTTTTTTTGGTCAGGGCATGTCAGTTCATTTTTGATAACCGACGGTGACAATCGCACAAAAAACCCCCACCCAAGCCGCACAATGAATCCTCTGACGGTAAGCCCCAATCCCCGGACTCGTGGGAGCCTCACGCTGATTCTTCGCCGTCTTGCAGGTTGTAGCAGTCCTCTCCTCGATGGCCCTCTCGGCTCAGGCTGGTCTGGTGGCTCCTCTGGGCGGCCCTCTGGCAGCAGCTCCTTTCGGTGCACCACTGGCCTACAGCTCGCCCCTGGGCGCCTCGCCATACTTCGCCCCGGCCGCCTACTCGGCTCCTCTGGGCTACTCTGCCCCGCTGGTGGCCAGGAACTATGCCGCTGCTCCATTCGCTGCGCCATTCGGTGGCCCATTCGCTGCACCATTCGCTGCTCCCCTGGCTGCCCCCGTGGCTGGTCCTCTGGCCGCCCCGGTGGCTGCCCCAGTGCTGGCCAAGAATGTGGTTGCTGCTCCTCTTGCCGCTCCAGTTGCCGCTCCTCTGGCTGCTCCCGTGGCTGCTCCTCTGGCTGCTCCCGTGGCTGCTCCCGTGGCCGCTCCCATTGCCACCGAGATTGTGGATGCCCATCCACAGTACAGGTTCGCCTACGATGTCCAGGATAACCTGACCGGTGACTCAAAGACCCAGGAGGAGACCCGCGATGGCGATGTCGTGCGTGGCTCCTACTCCCTGATCGAGCCCGACGGTTCCCGTCGCATCGTCACCTACTACGCCGATGATATCAACGGATTCAACGCCGTGGTGCAGAAGGATGTGCCCGTTGCCGTGGCGCCCGTGGCACCAGTTTTGGCCAAGACCGTTGCCGCTCCCGTTGCCCCCGTCGTGGCTGCTGCCCCGGCTCCAGTGTTCGCCAAGACCCTGGGCGCACCCATCGTTGTCTGAGGATCGCCGGCAATTCGACAAAGGACTTTCATCTGTACATATTCGATTAATCATTGTCGTGCCCTAAAATGACTTTCATCGCAACCCAACAACAATAAAAAGAAACTATAAAAAAACTTTTGTGATTCCAAAACACAACTGTCTTTTGTCCCACTTTTTGAGGATCTAGGATCTACCTACCACACGACGCACTGCCTTGGGCGTCTTTGATGAACATTCTCTGACTGGGGTCTTAAAGTGCATTTGAATTTTGTCTTTTAGGGACGTGGCCGAGGAGTTCTGGAAGCTGTCGCCCCACGAGAACGTGGCACGCATGCGCCTGAAGCTGGAGCCCCAGCTGTATCCCAATAAGCACGAGAATGCGGCCAACCTCAGGGACAACGCCACCAGTGCCTACGACACCAAGTAAGCCCACTTTCAATCCAGGCAAAGACTGAGCGTATGACTGAGCGTTCTCACATGTGTATATTTCCACAGGGAGATATCGGAGTTCGATTCGACCATCAAGAATGCAGTGGTGCGTGACTTCCTGGCCGATGACGAGAGCTCCCAGCTGGAGGAGGAGCTGCGGCAGCTAATCGACTCACAGTCGCAGCAGGATGTGGCCCTGGAGAAGCTGGTCATGTCGCAGGACTGTGAGCTTATCACACTGATGACCAAGGTCAAGGGCCGCATCGAGGTCAACCAGAGCGTGTTCACCTTCGTGGACCTGAGCCCACCCACTGAGGATGGGTCCAAGCACGACTTCAGGTTCTCCACCAACAAAATACGCGAGGTCCATCTGCGCAAATACAATCTGCGCCGGAGTGCCCTGGAGATCTTCCTGGTGGACCAGACCAGCTACTTCCTCAACTTCACCACGAAGGTGGGTCACTCGCCCCATTAGCGGAGAGACCTTTTCAGTTATTCAGCTATTTGCTAATCCGGGCTATTTCTATTTCTATTTCTATTTCGGAACAGACTCGAAACAAGGTCTTCACCAAAATTGTGGGTCTTCCGCTGCCGAATATTCTGTATGGCTCGGGTCGCTCGCCAGCAGAGCTGCTGAGGGCCTCGGGCCTCACCCAGCGTTGGATCAACCGGGAGATATCCAATTTTGAATACCTGATGTACCTAAACACCATCGCTGGTAGGACCCGAACTCCATCCTTCATCGGTTAGGCTCTGCTTGAATTGTGCCCATTCTCATTTGCAGGCCGCTCGTACAACGATCTGAGTCAGTATCCCGTCTTCCCGTGGATCCTCGCCGACTACTCCAGTGATGTGCTGGATCTGACGGATCCCAAATCATTCCGTGACTTGTCCAAACCCATTGGATGTGTAAGTCTCAAGTAATTCAGGAATGAATGCACGCTAAATACATTTTTCGTGGATAGATTAACCCCAAGAACGAGGCTGAGGTGCGCAGCAAATACGATTCCTTTGAAGACCCATCGGGTGCCATACCAAAGTTCCACTACGGAACCCACTACTCCAACTCGGCCGGAGTGCTGCACTATCTGCTGAGAGTGGAGCCCTTCACCTCGCTGCACATTGAGCTGCAGAGCGGCCGCTTCGATGTGGCCGATCGACAATTCCACTCGATTCCGCAGACCTGGAAGCTGCTGATGGACAATCCAAACGATGTCAAGGAGCTGATACCCGAGTTCTTTTACTTCCCCGAGTTCCTGAAAAACATGAACAAGTGAGTCTCGAGTCCTTGGACTTTTCTCCATTCAGAACTAACGAGACCTACCATCAGATTCGATTTGGGGCACTTGCAAATAACCAAAGAGAAGGTGGACGATGTCATTTTACCCGCCTGGGCGACCACCCCAGAGGAATTCATTGCCATTCACCGCCGGGCGCTAGAGTCCGAGTATGTCAGCCAGCATCTGCACCATTGGATCGACCTGATCTTTGGCCACAAACAGAAGGGGCCCAAGGCAGCGGAGGCCCTGAATGTCTTTTACTATTGCTCCTACGAGGGGGCCGTGGATCTCGACAAGATAACCAACCAAGTCGAACGGGAGGCCGTTGAGGGTTAGTCTCCGGCTAAGAATTGTCATCCGAAACCTTGCTCACAATCCTCGCTTTTCCAGGCATGATCAACAACTTTGGCCAGGTGCCGTCACAGCTGCTCCGAGAGCCGCACCCGCGCCGCCTCACCCAGGATGAGACGGCGCTGAAGCTGGTACGCGCCGAGCTGCGGCGGCCCGACCTAACCCAGTTCCTGGACAAAGTGGTCCAGTACTACTGTGAGCTGTCCACGCCCAAGGACCCCATTGTGTATCTCAGCTCGCCCCGGAGTCCGCCGCGCTCCTTCCTGCAGCTGAGTCCCGATGTGCTGGTCAGTGTGTCCAAGTCCACGATTCTCGGCTGCAATTCGTGGCTGTCCTACGACAAGGATCAGGGATTCCTGCTGGAAATTGATGCCACCACAACCAATCTCAAGTAAATCTTACCCTTGCCAAGGGTTTGTTTCTTTAATTGATTTTTGCGCTCTGAATTGTTTGCAGAAATCGCAAGCGGGTCTTTGGGCCCTTCCACTCCTCACAGCCACCGCACTCGCAACTCTTCGCCGTGAGCACCGATGGCAAGCTCCTCTATGCGGGCGGCATTTGGGACAACGCCCTCCGCGTATACAACCTGAACAAGGGCAAGACGGTGGCCTCGGTCACCCGCCACCTGGACATTATCACCTGCATAGCGCTGGACAATTGTGGCTCCTACTTGGTGACCGGCTCCCGCGACTGCACCTGCATTGTGTGGAGCATCCAGCAGTCAAACCAGCAGGGCGGTGGCGGACAGCCCAGCAACATTCCGGTGCATGCCCTCACGGGACAATCCCATCTGCAAGCGATCACGCAGGTGAATACGCAGAACAGCTACTCCCCCAAGCCGCTCACCGTGCTCTATGGCCACGACGACGCCATCTCCAGCGTGGCCATCTATACGGAGCTGGACCTGGTGGTCTCCGGTTCGCTGGTAAGCCAAACCCTAAAGCACACTCTCAAATTGGAGCAGTCGGCAGTCTGAACACCGTTCGTCGTTTGTCTTGCAGGATGGCACTGTCAACGTGTATACCCTACAGGAGGGACAGTTTGTGAGGACCCTAAAGCCCATCGGGTGCACAGAGTCGTGTGTGCAAATCTCATTTGTTACGCTTTCATATCACGGTGAGTTCTAGATGGGTCCTACCATTCCATCGATGGGGTTTTCTGGTTGAAAGATCAATTTGTGTCTGCGCCGGAAAGCGAGCAACAATTTGCTACACTTTCCATTGGGAATCCGTAGCATACATTCAGGGATTGTATTCATTCAAACCAAAACAGAAAACATTAAAAAGCAAGAAACACTCTTGCCACTTTTCGTCTTACAAGTGAGGATTTATTCTAAAGGATGATCCTTGCCCATCTTCCATCGGAAAGAACAGAACGCCTACTCCATACCCCCCTTTTTGGTTCACCCAAGCACCTCACAAGAGTCATTCTCAGATGGGTCCTCTCTTCTGTTCAGTTCTCTTTCCCGTTGCGACTCATTGTACGCCGTAATCAAAGTCAAAGTCTGCGGTTGACAAAGCACTCACGTGCCGGCACGCCGATGTCCAATTATGTTTGAAGAGCGGGCAATCAAACAATTTAATCAGCACAATGCTGGCCCTCTCCGTTATCGGCAATTGCCACATACTTAGTACATTCTATATAAAAGAAGCGTCGAGAATCACGTGATTGTGTGGCCATGTGCCTCGACCCCCCCTGTCCCTGCCCCTGCCCCAGCCCCTGCCCCTGCCCCAGCCCCCTCATATTGCTGTACAAAATGTGTGTCCGACTGCTCACCCATGCACCACTGCTCTGCGCTGCTATGCGAGTGTATCTGTATCTTATCGCGGGGTGCACCTATGGCGACAGGCGACAGGGCATTAATCCAAATTCAAGCATGCTTTAACAATGTGAGATGAGATGAGATGAGATCGTAAAGTAGACAAACCCCCCTGCAAGGTTAGAAATTTGTCAGCCAACAAAATGTATGCCTCGGTATTTCCCATCATTCCTCATAGCAACTGTCAAGGTGCGTACAACGTTGAATCCGGTTTAAGATGGAATATATTTTGTTTTGTTTGTGTTTGTGTTTGTGTTTGTGTTTTTTTTTTTTTTTTAATTCCCTCACCGTTAGGACATGTCATTTGTACATACATATGTACATATGTATGTCCGATAACGCAGCTGGTATTTTTACTAGCAATTGGCACTTGGGATTGGCACCATGATTGTTTTGATTGCTAGTACAGTTCCATATAAAACTTGAAGATTAGTGTACATACATATGTATGTATATCGAAACGGTGGGCACAAATTTCAATTGGCTTATAATTAGTCTAATAAAAAGCATATTAAGATTAACTTCCAGCAGATCATTTCCAGCTAAAATGCTCGGGCTGCAAGTATGTATGTTTGGGACTGTCCCACGTACATATGTATGTATGTACATACATAAATACATAATTACTACCTATAGTTTATTCGATTTATGATGATATTCACATATCAGATTTGACATTCCGTTGCTTTGCCTTCAATGTGCGAATTGTGGCGACGTCAATCGGGCGCCAACTCGTTTATTGAATTCTTTAAATATTCAGCCATATAGATTTCAGAATCCACTCGATCCTCTCGCAATCGGTTTGGACTTTTGACGTTTGATATAACACTGCCATATACCTCTTCACACAAGTATCCGGTATGCACATAAATGTATGTATATATGTATGTACATATGTATGTATATGTGGAACATGTGTTCTGCAGGCGGTGGGAGGTCTGGTCTCCTTATCGAGGGAATTCTATATTTGAGATTATTAATTCGCAACATCCGGCAGGCAGTGGGTTCAGTTCAGAAATATTCAAATCGAATCGAGAAACGTCATTCCAACTCAACTCGGGTTTCCAGGCCACATTATGGGTCTTTAATTGCGTTCTTGTCGAGCTCCAATCAATTACATCGCCCCTAATGAAAAGACCCCACCACCGCCTGTGCTTCCCCACCTCGCCTCTCCGCGACACGCCTCCATCTCCCAGCGATCCATCCATGATTGCCTATCAGTAAAAGCCACCAACGAATATATGTACATACATATATTCCAACCCGAACATACATACATATACTCTCCTCCACATCCATACATCCGTCCAATCGGTTCTGCTGGCATTAACATTAACCCAAACGACGCGTCGTTAATGGAATCAAAGCAGAAGCAAACGAGCCCGCCACGAACGAATCGCGTCACAGTCACACGACCCAGCCGACCGTCTGTCCCTCCGTTTTGACAGCCCCCGTATCCACTCGGTCCCCCTCCCTTCTCTTCTCTTCTCTGCTCTGCTCTCCTCTCCTCTCCATTCGTATTGCCCTGTTCGTGCGTAGTCAGAGTGAGGCGGCGGCGGCGGCGGCAATGTCGACGATTCATTCAGTTTTTAGATTCGAGAGTCTTATTAAATAGTTGTAGTAAATTCTGACAAGAGACCCTAATAAAGATCAAGACATAAGTACCTGCATAAACGTATACATATACATATTTGGGGGGATCTACGAGTATGGGTGAAGGAGAACTTTTGAATGAATTTCAAGATTGGCAAGAACCACCCAGACCAAACCAAACCAGACCAGACACGGTTATTTCTAGCTAGATCTGTGTCGGTCACATACATGTATCGTATAATATATGTATGTGTGTAGTATGTACTATTAGGAAGTTCATTCAGATCCAATCTACAGAATTGAGAATTGAGTCTTCCTTCTGCTCGAACGAGTTCTTCTCGGGTCTGGCATTGGCACACAGACACGACCGACACACACTCCCCACAGAGATAACAGCAACTACGCATTGCACGCGAGAGAGATGGTGGGAGGGGGGAGCCACATTTGTGGTGTGCGGTGCGAAGCAGTATGTCGCCATGTCATAATCTTTGCGGACGATGCGATGGCAGGTTATCTGACGCACACACACACACACACACACACACACAGACAGTGGGCCAGGCCGGACTATTGGTCGCGTCTATTGATATTTCCACTGCGTAGATGGATGTATGGATGAAACGAAACACGAAACACGCCCTGCCCCACATTCCGCAATCTGTACGCTTTGCTCCGTTCACTTCAGTTCGGTTTTGCATCGATAAGATCAAAGAATGTGCTATGGATTACCCACATTACCCACATACCGCACACCCCCCATCAGCAACCGCATCCCATCATTAAAGATGAGATATATCGTAATTATCAACTTGGATTCTCTGTATTCTCCCAATTTCCGCAGGTCACATTGCCTTCAGCGCCCTGGACGACACCTCGCATTCGGTGCATGTGTACAGCATCAATGGATCCAGCCTCGGATCGAAGTATGTTTCGGGACGGGTTACGGGACTGGCCTGTGCCTCCGATTACCTGGTGGTGGCCGATGATGCTGGCGACATAACCATGAGCAGATTGCATGGGTAAGTCCAAAAAGAACATTTCTAGGGCTCTAGATTCTAGAATCATTACTCCCAAGAGTCCTATTTATCAGGAAGCTGTACTAGTGTCATATAAGATAGCTTTAATCATGCACAAGACATTAATGCTATTTTTCGTACGTTTCTCGAGCATTCTCTTTGGCAGCCTAGTTTATTAGCAGACAGCTTTGAATAGTTTCATTGCCCCCCGCTTTAATAGCGTCATTGCAATCAGCTTTAATGGTGTCATAAACGCCAGCCACAATAGTGTCATAGCGAACAGAAGGGCACCAGCGTTCGTCCAAATGGCCCTCCCAAGTGGCAGTTTGCCTAGGATGCAGACAGACAAACTTCTGACTAAAATACTATTTAACTGCGTAGACAAAAGAAAACTATTTCAAATTCTTGCTTTTCTAAGAAATATTGCACATAAATAGTACGAGAACCATTTCTGAGAATTAACAAGAAAGATTGATTATACCCGCTACTCGGATGTATATCTTTAGCTTACTTAATTAGAAGTAAGAATTTCAATAATCATGTTCTTCTATTCAAAGATCTCCGATTTACGTCTCCCACGAAATTTAAGCGCTATACTATGTATAATCTTCGAATAAAACCCATTCGAGACCTAAATGCTCAATATTTCTTGTTACCTTTCTCCGCGACAGGTTGAAACCCGTGTTTGACATTCCCCTGCATGTGCCCATCCAGACTGTGGTGGTCACACCGGGCAACACCCACATCCTGGCACCGCTACGAGATGGCCGTCTGGCAGTGATCGCCGTACAGCTACCATCCGGCGGCAACAAGAAGCATTCCGTGCTCAACGTCTAACGTACGATGGAGGAGGAGCACAATCTTATGAACCAGCCCCCAAACTCTTTTTTTGGGGCTTTACAAAATTCCAGAATTTTGCTCTTAACCTAGATTAATTTGTCCGCCGTCTTTTTTTTGTGACTCTGCTGTTTTTCCGGCTCCACTTTGATTTGAACTAACCCTAGGCTTAATAAGTGTATCGTATGTATATTGTGACTTGTGATTTGAGTAATTGTCTGAAATTTGTTTGCTGTTTTCTACGTGACGTGCCAAAAACACACTGATAACTGACAAATGTGTCCGGAGAAATTCCACATGAGTTGACTAATGTTAAGCACAAGTAATCGATCGATTGCATTCCCGGAATTCCCATTGACACTAGCGTTTCTTTTAGAAATATTCTTCTCCACCTGTATTTCTGTATAATGTATGTCGCAGGCATACACCTGTCCGTCGCTGGCTGGCTGATTTGGCTGATTGGCTGATTGGCTGACTGGCTACGTCCTGGGAGCCAATAGGGCCCCGTGATCGATGGCACACTCTTCAATTAGCGTTGACGAAAATTTGAATAAATCATCCATCATTCGGCTTGCCCCTACCATGAGTGTCGCGGGACCGAGCCAGGCACGGCGAGATCTGAATGTGGACGAAGACGAAGATGGAGACGGAGACGGAGACGGATCTGAGGGAGCTGGCGAGCGAAACTGGTTGTCGGCAACGGCGGCGCACTTGGCAAACTACTCACTGACTCACGAGCGACTTTCAAATTGGCCCAAAAAAAAAAACAAAATAAAAAAAAGACCGAAAAAAAGTCTGCCCGGCAACAGGCCAGGCGCTTAGAGATGGCAAGAAATGCCACCGCCATCGCCATCGCCATCGCCACGGCATCCAGCTGCTCGACTGATCAAGAGAAACACTTTCGTTGCCGCTGTCGTTCCCATTCTCATTTCCCCCAGATTGATCGATCGCCTGCAGACCGTACCAAAAATAGAGCCCATGAGAAGATCTTCCGTCTGGCGGTGGGAATGATCACGATCACATGCCCAGCCGCCAATCATTAACCGAAACATTTCCAATTGAAAGTATTATCATTGTACAATTAGAGTCCGTCCACAAGCACACACACACACACACACATACACACACATACACACCAAACACCATACACCACACATACACACAGCGCAAACACCATCCATCCAACGCAACTCGGAGACAATACTGCAAAAAAAAAGTTTGCCAAAAAAAGAACAGATAATGGATCTGATTCCTCAACATTATTCTCTTCTGCCTTTGATCTTTCAGGCTTTCAGGCTGCTGGCATATTGCCAGCGATGGTGAAATTACGAGTAGAGTACCATTTTGGAGTGGGTTAAACAACCCCCAACACACAATAAAACACAACCCTTCTGCAGACAGACGCTTGAATGTGAATTTCCAAAGACATGTGACAATATCAAAGCAGATTGATTTTGATTTGATTTAATTTGATGAATTTTACTCGTATATACTCGTATACTCGTATACTCGTATACTTATTCGTAGTATAGTGATGACCATCGCTTAAGCGCACAATCGAGACGTGAGATTAGGCCCCTCGTAAACGTATGACCCCAAATTGAATCACATCCTAAGCTGAAATAATCACTGGGATGGCCGCAAGCTGAAGGCCATTCGAAAGAACAATCTATCAATATTTTACTCCAGCAATTTAACCAGTCGTATCATCTGCCTGCATACGTAAGATCTGTTCGGTTCGGGTTGGATCGGATAGAGATCAAGATCGAGATCGTTATTTGTTGTAATAGTACTACTATTAAATGTTTACGTATGTAACTGTACCAGTTTATGTTGACAATGCGACTGTAATCTGTACTCTGTAGATCTGTCAATAAAGTGATTTGTGAACGCAAAGGAAAGGCCGTGTTTCATTTGCCATACCCCTCCCCAAGTATTACACACGACGCACTCGGATCGCTTCGCTTTTCTTTTCCTTGTATTTATTCAAAAAAAAAAAAACTAACTAAACAAATTAAGAGAAAACATATTTCAGTTCACTTAGCTTACAAAATAATAATAAAACATGTATTTATCGTATTTTTAGTTGGGTTGTGGGTGTGGGTGTGGGTGTGTGTTTGGTAGCCTGTGAAACTGCTGATTCGTTCCGTGAAATACTATTCCGTGGGGTGATTCGGTATGGATTGCGATGAATTGCTACGATGAATTTTGTCGATCAATAAATTAGTTGTAAAAAATGATTGCGGTGCACATAAATACGAATTGGGTTGGGTGACTGATTGGTGGGGGGGTAGGGGGGGGGTGGGGTGTTGGGCGGTGCCCTCATTAAGTAAACGGCCAATTACTCTTACGTTGGAGCTTAACTTTAACTAGAGCTCGCCTGAATCGTTAGGAACCATCATTGCTGCGCTTACAGAACAAGACGTGTGATTTGATTACAAGCCTGATGACTAAAACTAAAATTGAAGGAAACCATATACGCGTACATATGGTGGATAAGATTCGATGTAATAGCTATTCGATGCGTTTAAGTCGATAGGAAATTTTAGAGTCTAAGCCGGCATTAGATATGGATTACAGATTACCTGAACTACAATCTAAACTGGCTCTTAACCTACATTGTACAACGTATGACCTTACATTCTTTCATTTCGAAATAATTATTTTTCTTTTCTTTTCTTTTGTTTGTTCTTTTTTTGGTGTATTTTTTTTTTTGTGATTTTTCTTAGCACATTCCGTTTTTGTTTTCTCGCATCTTCGAAGGCATTTGATCTATCTAACTAACTAGATGAATTCTCTGTCGCTGTCAATCCAAAAGCCCTTTGATTTCTGTAGTTTTGGTGGGATCTTTAGTCTTGCTCCTTCTGCAAATAGAACAAGCAAACGGAAAGGGATCGTTAGTAAATGGCTTTCACTCTGGCACCTGCTGCAGGATACACGATACGAGATATACGAGAATAGTAGAGAAGAGATACTTACAAGTACAGGATAAACGAAGGTGTCGGCTGAGTCACGGCCAGCAGAGTTGCGGGCGATACACTTGTAGTTGCCCATATCCTCCCACTTGATCTCCGAGATGAGCAGATCGCCCGTGGGCAGCACCTTGTAGCGTTGGCTCTGCACAACCTCCTTGTTCTCGTTGTTCAACCAAGTGACCTCGGCCCGGGGACGGGCGTGCACCTTGCAGGGCAGCATCACACTGGAGCCAATCAGATCCAGATGGGTCTTCTCGGTGTAGATGATGCGCGGCTTCTGGGGGCCCGGATACTGCTTCTCGCGCACCATGCGCATATCGACCAGATCGGAGCGACCAGATGGGTGGACAACGGTGCTGGCATAGATGGTCTTGGAGCCAGTGCGTCCCACACAGGTGTAGGTGCGGGGTTCGCTTAGCATGTGATCGATTATGTGTACCGATCGCACGCGGACAATGGCACTGCCCGCATCCTCGGACACCACATTCGACTCGAGGTTCTCAATCTGAAGATAAAGGGGCGCGATCAGCATGGTGCTGCTGAAGAGCAGAGAGAGCGAGAGTGTCGGACTTACCTCAGAGAGCGGCATGTGGCCGACCACCCACTGGATGCTGGGCACCTGGGAGCCCATCATCTCGCAGACAATCTCCAGGGTAGCGCCGGGTGCCTGCTGCAGCTTGGTGGGTGGCGATTTGGTGAACTTGAGCCAGTCGGCCTCGAAGGGGCGTCCTCGGGGCTTCTCCTCCGGCTCCGCCTCGATGGAGTTGTCGACATCGTTGCTATCGTCTACAATGTCCACGGCACGGCTGTGGACGCTCGAGAGGCTGCCGAACAGCAGCAGCGCTAAGGCGCACAAACTTAAATTCATTTTCTGTAAGAGAATAAACGAACCAATCGGAAATGAGTGCAAAGATCAAAACCAGTATCAAATTCCACTGCAAAGACATCTCAATCTCATCACATCACATCACAATCATCATCATCCGACCGACTCCGACTATAATATAGGTTAATAAACTCAACAACGACTTGATAGTCACTTGGCGAGATCGGCCAGTCATACTCCTCCTCCTCTCGGTTATCGCTAGCAATTATACATACAAACTCGTAAATCAGGGGAGGGTCTCAGCGGCCCCGATAAGAGCGCAAGGCCTTTTCGAGTGTCTTTCTAGAGTCTTTCTAGGGGCAGAGCTCTCTAGAAAATTGCGAAATGTCCAGAGATCTACCGAGAAATCCTTTCAGAACTCACCCCCAAACTGAAATCAGAAATCCGAAAACCAAAAACCGAATTTCACAATGCCACGCGGCTCTGCTGACACACAAAAATTGAATGAGAATCTATCTCTTCAGAGTGTCTCGGCGGTTCGCGTGGGCCGTTTGAGGATGATAAATTGAAATCGAAATTTGGAATGACACTACTGTGACGTCAGTGGATTCGAGAGACAACAGACTGTTGACTAAAACACTGTCCACTACACTACACTATACTACACTATACTACAGTAGACTACACTACACACCAACCACCCACGCCAGTGCTGGGATCAAGGGCCAGTGGCGTCTAGACTGGACTGGACAAACTGCGTGACCGATGAATTATTCAATGGGGTATTCGAGGGTATTATGTATGTATATTACCCCGATCAAGTCTCGCGAATCGTTGGCGAATGTTGCATCAGACAATTTTTTTTTCGACTCAATTTGCCCTTCGATGGGGAACTTTTTCCAACACTCGGGGGGCTCGGGGTTTGGGGTGATTCGATTCTCTTTAAATTCGAATTGGAAATAGAAACCACGCAATCTGTGGGGAAATTTCACAGATAGGGATTGTGGATTTGTGGGTCTGATCACCGACTATTGTTGGGTTGACGATTGGTTGACTCATCCGATTGACGTGGCAACACCACTTTATCGGGACTACATACATATCATATCATATCATATCGTATCGTATCGTATACAGTAGGAGTATAGCTCACCTTTTGATTTGATTTCTTTTTTCTCTTCCGGTAAAAAATGTTTGCAAATTTCTCCCTAACGTTTAATATATAAGAACTGGCGGTCGCGATTGCGTTGGGTCTCTTTCGGCAGTCAGAAGAGATCCGCTAGTCGTTATGTTATGAATGAATTTATCAGCTCTATATTGTGGTGGCTCCTCGTTTGGGTTTTCTGGTTGAAGTTCAGAAGCAATTGGCTTAGCACTGACATAGGTCCGGCGATGGATGCCGTCTTGGTGGTCGTGCAGCTCAGTGTTGGCGGAATCTTGACTAGAGCTTATCGTACACGCTGCAGATTCGGATGCAGATCGGCTTGTGGTCTGGCTGGAGACGAAGGACACACACACACACACGTACGTTTGGGAAGGGATTGAAGAGGAAGCAGCGGCTTAGTGGCTGGCTTTCAATGATATTCGGCGTAGCGAATGTCGAGCTGACGGCTTTGGCACATTCGATCGGAATCAGCGGAATCAGCGGAATCGATCAGTGGATCTATATATCTATGGGTATAGATATGGACTTCTTCAATTGCAGTGGCAGTGACAGTGCTGTTGATGTGGTTTGGTTGGCGCGGCACTCGTTTGAATACGCACGGTTCATCGACATTACAATTCACAAGTCAAGGTGTGTTAATGGAGGCTTCGGTCTGTCCGACGATGGCTATTCACGAAAAGAGCGAGGATCGGATCGGTTTCGAATCGTATCGGTTTGGGATCGGATCGGATCGGTTTGAATATTGGCTTGGAAGCGAGGCGCTGACACTGGCACTAAGATTGTTGTTCAACAGCGAAAAACTGTAAATGAACTGATCGTCACCGACTCGGGCTCTTTTATTTATACTCGTGTGCCCAGCCGGAGAGCATCCGACGGACACACACACAGAGGCAGAGGCAGAGACAACGCCGCCGTCGTCGTCGCCGCTGCTCGTACTGCTGCTGCTGCTCTCCGACTCTCTCTCCCTCTCTCTCTTTCTCTCTCTTTCTCTCTCTATGTGGCTGTCTCGTGTGACAAGCCGCCTCGTCGACCAGAATTTGAATTCATATAATTCTTTGTATGTCCGCCGCCGGAGCGGTGGAGCGGGAGCGGGAGCGGGACAGTCCGGAACAAAACGGACACACTGTGGCCTGGCTTTCGCTGCTAGTTATCCTCCTCCTTGGGACCCATAAATATGTGCTTACATACATACTCGTATATGTGCGGATGGGATTTGATTTCATAAATTCGTCTCGAATTAATTGTTGTATTCCATTCTCTCTTCGCTTTCGATGGCAGGATTCCCCCAAACCCTTTCGGACCCATTCCCATAACTCGGAATATGGCTTTCAGCCAATCTCCTCCTTCGTGTCGGGGACTGGGACTGGGAGTGGGACTGAGACTGGGACTGGGACTGGGACTGGGACTGCGGTTGGGGGCAAGATTCGACCGATCATCGTGCAAGGTTCCATTAGCCGAGACCGAGTCTGTCCGTTTCCCCCTGTCCCCCTGTCCCTCTGTCCCTCTAGCCGTTCGTTTCATTGCAATCAAGAGTGAGTGCCAGTTTGTCTGCGGCGATCGTCGCTTGGTCGCTGGGATGGGGGGCTGAACGGGAGAGAGATCGCGCAGGAAGGAGGGGGAGCAGATACCACACAATGTAGCAATGCTGACTGCCCGGCAGTCGTATGTATATCTGTATCTGTATCTGTATCTTTATGTGTGCTGTTTGAGAGGAGGAGGAGGAGGAGAGGCAGAGGCATAAAACTAGTCGTTGACTGAGATTGTAATGGAGGTGCCGCCGCCGCTGCCGCTGCCGCCGGCACCGGCACCACCGGGAGGTGCAGCCAAAATGGCAGACAGACTGGCAGCCACATCGCGTGTTCGCTTTCCGCTGTGCCAGTGTGGTGTGGAGCCGGTCCGAACCGGCGACTGTTGCCGGGCGGCAGCCGCAGCCGCAGCCCCCACTGCGGTTGCTGCGGGTTGCTGCTGGTTGCTCGGTGTGGAGTGGAGTGGAATGGAGGGAAATGGAGCGGCGTATAGTGGCGGGATGAGATGGGACGGGACGGGACGGGTTCTCGACAGTTGCGACTAGTTTTCTTTCTTCGCTTTATCGACGGGCCACATCGAAAACGACAACGACTGCAACTAGATTCAATTCTATGGGTAATTTATTTATTGCACGTTACACAAATCGTCCGACCACAAAGTCACCTCCGTTCCGTTCCGCTCCGCCCCACCCCGCCTCACCGGCACCCCACCCCTCTTTCCGGCCAGTTGGCCGCGGTGGCGGTACGGCACAAAGCGAAATTCAATTGAGAGAAAAATCTTGCAGGTGCTTGAAATTGTGTCTCGTGCCTCTGCCACTGCCACTGCCTCCACCTCTGCCTCTACCACTGCCACTGCCACTGCCTCTGCCTTCGTCTCCGTCTACACTCCGGGCTCTGGCTATCTGCCGGCACACCTCAAAGCGTTGCCAGCGATATATCGTAACGCTGACGTAAGGGGCACTGAATTGAAATGGCCTTTCGATGGCGATGGATGCCTCTATGGGGATCTGTAGCTGATGGCCCATCCCATGCCCCCCCTTGGGAAATGGCAGGGTAGCGGGAGCCCGACGTAACACAGCAAAAATATTGCACTGCTTTCTTCTGTTTCAGGATAGGGGTTGGTTGCATTTCCTAGATTTATTTCCAGGCTATGCTGTGCTGCTGTGCTGCTGTGCTGCTGTATTTCCTATAAAGGCGACACGGATGCAATCTTTGAGCCCGAACAGAACTGTACATTTCCATCCCCTTTCCAAAATGAGATCATCTCTCGGATCGTTGATCCGATCGTGAATCGGTTCATGGCATACATATTCATGGGCATCCGACGTGACAACGGCCACTCAGGTGGATCGGCCATTATTGTCATCGCTCGTCTCGTCAATTAGGTTGCCGCCTTGCCACCGCCGCTCCTCTTTCATTCGAAACGGAGATTTATAGGTTCCATTTCCTAGAAACCATTTCAAACCAGCATATGAGCTGGTTTTCTCCCACAGAGAGAAGAGAGGTCGAGGCCTGGCACTCGCCGAAGATATCGTATGATCGTATCGTTCGGTGGCTTGATGGCACAAATTATTGCATCATGAAAGTGGACGTTCCACAAGATACTCCGTGCATTTGTGCATGTGTGCATTTGGTGAATGGGTAAGCCAAATTGGCTCGCTTCCGCTAATGGATAATGGGTAGATCTCTTCCCCAGAGGCACCACACCAACACCACCACCACCACCACCACCACCACCATCATTCGTGGAGCAACAGCGCCGCATCGTTTGCACTTTTCTGCTAATTAACGTCGTGACAGGCGATAGCAACACCTCCAGAGCCAACAGTGCCACAGCATCACCGGAACCACACGACACCAGCACGAGCAGGCGGAGAAGAGACTTAAGCGGGACTAGGGGACGGCTCATTCAAAGTGAGACCAAGAGACAGATGGACAGACAGACAGACAGACGGACAGTCAGAGAGAGAGAGAGAGAGATGGAGAGTTCGGGGAAAAGATAGTGCAACATGCAACCGAGACCAAGACCAGTCGTCACACTCAGCCCGAGATACAGCCACACAGATAGACTCGTATACTCGTACACAGATGCACGTGCACACAGGCGACGGCGACTGTCGGCAGTCGGCAGTCGGAACCATTTGTTGGACTCCAGGTTGCACTGGTGTGTGGGTTGGAACGAGCAGCCGATCAGCGGACCAGCCACTGGAACGCCGCTGGTGACGACGTGAGAAAATTCATGTTCATGCCACAAATTCTGTGCCGTTTTCATGGTGTCTTTTTTGTTTTTGTTGTATTTTTTGCTTTTTGCCTGCTGTCACTGATACGAGTCTTCGGCTATGACTGCGACTGTGTGTGTGTGCCTATCTGCGTGTGTGCAGCCGCCTAGCAATAGTGAGAAGGCCTCGACTTGGTCTCCTACCATCCTACCATCGGCTTGGTGTCGGCCGGTGTCGGTGCCACACACGCGCATGCGCAGCAGCGGAAATAAGAGTGGGGGGAATGGATGGCAGAGAGCTCGTGTCGCCTTGAGCCGATGAAAGGTCAGTTCAGGGAATTGGAAAACCCTACAGACCGCCACATGACTGTGCATTACATGTCGTAGTGCTGTTGCAGATCACAATTTGCCAGGCGATTCCATTGAAAAGTGCCGGAAATTCCCATTTAATAGCTTCTGTACTCCGGCCAATACATATGCACATACATACAAACATTCATATGTATTTAGATGCAATAGTAGAAGGCAGAAGGCTCCTCCAATGCGCAGAGAAAGTGCCGGCAACTCCCATTCTAATTTCTAGTTGGTGCATCTGGTCCTCCTAAGGTGCATCTCTTTGCCCTGAACTTGAACTAAAGTATTGGGAGAGTATCGGGTCCCCAGCTTCATTTCTTTCCGATCTCTCTCCCCTCCCTAGCCGGTCGTCTATCGCTGTATCGGCATCGTTGAACTACATCGCAACGAGATCACCCATCACCCATCACCCATCATCTATCTTCTGTGCGCTTGTGTGTGCGTAGTGCGTAGTGCGTAATGCGTACGAGTAGATGTAATGTGTGCGGCATAACAGGCAAATGGAATGGAAAATTTTTGAAACCACATATCACGTTTCCACTCTCTTAAAAGTGGAAAATTTTACGAGTAGAGTAGTCCCAATGAAATGCAATTATCACTAATTGTTTAGCTCTCGGGCTGACAGATGATGACGGACAGCTGGTGGCATTAACATTTAACATGTACATTAACACTAACATTACCATTACAGCAAGGAGGCGTATGGGAATCGGAATTGAAATTGGATGTATGTATGTACATATGTATAATGGAAATCGGAATTGGTATGGTGTAAGATGTATGGTACTTCCTCTATCAGAATGCGAGTGTGATGCATAATGTGTACATTAATTTATCAATTAACCTGCCGTTCGATGATGATTTACATATGTATGCATGTATGTACATATGTATGTAAAGTGCATTCGCCTTCCCTACTCACTGCATTTCTCGCTCTCTCTCTCCACCTCTCTCTCTCTCTCTCTCTCTCTCTCTCTCTCTATGTGTGTGCGTGTGTGTGTGTGTGATTCGTAATCTGATTCTCTGGCATTCTTCAGTCGGCTTAATTTGAACGTGTGCGGCGGGGTTGTGGGTCTCCGGTTACCTTCTGTTTGTTGTGCAACAAGTCGAGCAAGCGACCTGCCGAGCACCCAATAATCGACCACCACCGGAGCGATGCGATGCGATGGCGACGACTTTGACTCTGTCTTTTGCCTCCGACTCCGACTTCGATCCGACTCTCGCCCAATTTGCTTCACGATTGCATCAGCCATTTAATCCGCTATCCCTCTCCCTCTCCCTCTGCCACTGCCACTGCCACCACCATGGGTGCGCTCTTTGCTGCACTAAAAAATTGAGCGGGCAGAGGTGAACCCGAGCCGGAGAGCAGCATAACATAACCCTGAGTCTTTTCGTACCTACACCTCCATATGAACATGGCCATGTGCTAGTGTGAGAGTGCCGCCGTGCCACTCCATGTGTATGCTGCCGATGATGAGTCATATGGAAATCGTTAAATTCAAATATTCCAAAAACTAAATGAGGTTGTGTGAGCCGCCCTGCAAGAGACTTGTGAATTGGAAAAGTACACAAATAATAGGTTTTTTCATAGCGAACCTCATTCGCCTCAACACCAAGCCAATTCCAGATAATAGAAGTACTATTTGAAATTGTATTCGTAACAAATTCGAAACGTGCTCTTTGTGAACTATTCTGATCCCGCAACTCTTTCTTTTCCCTCCCCTTTGGCGGTTTCTTATCTTCCCGATGTTCCCATTTAATTGAAATCACTTCATTATAATGATTTGGCAAAAGAAAACAATAACAGAGAAAAAAAGGTTAACTATGAGCACACCGAAACCGTCAATACCCTTAATTTTGAGCTCCTCCTTCAAGAATGCTCCAAAATGTTCTTTATAATTCATATTCCTTAGATTGAATATCCTTATATATGTATATGTACCTACTAAGCGACAATGCCCTATATTAAAAGAAAGAATTCGACCTTTGCCGTCTTTATAAGAAAGTACGACTACCATTTAATAGGACCCAACCCCCTCTTATTTTGGCAGGGCATTAATATGACGTCTGATGACGTGTGCGGAGATGTTTTCGACTTGAACGTTATCATCACCATCATCATCATCATCGTCCACGCCCCAAGTTCAATGGAGCTTGAAAAACAATTATGAAAGCAATAACATGTAGAAAAGGGGGCTCGTTGCCCACACACATACGCAGATAGAAAGACAGAGAGAATTAGAGTGGGATGGAGGAGGAAGAGAACAACGAGGACAGGGCCGCCAATTAAAGAATCCTACTAATTGTCTTTACATACATACGCATGTGCATACTTCTGTATATGCATTGATATACATTCATATAAAAGAACTATGTAGCACATAATTAAGCTTGTGTATGTGTGTGTGTGTGTGTGTGTGTGTGTGTGTGAGTAGGGGAGCAATCGACGTCACGCGGAATGGATAAACACAGCATCAAGTGATGCCCGAAGCGTTGGGGGCTCGTCTCTCCGCATCGTGCTGCTCGCCGCGTCGGCAGCGACGCTTCACTCACATACACGCGCGCATGTATAAATACATATACATGTTCCGCAGCGCCAAAAGAGCAAAGCTTCGCTGTGTTTATGCTCTTTCTTTCGGCTCGCTCTCTCCCTCTCTCGCTCCCACTCTCTGAGAGATGAGATCGCATGCAAATGCGGCGAATGCAAAATGAAATTGCAAAAAAAAAACTGTGATTGCTGTTGTCCCCCCACGCCGGGCCTCTCTGAATAGCCAGTGACGCATTTGAACCCGCGCCCCTGTCCATCCGACCGACCCTCACCCCACCAGCCGGCGATCTGGCATCGCGCTTTACTAATTTCATTGCGAAAAGTCGCCTTCGATTTGTATACCCTTTCTAAGAGTATACGTGTTCCGACGAGATGTTTGATCCGCATTAGCATTGGTGTACGAATCTGTTCGGGTTTCTAATGAGAATTGTACCAAACTATAAAAATGTAAGTGGAAAGGGGCTACTGCGTAGCTTAAACACACTTTGTTAAGATCGAATGATCATAACATTTAGCTGTCATAGGAACATAGGGTATCAGAAGCTGCGGCCTCTGAACTAGCCTTACTTTCTGGTTTTTGCTTAGGTTTTTTTTTTCCATTAAACAAATTGCGATTTATTACAAAAGTGATCTGATTATTAATTGCTTTTGAATTGATTTCGATTCGGCTTGCATCGATGACTCCGATTCAGAATCGGAGAATGTCAGGAGATCGGATCGCGTGGAGGAGAGCAGATCCGAGCAGAGGAGTGCGTGACCAACGCAACGTCTCGGCGCTGAGGCGCTCAGGCGCGGCTCGACATGTAACCAATTCTCGGCCTGGTCTGGGACTGAAGCTGCCTTTAAGCTCACGTAGCCCCCTAGTCGAAGCTGACTTGACACCAACTACATATGTATGCCACTGAGTCAGCAAATGGCTGCACTGCAAGACCAAGAGCCGGACTTGGAATCACTAACCGAAACTAGATAGAACCGCTGTGGTTCGGAAAGTGCTCAGCCGCTAATTCTGGCTTTGAATCGGATTTTGGGGAAATAATACTAAGCAATTCGTAATGTTTTGATTAAGACTTGTTTTGATCATTCTTCAAGCGTGAAGATTCCCACGCTCGCGCCCCCCATCTTCGAGGACTTTGTTTACTCTTGGCTTTCAGCGGATGAAAGCATTATTCCTGAGACACCATCGCAAATGCCCGTACACTTGATCTTATTGTCCGTCCCCCAGAAAAAAACAACATACGATACTATCTGAATCTGATACCCCGATAATAACACTGACGCCGTTTCGGATCTCCATAGCATTCCAGCGCGGGAAAGCAGACCTATTGGCGTCACCGGGAACCCTAATCTCTGCGATGACCAATCGCTGGCCTTTGCCTATTAAAAAGAATCTGTCTGCCCAGAGAATCTTCTGTTGTCCAGTGCGAAAATCATTTCGCTGAGCTCTGCTCGAATTTCGAGTATTGTGTGATTATTTAGATAATGGGGAGTATGACTGACTGACTCGCGCAATTGAAACTGTGGAGCCACAGAACTACCAATTGCAATTGCAATTGCCATTGGAATGAAGAGGCTCAATTAACTTCCGTCTAGACTTGTGGCCAGGTCTTCTTTCCAGTCGCCCCCACTTGCCATCACATGAGGCAACTCAATTAAATTGAATTTGTTGAATTTTTTAGCACTTTCTTTATCACAAGAACTATGGAATTGAAGTCACGAGATCAGAAACTCAAACAAATTAACAGATAATGGCTTTGAATCGTAAAGTATGTGAGATTCGTGTCAAATAATGAGCGATGATTCAGACAGGGCAGGGGAATTTTCCTTTTAAGATTCGACTGGGGAACTTTAACTACACTTAAAGCAAATAGAGCTCTTTTCCCATTGTGGAACGATTTGTGGAGAAAACTTTATATACGATATTTTTTATTAACTCCCTTCCAAAAATACTGCAAGCTTGCTTGCTTTTCCGACCGAAAGGGGTTTAAATACCAAAAAAAAAAAATATTGGTCCTTCAACGAAATGCACATTAGGATGATTCGGACTATTCCTGGCGTATCTTCAATGGGCAGATTATTCTATAAACTAGCTCCTTGGCGGACAATTCCTTAGATAAACATCACTTTTATCGCTATACATACGCTGTAAATACCTTAAACTAGCAATAAATGTACATATATTCAATTAAATTCCTACCTGCATTTTCCGGTTAAATTTTCCACTAGCTTTCACTTTGAAGACTTTCACTGAGCTTCCGTTTTCACTTTCGGTAGGTTTTTTTCACACTGGAGTTCTAGAACTTTCGATGAAGATTCGAATTTATTGTAGATTTCGATTGCGGATTCGGATTCGGTTTCCTGTTTGCCGTTTCCGAATAGAGCGCACCACCACAAGCAGTTACAGTTATATTCTATTGGGGCTCTCTTCTGTTTGGGCCTGCTCTTCTCTGACGCTTCGGCTATGGCTGTGGCTGTGGCTGCGGCTGCGGCTGGGTTTTGATTTCGGTTCGCTTCTGGGTTCTCGGCTGAGAGAGCTGTGTTCTGCTCGGGATGTGGCGAATGATGGACTGTGTGGCGAAAGGTTGAGCGTCCATGCTTTTATATCGGGTATCGGGCATGCCCGAAATCAACAAGTGGGCTGCTGCTGCTGCTGCTGCTACTGCTGCTGCTCGGAGGAACGGACCGACGGACCAGCGGACCGACGAACGGACGGACGTGGACGGCCGAGCCTCGACAAATTGGACTCCATACTGGGGGCTTAATAACAGTATTGGCGTCCGTCGGCGGAGGGGATTGGGATGCCATCCATCCCCTCGTGAATTTACTGGTATTGGTGTTCGTAGCGCTGCTTCGGGCTCGTCTTGTCTTCGTCTCGGCGTCGTCTTGCCTTGTGCGGTCTGTGTCGGGTGCCCTGCGAGGGTGTTGGGGCTGCCTTTGACTGTGGCGCTTTACTTGTTTCTCTCCTTTGATTGATTGATTCAAATGCGAGAATACGCGAATAATTCATGCAAATTTATTATTTTATATCACATTTTTCTCATTAATATTCGCAAAAGACATGCAGTGTCCATAGGATTGGGTCGGCTTGGACCGGAATGGGAATCGAAATTTAAATGGAAATGGAAATGAAATGCGTGCTCCAGATACATATTCGCCAGTACAGTTTTCAGAAAATACAGTACGATGCAGATAGACACGAGTATCTTGGCGATAGAGTCGATCGATTAGCATATGGAAGAGCTGTTGAGCGGTGCCTGGAGTGCCAAAGGAGTTAAGACAGTTCCCGTTCCACTCTCCCGTTCCCGCCCGTCTCTCTATCAGAAAGGAGCAATTGAATCATAGTCCGAGGGCTCGTTCAATTGGATTACAAAAGATTTTCCCTGGTGCCCGACACTTAACCTCTCTTATCGCCGACCAGATGTTGATTATTCCGGATTTGTTCGGGTTTCAGGTGGGATTTGAGTCAACGCGAATTAGTTTCATCTGCCTGCCCACAGAATTCACCCAATCAGTGAACAATGGTGGCTCCCAGACGTCATCGATCCACTGGCTGTGGCTGTGTTGTGGCAGACCTGTTGCCACCATGCCACCACCAGTGTGGGCTCCATCAAACCCAATTGCTCCCCAGCATCTCTGGCACTATTTGCATTCCAGAGACCGGGACCAATTGCACAAAGATTCCGACAAGCAGACACTGCTGCTGCAGTGCTGTTGCTTTTGCTGCTACTGCTGCACCAGAATCAAAATCAAAATCAGAATCAGAATCAGAAGCCTCTGATTCCCCAGAAGCAGCTGGACGACGGGCCTGGGCAAACAAAACTCAATTGATTTTTGTGTGGCGTCAATTGAAATGCACTTCGGAGTCTAGGATGGAGACGGGCGTGTGCTTGCATCGAGTAGTGCGAGTGGCTCGACACCGTTATATTCAAATGAAGTAGACAGTTTTCGAACAGCTTCGAATTGGCTGGCAGAAGGCAACAGTCCGACAGCATGACCATACCTTTATCAGCTCCATCATGATGATGATGATGATGATGATGATAATGATGATACTCGTAATGATGAGGGGACCGCTCATTGATTATCATCTGTGGTGGAGGGGACCTTGCTGCCAGCAGCCGCCCATCAGGGCCATCAGTTGGGTCAAAGCGCTGCCCCTGGCAACAGCTATTCAGTAATTCCCTATTTAAAATTACGAGCCCACCCACTGCTCAGCCACCCAACTCCTCCACTGTACGCCCACTCAGACACATCCTATATAAATATAAAAATACATCTATATGTACATATGTACATATATATTGTGTATACTGACTGTATGCACTGTATCATTGGCCCACGGAGTCGCCCACGCAGTCGCGCAACCAATTTGGCCATCCGTCAATAGGGCTTCATTTGAATTGCCAGCTTGTCTCCAATTGATGCCAACCAGCCAACCAGCCAACCACCCACGACCCCGACCACAACCACGAGGGACCCTCTCTAGATGCTGGTCCTGGTTCCTGGCCAGCTCAGCCCCCTCCTGGGGCCATCATTCATCTGCAATCAGTCAGCAGCATGGCGTAATTAAACATTGGGCTGTCACAGTTGTCGTAGTCGTCCCATGGCGCATTTATTGGCAACATTATTCATTTAATCATGTGATAATAATATATGTATACATATGCACAACCTGATGAATGCATGTGCGCACGTATGTGTTTGTACATACATATGTACATACATATGTGTGGAGGTCTATGGGTCTGCGGGTCTATGGAAAATCCCTGAAAACGGTGCATACAGAATGGAATTACATTACTACACAATTCGTGACAATTATGGAATTATGGAATATCCCCAAAAAAGGGAATTCTCTTATGGCTAGTATTCAGTATGATTAATATAATTCATATTTTACATCATTTAATAGTAGAAATACTAGAAAGGGAACCAGATGTAACGAATGTTGCCTGCTTTAGGGGGCAGCTCGCTATCTCTCTGTGAGAGATTAAAACAGATCTTTCTCGGATTAGCATCCAAATTTGTAGCAAAGTTGAGATCAAAAGATTGATCTTATTAAATAAATGCTCATTCTCTCAATGGATATTTTGATTTTCACTCATTTTCAACTTAAACTTTAGCAAAATCGACGTAGCAGAATTTATTTATTTATTCTGCAGCAGAATATACGTGAATTTATTGAGTAAATGTTCATTCTCCTCTATCAATGGATGTCAGTATGTATAGGAGATGATTTTCAATACTTAAAATGTAAATATGGAGAAAAAAGTATATCTGACTCCTTTTAAGAGACATTACTATATAAACTGCATTTCTATATAAACTGCATTAACAGAAAGTAGATGGAACTTAACCTACTTCATATCTCTATCCTATTCCGAGAATCCCATTTCTCATTCAAATATTTGAAGAGTCGTGCCCCAATAGGTATACCACAGAATACTGTTGTTTGCCAAAATCGAATGAGATTTATACATATATTTTTCATGAAGTCATTTGCCTTTTTAGACTATGACACTGTCGAATCGTTATTTGGGGGCTCTACTGTACGTAATCTAAAGTCTATTGGTACTTAGTACGTACATATGTATATACGTATATATGTACATGTACTAAAAGCTGCATTATAAACAAATGAAGAGCATGGCAAAGAGCTTTCGACAGCTTTCAAGGTTAAACAAGTTTTACAGCCAGCGAAAAATGTTTGGTAAGGCTTGTTTGACTCTTAATACAATGTATGTATATTTGCATATGATCATAAATATATATAAGTATGTAGATATTACATATGTAAGTAGACTCTATATAGAGTTATCGAAATTAACTTTTTGGAAACCGATACAAAATTAACATTTGATTAGGGGGCCTGACAAAACTTTGCAATTAGTTCGGTTGCCAGGTCGGTCTACTGAAGCTTTCCAAAGCTGACAGTCGTACACTTGAACGAATATGTGAGTATCTTGCTGTTTACATTCACTTAGAAATTGTTTGCATTTATGAGAATTTTTATTTATATTTTTTCCTGACAGTTTAAGCGAATACACATTTCGATGCCTGATCTGAGAACACAACCATAATAATTTGGAAAATGTTCCTCAAAATTCCCACCTTGACGAAATTGCGGTCTCAATTTCGCTGGGTGTATATAACATTTGATAACCACTAAACAGCAAGAGCTTTTTCGTCGGCTTTCTCTCTCGCGACACAAACTGGCCTGTGGTGCCCCCTCATTCTCTCGCCTCGCGTCTCGCAGTTCAGTTCATCGGTTGTTTTTTTCCGAAATTTGCGATCGCCTGATTGACGCCACCCAATCTCTCCTGCACCACGATGAACTCCCGCATTCCACTGGGCATCCGGCAGTGCAACAGGCTCCTGGCCGCACCCATCTACTGTGCGACTGAAGCCTCTTCTCTGGCACGGCTCTTCTCCACATCACGGGTGCATTACGAGAGACATGAGTAAGTTCAGTTCCCACTCTGCCGACTTATTGCTCACCTGTAATCGTACTAGTTTCTTTTTTATTGTGATTTCTATCAAGCAAATCCAATTAGTATGATTAAGTTATCACGTAAGCCGGAACGAAACCTGCCAACCAAGTTATCCTGCACCCATTAGCATATATAATTGATGGTGATAACGAATAGATAACGAAGAATATGCATAGGCTTAGGATCGATAAAATACTATATTGAAAATTTGGGCTTGGGCTTTGGGGTGTACTATTTCATCATCGTTATTCGGTGGATGGGTGAGTCCAATGAGACCCCATGGAGTTGGTTCCGGGAAAGCATGAGGCGGGGATCCTTGGAGACTAGACTCACGCAAACCGAAAGGTTATATAAACTTTAATATCACACTTTTTTGTATCTCTTATTTTCAGCTGCAAAGTTTTGGTTGTGGGCGGTGGCAGTGGCGGTTGTGCCATGGCCGCCAAGCTGTCATCGCATCTGGGAAAGGATAAGGTGATCGTCCTGGAGCCAGAAGATGTACGTATGAATGGTACGCCACCAGAGCGGTACTCCAAAACTAAATCTTTTACTTCTTTTATGCAGAAACACTATTATCAGCCGATGTTCACCCTCATTGGAGGCGGAATGAAGCGTCTGGAGCAATCCTACAAGACCATGGCGGAGGTGCTTCCGAAGAAGGCAAAGTGGGTGAAGGAGAAGGCGATGGAATTTGACCCGGATAACAATACGGTCTGCACCTCCGGAGGTGACACAATCAAATACGATTTCCTTCTCATTGCCACTGGTCTGCAATTGAAGTACGAGAAGGTAAGGAACCTTTTCACAACTCAAAAGATATCATTTTATTAATAATTTCTTGTGTCATATAGATTCCCGGACTAGCGGAGGCGCTGGAGACACCCAATGGCAAGGTGTGCTCCATCTACTCCCCCAAGTACGTGGAAGGCGTCTACGATTTGCTGCGCAGAACAAATGAAGGAAACTTGATATTCACCTTTCCCGATTCCCCTGTCAAATGTCCTGGTGCCCCACAGAAGATTGTCTACATAGTCGAGCACTACTTCCGCAAGGTAAGGATTAACCCACTGCAATTTTACGGGGATACATTTTATTGAAAATCGATGTCCCTTAGCTGGGCAAGCGCGATAAAGTAAACATCACATATAACACAGCTCTCCCAGTGCTCTTTGGCGTGAAACACTATGCGGACGCCCTATGGCCCATCTGCAAGAAGCGGAACATTACGGTCAACACTCGACGAAACCTAGTGGAAGTTCGGCATGCCGAGGACATTGCTGTGTTTCAGGATCTCGACAATCCCGGTCAGCTCATCGAGGAGAAGGTAAGATTATCTGAAAGGCCATGCCGACGGGGCAGTCAATGACATTTTCTATCCGGACAGTACTCCCTGCTGCATGCTGTGCCACCAATGAGTGCTCCCGACGAGCTAACAAAATGCCGGAAGCTGATGAACGCGTCGGGATTCGTTGATGTGAATAGCTCGACGCTGCAGCATGTCAGATACAGTAACGTATTCGCTATCGGGGACTCGTCTGGTACACCGAACTCGAAGACTGCGGCAGCCGCAGGTAAGATTAGATTCAAATCAATGGATTAATCAAGGCTTTTAGCAGGCCGTCGATCGTCGCCCTCGCAACAGAATTAGAATATTGAAATCGGTTTCCATTTACAGCTGCTCAGTCGCCCGTTGTCTTTCGGAATATGATTGCAGCGATGGAGGGCAAACCTCTGACGGAGGTCTACGATGGCTATGCCTCGTGCCCGCTGGTGACTGGATACAGCACCTGCATTTTGGCGGAGTTCGATTACAGTCTGCAGCCCTTAGAAACGTTCCCGATTGCCCAGAACAAGGAGCGGTACTCTATGTTCATCATGAAAAAGGATTTTATGCCGCTGCTCTACTGGAAGCTCATGCTCACGGGCCACTGGAATGGCCCGGGGCTGATGCGAAAGCTCTTTGGTGTTTTTAAGCCAAATAAAAAGTAAATTCTACTTTCTGAAATCTAAGACGTTTATGTCAAGGCAAAGTGTACCATTGTGTTGTTAATTCAAGTTTAAAATAGGCGCCAAGTGTCATTCACCTCGAAACGATTGCTTGCTACATTTTTAGAGATGACACAATAATATCGGTATTTTCATATATGTGAGATGTCATGGGATATTTCATAAATTTTTTGGTATATTATGGTATATTTGCTTATTTCAAAACCATCCAATAAAAGGGAGCCAATAAAATTTGCGAACATTGTAGAAAATTGATTCATCAATCGGGCCAAACTAAGCTCAACCGAATATAAAAATAAAGGAATATGTTTGCCGATAGTATGGTATTTAAATATGCCCCACGAATATCATGCAACTTTAAACATTTTGTCGCAGTTCCGGTGAAAGATATCATTGTAATTTTGTTTGTAGAAAAAAAGAAAGAGTTGACTAGTTTAATCTTATAGAAAATTGTTTCATCTATTGTATAAAATTATGTGTTCAGGCCGGAGGGTCCTAGTTAGCTAGAAATATTAAACAGAATATCTTAATCGAGGAATATGTTAAATTTTCGGTATATTGCGGTATATTTTTAAGGATCGGTTAGTATTTTTATCGTTGTCGGCGCGGTCACACTGCACACAAAGGAAGCGTGGCGTCGCTTGGCGCTGGAAATTTGAAGCTAACGATCGAAATAAGCGGAAAAAAAACAAAACGTGAACAACATTCGGAAATCAATTGCGTGGAATATAATTAATTTAAAATGAAAGCAGTGTAAGTTGCGTGTGAGTCCCAAAAAGTGCATTAAAATTCATACAAACTCGACTTTTGCAGATCACGAACGCCGATGCGCGTCCCCAAGACACCGCGAGTGCATCAAACGACAGAGAAACAACGTCGGGACACGGCCGAAAAGGCAATGGATCCGGTGCATGTGTTTTGCCGAGTCCGCCCGCTCCAATCGGATGGGGACCTCGCTTCTCTGCGGGTGAAGAGCTCCACGACTATCGCACTGAATCCGCAGGATCAGTTGCTGCAGCACCACAAACAGAACGGCGCCCAGCGCGAGATACAGTACATATTCAAGCACGTCTTTCAGCCGGATGCCACGCAGCAGGATGTATTCGGGTCTGTGGCACAGCCACTGGTCGAGAACCTGGTGCATGGCAAGAACAGTTTGCTGTTTACCTACGGCGTTACGGGCAGCGGCAAGACGTACACAATGACTGGCAACCTGAGGCATCGTGGCATAATGCCCCGCTGCCTGGATGTGCTCTTTCGCACCATATCCGATTTTCAGGCCAAGAAGTTTGTCTTCAAGCCGGACAAGTTGAATGGCTTTGAGATTCTGTCCGAGGAGGATGCGCTGCTGGAACGGCAGCATGAGATGAATCAGCGGTTTGCCGGTTCCGGTCGCTTTGCGTACCGAAACAAGGACTCGGATCCGGAGATCGCCTCCCAAGCGTCGGTGGAGCCAACGCCGCTGCTGGGCCTGAACGAGGACAACATGTATTCGGTGTTTGTCACCTACATAGAAATTTACAACAACAGTGTGTATGATCTTCTGGAGGACACGGGCATACAGAAGTAAGTGGGATATCCTTGGAGTGCGCCAGTATTTAATCGTCTATTTCTTCTCCCTGGTAGGTCTTTGCAAAGCAAAATCATTCGCGAGGATGCCCAACATCACATGTTCGTCCATGGCGTCACCGAGGTGGAGGTAAAAACGGTGGAGGATGCCCTCGACGTCTTTCAAATGGGACAAAAGAAAAAGCGCATGGGTCACACGGTCTTAAATGCAGAGTCCAGCCGCAGCCACTCGGTGTTCAACATTCGCCTCGTCCAGGCACCCACCGACAGCCAGGGCGAGAATGTTGTCCAGGACAGGCAAAATATCACCGTGAGCCAGCTGTCCCTGGTAGATCTGGCCGGCAGTGAGCGCTCCTCGCGCACTAAGAACACTGGAGTGCGACTTCGCGAGGCTGGGAACATCAACAACTCGCTGATGACGCTCCGTACATGCCTCGAGTATCTGCGCGAGAATCAGCAAGCGTCCAGCAATGGCTTTGCCCCCAAGAAGATACCATATCGCGACTCCAAAATTACGCACATGTTTAAGAATTACTTTGACGGCGAGGGCCAAGTGTCCATGATCGTGTGCATCAATCCCAGAATGGAGGACTATGATGAGAATATGGTAAGTGGATAAAGATCCGATGGATTCCTTTTGCTCAAAATTCGCCTTTTTTCTTTGCAGCAAGTTATGAAGTTTGCCGAGATGACTCAGGAAGTGCAAATAGCCCGAGCCGCGCCCATGAAAACGGACCTGGGCCTAACGCCAGGCCGCCGCAAGGCTAACAAGATGTTCAAGATCGCCGTCAACAACCTGAACAAGCTGGGCATACCCGAGGCCAAGGACCTGGAGGTAGATGTTGGCTTGGTCTACAGTCTGGGATCTGATTTTCCCTCCTGCCAAATGGACAGCCCTGAGGCTGATGTTAAGATCAAGGAGCTCATGCATTACCTGGAGCAACGTATTGCGAAGAGGAAGAGACTTCGCGACAATTTTGATATCAAATGTAAGTGGTACAGCTTCCACTCCGCTAAAAGAGTGCACATACTTATTCATTTTGTATATACTTCTAGGCGACAATTTCCGTCAAAAACTTATGAACTTAAACCGCGACAATTTGCAGCTAAGCACCGAGCTAGCTTCCCTGAGGGCCGTCTACAAGCAGGAGCGCGAGCGCAGCCTCGCTTTGGAGAACAAGGTGCGCATTCACGAGAGCTCCATAGACGTGCTGAACAATACGCTGAGCAAGCGCGACAGGCAGATCGAGGAGCTGAAATTTAAGCTAAATGAGAAGGAAAACCTCCTTACTCAAAAGGAGCACGAAAAGGAGAAGCAAAAGAAAAAGTTCAGCTCCAAAATGGCTGTGGAATCGGATAAGAACAAGCGGGAGCTCGAGATAAAGCTCCGTCAGCAACGGGAGAAACTGCATGAACGGATGCGCATCAAGGACGAGAAACTGCGCCTGGTTTCGAATATCATACGGTCCGAGGATCTTCCGAGCTTGCCGCGCTCGCAGAGCACGGAAGATATACTCAACGACAAGGATCGCGGCCCGTTCACAGCTCGAACAGAGTCATCTGTGCCAGCCACGCGAACAGACATCTATGCCACGCCCAGACATGTAAGCCAGTACTTATCCTTCCGCTCTGTGAATTTTTATCAAATGTCTTCTTTCTATTCCTCTCATCAATCTCATTTCAACCAGGGCGTGGCAGCTGCCAACAATCGTCATAGACGCTCGCGTTCCGCAGGTGACAAATGGCTGGAGCATCGCGCAGCCAATCCCGTGCCACTCGGCACTATTATGCAGCCCTTTCTGAAGAATCGCAAGTCTGTTACCAAGCTGACGGACATGAAGACGCTGACTGATCACGGCGCCAACAAATACTGCCTCGTCTCCCAGGAGGCCGACACGGACGGAGATGTGGAGACAAAGCTGTACAAGGGCAATGTTATACCAACATGTGGCGGCGGCGCCCAGGTGGTGTTCAACGATGTCGAGTGCCTCAAGCAGAAGTCGCCCGTGCATTCGCCAACGCGAAAGCGTCCCAGCAATGGCACAATGTCGGCTCTAGGTGTTACAAGCGCCGTGCACAGCACGGTCACCTCCGTGCAGGATGTGGCCTCGCGCTGCAACCTCGGCATCGAGGGACACAGCAGCAAGAAGACTAAGATCTAGAGCGCGTCCTGTACTTCTTGAAGTAGCAGTGGATCATTGGATCATTTAGTTTTTTTTTTTTCTAGTTATCGTAACTTCTACAGCTATTAATTACTCACATTTTAAGTTGAAGTTGAAGAATTAAAGTTAATTGCATTTAAAGCCAAGTATAAATTCTGTATAAATATTGACACATCGATGAATTCTTAACCTCGCAACTAAATATAGCATACCCAACATATGTATATCCCGACTGGCCTACAGCCGCAGGAGAACACACCACACCAGTGGAGGAGGAGTGCGAAACCAACGTCCATTCATAGGTTTATAATAAATAGTTGTACTGCAAAGTACTCAATATTTTTCTTATTCATATCCGCCGTGCCCCGCCCATATGATTATTATATAAACACATAAACGTAGAAGTAGAAATCAGAAGCAAATATATGTATGCTGGTATTAACTATTATTTTGTTTTTATTGTTATTCCTGCGTTTATTCAATGCTTAAACCGATAGAATTTATTGAAATACATACGGTACCGTTTTACACATACATATTTGTAGATTAATTTCAATTACTAATAAATCAGTCTATAATTAAAATATATGTTTTTCGCTTGATGATTTCATGTATGTATGTATGCATGTTGTATGTGAGGGTGTGTTTGTGTGTGTGGGTGTGAGCTGCTCTTTACGAGAGTACTACGGGATGACTCACTTTTTCTTCTTAATGCTATATATATATATATATATATATATATGTATATATATATATATATATTCGGCAATTGTGGCAGGTTCCTGGCAAATGAGGAATTTTAGTCAAAATCGAATAAAGACGCGCTCCCACATGGAATTTGGAAGGCAATTTAGTTGAATCAGCCGTCGAATCGAATTAAACCCAATTAAATAATTACAACATTGATACATGGATACACAAAGTACTACTCTATGTGGGGTACAGTCGAAACATAAAAACGGAAACGGAAACGAGACCACAACTAAATTTATAACATAATCAACGGCACAAAAACTCAAATCAAGTGCAAACCAAGTGCGTAATATAGCAAATATTAACATATACATCGCTCATCATTATCGTAATCATTAATCCATCTTTAAGTTCAAATTAAACAAATACCAATTTAATCAATATAAAGCTGTGTGTGTTTTTCATAAACGAAACTTTCATCTTACTTTCTCTTTCAGGACTCGACTCAAAAAATATTTTCTCCGTTTTCTTCTTCTGCAGCTGTAACTGTAACTGTATACTTAAGATGATTTCGTAATACGTAATATTATAATATTATATTATTCAAGCCGTTTCAGACAGACGCGACGTACTCTGTATGCTGTTTATATATGTATGTTTGTATGTATGTATGTATGTTATATATGTTTACATCGTAATTAAAACTAAGGAGCAAAAAAAATTATACTACGGTGGAAAACGAATTTTGGCTATAAAGCAAAAGTTAATCAAAAGAAACAAATTATTAACAAGACACACTCTCTCTCTCTCTCTCTTTCTCTCCGCTCTCCTCCGCACAGCCACAGCCACACCCCCCCTTTCACAATCTATTCGTGTATGTGTGTGTGTGTGTGGTGTGTATGTTTGTATATATGTTAGCAACTGCATTTTTGTTGGCAAGGCAAGCGTTAACATTTACGTTACGTTACGGATTCATCCATCCACTGCATGTGTACCTCTGGTGTTTGAATGATTGTTGCTGCTGTTGCTGTGGATCATGTGGATTGCGGTTGTGTGTGGATTGTGGTTCTAAATGTATTGTTGTTTGTTGCATGAGTGAAATCTCGATTGAAGCTGCTCCCGATACCAAGACGGATCACCAGACGCGGTCGCTGCATCTGCAGCCGATTGAGTGGCTCCTATGAACACTTGACACAAGCGCCCTCCACATCAAAGTCAAGGACCATAAGCTTCGTTTCCTCCGTCCCGTTGCGTGAGCCAACCGCACATATCAGTTTGGTATCATTTGCCCTGAAAGTATTACAGCTTTACAAATACAAATTACAGATAAGACGGGGGGAAAAACCTTACCTAATGCGCCACACAACACCGCCGGAGCCACCAGAATCCAAGGCCACAAGATTGCGTATAAAATCGCCCGTCTTCACGTCCCACAACTTGACAGTGCCATCGTCCGAACTGGTGACCACAAATCGCGAATTGAACTGCAAACAGGTGACCGCAGACTGATGCTTGTTTGGACCTTTGGAAAGCGAAATTGAAAGCAGAATTAGCTGGGATTCTTAAGATTCTCAATCATGTTGTCCCATACCCGACAACGTTTGCAGACATTGTCCAGTTGTGATGTCCCACACTTTGACGGTGGAATCGGCATTGCCAGAGACGAGTATATTCTGTCGGAGCTCCATGCCAGACGTGAGGCTCTGATGGCCCATCAGAGTGTGCTTGCAATTGCCCGTCTCCGCATCCCACACACGAATGGACGTGTCCAAAGAGCCCGACACCACATGGACACCATCGAACTGAAGGGGAAATCAGAGTATAATTAGACCACGCTCAGAGATAGGCCATAGACCTTGTACCTGTAGTGAGTAGACGCGATTCGTGTGTCCCTGCAGCGTGTGCAGACACTCCTGTCGCTCTGGATGCCAGATCTTGACCATATAATCGTAGGCTCCGGACACAATAAGCTTTCCATCGTATTGTACACAACGCACGGCAGCCAAATGGCCAACCAGGACATGCAGACAAGAGCCCAATTCAATGTCCCATACCCGTAAAGTGGCATCTCGGGAGCCACTGACCACCCTGAATGGACGATACACAAAACGGGGATGAGTTAGAGCTCCAGAGATTCGATTGATTCCACTTACTTATTGCCATGCAGATGCATGCATCGCACTGTGGACGTGTGCCCCTGGAGTGTGTGAACACAGGCCCCGCTGTCCATATCCCAGACCTTCAGGGTGCGATCCGTACTGCCCGAGATAATGATATTCCCGGACATTTGTGAGGACCAAACACCACCCGTGTGACCCACCAGTGTGCGTAGGCACTAAAAAAAAAAGATCACATAAGACCAGAGCTCAGGGAACATTCATAAATAAAGATTCACTTACCTTTCCATTGACGGCAGACCACACCTTGAGGGTGTTGTCATCGGAACCGGACACAATGCGATTGCCAGAGAACTGCAGGCATGTGATCACATGATCGTCGTGGCCCTTGAGCACCTTGGGCTTACGCACAGGCCGCGAGCGCCAGTTCATTTCGATGATGTGCTGCCGCATATAGGCGGCCTTCCACGGCGATGAGATGGGCGGCATGTTGCCATCGCGTCCCCGTTTCGGCCGATCGCTGCGCGACTCCGTCTGTATCTGGCCCTTGCGGCACTTCTCCTTCCATAAAAGATTGTCGTCGCAGAGGAAGCGCCAGCTGCGACATGTCTGGGCAGCCCGCAGCAGATCCTTAGGTTCCAGGTAGGACAGCACCAGCAGAGCTATCTCCCGAGGCAGAAGCGAGATGAAGTCTCGCTGGAACTGTGGCTCGATCACCTTCATCATGTGACGCACCTGCGAGGGATCGCAATGGTCAATCAGACGATCGACGGCCAGCAGCCGCTCCACGTGGGACCAGCGCTGAAATTGCTGCAGCCAATGCTGCAGCTCTGGCGGCGGATTGTCACGAGCAGACACCCCACGCGGTGTACGACGCCCCATCGGTGTCGTGGCGCTCGCATTGGACACCACCAGCGTTGGCGTAATGGACAGTACCGCTGTGGGTCCCATGTGCTGGGACGATGAGCGCGGTGTGGATGCAAAATCGTAGGCAATCCGCTTGCGGCAATTGTCGCCGACCATCCCACCGCTGGCCGAAATGGCCATGGCATAATCGCAGCCCTCGAGAATGCGCGTTTCGTTGTATTTGCGCTTGCGCTGCTGGGAAATCAATGTCCCGGTATTGGCCAAGGCGGAAGAGCCGCCATCGCAAATGGCCGAGGAGGATGTGGACAAGGAGATGGGTTCGTCGTACTCCACTGGTTCCATGTCGTAGGGCTCGCTGAGGCTGCCGTTGCTCCCGCTGCTATAGCCACTATTGCCGTTCTGGCACGTGCAAATCTCCTCCAAATCAGAGTTGTTCTCCTCATCGCAGTTGAACCACGACTCGTCGCCATCTCCCGGCTCGATCAGACCACCATCCACCACGTTGTTGTTATTACTATTGCTGTTGTTGGCTCCAGCTCCGGCTGCGGCGCCCTCTTCGACCACAACCTCCAGGACAATGACATCGTTGGAGCCATTGCGTCTTTGTCGAGTGACCAATGCATGAGCTGCAGCGCCACCCGATGTCTTTGCTCCACCGGCCACGCCGCCGCAACCTGGAAGGCGCGCGAATAGGCGCTCCTGTGTCTGGGCACTGGCGTTCACTTGGCGAGCCGTCTTTGCTGTGGTCACGTAATCGCACCGCATTGTTCCGCTCGATGTCGAGGAGGAGGATCCTGATCCTGATCCTGTTGCAGATGCTGACATGGACGTCGAGGCCTGAGGGGCATCATCGGCAACGGCCGATCCGGAACAGGCCGATGTGGATGATGTTGTGGAGTGTAAAGCGTATGTGCGGCCGCCATCCTGGGAAGTCTGGGAGCCCACAGAGCTGAAGGAGATGGACTGGGATGATGATGATGACGATGATGCACTAGGTTTCTCCTCCTGCTCCTGACAGTTCAAAGTAGATGTGGATGTAGATGTAGCTGTGGATGGAGCATCATTCGAATTGGTATTGGTGAACACATCTGTTCGAGCTGCTCCCGTACAGCTGGTGCCCGCCGCTTCTGACTTGGTGTTCTGGCTGCAGCTGCTGCTGCTGCTGCTGCTGCTGCTACTGTTGGACGTTGCCGTTCCCGCCGTTCCCGATGTTCCCACTGATAAAGATGTGCTCATTGTGGATCCCAGATTCAGTTTGGCAGTGGACTTGCTTAGCCGACTGTTGGTATACTTGCGGCTGCTCGTTGGGGTCGTCGATAGATCCTTGTATGTGCACTAAACAAATAGGAAACGAATTTATTGGATTAATCCAGGGATTATGAGCAGTTGAAGCGATTCTTTGCAGAGAAAATTCTCTCTCCCTCTCTCTCTCTCTCTCTCTCTTCCTTTCTCTCTGTTTTCTCTCTGTTTTCGAGACTGACTCTACGACTCCTATGTGTGATAAATTGATAAATTACTCACCTTGCTATCTGAGGAGACAGTGCGTCCATTGCTGCCGCTGGGCCAATCATCGCTGCTGCTGTTGCTGCTGGTGACTCCACCACTTGCGCCGACACCTGATCCTGCTCCTGCTCCAGCCATGGACTTGATCAGACTTAGATTTAATTTGTTCCGACTCAGCAGGGAGCTGGTACGCAGAATAATGCCGCCAGTGAGGCGCTGCTCTGTCTCATAGTCACGCCGCTCTATCAGATCCATTGACTGAATGTCCGCCTTGGACAGGGGCTGGGTGTTGCAGTTGGAGCTGCAGCTGGATGTAGATGTGGAGGCCTCTTCTGGCGCCACACCTGATACCGCTGATGCAGCAGATGTGGCAGAAGCGGCTGGCGATGGATTCAACGAGGCATTGGCTGTGAGGCTCATCTTCTTCAGTCGCACGGACATCAGCCTGTCGTGGAGTGATGTGGATGTGGCGGCATCGTCTGCCTCCGGCCGGCTATGGTCGGAATTGCCTGGCTCAGACTTGGTTCCTCTTGGATGTGGATGTGCTGCCGCCTGTTGCTGGTCCTCCACCTGATCCTCGCCAAGCAAAAATTCGTCGCTCAAGCGCTTCGGTTTTCCGACCACCTGATCGCCGAACTCTGACGGGACATCGGTTCCATCGAGCACTTGGCCATTGTGGCCGGGATGGGGATGCGGCAGAGCTTCCTCCACGACGGGGGTCTCGAGGAAGATCTTGGAGCCATCGGCCGTCATAATGGTGCCATCGGGCAGGGCCATTTGTGATGTATTGGGGCAGTCGATGCCAGCCGCAATGTCCTCCACGTCCTCATAATCGTCCTCGATCAGCTCCTCTTCATCGTCTTCGTCATCATCCTCTACATCTGCCTCCACATCCTCCACGTCCTCTACATCCTCCTCCTCATCATCGTCATCATCATCGTCATCGTTTATAAGGCAGACAATGGGCGGCATCTCACTATCATTGAAGAAGCCCCCACGACTGTGCTCGGAGGAGGGATGGTCATCGTCGTTAATGGTGTCCGTGGAGGAGCTATCATCCACGGCCACCACCACTCCAACGGTGGATGTCGGCCTCGTGCTGGTGGGCAGTGAGTTGGAAGAGCTAATCTCAAAGGTCTCCAGCACTCCGGAGGTGCTGGACTCATCGTCCAGCACTACGGCGAAGCCATGCTGAGAATTCGACGATACGCACACGTCTTCCACATCCTCCCTCAGAGTTGACATAGATAAAAATGCTGATACAGCTGCTCCTGCCTCCTGGCTGGTAGTCGGCGTCGCCGTCGTCGGTGCCGTCGCTACCGCCGCCTGACTCTTGAGTTCAATGTGCTGGCCGCTGCCCGACGATGGGATCGACGTCGGAGTACCCTCCTCCTCTGCACTGGCCAAGGAATTCCTGCTAGCAACTGGAGGACATCCTTGTTCCATAATAATACTTGACGAGCATTCAAAAAAAAAAACGAGGCAGCGCGCTTTAACAGTTTACCAGCTCGTTGCTGGTGGCTGTGTGCTGCTCTGCTGCTTCTCTCCTGCAAAGAGAACACGATGGTCAGTATTCAGTGCAGTATTCCATTCCATATAAGGGTATAGGGGGAACGGGAGGAAAAACAGAAGGATGCTATCGTAGATTTGCATTCCATTTTGCTACCTTTTAGTAATTCCTATTGCAACTTAGAAACACTTCCTATATTATAAATTTAAACAAATTAAATGCTTATCCTTTGTGCTTGGGAAGAACTCAGAAAATTCCCACGCAACAAGATTGCAAAATAAAAAAAAAAAAAAAAAAACACACGAAGAGAAGAGAAATGAAATGAAAAGCAGTGGGAAAAATTTTTTGTAAGCAGTCGCCGCCGCCGACGACGTTGTCGTTAAAACTCGAAAAAGGAAATCACAAAAGTGCATCGGATCGGGGATCGGCGGAAGAGGCTAAAACGGCGCGAAGTAGAATGGGAAAAAGAAGACGAAACGGGTATTACAACAAAAAGAAGATACTCACATACACAAACACACACACACACACGTTGGAACGCACACACATATGCAGTACAGTAAGACGCAGGTAGGCAAGCGTCCGAGCAGAGCAGGGCAGGCGGCAGACGGCAGGCAGCAGCACAAAGGTATTGTGGATAAGAGATGGCGAGAGAGCCAGAAGTAACGGACGTAAGAAGAAGCAACAGCAAAGATACACAGCAGCGGCAACGACAACAACAACAACATCACGTACACCTTGCAATTCAAGCCGCTATCTTTTCCCTCCGCCTGGGACTGGCTTGGGGAGAGCAAGCAGATCGTCGTCGTCGTCTCGTGTATCTCGTGCCTTGTCTGTCACACAGCATCATCACCAGGGAGAGCCAGGGAACCAACCAAAGACCGATCGCACACAAACACACGCACACACAAAAGCGTGTAGAAAAAGGGATCTTTGTTGACCGAGCAGTGGAGAGGGGCAGGGGCAGGAGCAGGGAGCGCAGCCATTGCAAGGCAGCATCAGCATCCGCAGCGAACAAAAGGGGCGATCACAAAGGAATTTTCAGCAGCGCTCCTGCTGTTGCATCACTCGCAACAACAGACAACAGAAGATCAGATGTGCAAAGGTATTCTCGGGAATATATTTTCCTTCTTTCTCTTCCCTTCCCACCCTTCAGCGTTTGGCTGTTGACCTCCACCCAAAAAAAAAAAAAAAAAAAAAAAAAAAAAAAAACGTTGCTTAGAGTCTTCGGGGTATCTGCTTTCACAACGTATTTCTTCTGTCTGCCTTACATTTACCTGTGCCGCAGGATAGCCAATACCGCAGCACATTTTTAACGCGCCCAAAGAATTTTTTAGCCACGGGTGGAGTCGTCACTATCATTGCTCCCTAAATACGCACATACATAAGTATACACATGTCTGCATGCATATATGTAAGTTGGTAGACAATAGACCAGCAGTTACGATAAATGCAATACTTAGTTTGCCAATTTAATAGTTACTGCTGCATTTCCTTCTTAATTCCTGGCCCTAACCCCACTTTTCTGCACCTGCACTGCAGCACTGGTGATGGAGGAGAGCGAGCCAGCCAGCCCCATAATTCGTGGAGCAAACAACAAAAGAAAAATGTGAACATTGTTGTACACACAGACACACATACACACGCATACAGAGCAAATGTCACGACATCCACAAGAAAAGTTTGCTGCGATATCCCTTCTATAAATTACTTTTACAATGTTGTGCATAACGAATCGAGTCTGTACAACATACCAAAGCCAAGGCGACAGTTGCAATTTGGTTAAATTATTTAACTATTCCATTCGCTCGAAATTTTTTGCGTTTAGCCCACTCACACACACGCACGCACATACAGTTACACGGGGCACACGTTTAATCGAATTTCCACATACTTCTTTGTGCCGTTGCTCCGGGGGAGTATTGTAGACTCTGGCGTGGTACCGTTTAAACCTTAATTTGTTTATTTAATTTTTAGACACATAAATTTAGTTGGACAGACGAAAAAAATTAATGACTCGAGCCTGCCTTGTATTAATTATCGATATACGAGACCATCATCTCGAAGACAGCACAGGTATCGCATGAACTGACTATCGATGGTGTTGTTACGGCCGCATGACAACACTAGACTTTGCTAATTCAGTTACATTAGACTTTGCTAAATTTGCTGCGAGCATGATAGACGAAACTAAAAATTATTGTTCGTAGTCGCCTCAAAGCACGTCTCCCGGCTATCAGTGGAATAGCTGAGGCACTATATGTAAAAAAAATTATGTTTTCCCATTACACACAGCAAAATTTGATCTAAAAGGCGTAACAATCGAGTCAGCCTTATGCGAAAGGAAAAGAATGCAGTTTGAGCGATAGATAAATATATGTACGTCAGCTCGACTTTCCTCTGGTGGGAGCAGAGCAGCGGCATAGACAGATAGCAACACTAATATATCGTTGTGCCTCTCATGCTATCTCATGCTATCTCTTTGCAGCAAAGTTAGCAAAGTCTAATGTCATACGTCCATTGGCAGTTAGTAAATTTGAATGTCATGCGGCCATAAACCGAACAATGAACCGATACGCGGAAAAAGTTCAATTACTTTAAAAATCCGGAAAACTAAATTACTAAATTCTTATGTGTGCGATCTAAGGGTATCCTTTGGGCATTGGGATTAAAAGACTCCATGGATAATGAGGTAGCGAGACAGACTCTTTCATCGATAGTCAGCCGGTCATCGAAAGTTTGCGTTTAAAAAAATCACAGCAAAAATATTAAAGTTCGTTTGACCGTCGAGATGTCTGGGGGTCTGTCCGAGGTGGTGTCCGGGTATCTGGACAAGGGATTAGTGCTCGTGATTGCGGACCTGCTCAGCTTAATCACAGTCTCATCATGCCTGGTGATCAAGGTGCCACAAATAAATACCATAAGGGAGAACAAGTCCTCGAAAGGTGAGCCGCCTCCCACATCTAGTCCGCCCACTCACATTTCACTCTACTCTTTTTACGTACATACATACATAGGTATAAGCGTATTTGGGCTGTGCCTGGAGCTGTTCAGCTACACAGTGATGATATCCTACAACTACACTAGTGACTATGACTTCCTCTCCTACATGGAGTATCCTGTGCTGCTCCTGCAAGAATACATCCTCATCTACTATGCCTTCAAGTACCAGGATCTGCTGGGCAAGAAGACGCAAATATTTGCCATCGCCTATGTGATTATAGCTACGCTCATATACCTGAAACTCTTTCCCATTATCATCCTTACATTCTTAGTGGTGAGTAATTCCGTACATAGGGTCAATTGATAGCGTCTATGTGCACATTCGTCATTGATTAGAGGGGCTTTGACGGCAGCCCACAACAATTTTTGACTAGATAACACATTCGACGTAGTTCAAACTTGTTTCCCGGACTCACTGCCGCCGCTCCAATTAACTAATTATGTTTCTGTTTCTGTGATTTCGGTAAACGAGTTTTGTTTGTTTTAGCATTTTGTTTTCTTTCGAATATAGATACATAGGTCTGTCTGCCTGTCTGTCCGCTCTTAACTGGGAATCATCTTTGCCCAAGGTCAACATTTATTGTTGTATAATGTTTGAGCAGCTATTTATACTCTCGCCGGTGGTGGTCGGTCCCCCTTGACCACCTGATATATATTTATTTAAATAATTGCTTCCTCTTTACCGTCCATTAGCCTTTCTGCACGCCCATAGGAGCAACCAGCAAGGTGCTCCAGCTGCTGGCCATACTGAGGACAAAGGATGCCACCTCCGTCAGTCGCACAACTTGGGCCCTGTCGGCCTTCACCAACATGAGTACGTAGACATAGAATCAGATTAAAGATTATCATTAAACTCTCTCCCTAATCCCTTCCAGCCCGCATCTATACGGTGTATGTGCAGTCTCATGACTGGATGTTGCTCTCGAACTTCCTTATATCGACGTTCCTCAGTGCTTCCGTCTTCACAGCCGCCTGCTTCTACAAGAAGAAGGTTAAGAAGGCCTAAGATCTGCGCTCAAGATTGCCTATCAGTCGTTGTTCTAGTTTATTCTTATCCATCTAAACTGATATTATAAATTCATCCTTAAAGTGTTTCGTTGTTATCGCTTAACTATCCGCATAGAATGCCACCGCAATGGCTCCCAAAACAATCAATACCGACGCCACATAAATGGCCGTTCGTTGCCAATTCATTTTCGATTTGGGTGGGCCTACATCTACGGTTTTGCGTTCTTTGTGCTTCCGTTTTCCGAATTTCTGTTCGAACTTCTCCAGTTCCAGGCGATTTCGTTCCTCCTCATTGCGTCGCTTCTGCTCCAGATGCTGCTGCTCCGCCGCCTGAGCACGGGAGCGTTCGGCCACACAGCTAGAGTCGCACTCTAGCGATGTTTGCCCAGCCCGATGCTTGTCGCAGGCGATCTCCTGCTTAAGTCTTTTGCAGGCACAAAAAATGCGAACCTTCTTGCGGCAGAGATCGGGATTAGGGCACTTGCCAGAGTGGCATATCGACATGCACCGATGTGCGCAGGGATACTGCAAGCGCAAATCATTATTAAATGGAATCTCCGAAATCTCAAGCTTAAGCACTCACATTCTTTAAGCAGCGATTGCCACAGCTGCGGAATCTCTCCCTCCGATCGATTATCTCCTGGACAGTGCCTGCTTCATCGTAGTACTCGCTGCACTTGTACACCAATTGCGTGAGTCCGCAATGGCACTTGTTCTTGATCACAAAGCCGCATGGAGTGCACGGCGGTGGATGGCAGCCTTTGGGACAGGCGTGTACACATCCCGTAGGACGGGGAATGATGCAACCCTCCTCGCATGTGGCACAGCCAGCCTGCTGCTGCATATCTTGCGGATTGGCCACAGAATGACAGACGAGTGAGCATTTGTGATTGCCACATTTGAGTTTCCGTGAACATTTGCGCTGGCAAGAAGTCGGCTTGGAGTTCCAGCAGGGCCAAGTGGCGACCTCGTGGCCTCCAATGCAAGTGACGCCGACGCCCTCCTCACAGCGTGGATGTGGCAGTGCTTTGTATTCATACTAAAAGAAACCCCGCATAAAAAGGAGCTCTTGCAATCATAGGAGTTGGGCGTACCTTTTTGGTTTGAGGGCGGGCCGCCTCGGCAGGCCGGTTCACTCTGACGGCCTCGTGACAGCGCGCCTTGCAGATGTGTCCACAGCCGCTGGTGGCATTTGGAAGACCACACACCTGGCCACAGGGCGGACACTCACCTTTGTGGCAGCGATGTTTAATGGCATGATGGCATTTGGCAGATATACTGAAATCGTTCGATTGGTTTAATGGTAAAGTTTTGCGTGAGAAGTTCGTCACTAACTTACCGACAAAGTTCCAGGCATACGATGCGCGCACTCTTCTCTCGCCCGCAGGGAACACTGCGCCGCGTCTTGCCGCAGCGGCAGTTGATCTGGGACTCCAATTTGCAGGGATAGCAGGGCCCATTGTGGCACACGGACTGGCACTTGTGCTTGTTGCAGCTCAATTGCTTGCCACAGATCTTTTCACAGGGCGGGCACTGATCGCCGCAACACTTTCTGTTGCATGCATGCTTGCCACAGTCACGCATTTGCTTGCACTTCGTCTCGCAGGTGAACTCCTTAGAACAGGGCAGCTCCTTCTCATGCAAACCACAGCGGCATTTCTTTTTTGTCCTCACTGGGCACTGGAATGGTAATTGTAACTACGGGGACTATGCCTTTGTCGGAAAAGTGTCTTACCGAAATGCAGCTGCCTCGATGACAGCGCTGTGTACACGAATGCTGGCCGCAGGATAAAAGCTTCTGGCAAGTGTCGCCACAGGTTTCTACAGGCTCGTTGCAGGGCCGCATTTGGCTCTGTGGAAATTGAATTTATAAGACATGACAGTTGCTTGATTGAGTTGAGCCACTAGTACATACATTTTTGCCACAGGGACATGTTCGAACTTCCAAGGGACACTCTCCACCACCACAGGGTCCGGCATGACACACCTTTTCACAGGTGTGCAAGCCACAGGCAAACGTCGCTCCACAGATCTGAAACATTTCACCAATCCTTTAGGGGATTTCCTCTCTTTTGGTGTATATTACTCACATTTTGGCACTTCCACTTGCGATCCGAGCAGCTTACGACCTTTGACTCTCGCTTGCACTCGCATGGCTGATTGCTCTTGCTGCTGCAAGGCGGACACTGCCCTGGTCGATGGCATACTTGGCTGCACCTGTGCTTCCCACACGCCAAGAGTTCTTCGCACTGCAAAACAGATGGCTAGAGTGTAAAGGAGGCTTCTTCACATTGATTAACTGCCTCACCGGTTGCTGGCACTTCCATTGCTTGTCTATGCAGCGCATGGAACGCGGAGCCGATTTCCCACACAGGCAGGTGACTTGCGCCTGCTGAGCACAGGGCGGACACGGCCCCGGATGACAAAGGAGCTTACAATCATGACCGCACTTGGGCTGGAGTAGTTTCTCACAAATTTCTCCGCACGAATGCGGCACTAGGAACGGCTGCGACTGCGGATTCTCTTCCTTGCCGCAGAAACAGTTGTATTGCGTTGGTTTCTCCGCCGGCTGGTAGTCTCTTCGGCACTGGGGACAGCACCAGTGAAGCGATTTCTGGCGCTTGGGCGGCACAAACTCCCCCAAATGATTGTAGTGGCCCTGGTTCTGGTTCCCATTCTGCTGCTCCGCCTTCACTTTCATCTGCATCATGCTGTCATTGGCCCACCGCTGAATGCAGTTGAGGTGGAAGAAGCAATAGCAACTCTCACAGGACCATATCGGCTCCACACGTCGGATGCTGCCAATGCAGATGAGACAAGTGGCCGCTCCAGAGTGGAGGGTGTTCTCCAGGAAAGTAGTGGTGCGGGCGGCATCTTTGTCACTTGCCGGCTTCCCACTAGACCCACTGGACGTCGGCTGGTAGTGCTTGTATAATTGATCTACAGCGAAATTATTGAAATTATGGAATAGATAAATATGCTGACTGGACACGTCACGGCTGTGGGTTGGTAGGGCCAAAATTACCCAAAATTTTTTTTTCATCCAGTTCCCCCTCATCTTCAGAGCTGGAAGCGTAGGCGTCTACAAGTTTCTGGGCGGCAGCAAGGTTTTTGGCCTGGGCTTTGTTAAACTTTTCCATTTTTATGCCGGTAGTAAGTAAAGACAACCGTCGCTTTAGCGGGGCAGGGAATATTTTTTAGGGGCTGGTCCCAGGGATGGAGAAACTAAACTCTGTCAACTCAATTCAGTCAATTGCCTTAACTAATAATTCCAACATTTCTTATTGGTTTGAAAAGTTGGCTGCGATATTGGTGATTCGAATAAACTGGCTAGCTTTTAAAAATATACAAGCAAAAAATTCAATCAAGCTACTGTTTGACTGCCCTGCCCTGGTTATCAACGTAACATCTGATTTGATTTGAGAGTGCGACAACTCTGGAATAGCTTTCACAGAAATTACAAGCAAAAAAAAATAATAAAAAAACGAAATCCAGACGCGAAAATATTTATAATAAGATAAAATGAGTTTCCTTAACTACATATTCGGCCCCAACCTGTACATGGAGTACAAGGGAGTGCCCGAGCCACAGCGAAAGGTGTACGAGAGTGGAACTGTTGAAAAGTTCGGGGAACATATTCTTTCCACGGTAAGTTGTACTAACCAAATCGAATCGAGCATATGGGGTCTAAGCTGGTTTACTCATTCCAGCTTTCGGTTATGTGGTCGGTGGGTTACTACACATCGCCATTGATTGCCACATTCCTGTACCGTCGAGGGTACTTTGTTGCCGATTCAATGCCAACGCTGGCCAAAATCACAACCAGCGTGGGCCTGCTTGTGATAATCTCTCTGGTTATGCGAGGAGTGGGCCGCAAACAATCGCGCGTTTACTCGAACATGATCAAAGCTTTGGAGGCGGCTCGGGCCAACAAGACCAGCGGGGAGCTACGCCGCTACGACATTGACTTCAGCTCGTGGCCAGTGGACTTTGATGTGAAATCGCTGACAGGGTAAGTAGACCATATCCCTACAGATCATTCGCAGCGTAACTTTCCCATTTAGGGATACCAAGAAGCCAGCTGTTACTGCCAGCCGACGGGAGCCGCTGCGTTTTGCCACTCTGCCGTGTGAGGTGATTGCCTATCTGGCCATCAACACCTTTGGACTGCCCATGATCTATCCGGGCTCAGTCAAGCTGCTGGAGAAGTTTATGCGTATGTAATACTGTCTTAATGTCTGAATGGTCATAACTTGTGCCGTATTTCAGGACCCATGTTGATCGCAGGACGCGCCAAACTTGTCGAAGACGACAATGGCATCCGCTATAAAATTAAGACAATCGACTCGAATGAAATTGACACTCTGTTCATTGACAATCGCAGCGATAATGTGGGCAATGGCAAGACTTTGATAATTTGCTCCGAGGGAAATGCAGGATTCTATGAAGTCGGAATAATGGGTACTCCAGTGGCACTTAAATACTCGGTGCTAGGCTGGAACCATCCTGGCTTTGCCGGTAGCTCAGGCACACCATATCCGCATCAGGACAAGAATGCCATTGATTCTGTGGTACAGTTTGCCATCAACCACCTGGGATTCGCTGTGGAGGATATTATATTTTATGGCTGGAGCATCGGTGGCTTTAGCACATTGTATGCCGCATCCATTTATCCAGATGCCAAGGGAGTTGTCTTGGATGCCACCTTCGATGATGTCCTCTATTTGGCTGTGCCTCGCATGCCGTCCCAGGTGGCCGGCATTGTGAAGACGGCCATTCGCAATTATTGCAATCTGAACAACGCCGAGTTGGCCCAGCAGTTCAACGGACCCATTTCGTTCATCCGACGCACTGAAGATGAAATTATCGCCGAGTAAGATGGGTGTATTTTTATTCTATTTATATTTGTAATGCGTAACGCGTAACATTTTCGCACTTGTCTAGGGACAACCACATTGAGACGAATCGCGGCAACTTCTTGGTTTTGTCTGTGCTGCAGCATCGCTATCCAAAGATCTTTGGCGTTCCACAGCTGGCGCGTATAAAGGGTTTGTTGTCGAAGCCCCTAGAGCAGTACAGCATCCCGGCAACCGAGGAAAAGCTGAGCATGTCGCGCCTTATTACTTATGCCTCCGATGAGGGCAAGTCATTCCCCATGCTGATTGGTGCAGACTACTCCGAGGAGGTGCGCACCAACATGGCTGTATTTTTGGTATGCTTGTGTATAATTGCCAGTGCCTACAAAATGTTCTATTGAAATAACTCTTTCTATTTTAGTTGCGCAAACATTTACGTGATTACAACTCCACACACTGCACTCAGTTGCCAGGAGAATACTTCACCATGCCGTGGGACATACCCACCGAGCAGGGATTCGTATTTACCTAGGCCCACCATAATCACAGTCTCTCTCTATCTTAAAATGTATTCGATTGTGGTGTGGCAGTACGCTTAGATATAGTGAAATGGTTTTAGTCCTTTTTGCATTTCGACTGCTTAATAAATTATTAATAACTGGGAACAGCCGGGAAGCTGTTGTACAACAGAACATGCAACATACAAAACATACACCGTGGTGTTAAACTGTACTGTCTTATACGTACTATATATACGAAATAAATGTCACAAGCTAAATACGGATCTTGTTCGTTGGTGAGCGTTCTTTCTATTTCACTTATGCACCTAAAACTAAAAGTTAGCTAAGGCCTACGAGTTCTTCTTGGAGCCACCGAAACCGGAGAAGCCCATTATGGCAGCCATATCATCGGGTATTCCGCCGGACGCCAGATCACCGTTGTCTTCGGCCTTGCGCTTGCGTTCTTTCCTTTTCTCTTTTCTGTGCTCCTTGTAGCGTTCTTCCTCCTCTTTGGCCTCGCGCAGTCTCTTGTCCAGCTCGTAGTCTTTTTGCTTCTCCTCCATTTTCTTTTTGTTCTGCTGGAAGCGCTCCTTTACCTGGTCAACGGTGCTGCGCTCCACCTTCATGGACATGCCCAGATTGCGCTGGTGCTTCTTTCCATTGATGTGATCCAGGAAGTTGATCGAGTCTTTAACAACGCAGTCGCACACATTGCAATAGTAGCCGCCAGATTGCGAGGTCGGTGTATTCTTGTTTATCACAACGCTCTTGCCCAATTTGCTGTCCAGATCCACCTTATAGTCGCGTCGTTTCAGGTTCTCCCGCTGCACAGGCTCTATATATCAGAGGGAAAGTTGGTTAGGATTTGCTTTTCGTGGAGACCGCCCAGACTACTTCCAACCTTCTTCTTTGGGGGCCACCTGGTTCAGCAGGCGCTCGGCGGCAAGCTTCTCGTATTCGTTCTTGTCCCATTTTCTGCGGTGGTCATCAGGTCGCATCGTCATAATGTTGTTTTATTTTCTTTTATTTATTTGTCGAAAATGGTAAATAATAAGTTAAATAGAGATGCGAGAGTTCCTACTGAATGCGATATATCGAGTGGAAGTGGAAGTCCGACGAAGGTGTATCGATATTGGCTCATCGTCTATCGACAGTTATTGATTTTACCTCGGCGAGCGCTTTCATAAGTTGGAAAATAAAACGGATATAAAACAGAAAATCCGTACAAATCAAGCCTAAACTTCAAGCTTTAAAAGGAGTCTTCAAGTCTTCAGCAATGGGCGCCGCATTTTTTCCTGTGCTGTTTTTCACGGCGCTTTGGGGAGCTGTGGGCATTGGAATGCCCATTATGACCCCAAAGGGTCCGCACCAGAATTTGATACGCTGCATCCTTATGCTGACGGCCGCCTGCTGCTGGCTCTTCTGGCTGTGCTGCTACATGGCCCAAATGAATCCACTGATTGGCCCTAAACTAAAGCGTGATGTCGTCGCCATGATTGGGAGGTCGTGGGATATGAAAATCGTCGAAGGCTAAAATGTGTATCATCCAGTCTATCAGCAGAATTTATAGTGCAATCCTATCTCAAGTAAAAATAGTCATGTTAAAAAAGTGTATTTAAATTATGTTGAAAATAAAAATCTAACTGATTCGATCCCTGTAACCATTCAAATATCAGATAATCGCGCTCGCTACAGCATTGCCATGCCAAAGAGAGAGGATCTGAAAAAAAGAGAGAACGTGCGAGTGCTTGACAGGGATGCCATTTTAGCATATTTCAGGCTATATCTAGTATTTTTTATGAATACATTCAGCTTCTTTTAGCTTGAATGTATTTTGCGATAAATAGCCGGTGAAGTTGGGGACATTATTGAATACTTATTTAATTACTACATACTTTATGTAATTCCAAAATGTCAAAACAAGCATTCGTGTAATATTAAAGTATTCATACCTTTGGCATTCTTTAATCAATTTAAATGATTGGTAGCCTATATTTTTGGAAAAAAATGCCACAAAAGAACTAAAGAAATCATAAAATTACTTTTATTGAATTTAATTTTATTCTCTTTCAAAGTATATATGTACATTCAATAGTTCTCATATGCGAGTATATAGTACTTTATCAGAATATAATATATATATTTATCATTTTAAAAAGTTAAAAATTCCATTATGTTGTATGAATAGCACTATTTTCTATTATATTGTATCAAAATCACTATAACCAGAAAATTTGTTTTTTTGAGGTATATTTAGTCTTTGCTTAGTTTTTAGCTTATTTATTTTCGGTTTTAGCCATTTTCGAAATTTTTTTTAGAATTTAGCTTGTACTGGCGCTGAAAATCTGGCAGCACTGGAGCTGGCCGTTGCGCAGACGCAACCGACTCTAGAGCCACATCTGGGGACTGCAAGACTGAGATTTTGGGGCTACTGTCTTCAGTTTTCTTTCAGTCACGGGCGCGATCAGTTGTCGTGAAATGCTTATTCTTTTACTGTGACAAGAATTCCGTGATTATCTCAAGCGATAAATGTTAAAGTAGGACCAATTCTATAGCCAAGGGAATCTGTGCAACATTACATTCGTGATTGAGTTTTGAATACAAATAGCTTGCAGGAATTCTTTTTGTTCGGACATAACCGGCATACCATCAAATGGAACCGCACTTCTTCTGCTGCCTTGGACGATAGTAAATCTTTGTAAGTATTTGCAGCTTAATTATGTGGAAGATTGCCCAGGACTAGTAGAGATCCCGCACTGCGGAATCTCCCTAAGACCAGACAAGCGGAGTGGAGTTCATAAACTAGTTAGACACATGCACTAAGCCAGAAAGAGTAGTTGAAGGTACAAAACTGGTTACATTACTCAAAACAGTCTTCCCCGCGGCCAAACCAAAGCAAACCAAACCAATGCCGGAGTGTAAGAAGTAGAAAACGATGAAATTTACAAAGGCCCACGGGCAAGAGCAATAATCGCGCACAAACGAGCTGGCGAAGCACAAAAATTATGGATGTTAAAATGAAAATGGCAATAAAAGGGGCCCCAGACACAGACTAAGAGACAGACACAGACCCAGACCTGGGACTCCAGGGTAAGGCAGGGAGGTAACCAGGGAACAGTAGTAACCAAAACCAGTTGAAATACCATTTTACACAATGCAGACAGACAATAAAAGAAATTAGAAATTAAGATTCCACCCGAAAAAAGGGCGGCAAAAAGCAAAGAGCCAAAGAGCACCTACGTCGTTCGCTACTGGCTCCAAAAACCTCAATAAAAGTGTAAAGAACGACAAAACAAAAGAGTGTACGCTGTACAGGTGAATGTCCAGAGAACTGAAACAAAAGCCGGAGAACGTTTTGTTGTCCGCTTTGGTCTGTTGCTGGTGCTTTATATGTCGCTAACCGCGCAATTACCACGTTTATGAACTGGGCCAATTGACAGTTTGGACCCGTTGGCCACAGAGCCAGCCAGAGCCAGAGAACACCAAGAGAACACCATCATTATGTGATCCCACAAACGACGATGAGTGGGTCTTGTCGTCTCCCATGATGACGGAAGATTGCTGTACTCGTATCTGAAGATCTAAGCGTTTTGCCTCCGGAAATTGATTTTAGCTGTGTGTGGCTAACGTTTACTGTTCGGTTCGTGTTCTATTCACTGACAGGAAGAAGCTGTTGTGTTTGACCCAATTTTTAGTCGGTGCTTCATAATAACCGACAATTTACGCAAATTCACTCTGTCCACCTCTTGCTCCTGACTCATTGATAACTGATGCAGTCTGCCGGTGAAAGTCCCAAAACACTCCGGACCTGAGCCAAATGACTCAGACAGACTGACGAGCGACAGACCACAGACCAAAGACCAGACTCGGACAAGGCCAAGACAGGTTGCCAAATCCTAGACGCCGAAAACACACCCATATCTGTATGTCTCTCCTGTCTGTCTATCTGTCACCAAAGTATATTTTTTGTTTTTCCTTTTGCTGTTTTTGTGTTTGGATAATTTTCACCTGAAATTAATTTCACTGAGGCAATGAAAATTTTCATTTTTTCGTGTGTCGGAAGTGGATCAAAGACAGACAGAGGCCCGGCCCGAGAGACCAGAGAAATAGAAATGCGAAAAACCAGATTCAGATTGAAAAATTATGTACATTTTTACGAGCATTGCTTCGGTGTGCGTTTATTTTGATTTCGTTTTCGTTGTCTTTTCTCAAATTATTCATTTACGAGTTAATGAAACACTTTCGCTCGTTAAGAGGCTGCCCCGGAATCCCAGGCCGAGCCCAGATCTTGGGCCGTCTTTGATCCCCCGCCCAGCTCAGCCCCGCCACCGTTAGCGGTCTGATCGGGGGCCGGGCGTGGGATTCTCTGGCCATGCCCAAAACTGTTGAGAATCGCAAATTGGTCAAGAAAACCGAACCGAACCTCATCGTCATGAAGATATGCTGGCCTGGCCCAAATTGGCAGCTTTGCTGATCATCTGTGCCGCACGATTCTCGGACGGCGGCAAACAGCTCCAAATGACAGAGGCAGACACAGAAACGTAGACGGAATCAGAGACGGAGTTAGAGTCGGAGATGGAGATGGAGACGGAGACGTAGATAGAGACTCTGGCTGAGCGATCAGATTGATCTCTGCAGCTGGCTCGGCTGGCTTTGGCCTGGCCTCCGTGCCGGGGCGAAATAGAACATAACGCTAAGCTGCGACTAAATTGCATTCAAATGATGTAAAATCGCCTCTAATGGGCTGATCTTTTGTTTCGCCTGTCGAGCCGAGCCACCACTCGGTCGAGTGGTGTGGAGTGAAGTGGAGAGTGGAGAGGAAAGCGACCTCAAATGCAAGAGTTCGTTGCGGTAAAGAAAATGCACTGGATTGGATTGGATTGGATGAATGGATGGAAAACATTTCCCCACACAGGCAGAGCAAAATGAAATACAGTCGTCCAATGGGATGGGGGAATGTGCGTGCCGCGCATGCGGAATTGCGGCACTAATTGCAATTCGGGTTCTTATCTGCTGAGTGCGTCGATGCATACTAAGAGGAAGCGGACACAGCACAGCCGTGGCGACATTTGCATTAGGCATGGACTCGAGCTAAATGGAGTTATCTGGAACTGGTTGCGTGTTTTCCCCAACCCAACTCCTTAACCATTCAATTGGGGAATCATAAATTTGAATTTCGATTAGAAGAATTCGATAATTATCGATATTGAAACTAAGTAGATTAACAGCTTAACAGGGGTATGTTAACGAGGGCACTGCTTAAGTAAATTAGATTCTTCAAGTTAAGAATAGAACGTTCCCTTCCATCAATTAAGATATATCTTACAAACATTTCCCAGCTTCGCTGACAAGTCACCTGTCAAGCATTTAGCACTGTTGTTAATACTGTTACCTCAGCCTAACGGTGTTCACTCCCTGACTTTACACTTTTCAGCCTTTTCATGGCATTCATTCTCGATGGTCGTGGAAGGGGCAGAAGCAGGGGCAGGGGCAGGGCACCCTAACCAATACGTCAACCTGTGTGCTTGAATTATAGCCAGCCAGGTACTCGTACAACTGGAGAGTGTGGAATGGGGAGTTACTAGCTACAGTGAGTAATCAAGTTCCCGAATTATGCTCGAGAGAGCACACAGCACACACACACATGAAGGGTTTCGGAGGGGAGTGTGTGGGAAAGAGCGGAGGAGCATCGGCAGATTTGTTGGTTTTTAATTAGTTTGGTCGTCGGTTAAAGAGTAACGGTGAATACTTTTAATGACTCTGCGCTCTTCGCTCTCCACTCTCTTCTCTCCCTTCACCCAGTGTGATGAGCATTCGCGTGTCGTTCCCTAAGCTTAGCCCCGGCTCCTCAGAGGTTGCGATACTCACCATCCTCCATCGTCTCTCCTCTGTCCGCCCATCTTTAGTTCTGTGTTATTGTTAATGTTATGCCTGTGGTTCTTTCTTGTCAACTTTTCCCCTCCGTTTGTCGTAAAAATGAAATGCACTTTTAGTTCCGCACAAATCATACTGTGGAGAAGCCGAGGAAGAGAGGGAGCGGGAGTGACGCACTATATTACTTGGTGTACATTTGTATTCCGTATTTTTCTTCTCCTTCTATTCTCTTCTTTCCTTCCAACAATGTTGTTCTGCTCCAGTAAAAGGCCTCCGCAGCGCCGTTAGAGCGATTATGAAACTGCAAATGTTGCACAGATTGCTCTCCACGCATACATATTCATCGCTTAGTGGCTATGAAACAATTAATTCATTACACAATTAGTGGAACACGTTACTCATTAAAGGCATCCATTGTGCAATTGCAATTGCACCCACCTGTTGCGTACAGAACAGAGCCACAGAGCTCTCTCGTATTCGCATACGGTATCGGTATGATATCCGTATCGTTCATCAATTTTCTCCTTCTTGTCGTTAGAGTATTTTTCGGTTTCGTTTCTTTTTGGCCAGAGGAAGATTGCATAAATTTGCACATTCCACAATGTGCTTCCTTAACAATTATGACATCTAGCAACAATCAAAGACCTAGCGGTATCCGAATTTTATAATGAAGCCACCAAAAGATACATGTCTGGTCTGCCAATTTGCAATCACTTTCAAAATTAGACAACAATAAAAAGCACAAATAAATAAATACGAATACGAATATTTCCCCTTTTGATGGGGATGTGGCTGGGCTGCATTGTTTGGATGATTCAATTTTCGATTTTCTAGTTTGAAATGAACTTTCCATTTCGGTGCTTTCTGATAAGCATCCCATTGACATCGGTGCCACTGCTATGACTGCTATAGCTGCCCCTGCCCCTGCCTCTTCCACACACTTACACCTGTCACTTTTCACTTTCTTCGTGGCCTCGACACTTTGTCGGCGGCTATTATTATTGAAAGTGGTCGTCGATGTGGATGTATGTAAATGTAGATGACTCTTCTTAATCTGGCCAAAAATCGCTCGCCTGCGTTTGGGGGGAAATGCCAACGCGCATTCGTACACAATGGATATGGATATATCTGTACATTTTTGGGTTTATTTTTGGATGGCAAACGGGTTAATGGCCGGTCGGTCGGTCGGTCGCCCAGTCGGCCGACTTCCGTTAGACAGACGCCCGTAAATGGTAGACATTTTTGCAGCCACTGTCCAGATCAAATTCTCATCAATCATTCTTTGACTCTTTTTCGTCGATCTGTCCGTCCCGTGTGTCTGTCTGTCTGTCGGTCTCTCTGACTGCCTGTCTCCCGTTTCGTTGCAATGTCTTGAACAATTTCACCGATAGAGAAAATCGGCTAATGCGAGAAATTTAATCAACTTATGCGTGGACGACGACGTCTTAATACTTAACGTTAAAAAAAGCACTCTGCAAGTGAGTGTGTGCCAGCATTATTTTTGTCTTTTATTTTATTTTATTATTTTTGTTAACTTTTTTCTTCACGCGTCTCAGTCGTAAGTCAATTTATTCTTTCTTTCTCCATTCGAACACACACACACACACACACACACACACACACACACAGGAACAGGCACAGAGGAGAGGGAGAGAGGAGGAGTACTCGTACCAGTTACCAGTTTTGGTTTTGGCTTTTGGCTGTCTGTCTGTCTGTCTCGCTCTCTGCTCCCCATAGCGGCTGCGCGCATGCGCATCTAGGTCAAGCGCTGATGGGATGCCTATGGCTCTGGCTATGTCTATGGCTATGGCTCCCCAAGCGTTCTAACTGTCATGGGAGCGGTAGGGTACGTACTACGTACTGCAAGCACCTCTCTCTCTCTCTCTTTCTGTCTCCACAACACACGTGTGCCTTGGCTCGCTTTGGCTTGGTCTCTAATTGTGCTTGTTCTTTTTTTCAATTTGGCGTCTTTTTCTGGTACTTGGAGCCCGCTTTTTGGCGCTATTTTTATTAGGCAAATGTGTTTCCGTTCCATTTCAATGGGAAGTGGCTGGCAGCAGATACGACAGACAGAATGGTTCTAGACGGGAATGGTAATGGAGTTTGTCATGGGAAGAGCCATCTGGAATAGACTATTACCAACGATTAATGGTGTTTTCCATGTCACTAGGAATGATGAAGTTAAGACAGACACTAGGGTTCCAACTAAACTTTGAAATAGGGAATACGATAATAGAGATTCGCACATTAGGAACCTTATCGGTTATATTTATTCAATATAATCGCCCATTGATTAGTTTCTCTTCTCGCACAAACAAAACACCCAAACGCAGACCCCAACACCGACCCCGACCGAGACCGAGACCCAGACCCAGACCACCATTAAAAAATTCCAAAAATAACAGAACTTTTACTTTTGGCAGTTGGCAGTTAGCTAGACGAGACTTTGATAGCTTCGAGCTGGCTTTGGCTCTCGGGGCTGTGGGGGGCCTCATCGCTAACGATGGCTTCCCGCACCGAAACTATTTTTACCCCAACCCTCCGACGTTTTCTCCTCTGAACTCTGCTTTGATTGCACATGTACTACATTGTGGCATTACGAGCATTAATACGCGTGTATCGTACATGTGTATATGACGGTGGAACAAGCAATAACCCCCAGCTCCAGCTCCAGTCCCAGTCCCAGTCAGAGTCAGGCATCGTCTTAACCATCTCCATCTCCATCTCCATGGCTATCGCCATTCCCGCTGAACCGAAGAACTGGTTTCTGGGTACCACTTCGGTGTTGTGTGGTGTGGTGCGGTGTGGTCTGGCCTGGGCTGATCCGATGGCTGGTTCGTTCTTCGAGATTTTATTGTGGCTCTGCCTGACGGCAGAGAGTGCAAGGTGGAAAATAAGTGAAAATTCCGAATTTGTAGGGCTCAGCCAGCAAGCGTATCAAAGTGTCAGGGAATTCTCTAATTAAATCTTCTTCTTTTTATAATATTTGTTTTTTTGTTGTTGTTTTTTTGTTGTGGGATAGCGCTTTCGCTTTTTATGACTGGTCACCTGAAAGGTCTTCACTGTGCCTCTACCAGAGTGGTATCCCAATTAATTATGGAATTTATATCATACTAAATTCCTTCATTAAGAGATTTCAAAGAAGGGGAGGTGGGGCTTGTGAGATGGAAATGGAAACCTTTCTGCGAGGACTTTGACAGAGCCTGGGTTTGAGTTTGAGTTCGAGCTCGGGAAATGCAAATGGAAACCGGTTAGAGCCTCTTTTTCGTTGTTCTTTTCCTTTGCGAAAAGTGAGAATTTTCGTTTGGCTAATGGGATGGCATGGCCAAACAGGATTAGCCGGTTCCTAGGCATGCTGGCCCATTAGCAATAGCGAGCATTTTCACGGAGAGAGAACGAATCCGAACGTGCCAGCTCACTCACACTCAGAGTGGGCTCAAAAGAAAGCAAATCCAATCTCCCCCCAAACAAATGTCCAACGAAAGTGAAGCATCAATAAAAACATAATGTAATCCCGATTTATTTTGTTATTATCTTTCAGAACCACAGATCAACGATCACCGATCAGCGATTAGATCACACCGATTCAACACGTAACGGCAGAAACATGGACACGGTCTATGGGACAAAGAAATACTTCCAGAGTCTATCGGGTGTGAGTGATATATACAGAGCTCAGACGACATGTCGGCAAATGGTGAGTCGTTTATCACTGGCTTCACAAAGAGGGGATTACTGTTATAGGAGATATATATATATAATATATGTACATATATATATACATATATGTATGTAGAACCCAACTCTTGGGAATATGTATATGATACGCTACATACATACATATGTACATAATTAACATACCGCGAGGGAATTTGGGTCTCGCCTGAATAGAGGAGGCCTGTCCATTTATCGCGATCAGAATCTCTTTTGTAAATAGAAATGTTACATCAACTGCGGGTTTTCTTTTGCTTCCACTGCATGCATATTTATTATTTGTTTGGGATCTGGAGTTGGCTCGGGCTGTTTGCATTCCTCATTCCTCCGATCCCCTTCTCCATTCCCCATTCTTCATCCTCCATTCCCCGTCTTGAGACTAGCCTGGCAGACTCGTAGCATAGGTAACCAGCGAGCCAAACACGAGAGCGTCAGCGTCAACGGCAGAAGAACAACGTTCTAAAAGGTGAATGACTTTCTCTGCCAGAAGCAGCCACGAAAGAGGAGGCACAGACAGAGACAGAAAGACAGAGAGCGAGAAAGAGAGAAGAGAACGCAATCAAAAGAGGCAAGACAAGAATTTGGCCAAAAGAGAACGCGCTGCGTTCCCGGGGGGGATAGGGGATGGGAATAGAAGGGAGGTGAAGTGAAGAAGCAACTCAGGAAGTGCCCTGCAGCTAATGAATGTTAAATGGTAATCAAGAAACAATCAGACTCTCCCTCCGAGAGGTGTCTGGAACTATGCGGATGGGTGTCACACTCCCATCGGACTCCCATTGGACTCCCATTAGACTCCCAGGTGCAATGACTTGTGTTCCCAGGCCAGGCTAATTAAATGCACCCGATCGTAGCAACGGACCCTAACAAATCATGACAAGTGTCGTGTCGGTGAGAGGTTTGCGGTTTGCGATTCGACCGATCGCTGAAAATGAGCGCCAAGTGCGCCCGTTAGAAGTGCTTAGAGGTGCGCGCGGATCCACTTCCACTTCCGAGAATGAGATCTCAGATTAGTAGCACAGCAGATTGGCTGTTGGCTGCTGGCTGTTGGCTGTTGGCTGCTGGCTGTTGGCTGCTGGTGTGACTCTGTGACCCAAGAAAGAAAGTCGCCAAAGGGCCGAGAAAGTTGTCTCTCGTCTTTGGGATAATTATCTAATTAGTAGCTATCGGGATCAATTGGCAATGGGCCGTCTGGGTGGCGGTGGCTGGCATGCTTTAGAAACACACTTACACCTTCCACTCCGTTCTCCAATCTTCGCAGAGCACGGACTACACGTACCAGAACACTCTGGGGCGCAGATCCCAGCTGGGCGCCTACTATCACATGAACAAGCAGCCCTCGTACACGAACGATCATAGCATCAACAGCCAATACGGGTACAATACGTGGGGCATCTGGCGTGACGGCCGGAACATTGCCCCTTCCACGTTCTCGGCCAAGACACAGACGCAGTATCCAAAGAATCGCTCCTTCTCCATTATACTGACTACGGCCGCTTTTATAGTCCTCCTGGCGGTGATCTCCATTGCGGGTCTTGCTTTCTACTTTAGCTCCATTAAGGCCACCCTGGAAGATCGTAAGTGTGCAGACATTCTCCGTAGTGATAGTGGAGTATCCCTAATTGATCCTCTTTCTTAATCCACAGCAATCATGGGCTTTGAGGGTTCCTTCCGCATTGCCAAGGGGGATCTGTACTCGACGGGCCTCAAGTACAACCACACCACCACCTACAAGCAAAAGATCGAATTTTACAAGCGCTTCGTGGAGCGATCCCTCACGGACAATGGCTTGCAGCCGCTGCGCACCGATGTCTGGGGATTCGGTGATGGTCCTCTGATCAAGGTCTCTTTCCGCCTGTTCCTCGACGTTCGCAAACTTCCGCAGTATGTATACCCTCTGTCAATCCTCCGCATTTTCGATGTAATCCCTTTCTGATCTCTGCAGGAATATACTGAGCGTGGAGGAGTACATCAAGGAGTCTCTGTTCCTGGAGACAGCGGCCACCAAGTCACTGTATCGCTCGCTCCGCCTGGACACAGAGTCTGTGGAGATCAAGCGAATCATGGACGAGCAAGTAGTGCGATCAGCGGCAATCTTAAAGGAGGCTGTAAGCAGACGATAGCCCACCATTTACCTTTGATCTCAGCTAATCTTCTTCTTTTTTATTTGGCAGCAAACGGTGCCCACTAGTCAGACCCAGCTGGAGAAGCGGCTCATGAAGAAGGGAACGCCTGCTCCGGCGGTGCACCCAAAGCCACTGGGCAACAGCAACAGCAACACCACTCCCAAGCCCCGGAATCCGCTGGTTCGCAACCATTCCGCCGACGAGGAGCCGGAAATCGATGTGGAAAATGCGCCCGTCATTCAGGGCTCCTTCGAGGGATCCTTCGAAATAACCAAAACGGATGCGGATATTGCCCGCAAGAAGATCCCGCCCACTCGGGCCTACCAGAGCAGCAGCAGTCTGCCTCCCAAATCAATAGCGGTGACGCCGTACTCCCTACGGGTGAAGCCCAAGAAGCCCGGCATTGAGAAGCTAACGACGATTGTGCCCCAGCAGCAGCAGCCTTCCCTGCCGCCTGCCACCACCACCAAAGCAACCGCTAAGACGACCAGGAGGCCAACAACAACGAGCACAAAGAGAACCACTAGCACTAGTACCAGCACCAGCACTAGCACCAGCACAACGACAACAAGTACAACAACCACGACACCAGAACCAACAACAACAACCACGGCTGCAAGTACCACTACGAAGGCACCAGCACCACCATCATCACCCAGCACCACTATGCCCAGCACTACGACATTCACCTATCCCGCTGTGACTGCGCCCACACCCACGCATGGAAGCGTGTCTCTGCCCAAGCTGGATGCGAATCTCTTCACCACGTACCCCATTCTGGACACCCAGCCCTGGCGTCCGATGCACCGTGAGGTGCCAGAGCTTATGCCTGGACCGCCGCCCGCTTTTCCGACCAAAACCCTGCCCATGGCCAGCGGTACCACGCCCACTGTTAATCATATACCCCAGAGGCGGATCGATGAACTGGAGCTGCCGTTTATAGGAGACAATCCCACACCGCCGACAGCCGCTGTTGCGCCAGTGACCATCGATGATCCTTATGGGCCCATGTCCATTGCGGGATTCCTCAATCAGGGAATACGCATGACCGAGACGAAGCTGCCGGAGATGCCAGCTGCAGGCCAGGAGCAGCAGGATCAGGATATGCTCTTCTACCACAACTTTGGCAGTCCGATCTTCATGCCAGGCACTGAGAATATAGAGCGCCTGGGTGGAGCTCTGGTCGAGCCACATCCGCTGCCTGTACCCCTGATCGATGATGTTATTATACCACCATTCAAACCGATCGATCCAACACTGGGAACTGGGGACAAACTGCCCTTCAACATCGATGCCAGCAACGAGAGATTCGAGCACTTGGGCGGCGGTGTCATAGCCAAGAAGCAGGAAAAGCCGGATAAGCAGGAGAAGCAGGAAACCTCCACAAGGCAGGGGCCCGTTGAGATCACCACCCAGAAGATCAACCACACCACCAGTCCTCCTCCTCCAGTGAGGTTCGTGGTTAGCAGCTCACCCAGACCCACGAGCGCGCCAGCTCTGCCCTCCCTGAAGCCGACGGACAATTCGGTGCTGGCCGACACCATTGGAGAGTTTTTCATGGAGCTGCTGAATCTGCCCAAGGAGGGAAATGGAAATGCCACCACCAGGAGCACCACGCCGAAGCCAGAGGCTGCACCGAAGCAGGAAAAGAAGCAGGAGCCGGCGATCGATGTTGTAGAGTCACGGATAGAGCCCGATGAAGCCGAGACGCCGAAGCCGTACAGTGGGTCTCCGTCCAAGCCGAACTTTATGAATCTGAAGGAGCACATCCTGCAGCGCAATACCCCATCCTTGATTCTGTCCAACGACACCCTGGAAAGCACAACTAGCGCCACTACGACCACATCCAGCACATCCACGGAGGAGCCAAGAACCGCCAGTAGCATTTCGAACAGAAACCGCATCCGAACGACCAGCGAGCGACCTACGATGATGGACGATTCCAACCTGTTCCCCTCGCACTCCAAGTGGGAGTTCGTCAACAGCTCGTCCGCGCAGAACTACGGACACAATTCGAATATGCGGAAGATCTTCAACAAGACGCTGCAGGCCTGGGTATCGGAGGACATTGATAAGTCGGAGAACCTGACGCTGAACGACATCAAGACGCGCATCAACAATGCCAGCAACATACAGGACATTTCGCTGATCTTTGACACGCTGGCCTCCAAGCTGGGCATCACCCCGAGTGTACCCAACAAGTTTCCCCCGTTCTCACAGAACAAGCTCAAGCATCCTCAAGCAGCGAAGGACGAAACCAGAGTGAGACCCATCCTGATTTCAACAACCACGGAACTGCCAGTCCAGGAATCGAGCGTGAAGAGCTACATAGACCAGCGAGAGCGGGAGCCATTCATTAAGCCAATGTCCAGTTTTATGGACGATGGATCCTCGGAGATGCTGGGCGCAGCCATTCCAGTGGTCGGCGAGGCAGAGGTGGAAGTGGTGGATCCGCTCAAGTACGAGGAACTGTTGAAGATCTCACAGTTCGCCGAGCCCACATCAACCACGGAGCCGAGCGTGCATCGCCTGGTCACCCTGCTCCCCGTGCGCTCCAATTCGGGCATTCGCACCTACAAGCCCCCCACCGGGGACTTTGAAGCGCAGCGCAGCAGTCAGAGCGAGACTCCCTCCGTTTCCAGCCAGGGAAAGGGAAGTGGTGGTGCAGCCAACATACGGCGCAAGGCCAACCTAAACCAGAGCCGTAGGTTCGGTCAGCCCCCTGCCGAGGCGGTCGTTAAGGGTGGCATCAAGGTCACAGTCAAAAAATGATCATCGACCAAGGACAGAGTCGGCCAAATAACGTCAAGATGAGATTACAAGAAGGAAGTCCTACGATATGTGTAGGCACCACTTGAGTTTGCAGGATGTAGGTCTTCGGAAATGATTTGTAGTAGCTCTAAGTAGGGAATATAACGTTAGTTAGATCGTTAATCGGACCGTGAAAATAACAAAATCTTGTTCGAAAGTTGTTTGTTCGCTTGCAATTTCCGCGGATGGAACAATTTTGGAATGACAATTCCTGTTATATATATTTTGGCGATATCTGCCAATCCTCAGTATTTAAGATCTATTATATTACATTCCTTGTATAAGTGCGGAATCAATATATAGTAACTTAGTCTGTATACGAAGCTACGATTTAAATCAATAATATAATTTTTTTTTCAGTTCAGTTCAATGCGATTCTTATGTTAATGTTAGTTTTGGATGTGTATAAGTCGGTAGCATAAGTTTTCCCCATTTATTAAATGTGAATAATTTATTATTTCAAGTTTCTTTTCTGTCTCCATTCGGTTAATATTACTTTACTGGGATCTCCACGATCATGCGAAAGTAGGTCCTTCGTCCTTTGCACGAGATATGTATGCAATCTCTCATGCTATCTCTTTCAGATACGTGAGGTAGTTAAGTATGGTGTCATACGAACATAATTCGAATCGAAAATAGCACGGAATAGGAACATTCTGCACAGTGGAATATTTGCAATAACGTTGGGATAAAATAATATTATAGAATTGATTAAATGTTTTTTATCTCAGGGTATCTCAGGCTGTTTTAACGCTATATCAAAATAAATTTTGCAGTTTATGGTAATCCTACAGGTACCAAAAATATGTAACACGGGATCGAGATATATATACAGGAATTTAATTAAATGCATGAATGGATCAAAAAAATGTCAATCTGGGAAAAAGCTATTATTAACTAGGTTTCAAAAAAGCTTAGAAAACGCATTGAGCCGATTAACCCATTGTAGACTACGACCATTGTACCAAAGACAATATAAACACTGTCTTTGCTCTCACGACTGGTGTAGCTGATGCCCGGGTGTAGCTGATGCCTGATGGTGGTGCGGACATTTTCCATGTATGAATTGTCCCGTCTATATATTGTATGGTTAGTGGTTGAACTCAAGACTTTCACCGGTTTTAATAAAGGGGGTTCAGTGGGTTAAACTCGTGCAATCATCACGAACAAAAAGTGAGCTCCGCTCCACCGTTGTTGAATCAAAATAGGAACAAACAAGTGGCCCAATATTGTATACAAACCGCCTTGTGATAAGGAGACTTGTGCCGGCAGAATCGTATTTCAGTAAATTCAGCTTAAGATGGGCTGCGCAGAGAGCAAGGATGGCGAGGGCGAGACACAAAACCATAGGCCTAAATACCGGTCCTGCACGGATGTCTTCTGGCTGGCGCTTTATATTATATTTTGGCTATTTCTGGTAAATATACGCATCCATTCCTGTCGCCATATAGCTCATATATTTATATGTGGGAGAGTGTATAAAAAAAGTGAAAGCGAGCGGTGAGAGATCAATCTACTTTAATGCGAATGCTTTCCTTTGTCTATGTGTGAGTGTGCAAATGCTTGGCGCGCTGTCTGTGAGGAGGTGGAGGTGACTACTTGTTACTTAGGCGAGCAAGTCATGTCGTCATCGCCATTGCCATCATATGAGCATGGAATTGATAATTCTGTTAATGAATGCAATGACTTAACACTGGCTCTTTTGAGACTCGGCCAGAGCTGAATCAATTCTTGCTTGTCCAGTGTCCTGCTGGACACGCCACTCCCTTGTCGTGAAAGCATTTCCATGTGATATATGTATATCCATGGGTACGTCCATTAAAACGATTATAATAATAATGGCCCTGGTCATGCTATGTTCGTGGGCGTTGGCGGACAATTTCTGCATACTATACATACATACATATGTATCGTATTTGCTTGCTATCTCTGCTGCTTGGTATTAACTGATTGGAGGGATATTATTTTCTTTTTAGATTGTGATAGCGATATTTTCGTTTGTTTATGGCAATCCTCTGCGAATCATCAATGGATACGACTCCTTTGGCAACACCTGTGGAGTTAAGCACAATGAACGTTTCCAGGGGTTCCCCCTATCCGGCATGAACACCGTCGACAAACCCGAACTCTTCTATTTCGATGTAAAGGAGCTGAAGAAGTCCTTGAAGATATGCGTAAAGACGTGCCCCGCCAAAACCCTGACTAAGCCCAGTGAGCTGCTTCAGTACTACACTGAAACGGGCAGCCATCTCTGCAAATATGACTACAACATGGATCAACTTAGTACGTTGGGAAATGATGGCAAGATCTTCAACTTTCTCGGGCCATGTCCTAGTTTCCCGGTCTACGAGAGGTGCGATGCGATTGTTTTTCAATTATTTTTTCATACTCACGTGTTTGCTTTCCACCTAGCTCGCCTGTTCTGCATCGCTGCATGCCAAAGGGCACTGGAGAGAAGGTGCAGGAATTTTACAAGATGCTCAATAAGTGGGACGTGGCAGCACAGTTCCTCAGCGACATCTACTCCAGTTGGCACATCATTGCCATGGTCTGTGGCATAGCCCTGCGTATGTATCCCATTTCATACACATGTACATGGAATCGATTCTAAATGTTCCGTTTTTTCAGTTATTTCGATTGCTCTGGTTACCATGATGCATTGGCTCTCTCGCATCGTCTCCTGGGTCATTTGCGTGCTGGTTATTGTGGCCAGCATTGGCCTGACGGCGGCTCTGTGGTACACCTACTACAACATCAAGTACAAGTCGGGACAAGTGAACACACAGTACTCCCTGCTGGAGGAGTTTGTGCGCAATCAGCAGGCTGTGCTAACGCTGGCCGTCCTGGCCACCATAACAATGGTTTGCTATTCCCATAAACATTGGCCAATGGATGGCTTTTCATGTGCTTATCGATATTTTTAGATTATCCTTTTGATTGTCATCTACTTTCTGAAGAACAAACTGGCTGGTTTGTCGGCCCTCTTCGAGGAAGCTGGCGAATGCATGATGAATCTGCCAGGTCTTTTGATTGCTCCGCTCTTGGCATTCGTTGTGCTGATTGCCTTCCTGAGCTTCTGGGTTGCGGTGGTCATCTGCCTGGCCACAGCCAGCTCTCCGGGTCAGAGTCCCATTGCTCCGTTTGACAATACGGCCGCAGTACATCAGCAGCTGCCTGCCAACGCGTTGTTTTCGAACAACAATACCAGCCTCAACGATCAGAGAAGTAAGTAGGGACGGAGATGCGGCTGGGATGAACTCATTTCTTGGCCAGGTTCTATTGATAATTGGCTTGGGATAGGTGATAATTGAATTAACCAAACACATGTATATCTTTTGTATTTTTGTGTGTTTTTTTATGATGTGATTTATGGTTGAATAAGTAAGTGATTTTTGCTAAAGGCACAACAGAGTTCAATTTTTAACTTTTGTGTACATATTTCTGTGTGTTTTTTTTCTAAACCACTTTCGAATCTACTGTGTACATACAAAGATATAAAAACCATCTTGCATTGGCGATCTATGCTTACAGTTTAATTAATTGCATTCCCTGTTTAAACAGCCATTGACCGTGTAGAGTATGCCGATGCCAATGCCCTGCGGAGCATGTTCTGGATATATGTGGTGGGTCTCATTTGGACGGTGGAGTTTATTTTTGCCTGTCAGCAGTTTGCATTGGCCGCCGCTGTGGCCTTCTGGTATTTTGGCAAGCCCACCACAACGCCGACAATGTATGCCATTGGCAAACTGGTCAAGTATCATCTGGGAACCGTTGCCAAGGGATCCTTTGTAATCACTATCTTCAAAATTCCTCGCCTAATACTCACCTATTTGTATGCCAAGTAAGTTTCTCTTCTCGGCCTCCATAACATGCATAGCCATTTTCAACGATTCCCTTGCCATTCCAGGTTGAAAAAGGGCGAAGACAAGGGCTCCGAGTGTGCCGCCTGCTGTTTAAAATGCTGCATTTGTGGCTTCTGGCTGCTAGAGAAGTTCATACGCTTTCTCAATCACAATGCCTACACCGTTGTGGCCATTGAATCGATTAACTTTTGCCCAGCTGCCGGAATTGTATGTTTTTGCTTGGGATAATCAGATCAGAGCTATGAGAATTGAACATCTCTCTGTCTCTCTCTCTTTTATTTTATAGGCTTGGAACGCCATGGCCACCAATGTCCTGCAAGTGGCCACAATTAACAGCGTTGGCGACTTTATTCTCTTTTTGGGAAAGGTTGTGGTGGCCGCTCTGTCCGGCTTGATTGGCATTTTCATGCTAAAGGATATGCCGGGTCTGAACTTCTACATGGCCCCCGTAATACTCATTATTATATTTTCATTCTTCATCGCCCACATTATCCTGTCGCTCTTTGAGGTGAGTTATCCATCCTGCCTATCATGTCAACGAAAATGACCCCATCCAACCAACAGATGGTGGTGGACACGTTGTTCCTGTGCGTTTGCGAGGATAAACAAATCAACGGCCGCGCTGGTCGTTGGGCTCAAAGCAATCTGGCCAAGTTGGTCGGCGAGGAACCGCTACAGCCTGGCGAGGAGCCGCCCATTCAGGTGGTGGAGATGATGCCCATCAACAAGCAGCCATTCAGTATTACACGACTCCCCCCATCTGACCCAGAGGTTGCCCCCATGTCGGAAGAGTAACACTCTTAAGATCTTCGAAAACTTTTTTATATTTATTCCAAGCCTCCCGCAACTCCCGCCTCACGCACATCTCATTAGGATGTTAATATATTAATATTTATATATACTTATAGCCCAGTCTAAGGACTATCTCCGTCGCGACGTACAAAGCCCAACAGTGAGAGCAAATAGTAACATGTAATCTTGTCTATTGATATTCTAATTAAGAATGCACAATTTATATATGAATGTATTTATAAAATATAATCCTTTTGTATTTTAAAGTTTTTTCTAACACAAAGCGTTCATACTTTTTTTGCGCGTTTTGTTACCTTTGCCTTCTTCTGGTCGATTACCTTTTTGATGGCCTTTAACTGTTTCTCCTTTATTTTCTTGGTCAGCGCTGACTTTGGCGTTTTCTGCTCCTTTTCCTGCTGCTTCTTTTTGGCTATCGCAGCTAGAATCTTGGCTGTCGCTATGGGATCTTCATCATCGAACAGTTCCTCGTTGTCGATGCCGTCGTAAGCCTTGACGGGTCGCGTCGCCTCGTGTTGAACCTTCTGCTCCACACGGTTTACGTACTTATCCTTGGCAGACTTCTTCAGGATCTGGCGCTGCTTGGAGGGGCTGACGTAGTCGGGATTCTCCCATAGGGTTTTCCCGGTAAAGGAACCGTCGAATATCTTAACGGGATTCATTACGTAGCGTGGTCCCACCTCAGACAGTCCACCGTCTTCGGAAAGAATCTGGAAATTCCTGAACCAAATGCGATTGTCCAGGAAGGTAAAAGTGAAGACGTGATCCACAAACGGCTGGCTCTTGGGATGGTGGTGAGGCACTGAAAAGGTCTGCACAAAGAGCTCTTTGAGTAGCTTGAGGTGCGGCAATTCATCGAATTTCGAGTCGAACGAGAGCAGTGGGCGCGAGCCTTTCAAACAATTCCCAGTCATCTTCAGCTCGGCCATTGTGTGAATGTTCTCGATAAGGAATTTGGCTGATGGCCCTTCGGATCCGACCGTGTTGGACACCCACATGTACAGGTCCCGCTTGCGACGCCCCTCAAAGAGCATGGCTTTGTTGCAGTGCTTCATTTCGCACATCTCGTTCACCACCGACAGCGTCTTGGCGCGCTCCATTTTCGACTCGGCCCGATGATGCGGCATCAAGGTCTTGATGTCGCGCATTAAGTGTCTGTCTCTGTGGCTTATTCCACGCGCTGCGAAGACCAACACACGCTGTTTGTTCACCCATTTTTCCTGCAACATTAAGTAGGTTCGTTTTAGAGGTCCCATGACAATGTAATTTTAAAAGCGCCTTACTCTTTTGGGAACAATATCATCTGATTTCCGCTGTGGAGGTAGCGGCGGATTTTCATCAACTGGCACAATCTCCAGCTGATCGACCTGCTTTTTCTTTTGAAATTTGCGACCCATTTTAGTTTATTTTATTTTAATGTTTCACGTTTTAAAATAGCAGCGATCCAAAACAACGTGGAGTAGAGCGGAGAAATATCGGTGTTAACCTCGATATAATCGATGTTTTTTCCATTTTTTAAACATCGATTGTTTATGGCGAAACATCGATGTTTTTCCACCTCTAGCGGAATACTGACGAAAATCGTATTCCTCGCTTTTGATGTTCTGTTTTATATTACTAGCCAACTAGGACCCTTAGGCCTGAACACATAATTTTATACAATAGATAAAACAATTTTCTACAAGACTAGCTAGTTTTAAGGACTTTGTTTGGTTGGATTGTTTATAAAATAACGTTTATAAAACATAAGTGAGCATGACATGCGACGTAACAAAGCATAATATTGCAGTTTATGGCCGCAAATAATAGATTTAACCATTTTACAATGGCTGGTGGGCAACGCTCTGTAACGTTCATGTCGAAGTTAATTGTTTTGGGGGCTATTGTTTTATTTGTTCACTATAATTTGGGCTATAAAGTGTTGGGGCTACTCCTTGGAAGGAAACCCATAAATTATAGTAAAAAGATAACATAATCGAGTAACTAATCTCCAATGAAACAGTTTACTGTGATTTCAGCAATTTATCCATTTTTTTACCATTTTTTATTTGCTGCCATAATTCTGATCGGCAGCTCTGCTGCAGCGAAAATATTTCGGGTGGCTTTGGCCATATGCATAAAAGGCTTCATAATTCTGATTGGCTGTCGCACCGGTAGGGAAATGAATGGTGTGGCTTCGTGTCTGCTGTCATAATTCTGATCGGCAGCTCTGCTGCAGCGAAAATATTTCGGGTGGCTTTGGCCATATGCACAAAAGGTTTCATAATTCTGATTGGCTGTCGCACCGGTAGGGGAAATGAATCGTGTGGCTTCGTGTCTGCTGTCATAATTCTGATCGGCAGCTCTGCTGCAGCGAAAATATTTCGGGTGGCTTTGGCCATATGCATAAAAGGCTTCATAATTCTGATTGGCTGTCGCACCGGTAGGGGAAATGAATGGTGTGGCTTCGTGTCTGCTGTCATAATTCTGATCGGCAGCTCTGCTGCAGCGAAAATATTTCGGGTGGCGTTAGCCATATGCACAAAAGGCTTCATAATTCTGATTGGCTGTCGCACCGGAGAAATATCGGTGTTAACCTCGATATAATCGATGTTTTTTCCATTTTTTAAACATCGATTGTTTATGGCGAAACATCGATGTTTTTCCACCTCTAGCGGAATACTGACGAAAATCGTATTCCTCGCTTTTGATGTTCTGTTTTATATTACTAGCCAACTAGGACCCTTAGGCCTGAACACATAATTTTATACAATAGATAAAACAATTTTCTACAAGACTAGCTAGTTTTAAGGACTTTGTTTGGTTGGATTGTTTATAAAATAACGTTTATAAAACATAAGTGAGCATGACATGCGACGTAACAAAGCATAATATTGCAGTTTATGGCCGCAAATAATAGATTTAACCATTTTACAATGGCTGGTGGGCAACGCTCTGTAACGTTCATGTCGAAGTTAATTGTTTTGGGGCTATTGTTTTATTTGTTCACTATAATTTGGGCTATAAAGTGTTGGGGCTACTCCTTGGAAGGAAACCCATAAATTATAGTAAAAAGATAACATAATCGAGTAACTAATCTCCCATGAAACAGTTTACTGTGATTTCAGCAATTTATCCATTTTTTTACCATTTTTTTTTTGCTGCCATAATTCTGATCGGCAGCTCTGCTGCAGCGAAAATATTTCGGGTGGCTTTGGCCATATGCATAAAAGGCTTCATAATTCTGATTGGCTGTCGCACCGGTAGGGGAAATGAATCGTGTGGCTTCGTGTCTGCTGTCATAATTCTGATCGGCAGCTCTGCTGCAGCGAAAATATTTCGGGTGGCTTTGGCCATATGCATAAAAGGCTTCATAATTCTGATTGGCTGTCGCACCGGTAGGGGAAATGAATGGTGTGGCTTCGTGTCTGCTGTCATAATTCTGATCGGCAGCTCTGCTGCAGCGAAAATATTTCGGGTGGCTTTGGCCATATGCACAAAAGGCTTCATAATTCTGATTGGCTGTCGCACCGGTAGGGGAAATGAATGGTGTGGCTTCGTGTCTGCTGTCATAATTCTGATCGGCAGCTCTGCTGCAGCGAAAATATTTCGGGTGGCTTTGGCCATATGCATAAAAGGCTTCATAATTCTGATTGGCTGTCGCACCGGTAGGGGAAATGAATGGTGTGGCTTCGTGTCTGCTGTCATAATTCTGATCGGCAGCTCTGCTGCAGCGAAAATATTTCGGGTGGCTTTGGCCATATGCATAAAAGGCTTCATAATTCTGATTGGCTGTCGCACCGGTAGGGGAAATGAATGGTGTGGCTTCGTGTCTGCTGTCATAATTCTGATCGGCAGCTCTGCTGCAGCGAAAATATTTCGGGAGGCTTTGGCCATATGCATAAAAGGCTTCATAATTCTGATTGGCTGTCGCACCGGTTGGGGAAATGAATGGTGTGGCTTCGTGTCTGCTGTCATAATTCTGATCGGCAGCTCTGCTGCAGCGAAAATATTTCGGGTGGCTTTGGCCATATGCATAAAAGGCTTCATAATTCTGATTGGCTGTCGCACCGGTAGGGGAAATGAATGGTGTGGCTTCGTGTCTGCTGTCATAATTCTGATCGGCAGCTCTGCTGCAGCGAAAATATTTCGGGTGGTTTTGGCCATATGCACAAAAGGCTTCATAATTCTGATTGGCTGTCGCACCGGAGAATTATTGGTGTTAACCTCGATATAATCGATGTTTTTTCCATTTTTTAAACATCGATTGTTTATGGCGAAACATCGATGTTTTTCCACCTCTAGCGGAATACATACTGACGAAAATCGTATTTCTCGCTTTTGATGTTCTGTTTTATATTACTAGCCAACTAGGACCCTCAGGCCTGAACACATAATTTTCTACAATAGATAAAACAATTTTCTACAAGACTAGCTAGTTTTAAGGACTTTGTTTGGTTGGATTGTTTATAAAATAACGTTTATAAAACATAAGTGAGCATGACATGCGACGTGACAAAGCATAATATTGCAGTTTATGGCCGCAAATAATAGATTTAACCATTTTACAATGGCTGGTGGGCAACGCTCTGTAACGTTCATGTCGAAGTTAATTGTTTTGGGGGCTATTGTTTTATTTGTTCACTATAATTTGGGCTATAAAGTGTTGGGGCTACTCCTTGGAAGGAAACCCATAAATTATAGTAAAAAGATAACATAATCGAGTAACTTATCTCCCATGAAACAGTTTACTGTGATTTCAGCAATTTATCCATTTTTTTACCATTTTTTTTTTTGCTGCCATAATTCTGATCGGCAGCTCTGCTACAGCGAAAATATTTCGGGTGGCTTTGGCCATATGCACAAAAGGCTTCATAATTCTGATTGGCTGTCGCACCGGTAGGGGAAATGAATGGTGTGGCTTCGTGTCTGCTGTCATAATTCTGATCGGCAGCTCTGCTACAGCGAAAATATTTCGGGTGGCTTTGGCCATATGCACAAAAGGCTTCATAATTCTGATTGGCTGTCGCACCGGTAGGGGAAATGAATGGTGTGGCTTCGTGTCTGCTGTCATAATTCTGATCGGCAGCTCTGCTGCAGCGAAAATATTTCGGGTGGCTTTGGCCATATGCATAAAAGGCTTCATAATTCTGATTGGCTGTCGCACCGGTAGGGGAAATGAATGGTGTGGCTTCGTGTCTGCTGTCATAATTCTGATCGGCAGCTCTGCTGCAGCGAAAATATTTCGGGTGGCTTTGGCCATATGCACAAAAGGCTTCATAATTCTGATTGGCTGTCGCACCGGTAGGGGACATGAATCGTGTGGCTTCGTGTCTGCTGCCATAATTCTGATCGGCAGCTCTGCTACAGCGAAAATATTTCGGGTGGCTTTGGCCATATGCACAAAAGGCTTCATAATTCTGATTGGCTGTCGCACCGGTAGGGGAAATGAATGGTGTGGCTTCGTGTCTGCTGTCATAATTCTGATCGGCAGCTCTGCTGCAGCGAAAATATTTCGGGTGGCTTTGGCCATATGCATAAAAGGCTTCATAATTCTGATTGGCTGTCGCACCGGTAGGGGAAATGAATGGTGTGTCTTCGTGTCTGCTGTCATAATTCTGATCGGCAGCTCTGCTGCAGCGAAAATATTTCGGGTGGCTTTGGCCATATGCACAAAAGGCTTCATAATTCTGATTGGCTGTCGCACCGGTAGGGGAAATGAATCGTGTGGGTTCGTGTCTGCTGCCCTAATTCTGATCGGCAGCTCTGCTGCAGCGCAAATATTTCGGGTGGCTTTGGCCATATGCACAAAAGGCTTCATAATTCTGATTGGCTGTCGCACCGGTAGGGGAAATGAATCGTGTGGCTTCGTGTCTGCTGTCATAATTCTGATCGGCAGCTCTGCTGCAGCGAAAATATTTCGGGTGGCTTTGGCCATATGCATAAAAGGCTTCATAATTCTGATTGGCTGTCGCACCGGTAGGGGAAATGAATCGTGTGGGTTCGTGTCTGCTGCCCTAATTCTGATCGGCAGCTCTGCTGCAGCGAAAATATTTCGGGTGGCTTTGGCCATATGCACAAAAGGCTTCATAATTCTGATTGGCTGTCGCACCGGTAGGGGAAATGAATCGTGTGGCTTCGTGTCTGCTGTCATAATTCTGATCGGCAGCTCTGCTGCAGCGAAAATATTTCGGGTGGCTTTGGCCATATGCATAAAAGGCTTCATAATTCTGATTGGCTGTCGCACCGGTAGGGGAAATGAATGGTGTGGCTTCGTGTCTGCTGTCATAATTCTGATCGGCAGCTCTGCTGCAGCGAAAATATTTCGGGTGGCGTTGGCCATATGCACAAAAGGCTTCATAATTCTGATTGGCTGTCGCACCGGTAGGGGAAATGAATGGTGTGGCTTCGTGTCTGCTGTCATAATTCTGATCGGCAGCTCTGCTGCAGCGAAAATATTTCGGGTGGTTTTGGCCATATGCACAAAAGGCTTCATAATTCTGATTGGCTGTCGCACCGTAGAATTATCGGTGTTAACCTCGATATAATCGATGTTTTTTCCATTTTTTAAACATCGATTGTTTATGGCGAAACATCGATGTTTTTCCACCTCTAGCGGAATACTGACGAAAATCGTATTTCTCGCTTTTGATGTTCTGTTTTATATTACTAGCCAACTAGGACCCTCAGTCCTGAACACATAATTTTCTACAATAGATAAAACAATTTTCTACAAGACTAGCTAGTTTTAAGAACTTTGTTTGGTTGGATTGTTTATAAAATAACGTTTATAAAACATAAGTGAGCATGACATGCGACGTAACAAAGCATAATATTGCAGTTTATGGCCGCAAATAATAGATTTAACCATTTTACAATGGCTGGTGGGCAACGCTCTGTAACGTTCATGTCGAAGTTAATTGTTTTGGGGGCTATTGTTTTATTTGTTCACTATAATTTGGGCTATAAAGTGTTGGGGCTACTCCTTGGAAGGAAACCCATAAATTATAGTAAAAAGATAACATAATCGAGTAACTAATCTCCCATGAAACAGTTTACTGTGATTTCAGCAATTTATCCATTTTTTTACCATTTTTTTTTTTGCTGCCATAATTCTGATCGGCAGCTCTGCTGCAGCGAAAATATTTCGGGTGGCTTTGGCCATATGCATAAAAGGCTTCATAATTCTGATTGGCTGTCGCACCGGTAGGGGAAATGAATGGTGTGGCTTCGTGTCTGCTGTCATAATTCTGATCGGCAGCTCTGCTGCAGCGAAAATATTTTGGGTGGCTTTGGCCATATGCATAAAAGGCTTCATAATTCTGATTGGCTGTCGCACCGGTAGGGGAAATGAATGGTGTGGCTTCGTGTCTGCTGTCATAATTCTGATCGGCAGCTCTGCTGCAGCGAAAATATTTCGGGTGGCTTTGGCCATATGCACAAAAGGCTTCATAATTCTGATTGGCTGTCGCACCGGTAGGGGAAATGAATGGTGTGGCTTCGTGTCTGCTGCCATAATTCTGATCGGCAGCTCTGCTGCAGCGAAAATATTTCGGGTGGCTTTGGCCATATGCATAAAAGGCTTCATAATTCTGATTGGCTGTCGCACCGGTAGGGGAAATGAATGGTGTGGCTTCGTGTCTGCTGTCATAATTCTGATCGGCAGCTCTGCTGCAGCGAAAATATTTCGGGTGGCTTTGGCCATATGCATAAAAGGCTTCATAATTCTGATTGGCTGTCGCACCGGTAGGGGAAATGAATGGTGTGGCTTCGTGTCTGCTGTCATAATTCTGATCGGCAGCTCTGCTGCAGCGAAAATATTTCGGGTGGCTTTGGCCATATGCATAAAAGGCTTCATAATTCTGATTGGCTGTCGCACCGGTAGGGGAAATGAATGGTGTGGCTTCGTGTCTGCTGTCATAATTCTGATCGGCAGCTCTGCTGCAGCGAAAATATTTCGGGTGGCTTTGGCCATATGCATAAAAGGCTTCATAATTCTGATTGGCTGTCGCACCGGTAGGGGAAATGAATGGTGTGGCTTCGTGTCTGCTGTCATAATTCTGATCGGCAGCTATGCTGCAGCGAAAATATTTCGGGTGGCTTTGGCCATATGCATAAAAGGCTTCATAATTCTGATTGGCTGTCGCACCGGTAGGGGAAATGAAAGGTGTGGCTTCGTGTCTGCTGTCATAATTCTGATCGGCAGCTCTGCTGCAGCGAAAATATTTCGGGTGGCTTTGGCCATATGCACAAAAGGCTTCATAATTCTGATTGGCTGTCGCACCGGTAGGGGAAATGAATGGTGTAGCTTCGTGTCTGCTGTCATAATTCTGATCGGCAGCTCTGCTGCAGCGAAAATATTTCGGGTGGCTTTGGCCATATGCACAAAAGGCTTCATAATTCTGATTGGCTGTCGCACCGGAGAATTATTGGTGTTAACCTCGATATAATCGATGTTTTTTCCATTTTTTAAACATCGATTGCTTATGGCGAAACATCGATGTTTTTCCACCTCTAGCGGAATACTGACGAAAATCGTATTTCTCGCTTTTGATGTTCTGTTTTATATTACTAGCCAACTAGGACCCTCAGGCCTGAACACATAATTTTCTACAATAGATAAAACAATTTTCTACAAGACTAGCTAGTTTTAAGGACTTTGTTTGGTTGGATTGTTTATAAAATAACGTTTATAAAACATAAGTGAGCATGACATGCGACGTAAGAAAGCATAATATTGCAGTTTATGGCCGCAAATAATAGATTTAACCATTTTACAATGGCTGGTGGGCAACGCTCTGTAACGTTCATGTCGAAGTTAATTGTTTTGGGGGCTATTGTTTTATTTGTTCACTATAATTTGGGCTATAAAGTGTTGGGTCTACTCCTTGGAAGGAAACCCATAAATTATAGTAAAAAGATAACATAATCGAGTAACTAATCTCCCATGAAACAGTTTACTGTGATTTCAGCAATTTATCCATTTTTTTACCATTTTTTTTTTTGCTGCCATAATTCTGATCGGCAGCTCTGCTGCAGCGAAAATATTTCGGGTGGCTTTGGCCATATGCATAAAAGGCTTCATAATTCTGATTGGCTGTCGCACCGGTAGGGGAAATGAATGGTGTGTCTTCGTGTCTGCTGTCATAATTCTGATCGGCAGCTCTGCTGCAGCGAAAATATTTCGGGTGGCTTTGGCCATATGCACAAAAGGCTTCATAATTCTGATTGGCTGTCGCACCGGTAGGGGAAATGAATGGTGTGGCTTCGTGTCTGCTGTCATAATTCGGCAGCTCTGCTGCAGCGAAAATATTTCGGGTGGCTTTGGCCATATGCATAAAAGGCTTCATAATTCTGATTGGCTGTCGCACCGGTAGGGGAAATGAATGGTGTGGCTTCGTGTCTGCTGTCATAATTCTGATCGGCAGCTCTGCTGCAGCGAAAATATTTCGGGTGGCTTTGGCCATATGCATAAAAGGCTTCATAATTCTGATTGGCTGTCGCACCGGTAGGGGAAATGAATGGTGTGGCTTCGTGTCTGCTGTCATAATTCTGATCGGCAGCTATGCTGCAGCGAAAATATTTCGGGTGGCTTTGGCCATATGCACAAAAGGCTTCATAATTCTGATTGGCTGTCGCACCGGTAGGGGAAATGAATGGTGTGGCTTCGTGTCTGCTGTCATAATTCTGATCGGCAGCTCTGCTGCAGCGAAAATATTTCGGGTGGTTTCGCCATATGCACAAAAGGCTTCATAATTCTGATTGGCTGTCGCACCGGAGAATTATCGGTGTTAACCTCGATATAATCGATGTTTTTTCCATTTTTTAAACATCGATTGTTTATGGCGAAACATCGATGTTTTTCCACCTCTAGCGGAATACTGACGAAAATCGTATTTCTCGCTTTTGATGTTCTGTTTTATATTACTAGCCAACTAGGACCCTCAGGCCTGAACACATAATTTTCTACAATAGATAAAACAATTTTCTACAAGACTAGCTAGTTTTAAGGACTTTGTTTGGTTGGATTGTTTATAAAATAACGTTTATAAAACATAAGTGAGCATGACATGCGACGTAAGAAAGCATAATATTGCAGTTTATGGCCGCAAATAATAGATTTAACCATTTTACAATGGCTGGTGGGCAACGCTCTGTAACGTTCATGTCGAAGTTAATTGTTTTGGTGGCTATTGTTTTATTTGTTCACTATAATTTGGGCTATAAAGTGTTGGGTCTACTCCTTGGAAGGAAACCCATAAATTATAGTAAAAAGATAACATAATCGAGTAACTAATCTCCCATGAAACAGTTTACTGTGATTTCAGCAATTTATCCATTTTTTTACCATTTTTTTTTTTTGCTGCCATAATTCTGATCGGCAGCTCTGCTGCAGCGAAAATATTTCGGGTGGCTTTGGCCATATGCATAAAAGGCTTCATAATTCTGATTGGCTGTCGCACCGGTAGGGGAAATGAATGGTGTGGCTTCGTGTCTGCTGTCATAATTCTGATCGGCAGCTCTGCTGCAGCGAAAATATTTCGGGTGGCTTTGGCCATATGCATAAGAGGCTTCATAATTCTGATTGGCTGTCGCACCGGTAGGGGAAATGAATGGTGTGGCTTCGTGTCTGCTGTCATAATTCTGATCGGCAGCTCTGCTGCAGCGAAAATATTTCGGGTGGCTTTGGGCATATGCACAAAAGGCTTCATAATTCTGATTGGCTGTCGCACCGGTAGGGGAAATGAATCATGTGGCTTCGTGTCTGCTGTCATAATTCTGATCGGCAGCTCTGCTGCAGCGAAAATATTTCGGGTGGCTTTGGCCATATGCACAAAAGGCTTCATAATTCTGATTGGCTGTCGCACCGGTAGGGGAAATGAATGGTGTGGGTTCGTGTCTGCTGCCCTAATTCTGATCGGCAGCTCTGCTGCAGCGAAAATATTTCGGGTGGCTTTGGGCATATGCACAAAAGGCTTCATAATTCTGATTGGCTGTCGCACCGGTAGGGGAAATGAATCATGTGGCTTCGTGTCTGCTGTCATAATTCTGATCGGCAGCTCTGCTGCAGCGAAAATAATTCGGGTGGCTTTGGCCATATGCACAAAAGGCTTCATAATTCTGATTGGCTGTCGCACCGGTAGGGGAAATGAATCGTGTGGGTTCGTGTCTGCTGCCCTAATTCTGATCGGCAGCTCTGCTGCAGCGAAAATATTTCGGGTGGCTTTGGCCATATGCACAAAAGGCTTCATAATTCTGATTGGCTGTCGCACCGGTAGGGGAAATGAATCGTGTGGCTTCGTGTCTGCTGTCATAATTCTGATCGGCAGCTCTGCTGCAGCGAAAATATTTCGGGTGGCTTTGGCCATATGCATAAAAGGCTTCATAATTCTGATTGGCTGTCGCACCGGTAGGGGAAATGAATGGTGTGGCTTCGTGTCTGCTGTCATAATTCTGATCGGCAGCTCTGCTGCAGCGAAAATATTTCGGGTGGCTTTGGCCATATGCATAAAAGGCTTCATAATTCTGATTGGCTGTCGCACCGGTAGGGGAAATGAATCGTGTGGCTTCGTGTCTGCTGTCATAATTCTGATCGGCAGCTCTGCTGCAGCGAAAATATTTCGGGTGGCTTTGGCCATATGCATAAAAGGCTTCATAATTCTGATTGGCTGTCGCACCGGTAGGGGAAATGAATGGTGTGGCTTCGTGTCTGCTGTCATAATTCTGATCGGCAGCTCTGCTGCAGCGAAAATATTTCGGGTGGCCTTGGCCATATGCATAAAAGGCTTCATAATTCTGATTGGCTGTCGCACCGGTAGGGGAAATGAATGGTGTGGCTTCGTGTCTGCTGTCATAATTCTGATCGGCAGCTCTGCTGTAGCGAAAATATTTCGGTTGGCTTTGGCCATATGCACAAAAGGCTTCATAATTCTGATTGGCTGTCGCACCGGTAAGGGAAATGAATGGTGTGGCTTCGTGTCTGCTGTCATAATTCTGATCGGCAGCTCTGCTGCAGCGAAAATATTTCGGGTGGTTTTGGCCATATGCACAAAAGGCTTCATAATTCTGATTGGCTGTCGCACCGGAGAATTATCGGTGTTAACCTCGATATAATCGATGTTTTTTCCATTTTTTAAACATCGATTTTTATGGCGAAACATCGATGTTTTTCCACCTCTAGCGGAATACTGACGAAAATCGTATTTCTCGCTTTTGATGTTCTGTTTTATATTACTAGCCAACTAGGACCCTCAGGCCTGAACACATAATTTTCTACAATAGATAAAACAATTTTCTACAAGACTAGCTAGTTTTAAGGACTTTGTTTGGTTGGATTGTTTATAAAATAACGTTTATAAAACATAAGTGAGCATGACATGCGACGTAAGAAAGCATAATATTGCAGTTTATGGCCGCAAATAATAGATTTAACCATTTTACAATGGCTGGTGGGCAACGCTCTGTAACGTTCATGTCAAAGTTAATTGTTTTGGGGGCTATTGTTTTATTTGTTCACTATAATTTGGGCTATAAAGTGTTGGGGCTACTCCTTGGAAGGAAACCCATAAATTATAGTAAAAAGATAACATAATCGAGTAACTAATCTCCCATGAAACAGTTTACTGTGATTTCAGCAATTTATCCATTTTTTTACCATTTTTTTTTTTGCTGCCATAATTCTGATCGGCAGCTCTGCTGCAGCGAAAATATTTCGGGTGGCTTTGGCCATATGCATAAAAGGCTTCATAATTCTGATTGGCTGTCGCACCGGTAGGGGAAATGAATGGTGTGGCTTCGTGTCTGCTGTCATAATTCTGATCGGCAGCTCTGCTGCAGCGAAAATATTTCGGGTGGCTTTGGCCATATGCACAAAAGGCTTCATAATTCTGATTGGCTGTCGCACCGGTAGGGGAAATTAATGGTGTGGCTTCGTGTCTGCTGTCATAATTCTGATCGGCAGCTCTGCTGCAGCGAAAATATTTCGGGTGGCTTTGGCCATATGCACAAAAGGCTTCATAATTCTGATTGGCTGTCGCACCGGAAGGGAAATGAATGGTGTGGCTTCGTGTCTGCTGTCATAATTCTGATCGGCAGCTCTGCTGCAGCGAAAATATTTCGGGTGGCTTTGGCCATATGCACAAAAGGCTTCATAATTCTGATTGGCTGTCGCACCGGTAGGGGAAATGAATCATGTGGGTTCGTGTCTGCTGCCCTAATTCTGATCGGCTGCTCTGCTGCAGCGAAAATATTTCGGGTGGCTTTGGCCATATGCACAAAAGGCTTCATAATTCTGATTGGCTGTCGCACCGGTAGGGAAATGAATGGTGTGGCTTCGTGTCTGCTGTCATAATTCTGATCGGCAGCTCTGCTGCAGCGAAAATATTTCGGGTGGCTTTGGCTATATGCATAAAAGGCTTCATAATTCTGATTGGCTGTCGCACCGGTAGGGGAAATGAATGGTGTGGCTTCGTGTCTGCTGTCATAATTCTGATCGGCAGCTCTGCTGCAGCGAAAATATTTCGGGTGGCTTTGGCCATATGCACAAAAGGCTTCATAATTCTGATTGGCTGTCGCACCGGTAGGGGAAATGAATGGTGTGGCTTCGTGTCTGCTGTCATAATTCTGATCGGCAGCTCTGCTGCAGCGAAAATATTTCGGGTGGTTTCGCCATATGCACAAAAGGCTTCATAATTCTGATTGGCTGTCGCACCGGAGAATTATCGGTGTTAACCTCGATATAATCGATGTTTTTTCCATTTTTTAAACATCGATTGTTTATGGCGAAACATCGATGTTTTTTCACCTCTAGCGGAATACTGACGAAAATCGTATTTCTCGCTTTTGATGTTCTGTTTTATATTACTAGCCAACTAGGACCCTCAGGCCTGAACACATAATTTTCTACAATAGATAAAACAATTTTCTACAAGACTAGCTAATTTTAAGGACTTTGTTTGGTTGGATTGTTTATAAAATAATGCTAAAGCATAATATTGCAGTTTATGGCCGCAAATAATAGATTTAACCATTTTACAATGGCTGGTGGGCAACGCTCTGTAACGTTCATGTCAAAGTTAATTGTTTTGGGGGCTATTGTTTTATTTGTTCACTATAATTTGGGCTATAAAGTGTTGGGGCTACTCCTTGGAAGGAAACCCATAAATTATAGTAAAAAGATAACATAATCGAGTAACTAATCTCCCATGAAACAGTTTACTGTGATTTCAGCAATTTATCCATTTTTTTACCATTTTTTTTTTTGCTGCCATAATTCTGATCGGCAGCTCTGCTGCAGCGAAAATATTTCGGGTGGCTTTGGCCATATGCATAAAAGGCTTCATAATTCTGATTGGCTGTCGCACCGGTAGGGGAAATGAATGGTGTGGCTTCGTGTCTGCTGTCATAATTCTGATCGGCAGCTCTGCTGCAGCGAAAATATTTCGGGTGGCTTTGGCCATATGCACAAAAGGCTTCATAATTCTGATTGGCTGTCGCACCGGTAGGGGAAATGAATCGTGTGGCTTCGTGTCTGCTGTCATAATTCTGATCGGCAGCTCTGCTGCAGCGAAAATATTTCGGGTGGCTTTGGCCATATGCATAAAAGGCTTCATAATTCTGATTGGCTGTCGCACCGGTAAGGGGAAATGAATCGTGTGGCTTCGTGTCTGCTGCCATAATTCTGATCGGCAGCTCTGCTGCAGCGAAAAAATTTCGGGTGGCTTTGGCTATATGCATAAAAGGCTTCATAATTCTGATTGGCTGTCGCACCGGTAGGGGAAATGAATCGTGTGGCTTCGTGTCTGCTGTCATAATTCTGATCGGCAGCTCTGCTGCAGCGAAAATATTTCGGGTGGCTTTGGCCATATGCATAAAAGGCTTCATAATTCTGATTGGCTGTCGCACCGGTAAGGGGAAATGAATCGTGTGGCTTCGTGTCTGCTGCCATAATTCTGATCGGCAGCTCTGCTGCAGCGAAAACATTTCGGGTGGCTTTGGCTATATGCATAAAAGGCTTCATAATTCTGATTGGCTGTCGCACCGGTAGGGAAATGAATGGTGTGGCTTCGTGTCTGCTGTCATAATTCTGATCGGCAGCTCTGCTGCAGCGAAAATATTTCGGGTGGCTTTGGCCATATGCATAAAAGGCTTCATAATTCTGATTGGCTGTCGCACCGGTAGGGGAAATGAATGGTGTGGCTTCGTGTCTGCTGTCATAATTCTGATCGGCAGCTCTGCTGCAGCGAAAATATTTCGGGTGGCTTTGGCCATATGCATAAAAGGCTTCATAATTCTGATTGGCTGTCGCACCGGTAGGGGAAATGAATCGTGTGGCTTCGTGTCTGCTGTCATAATTCTGATCGGCAGCTCTGCTGCAGCGAAAATATTTCGGGTGGCTTTGGCCATATGCATAAAAGGCTTCATAATTCTGATTGGCTGTCGCACCGGTAGGGGAAATGAATGGTGTGGCTTCGTGTCTGCTGTCATAATTCTGATCGGCAGCTCTGCTGCAGCGAAAATATTTCGGGTGGCTTTGGCCATATGCACAAAAGGCTTCATAATTCTGATTGGCTGTCGCACCGGTAGGGGAAATGAATGGTGTGGCTTCGTGTCTGCTGTCATAATTCTGATCGGCAGCTCTGCTGCAGCGAAAATATTTCGGGTGGTTTTGGCCATATGCACAAAAGGCTTCATAATTCTGATTGGCTGTCGCACCGGAGAATTATCGGTGTTAACCTCGATATAATCGATGTTTTTTCCATTTTTTAAACATCGATTGTTTATGGCGAAACATCGATGTTTTTTCACCTCTAGCGGAATACTGACGAAAATCGTATTTCTCGCTTTTGATGTTCTGTTTTATATTACTAGCCAACTAGGACCCTCAGGCCTGAACACATAATTTTCTACAATAGATAAAACAATTTTCTACAAGACTAGCTAATTTTAAGGACTTTGTTTGGTTGGATTGTTTATAAAATAATGCTAAAGCATAATATTGCAGTTTATGGCCGCAAATAATAGATTTAACCATTTTACAATGGCTGGTGGGCAACGCTCTGTAACGTTCATGTCAAAGTTAATTGTTTTGGGGGCTATTGTTTTATTTGTTCACTATAATTTGGGCTATAAAGTGTTGGGGCTACTCCTTGGAAGGAAACCCATAAATTATAGTAAAAAGATAACATAATCGAGTAACTAATCTCCCATGAAACAGTTTACTGTGATTTCAGCAATTTATCCATTTTTTTACCATTTTTTTTTTTGCTGCCATAATTCTGATCGGCAGCTCTGCTGCAGCGAAAATATTTCGGGTGGCTTTGGCCATATGCATAAAAGGCTTCATAATTCTGATTGGCTGTCGCACCGGTAGGGGAAATGAATGGTGTGGCTTCGTGTCTGCTGTCATAATTCTGATCGGCAGCTCTGCTGCAGCGAAAATATTTCGGGTGGCTTTGGCCATATGCACAAAAGGCTTCATAATTCTGATTGGCTGTCGCACCGGTAGGGGAAATGAATCGTGTGGCTTCGTGTCTGCTGTCATAATTCTGATCGGCAGCTCTGCTGCAGCGAAAATATTTCGGGTGGCTTTGGCCATATGCATAAAAGGCTTCATAATTCTGATTGGCTGTCGCACCGGTAAGGGGAAATGAATCGTGTGGCTTCGTGTCTGCTGCCATAATTCTGATCGGCAGCTCTGCTGCAGCGAAAAAATTTCGGGTGGCTTTGGCTATATGCATAAAAGGCTTCATAATTCTGATTGGCTGTCGCACCGGTAGGGGAAATGAATCGTGTGGCTTCGTGTCTGCTGTCATAATTCTGATCGGCAGCTCTGCTGCAGCGAAAATATTTCGGGTGGCTTTGGCCATATGCATAAAAGGCTTCATAATTCTGATTGGCTGTCGCACCGGTAAGGGGAAATGAATCGTGTGGCTTCGTGTCTGCTGCCATAATTCTGATCGGCAGCTCTGCTGCAGCGAAAACATTTCGGGTGGCTTTGGCTATATGCATAAAAGGCTTCATAATTCTGATTGGCTGTCGCACCGGTAGGGGAAATGAATGGTGTGGCTTCGTGTCTGCTGTCATAATTCTGATCGGCAGCTCTGCTGCAGCGAAAATATTTCGGGTGGCTTTGGCCATATGCATAAAAGGCTTCATAATTCTGATTGGCTGTCGCACCGGTAGGGGAAATGAATGGTGTGGCTTCGTGTCTGCTGTCATAATTCTGATCGGCAGCTCTGCTGCAGCGAAAATATTTCGGGTGGCTTTGGCCATATGCATAAAAGGCTTCATAATTCTGATTGGCTGTCGCACCGGTAGGGGAAATGAATCGTGTGGCTTCGTGTCTGCTGTCATAATTCTGATCGGCAGCTCTGCTGCAGCGAAAATATTTCGGGTGGCTTTGGCCATATGCATAAAAGGCTTCATAATTCTGATTGGCTGTCGCACCGGTAGGGGAAATGAATGGTGTGGCTTCGTGTCTGCTGTCATAATTCTAATCGGTAGCTCTGCTGCAGCGAAAATATTTCGGGTGGCTTTGGCCATATGCATAAAAGGCTTCATAATTCTGATTGGCTGTCGCACCGGTAGGGGAAATGAATCGTGTGGCTTCGTGTCTGCTGTCATAATTCTGATCGGCAGCTCTGCTGCAGCGAAAATATTTCGGGTGGCTTTGGCCATATGCACAAAAGGCTTCATAATTCTGATTGGCTGTTGCACCGGTAGGGGAAATGAATGGTGTGGCTTCGTGTCTGCTGTCATAATTCTAATCGGTAGCTCTGCTGCAGCGAAAATATTTCGGGTGGCTTTGGCCATATGCATAAAAGGCTTCATAATTCTGATTGGCTGTTGCACCGGTAGGGGAAATGAATGGTGTGGCTTCGTGTCTGCTGTCATAATTCTAATCGGTAGCTCTGCTGCAGCGAAAATATTTCGGGTGGCTTTGTGCATATACAAAAGGCTTCATAATTCTGATTGGCTGTTGCACCGGTAGGGGAAATGAATGGTGTGGCGTCGTGTCTGCTGTCATAATTCTGATCGGCAGCTCTGCTGCAGCGAAAATATTTCGGGTGGCTTTGGCCATATGCACAAAAGGCTTCATAATTCTGATTGGCTGTTGCACCGGTAGGGGAAATGAATGGTGTGGCTTCGTGTCTGCTGTCATAATTCTGATCGGCAGCTCTGCTGCAGCGAAAATATTTCGGGTGGCTTTGGCCATATGCACAAAAGGCTTCATAATTCTGATTGGCTGTTGCACCGGTAGGGGAAATGAATCGTGTGGCTTCGTGTCTGCTGTCATAATTCTAATCGGTAGCTCTGCTGCATCGAAAATATTTCGGGTGGCTCTGTGCATATACAAAAGGCTTCATAATTCTGATTGGCTGTTGCACCGGTAGGGGAAATGAATGGTGTGGCTTCGTGTCTGCTGTCATAATTCTGATCGGCAGCTCTGCTGCAGCGAAAATATTTCGGGTGGCTTTGGCCATATGCACAAAAGGCTTCATAATTCTGATTGGCTGTCGCACCGGTAGGGGAAATGAATCGTGTGGCTTCGTGTCTGCTGTCATAATTCTGATCGGCAGCTCTACTGCAGCGAAAATATTTCGGGTGGCTTTGGCCATATGCATAAAAGGCTTCATAATTCTGATTGGCTGTCGCACCGGTAGGGGAAATGAATCGTGTGGCTTCGTGTCTGCTGCCATAATTCTGATCGGCAGCTCTGCTGCAGCGAAAATATTTCGGGTGGCTTTGGCCATATGCACAAAAGGCTTCATAATTCTGATTGGCTGTCGCACCGGTAGGGGAAATGAATCGTGTGGCTTCGTGTCTGCTGCCATAATTCTGATCGGCAGCTCTGCTGCAGCGAAAATATTTCGGGTGGCTTTGGCCATATGCACAAAAGGCTTCATAATTCTGATTGGCTGTCGCACCGGTAGGGGAAATGAATGGTGTGGCTTCGTGTCTGCTGTCATAATTCTGATCGGCAGCTCTGCTGCAGCGAAAATATTTCGGGTGGCTTTGGCCATATGCACAAAAGGCTTCATAATTCTGATTGGCTGTCGCACCGGTAGGGGAAATGAATCGTGTGGCTTCGTGTCTGCTGCCATAATTCTGATCGGCAGCTCTGCTGCAGCGAAAATATTTCGGGTGGCTTTGGCCATATGCACAAAAGGCTTCATAATTCTGATTGGCTGTCGCACCGGTAGGGGAAATGAATCGTGTGGCTTCGTGTCTGCTGCCATAATTCTGATCGGCAGCTCTGCTGCAGCGAAAATATTTCGGGTGGCTTTGGCCATATGCACAAAAGGCTTCATAATTCTGATTGGCTGTCGCACCGGTAGGGGAAATGAATCGTGTGGCTTCGTGTCTGCTGCCATAATTCTGATCGGCAGCTCTGCTGCAGCGAAAATATTTCGGGTGGCTTTGGCCATATGCATAAAAGGCTTCATAATTCTGATTGGCTGTTGCACCGGTAGGGGAAATGAATGGTGTGGCTTCGTGTCTGCTGTCATAATTCTGATCGGCAGCTCTGCTGCAGCGAAAATATTTCGGGTGGCTTTGGCCATATGCACAAAAGGCTTCATAATTCTGATTGGCTGTTGCACCGGTAGGGGAAATGAATGGTGTGGCTTCGTGTCTGCTGTCATAATTCTAATCGGTAGCTCTGCTGCAGCGAAAATATTTCGGGTGGCTTTGGCCATATGCATAAAAGGCTTCATAATTCTGATTGGCTGTTGCACCGGTAGGGGAAATGAATGGTGTGGCTTCGTGTCTGCTGTCATAATTCTAATCGGTAGCTCTGCTGCAGCGAAAATATTTCGGGTGGCTTTGTGCATATACAAAAGGCTTCATAATTCTGATTGGCTGTTGCACCGGTAGGGGAAATGAATGGTGTGGCTTCGTGTCTGCTGTCATAATTCTGATCGGCAGCTCTGCTGCAGCGAAAATATTTCGGGTGGCTTTGGCCATATGCACAAAAGGCTTCATAATTCTGATTGGCTGTTGCACCGGTAGGGGAAATGAATGGTGTGGCTTCGTGTCTGCTGTCATAATTCTGATCGGCAGCTCTGCTGCAGCGAAAATATTTCGGGTGGCTTTGGCCATATGCACAAAAGGCTTCATAATTCTGATTGGCTGTCGCACCGGTAGGGGAAATTAATCGTGTGGCTTCGTGTCTGCTGCCATAATTCTGATCGGCAGCTCTGCTGCAGCGAAAATATTTCGGGTGGCTTTGGCCATATGCACAAAAGGCTTCATAATTCTGATTGGCTGTCGCACCGGTAGGGGAAATGAATGGTGTGGCTTCGTGTCTGCTGTCATAATTCTGATCGGCAGCTCTGCTGCAGCGAAAATATTTCGGGTGGCTTTGGCCATATGCACAAAAGGCTTCATAATTCTGATTGGCTGTCGCACCGGTAGGGGAAATGAATGGTGTGGCTTCGTGTCTGCTGTCATAATTCTGATCGGCAGCTCTGCTGCAGCGAAAATATTTCGGGTGGCTTTGGCCATATGCACAAAAGGCTTCATAATTCTGATTGGCTGTCGCACCGGTAGGGGAAATGAATGGTGTGGCTTCGTGTCTGCTGTCATAATTCTGATCAGCAGCTCTGCTGCAGCGAAAATATTTCGGGTGGCTTTGGCCATATGCATAAAAGGCTTCATAATTCTGATTGGCTGTCGCACCGGTAGGGGAAATGAATCGTGTGGCTTCGTGTCTGCTGTCATAATTCTGATCGGCAGCTCTGCTGCAGCGAAAATATTTCGGGTGGTTTTGGCCATATGCACAAAAGGCTTCATAATTCTGATTGGCTGTCGCACCGGTAGGGGAAATGAATCGTGTGGCTTCGTGTCTGCTGTCGTAATTCTGATCGGCAGCTCTGCTGCATTGAAAATATTTCGGGTGGCTTTGGCCATATGCACAAAAGGCTTCATAATTCTGATTGGCTGTCGCACCGGTAGGGGAAATGAATCGTGTGGCTCGTGTCTGCTGCCATAATTCTGATCGGCAGCTCTGCTGCAGCGAAAATATTTCGGGTGGCTTTGGCCATATGCATAAAAGGATTCATAATTCTGATTGGCTGTCGCACCGGTAGGGGAAATGAATGGTGTGGCTTCGTGTCTGCTGTCATAATTCTGATCGGCAGCTCTGCTGCAGCGAAAATATTTCGGGTGGCTTTGGCCACATGCACAAAAGGCTTCATAATTCTGATTGGCTGTCGCACCGGTAGGGGAAATGAATGGTGTGGCTTCGTGTCTGCTGTCATAATTCTGATCAGCAGCTCTGCTGCAGCGAAAATATTTCGGGTGGCTTTGGCCATATGCATAAAAGGCTTCATAATTCTGATTGGCTGTCGCACCGGTAGGGGAAATGAATCGTGTGGCTTCGTGTCTGCTGTCATAATTCTGATCGGCAGCTCTGCTGCAGCGAAAATATTTCGGGTGGTTTTGGCCATATGCACAAAAGGCTTCATAATTCTGATTGGCTGTCGCACCGGTAGGGGAAATGAATCGTGTGGCTTCGTGTCTGCTGTCGTAATTCTGATCGGCAGCTCTGCTGCATTGAAAATATTTCGGGTGGCTTTGGCCATATGCACAAAAGGCTTCATAATTCTGATTGGCTGTCGCACCGGTAGGGGAAATGAATCGTGTGGCTCGTGTCTGCTGCCATAATTCTGATCGGCAGCTCTGCTGCAGCGAAAATATTTCGGGTGGCTTTGGCTATATGCATAAAAGGCTTCATAATTCTGATTGGCTGTCGCACCGGTAGGGGAAATGAATGGTGTGGCTTCGTGTCTGCTGTCCTAATTCTGATCGGCAGCTCTGCTGCATTGAAAATATTTCGGGTGGCTTTGGACATATGCACGAATGGCTTCATAATTCTGATTGGCTGTCGCACCGGTAGAGGAAATGAATGGTGTGGCTTCGTGTCTGCTGTCATAATTCTGATCGGCAGCTCTGCTGCAGCGAAAATATTTTGGGTGGTTTTGGCCATATGCACAAAAGGCTTCATAATTCTGATTGGCTGTCGCACCGGAGAAATATCGGTGTTAACCTCGATATAATCGATGTTTTTTCCATTTTTTAAACTTCGATTGTTTATGGCGAAACATCGATGTTTTTCCACCTCTAGCGGAATACTGACGAAAATCGTATTTCTCGCTTTTGATGTTCTGTTTTATATTACTAGCCAACTAGGACCCTCAGGCCTAAACACATAATTTTCTACAATAGATAAAACAATTTTCTACAAGACTAGCTAATTTTAAGGACTTTGTTTGGTTGGATTGTTTATAAAATAACGTTTATAAAACTTAAGTGAGAATGACATGCGACGTAAGAAAGCATAATATTGCAGTTTATGACCGCAAATAATAGATTTAACCATTTCACAATGGCTGGTGGGCAACGCTCTGTAACGCTCATGTCGAAGTTAATTGTTTTGGGGGCTATTGTTTTATTTGTTCACTATAATTTGGGCTATAAAGTGTTGGGGCTACTCCTTGGAAGGAAACCCATAAATTATAGTAAAAAGATAACATAATCGAGTAACTAATCTCCCATGAAACAGTTTACTTTGATTTCAGCAATTTATCCATTTTTTTACCATTTTTTTTTGCTGTCATAATTCTGATCGGCAGCTCTACTGCAGCGAAAATATTTCGGGTGGCTTTGGCCATATGCATAAAAGGCTTCATAATTCTGATTGGCTGTCGCACCGGTAGGGGAAATGAATGGTGTGGCTTCGTGTCTGCTGTCATAATTCTGATCGGCAGCTCTGCTGCATCGAAAATATTTCGGGTGGCTTTGTGCATATACAAAAGGCTTCATAATTCTGATTGGCTGTTGCACCGGTAGGGGAAATGAATGGTGTGGCTTCGTGTCTGCTGTCATAATTCTGATCGGCAGCTCTGCTGCAGCGAAAATATTTCGGGTGGCTTTGGCCATATGCACAAAAGGCTTCATAATTCTGATTGGCTGTCGCACCGGTAGGGGAAATGAATCGTGTGGCTTCGTGTCTGCTGCCATAATTCTGATCGGCAGCTCTGCTGCAGCGAAAATATTTCGGGTGGCTCTGGCCATATGCATAAAAGGCTTCATAATTCTGATTGGCTGTCGCACCGGTAGAGGAAATGAATGGTGTGGCTTCGTGTCTGCTGTCATAATTCTGATCGGCAGCTCTGCTGCAGCGAAAATATTTCGGGTGGCTTTGGCCATATGCACAAAAGGCTTCATAATTCTGATTGGCTGTCGCACCGGTAGGGGAAATGAATGGTGTGGCTTCGTGTCTGCTGTCATAATTCTGATCGGCAGCTCTGCTGCAGCGAAAATATTTCGGGTGGCTTTGGCCATATGCACAAAAGGCTTCATAATTCTGATTGGCTGTCGCACCGGTAGGGGAAATGAATGGTGTGGCTTCGTGTCTGCTGTCATAATTCTGATCGGCAGCTCTGCTGCAGCGAAAATATTTCGGGTGGTTTTGGCCATATGCACAAAAGGCTTCATAATTCTGATTGGCTGTCGCACCGGAGAAATATCGGTGTTAACCTCGATATAATCGATGTTTTTTCCATTTTTTAAACATCGATTGTTTATGGCGAAACATCGATGTTTTTCCACCTCTAGCGGAATACTGACGAAAATCGTATTTCTCGCTTTTGATGTTCTGTTTTATATTACTAGCCAACTAGGACCCTCAGGCCTGAACACATAATTTTCTACAATAGATAAAACAATTTTCTACAAGACTAGCTAATTTTAAGGACTTTGTTTGGTTGGATTGTTTATAAAATAACGTTTATAAAACTTAAGTGAGCATGACATGCGACGTAAGAAAGCATAATATTGCAGTTTATGGCCGCAAATAATAGATTTAACCATTTCACAATGGCTGGTGGGCAACGCTCTGTAACGCTCATGTAGAAGTTAATTGTTTTGGGGGCTATTGTTTTATTTCCTCACTATAATTTGGGCTATAAAGTGTTGGGGCTACTCCTTGGAAGGAAGCCCATAAATTATAGTAAAAAGATAACATAATCGAGTAACTAATCTCCCATGAAACAGTTTACTTTGATTTCAGCAATTTATCCATTTTTTTACCATTTTTTTTTGCTGCCATAATTCTGATCGGCAGCTCTGCTGCAGCGAAAATATTTTGGGTGGCTTTGGCCATATGCATAAAAGGCTTCATAATTCTGATTGGCTGTCGCACCGGTAGGGGAAATGAATCGTGTGGCTTCGCGTCTGCTGTCATAATTCTGATCGGCAGCTCTGCTGCAGCGAAAATATTTCGGGTGGCTTTGGCCATATGCACAAAAGGTTTCATAATTCTGATTGGCTGTCGCACCGGTAGGGGAAATGAATGGTGTGGCTTCGTGTCTGTTGTCATAATTCTGATCGGCAGCTCTGCTGCAGCGAAAATATTTCGGGTGGTGTACGATTTCAAGTAAAGTACTGAATCGTATGGTTAGACCTAAGTAAATAACTAGCTAAGAATTTCCATCCGTTTACCAAAATAAACATGTAAGATGCACCGCTGACCCATATACTAGTAAGTTCCATTCAGTGACCTAAATAAACATGTAGGATGCACCGCTGATCCATGTGCTGGTAAATACGATCTGCATTGGGTAAAATGTCACACCATCTGTAAGACATCCTTTGCGACCGTCATAAACTATCTTTGACCCGACCCACACTTGTGTGTATGATCTGCATGGGGTCAAATGTCCCAACATCTTTAAGACGATCCTGTGCGACCGTCATAAACTATCTGTGACCCGACCCACACTTCTAGGTATGATCCTGCATTAGGTCAAATGTCCCAACATCTGTAAAACGATCCTGTGCGACCGTCATAAAATATTTAGGACCTGACCCATATAATTGTTTAGTCATAAATATAGATACTCTACCTAAGACCCTAAAATAAGCAATTGTTACCCACCAAAACTCTGTATATAAACCCTGCATATTTCACAATAAAATCAGTACGAAAGAAAACTCTGACGTATTCACATCTCCGAAGCCCAATTTGTTCAAGTACCGATTGCGGCGACACTTTGTTACTAGTACATGAACTGGTGGCATACACATTCTCATTTTCAGCATACGATTGTCAAATTGACAATCACCAGAATCAAGCGAATCTACATCAACAGATTCGTTGGATTCGTTCATTTGGTGACCCCCGACTTTTGGACTAAATTCGGTAGACCATTAATTTGGTTACTGCCGACTTTAAAACTTGGATTCATTGGGCGAATCCTACAGAATTGGTCAACTTGGCGATCAATTTACAAACATTTTGGATCTACCCAAACCTATATAGTCAACTTGGCGACTAAAGGTTTGATTCAGCATTGCCACAACTATTTATTGAGTACTTTTGACCATCATCTTGGTTGTGAGTAGAGGCACAGCCTGTCATTGTGACAAACAAATTACCTCCATCGGGTCATTAGTACGAAATAAATAAAATGGCATCATCAAGCATAAATGTGGTTCTGGACAAGCAATTGGCCACAGGCGAAGAGATCCAGAATATCATAAGAAATTATAGAAAGGATCCCTCTGAAAGGAAGCAAAAGCCAGAGTATTTTACAACTCGGCTGGACAGACTAGATAGTCTCTGGAAAATGTTTTCACAGGAGGAAACAAAGATCCAGAATATAATCCAAGGCTCAAAAGTTGAGCACGATTACTTTACAAATAATTATTTTAAACAAATTAAAGATTTGGTTGTAAAGTACAAGGATGAGCTCACGAACTTGTTATCGTCCATAGAAAAACAGATGGATACAGGTTCCATAACTTCTATGGAGGATGAGCACGACATAATGCCTATGACTCGAGAGCAAAAGGCATTGCTCGAGAGTCTGCAACGGATAATGAATAGAATGACGGATGAGACTCGAAAGGATTTCAAACCAATAATAACCAAATATTGGGATGAGATTAGATCGATACACGTCCAAATTCATCGAAAATGTACTAACCCTGAGAGCATGGGGTACAATAGTAAAATGTACATAGCAGCTGAAGATGCAGTCTTGTCGGTTCAGACGTTGACGATACCTGACGCTGTTCAACAATTCAACGCAACTCCTCATATGAGTAATGCGTTACCTCTGCCAAAGGTTGCCATCCCCAAATTTGATGGAAATTATTTGAGATGGCAACAATTTCATGACATCTTTAAGAAGATGATTCATGAAGCGCATGTACCCATCATTCAAAAGATGTGGTACTTAAAAACCAATGTTACGGGAGAAGCGGAAAATTTAATACGCCATCTTTCGTTAACAGAGGGAAATTATGCAACAGCATGGAATATGCTACAAGAGCGTTTTAGCAACAAAAGAGTGCTAAGCAACGCTTTAATTCAAAAAATGTTAGATCACCCAAGCACGTCTAATGATGCGAAGTCAATCAAAGCATTACATGACAGTGTAAAGGAAACGCTAGCCGCGTTGAACAACATACAAATTGAGACAAATAAATGGGATACGATCCTTTTATGTTTACTAACAAAAAAATTAGATCGTCAGACCCACACACTTTATGAGCAATCAATTCTAAATACAAAGGAATTACAGCCTTTGAGCGAGTTCATGCAATTCCTCGAGCAAAGGTTCCTTACTTTAGAAGCGATAGGATGGGAAAAACCTAAAAAAACCCATTACTTGCGCATCAGCAGGAGCTGAAAATAATTACATATGTTATTTTTGTGAAAAACCTAATCACGCAATTTACAAATGCACCCAGTTTCAAAAGAAAACGGCTGCGGAAAGATTAAATTGGGTTTAAAAGAACCAACTATGTGTGAAATGTTTTAAACGCGACCACACAGCTAAGAATTGCCAGAGAAGAGATTGTCTGAAGTGCAGTAAAGGTCATAACACCCTTCTGCATTTAGAACCCAAGCCTGACGCTAAAACTGCAGCGTCAGCGAATAGCGTACATAACAATTATGTACTATTAGCTACGGCTCGAGTCATAATTAAAGGCAACAACGGGCAAATGGGTGAATTCAGAGCCTTGCTTGATTCTGGCTCCCAAGTTAATGTAATTTCCGAGAGAGCATTACAAATACTAGATCTGAAAATTACCAAGTCAGATTTACAAATAAATGGAATTGGTGGACGGACACAAACATCAAAAGCAAGAGTCAATGTGACACTAAAATCACAAGACAATCATTTCCAGTCGAGATTGGAGGCAATCGTACTGCCACACATAGTCGCAGATCAGCCAACACACTCAATTGATACGTCCCGTTGGAAGCTACCAAGGAATATCACCTTAGCGGACCCTAATTTCGACAGAATGGGAAAAATAGACATTCTGTTGGGAGCAGAACACTATTTTGAGATCATGCAAAATAGGCATGTATCCATTGGTGTCGGATTGCCCAGATTGCAGAAAACCAAATTAGGTTGGATTGTGGCTGGAAGATTGAAGGGTTCAGCTACAACTGCAATCACATGTGCTGTGATGACGGAAGAAGAGAAGGTTGATCAGCAAATCGGCAAGTTTTGGGAATTGGACTCATTCCCAAACAACACACCATGTTTCTCACCATTGGAGAAACGATGTGAGCAGCATTTCAACCAAAACGTACAGATGGCAGCAGACAAAAAACTCATCGTTCGACTGCCATTTTTGGAAGATGCTTCATCCCTGGGGGAGAGCCGAGATCTGGCGACACGGCGATTCTTCTGCCTGGAAAAGCGGCTTTCGAGAGATCCGGAGACTAAGGCAAATTATGTGCAATTCATGAAAGAATATGAGGCATTGGGACATATGAAGGAAATGCACACGTCGGAAGTAGCAAGATCACGCTATTTCATCCCACATCATTGTGTGTTAAAACCCGACAGCGCTACAACGAAATTGAGAGTTGTTTTTGATGCCTCTGCAGTCACCTCATCCGGAAAATCACTCAACGACTTAATGCATAAAGGTCCAACCGTGCAAAGCTCGATATTTTCAATACTGCTTCGGTTTAGAATGCATAAATATGTATTCACCGCAGATATCGAGAAAATGTATAGGCAGATTTGGATTAATCCAGAGGACCAATATTATCAAACTATAGTATGGCGCAATGATCCATCAGAAGATCTGCGATACTATAGATTGAAAACGGAGACATATGGAACAAAGGCTGCTCCATATTTAGCCACAAAATGCCTTCAGTATGTAGCACAAAAGGGATTAAGAGACTATCCGCTAGGAGCAGCTGCACTGAAAAACGATTTTTATGTTGATGATTGTTTAACAGGCGCTGACTCCATACCAGAGGCCCTCCAGAGACAGAAGGAATTGAACCAACTGTTGCACAGTTCAGGGTTCAAATTAAGAAAATGGTGCACGAATAATTTTCATGTGCTACAAGGAATCTCTAAAGAGGATATAACGTCAAATGTACAACTGGAGGATACGGCCTATGAGGACTGCAGCATTAAAACTCTTGGGATCACATGGATGCCTAAATCCGACAAATTTTGCGGCAAAACGGAAATTGCCATAAAGGATACAATAACCAGGAGAGATGTGGTATCTGAAATCTTTCGGATTTTTGATCCTCTTGGATTATTTTCTCCAGTGGTGATGAAGGCAAAAATCTTCATGCAGCATCTGACAAAGGAAGGATACGAGTACCAAGAAGCTCTTCCAAACCATCTTCAGGAGGAGTGGAAAAGGTATAGGGAGGAACTTAAGGTATTAAATACCATACAATACCATACCACGGCACATGTTCCAAGGACAGATTCCAGTATCGTCAGAGATACATACCTTTTTCGATGCATCGGAAAAGGCATTTGGAGCTGCGGTATATGTCCGAGCATTACATAAAGACAAACGAGTATCCATACAGTTATTGTGTGCCAAATCACACTTGGCTCCCATCAACGCAATAACGTTACCCCGTCTGGAATTAAAGGCGGCTGTATTGGGTGCTCAATTGACGGCTAAAGTCAAGGAAGATTTGTCCATGAAGGATACGAACACATTCATGTGGTCGGATTCAAGGATAGTGTTGTCATGGATTAACTGCACAACATCAATCCGGGACAAATTTGTGGCAACAAGGATAGCGACGATTCAAGAGCTTACAATACAAAAGCAGTGGAGGTATGTTTCGTCGGAAAACAATGCAGCAGATGTACTGTCTAGAGGAATGACAGCAACCAAATTTGCGGAAAATAGCATGTGGTTTTATGGCCCACTATTTTTACATGGACCACCATCGACATGGCCACTACCATTTGTGGCTACAAAGGAAGAAACAATAAGTGCAAATCCTCATAAGATTGGTCAGTCAATAATTATGACTGTCACACAAGAGGATGACATAATCTACAAGATTAAGCACAACAATTCGTACAACAAGCTACTGAGAATTGTAGCTTACATAATGCGCTTCCGACGAAAGAAGACGTACGCAAGCCACACGGTCCAATTCGATGAGCTAAAGGAAGCTCAGAAAATTGTAATTCGTCATATACAACGAAATGACTTCAAAGAAGACATAAGGCACATCATGAGACACAAGGGAACCCAAAAAGGAAGCTCGATAAACTCACTAACACCATTTTTAGATCAAGATGGAATTTTGCGAGTTGGAGGGCGATTAGAAGCTGCAAATATCGCATTTGATGCCAAACACCCAATGCTGTTACCGTACAACGATCCAATTGTCAAGATGATACTTGGCAAAATACATAAGGATAACATGCATTGTGGTCCCCAGGCTTTGCTAACAGCATCACGGCAGCAGTTCTGGATCTTAAAGGGAAAAAACATGGCAAGGAGCATCGTGCAGAACTGTGTAAGGTGCACTAAAGCGAGGCCAAAGTTACAGGAACAAATCATGGGAAACCTGCCACCTCTTCGTGTCACACAAGCGAGGCCATTCTTAAATTCTGGTGTGGATTACTGTGGACCATTCAAAATCCACTATAAAATTCGAGGCAAGAAACCAAATACAGCGTATATTGCGATATTTTGTTGTTTCGCGACTAAAGCGGTACATCTGAAGTTAGTCAGCGACCTCACCACAGAAGCATTTCTAGCGGCACTTCGACGCTTCATTTCGCGTCGAGGAAAATGTCAAGTGCTCCATTGCGATAATGCGACGAATTTCGTAGGAGCCAGGAACAAACTGCAAGAGTTGGAAGATGCAATATTTGCTGACAAGGCGAAAATACAAATTGTACAGGAGTGCAACAACAAAGGAGTACAGTTCAAATTTATACCTCCTCGGGCACCTCATTTTGGCGGACTATGGGAAGCTGCAGTAAAGTCTGCCAAACATTTGTTACTAAAGGATGTTACGACGGCAAACTTAACATATGAGGAACTGGAAACGGTCATAATCGAAATAGAGGCGATTTTAAACTCTCGACCGTTAACACCGATATCGGATAACCCGAATGATATCACGGCCTTAACACCAGGACACTTCCTAATAGGAGAGCCGTTGACTGCACAAGCTGACAGTGAGCCGTCCCAGCAACCGAAGACGCTCGGCCAACGATGGCAAGCTGTTTCTAAGTTGAAGCATTCCTTCTGGACACAATGGTCTAAGGAATACTTGCAACAACTACAACAGCGCCAAAAATGGATCGGCGAATATCAAAGAAGGTTCATTAGTAATACTAAAGGAAGACAACACACCAGTATTACAATGGCCATTAGGAAGAATCGTTCGAGTATTCCATGGAAAGGATAATTTCGTACGAGTGGTTGAAGTCAAAACGGCCAAGGGAACTTTCAAGCGGGAAATTCAACATGTAGCTCCATTGTTCAACGAAGACGAACCCACACATAAACATCCAATAGATGATCCTACAGAAGATCCAGAATCTCCAGAAGACAGACAACCGAGAAAAAGGACACAGCCTAATAAGTTGTCATTGTCAATGGCACTGATCACAATGTTGCTACTATTGCCACTAGCAATGGCTCAGTCAATCGACATAACCCAGTTTGGATCAAAACCGGGTATATATTTCGAAAGAGTAGGAACCAGTCAACTCGCGACAACCGACTGGACCATAATTGTTTATTACAATTTAAACCCCTACTGGAAAGACTTGAACACCTTTACCATGGGAACAACGAAGATTGCACACTTATGTTCACAACTCAAACAAGTAGACGCATGCACCAGTATGTATCAGCACTTCAGACATATAGAAGAGGACCTGCAAGCTGAAAATATGCTACTAACAAGGACAAGGAGGCAGAGAGCGCCGTTGGACATTGTTGGAAATATCGCAAGCAGTCTATTTGGCGTATTGGACTCAACATATGCCCGAGATATGTCGGAGACCATAGCAAAGGTTAAAGACAATGAGGACCATCTATTAACATTGCTTAAAAACCAAACATCATTGATTGACTCAACGATCAATGTCATTAAAAGGGATGAAATTTCAAATTCCAAGCGACTCCATCGCATTGAAGAGTTCATCACCGAGTCAAAAGGAAGGGCTGATCATTTCGTCGCATTCCAATGGTACATAACATTGTCGACTCAGCTAACGTTATTATCCGCCAATCTGCAACGAATGCAAGCGGAAATCATCAACGTCTTGACAGAAATCCGACACAACAGGATAAGCCCTATGCTAATTTCTCCCCGACAACTCAAGGAACAACTGGAACAAATACGGGATCATTTAAAACCAGGACAAACACTGCCAGTAACTCCCGACAATTTGTTAATGGTCTACCACATGATGAAAGCTGAAGGCACGATCGTAAATGATCATGCTATCATCAAAGTTACCTTCCCATTAGTATCAGCAACCGAGCTGGAAATATACAAGTTAACACCCATCCCGCAACCAACAGAAAATGGAATAAGCATTTTTGAAGTCAAGATACCATACATGGCAATCAACAGTCACCGAGACGAATTTATTGAACTGTCTGAGACTGAGTTAAAAAACTGCCATCAAAGAGCAAACGATGACTTTGTATGTTATAATAAACAAACAATGTTCTCAGCTGAGACAAGTTGTGAACTACAAATGTTTCACAACAAAACCGACGCATCATGCAACCTAATCAAAACAAAAAAATCATTTATGTGGTTGAGCATGCATAACAAAAATCAATGGATTTTTGCAACAAAGTCACCATTAAAGTTATCAGCGGTATGTACTGATGGCATTTCGGATATTACACTGCAACGGTCAGGAATTTTGACCGCAAAACCAGGATGTATTATTCGGAACTCACTCATAACCGTAACAAGTCAGAGCACCCTGGAAACCACGTTGCATTTATCATACGCTCGCTTTGGAGAAAGTGACGTCAATGAAACAGCAACCGAACATACTACAACTACAAGTACAGCTACAAAGAATGATGAACGACTAAACTACAAGGAGCTGTATCAAAAGGAAACGAAACTGTTACCACCTAATAGTTTCAAGCTACCCCACAATCTGGAAAGCATCGATCATCATCATGTTGCCATGTACATTGCATTGATCTTTATAATGATTACTGTAAAAATTATTCTGGTAAAAAGGTGGCACAAGCCCAAACCCACATCGCAGCAAAGCCATACACTCAGCACACTGGCAAACGGAGACATTACACCAAGGCACCCGTTCACAATCAATATTGATGATGGTTGAACCTACTATGTTCAACGGCCGGGAGGATGTACGATTTCAAGTAAAGTACTGAATCGTATGGTTAGACCTAAGTAAATAACTAGCTAAGAATTTCCATCCGTTTACCAAAATAAACATGTAAGATGCACCGCTGACCCATATACTAGTAAGTTCCATTCAGTGACCTAAATAAACATGTAGGATGCACCGCTGATCCATGTGCTGGTAAATACGATCTGCATTGGGTAAAATGTCACACCATCTGTAAGACATCCTTTGCGACCGTCATAAACTATCTTTGACCCGACCCACACTTGTGTGTATGATCTGCATGGGGTCAAATGTCCCAACATCTTTAAGACGATCCTGTGCGACCGTCATAAACTATCTGTGACCCGACCCACACTTCTAGGTATGATCCTGCATTAGGTCAAATGTCCCAACATCTGTAAAACGATCCTGTGCGACCGTCATAAAATATTTAGGACCTGACCCATATAATTGTTTAGTCATAAATATAGATACTCTACCTAAGACCCTAAAATAAGCAATTGTTACCCACCAAAACTCTGTATATAAACCCTGCATATTTCACAATAAAATCAGTACGAAAGAAAACTCTGACGTATTCACATCTCCGAAGCCCAATTTGTTCAAGTACCGATTGCGGCGACACTTTGTTACTAGTACATGAACTGGTGGCATACACATTCTCATTTTCAGCATACGATTGTCAAATTGACAATCACCAGAATCAAGCGAATCTACATCAACAGATTCGTTGGATTCGTTCAGGTGGCTTTGGCCATATGCATAAAAGGATTCATAATTCTGATTGGCTGTTGCACCGGTAGGGGAAATGAATCGTGTGGCTTCGTGTCTGCTGCCATAATTCTGATCGGCAGCTCTGCTGCAGCGAAAATATTTCGGGTGGCTTTGGCCATATGCACAAAAGGCTTCATAATTCTGATTGGCTGTCGCACCGGTAGGGGAAATGAATCGTGTGGGTTCGTGTCTGCTGCCCTAATTCTGATCGGCAGCTCTGCTGCAGCGAAAATATTTCGGGTGGCTTTGGCCATATGCACAAAAGGCTTCATAATTCTGATTGGCTGTCGCACCGGTAGGGGAAATGAATGGTGTGGCTTCGTGTCTGCTGTCATAATTCTGATCGGCAGCTCTGCTGCAGCGAAAATATTTCGGGTGGCTTTGGCCATATGCACAAAAGGCTTCATAATTCTGATTGGCTGTCGCACCGGTAGGGGAAATGAATCGTGTGGCTTCGTGTCTGCTGTCATAATTCTGATCGGCAGTTCTGCTGCAGCGAAAATATTTCGGGTGGTTTTGGCCATATGCACAAAAGGCTTCATAATTCTGATTGGCTGTCGCACCGGAGAAATATCGGTGTTAACCTCGATATAATCGATGTTTTTTCCATTTTTTAAACATCGATTGTTTATGGCGAAACATCGATGTTTTTCCACCTCTAGCGGAATACTGACGAAAATCGTATTTCTCACTTTTGATGTTCTGTTTTATATTACTAGCCAACTAGGACCCTCAGGCCTGAACACATAATTTTCTACAATAGATAAAACAATTTTCTACAAGACTAACTAATTTTAAGGACTTTGTTTGGTTGGATTGTTTATAAAATAACGTTTATAAAACTTAAGTGAGCATGACATGCGACGTAAGAAAGCATAATATTGCAGTTTATGGCCGCAAATAATAGATTTAACCATTTCACAATGGCTGGTGGGCAACGCTCTGTAACGCTCATGTCGAAGTTAATTGTTTTGGGGGCTATTGTTTTATTTGTTCACTATAATTTGGGCTATAAAGTGTTGGGGCTACTCCTTGGAAGGAAACCCATAAATTATAGTAAAAAGATAACATAATCGAGTAACTAATCTCCCATGAAACAGTTTACTTTGATTTCAGCAATTTATCCATTTTTTTACCATTTTTTTTTGCTGCCATAATTCTGATCGGCAGCTCTGCTGCAGCGAAAATATTTCGGGTGGCTTTGGCCATATGCACAAAAGGCTTCATAATTCTGATTGGCTGTCGCACCGGTAGGGGAAATGAATAGTGTGGCTTCATGTCTGCTGTCATAATTCTGATCGGCAGCTCTGCTGCAGCGAAAATATTTCGGATGGCTTTGGCCATATGCATAAAAGGCTTCATAATTCTGATTGGCTGTTGCACCGGTAGGGGAAATGAATGGTGTGGCTTCGTGTCTGCTGTCATAATTCTGATCGGCAGCTCTGCTGCAGCGAAAATATTTCGGGTGGCTTTGGCCATATGCACAAAAGGCTTCATAATTCTGATTGGCTGTTGCACCGGTAGGGGAAATGAATGGTGTGGCTTCGTGTCTGCTGTCATAATTCTGATCGGCAGCTCTGCTGCAGCGAAAATATTTCGGGTGGCTTTGGCCATATGCATAAAAGGCTTCATAATTCTGATTGGCTGTTGCACCGGTAGGGGAAATGAATGGTGTGGCTTCGTGTCTGCTGTCATAATTCTAGTCGGTAGCTCTGCTGCAGCGAAAATATTTCGGGTGGCTTTGTGCATATACAAAAGGCTTCATAATTCTGATTGGCTGTTGCACCGGTAGGGCAAATGAATGGTGTGGCTTCGTGTCTGCTGTCATAATTCTGATCGGCAGCTCTGCTGCAGCGAAAATATTTCGGGTGGCTTTGGCCATATGCACAAAAGGCTTCATAATTCTGATTGGCTGTTGCACCGGTAGGGGAAATGAATGGTGTGGCTTCGTGTCTGCTGTCATAATTCTGATCGGCAGCTCTGCTGCAGCGAAAATATTTCGGGTGGCTTTGGCCATATGCACAAAAGGCTTCATAATTCTGATTGGCTGTTGCACCGGTAGGGGAAATGAATCGTGTGGCTTCGTGTCTGCTGTCATAATTCTAATCGGTAGCTCTGCTGCATCGAAAATATTTCGGGTGGCTTTGTGCATATACAAAAGGCTTCATAATTCTGATTGGCTGTTGCACCGGTAGGGGAAATGAATGGTGTGGCTTCGTGTCTGCTGTCATAATTCTGATCGGCAGCTCTGCTGCAGCGAAAATATTTCGGGTGGCTTTGGCCATATGCACAAAAGGCTTCATAATTCTGATTGGCTGTCGCACCGGTAGGGGAAATGAATCGTGTGGCTTCGTGTCTGCTGTCATAATTCTGATCGGCAGCTCTGCGGCAGCGAAAATAATTCGTGTGGCTTTGGCCATATGCACAAAAGGCTTCATAATTCTGATTGGCTGTTGCACCGGTAGGGGAAATGAATGGTGTGGCTTCGTGTCTGCTGTCATAATTCTGATCGACAGCTCTGCTGCAGCGAAAATATTTCGGGTGGCTTTGGCCATATGCACAAAAGGCTTCATAATTCTGATTGGCTGTCGCACCGGTAGGGGAAATGAATCGTGTGGCTTCGTGTCTGTTGTCTGCGCACATAAATGTATGTGAGGCTGAGCTTTAACTGTATGTGGGCACATATTGTAAATCTGCTTGTTTGTATTGGTTTTTTACAACGCCGCTGCTAAACAAAAACACCCATTACTTTAGAATTGATTGGAAGATATGATTTTATGATGACGCTTGCCTAAAATAAAAATAATTTTATTTATTGAATATCTTGTATATGCTAATTTTGTTTGATGTACTATAAACGAATATAATGAACGAATGTAAATATGTACAAATGCAAAATGTATATCAGACATGTCATCAAATTATATTAATTGCACACGTACACACACATATGAACGTACTTGCAAGTTCTCTCTGTGGATGGACATTCGCATCAGAAAAAGAGGGATGATTTTATTATTATTATATATTCAAGGATGATATATATAGGTTTTTATCGCATACTACTTTTTTATATATAATCAAATATATTATTGTATAATACAATACACCATACAATGAAATACATATTTGTGAAGGCTGGGCACTCCATACCGATCCTTGAGAACAAATGTCCAGATGAAATTTGAACTCAACAGCTTGAGCGCATGCGCAGGGCGGGAGAGAAAAATGTTTTTCCTATCATCCGTAGCAACCAAGCAACCGGTTGACTTGACACGTTGACACAAGTCATTCTGTACGTTTTCGGAAATCTTTGTGAATGACAGTTTGAACCAAGGTATACTAATAAAGGTAGCCGCATAGAGAGCAGCAAGAATGTATTCTTAAGTGTCAAAATGACAGAAGAGAGAGAGAGAGAGACACTCTCACATTCATTTTCTTTTTTCCTTTTTTCTTTTACCTTCACGACGAACTGAGTGTGAAATAAAATTTAAAGTTGAGAGAGCACAAATTTAAGTTGGGCGCACATACACACATGCAAACACGCTAATACGTGAGAATCCATGTGCACACATACACTCTCACGACCCTCTCACGACTCTCTCGGGAACACATACACACTTGCAAAAACGAAAAATACGTGAGAATGCATGTGCACACATACACTCTCAGGGGATCTGATGTCAGAATTTGGTGTGGACAAATTCAATGTATGAATTGTCCCGTCTATATATTGTATGGTTAGTGATGGAATGTAAGGGAAATTGTGCCTCCCCAAAATCCCTCAAAAAGTCTCAAAAACAAACACGGATGGACAAACAGCAAACCAGGGTGTCAACAGCACGTGCTATGCTCGTTCCGAATGAATACAAGATTTTCCAACACTCATTTTTTTGAAGAAAAACATTTAAATGTAATAATATAATCTTATATTTATTTTCCTACAGTTTAAAAACATTTTTAAATTTATGTTTATAATTTAATCGTCCTCTTCGTCATCAGAACCCGGTTCAGGACACATGCGACACCTGCTCTCGTTTACACCGTAGTTTACACAATATTCACCCACACATTCACAACAGCCATCATGGAACCATCTGTAACTGGTGGCTCCAGTCTTTAAGCATGTTTGGCGACACTTGTTCCAGGATGTGCACTGATCCAAATAAAGAACAGTGCAGTTGACGGGGGACTCGAATAAATCATAACTGCCGTAATCAACCGTCGAAAATGAGACCACGCTCCAATTGTATGTGTAGCCATCGTTTGGAGAAGATGACATGGCTCTAAATAAGGCTGGTACTCCCTCAAATTCCTCTGTGTGGGATTTCCTTTGCAGTTTCGTCAAATCGGCAAAAACACACTGTATGTAAGAAAACGCAAATAGGGTTTTCATTACCATGTCTATAATTGTTTTCATGCTGAAGAACTAATTGCAACTAAGACACTTAGATGCCCGTAGGGTATCTTATAAAGCAGCCCAAAACTCCAGGTAGAAATTACTATTTTCAGGTAGACATGCATAGATTAACATCTGTCACAAAGAGATCAAATAGTATTTTTTTCTACCTACGCTGGCTTGCAATTCCTTTCAAATTCTTCAGTGTTACTGTAGGCTAAGTTACCCTAACTTCCATACGTATGTTTTTCTCTCATATCACACCAAAACATTCCACTGGATTGCATTTAAATCCTTATTACTCTTTACTTTCAAAGCAGTTTTAATTTGGCGCGCAGCTAAATTATACAGTCGACGAATCAAACATGTAGTTACCATGTAAAATGTGTTGACCTTCTTTGTTTAAATTTAATTTTACAAACAATTCAATAAAATAAGTATATAAAAATAACCAATTTAGTAAGAAATATATAAATTAGTCGTATAAAATTATAAGCTCAGAGCTGAAGCCAGTAATGTTAAAAAGAATATCAAAATCGAGGAATATGATTTTCGATCATGGACAGAGAACGATTTAAACATTTCCACGAAAATGATGAAACCTGAAGAATTTTTCCGCAGTTCAGACGAAAGATAACGTGGTTTTTTTTAGAGGATGGACCGAAGGATAGGATAGATCTTCAAGAATAATTAACAAACAGTGTTATTTTTCGCGGTTTAGCTCATGTGGTTCGTTTGTTAAAATAGAGGGGGCTTAAGTAGGCTAAGTTTGTATATTTACGGTATATTTCTGGACTTAACAACACTGCTCGTAGTGTGCACGTACAAATATTTTTTTATGTATACGCCAGCAAAGCGGCTAGCGGGAAAATTTTCGTTGAGAAAAAGTTAATATAATTGTTAAATATGTCTGATTATCGCTCACAATCTCGCGGTGGAGGACGCGGCGGCCAAGACTACTCAAACGACGATGATCCGCCCATGTCAAGGCTCTTCATCATTTGCAATAAAGCGCATACAGAGGATGACTTCCGTGAAGCGTTCTCCGCTTACGGCGACATCGAAGATATCTGGGTGGTTAAGGACAAGCACACCCAAGAGAACAAAGGCATTGCCTACGTGAAGTTCTCCAAAACCTCCGATGCGGCAAAGGCGCAGGAAGAAATGAATGGCAAGACTATCGGAAAAATGGACAGAACCCTGAAGGTTCTGGTTGCCGCAAAGTAAGTGGTAGCCATGGAATTATTTTATTTAAGTCGGACGCGTTGAATATAGTATGTATATCTAAAATTTCAGCCGTAACCAAGGCTCGAATAAGTCTGAAAACGAGCAAGAAAAATACGTGAGACTGTTTATTGTGATCCCCAAGACCGCAACCGAAGACGACATACGGGATGAGTTTGCCCAATGGGGCGAGGTTGAATCCGTTACCATTGTCAGGGAGAAGAACAATGGCAATCCCAAGGGATTTGGCTACGTTCGCTTTACAAAGTGCGTATGAAAATGTCTTTAGTCCAGTGGCACAGAAGGGGCTAATGTATTTTTTGCATTTCCTTCAGATTCTATTACGCTGCCGTGGCCTTTGAGAACTGTTCGCCCAAGTACAAGGCTGTATTTGCCGAGCCCAAGGGCTCAACGCGTTCACAGCGCGACCAGTACGGTCGTCCGGCGGAGGATAATCCCGTCTACAGTAATCCTGGACGTGGGGGCTCGAGCTATAATAACAATGGCGGCAGCAGTGGGGGCGGCAGCTTCAACAACGATTGGAATACTTCCACTAACAATGACATGTCCGCCTTTTTGCGCATGCAAAATGTGCCAGTTGCTCAACCGTCGTGCCTAGAGGTGACTGTCAGCAATTGCGTCAATCAGGATCAGCTTTGGCGTCTCTTTGATATTATTCCCGGCTTAGATTACTGTCAAATCATGCGCGAACGTAAGAACCGATTATCTTTATCAAGAAGACCAAGCTATACCAAGCTCTGAAATTACTTGCAGATGGACCGCGTACCAATGAAGCGATGGTGGTTTACGACAATCCCGAAGCTGCTATCTATGCAAAGTATGTGAAACTCTATGCAGTGCTAGAAAGAGTATCTCCTACCATTATTAATGTATATGCTTACAGGGACAAACTACACGGACTGGAGTACCCCATGGGCGAGCGCATCATTGTAAAAGTGAATGGCATGAGCTCTGCACGGATGGATACCTCATTTATTGACAGTACGAAAAAAGCTTCTAGGGGTAGATGCCGATACTAACATTAAATTAAATTAGTTACTTTATCGTTATATAATATAATTAGTTACTATAAAATTTGTCCATTTGGTTGTGTTACTAATTTTTACCGCTGATTATTGCTATATAGTTTTTAATCTTGATTTGTCATTTACCAATATCAGAACGCACCAAAAAGGATGCCATATGTAATGTACCCCTGCCTCCTGCCCAGCCTTTAGCATCACCCGATGCCCAAGTTGCCCAACGACTTTTCATTGTGCTGTCTGCGGTAGGACTACATCTAAATCTATAGCTTAGAATCAAGCAGAAACTAATTATTCTTCATGTTAATCTTCGACAGAATCTTCCGCACTCCATTTTGAAGAACATATTCTCGTGCTGGAAAGGACTCATCGATGTATATTTGCTTCCCAACAAGAACTGTGGCTACGTAAAGTACGCAGAATGTGAAAGTGCCCAAAGAGCCATTCATGTCCTGAACGGAGCTGAAATATGCGGCACCAAAATAAAGGTATAAAATAGGAACAAAGTTTAAATGAACATACATATCTAAACAAGAAATTTGTGTGGTTGGTAGGTTATGGAAGCGGAAGAGAGAAGCGGCTCAGACGGTGACGATGGCGGCCGGAAGCGTTTGAGACGCAATTAAGTGTAAGTATGAACTTTACGATACTCAGAATTTCGCCTCGATGTATTAATTTAGCCATAGTTGGAATGAGTGTGTGGTGCCGTGGTATGTGAGGTAAGTCGTTAGTATATAAACTCGATTTTAAAACTATTGAAATTATGCATACGCCTAACGCTTTTGTTCAGACAGTCTACTGATTCGTAATCGTACCAACACCCTGCGCACAATGGGGGGAGTGGGAACCCATTGACGATGTGGTGCCTCTGACTGTGAACATAATAAGAACAAAACATTTTTATCTTTCTATTTCCACAGACCCACTGACAACAAAATGAACTTACAGAGAACTATATGTACGAGTACTTTACTAACTTGAGAAAACAGTCCAATCAAACACAGTTCAACTGACCAACAACCAACAACCAAACAACAAAACACTCAAAACGGATAGCAACAAGAACGCAGAACCAAGAACACAAGTGCATTACTGCGATACAGACTCGGTGAACGAGAACGCAGAACGAAGAACGTCGAACGCTGACCGGAGAACGGAGGACAAACAGGCAAACCAACACGAATCCAACCGTACAATTGACTCATTACATACTCAAGTGGGCTCATACAGAGTACTCGTAGAAAGACCCAGACCTTAAACGGAGCCAACGAAACCAACCAACCGCAAGCTTGCTAAACCAACCAACCAACAGCTAGGGGACTATCGGATCTATCCGCAATACCGTTACGAAGCAAGCTACAAACCATATACGAACTCTGTCTACCATGTACTATTTACTAACGTATTACGACATGATAAAGAAACAAGAAATTCAATTTAATACGAATGCAAGTCTCAATTCATCTTCGCGAATTCGCGAATTAATCATGCATAAATTACATACATATATTTACGAGTATATATATGACGTATTTTAATCAATATTTTATTCTGTAAGCCAATAAAACGATATTAATAAACGGAAAATCCACACAACAAAATTTGTTTCAATTATATTTATGTTGAATGCAGAAAGTAGTAGACTCGATCCCGTAGTTGCAGGGTATGCAAGTATTTATTTAATTGGTGCTGCCAGCTGGCACGACGATAGCACGCAGCGGTGCACCCCTGTCGATGTAATTTCAAACCAAGTTGGCAGCACGGCATATAGCATCAGCTGAGTTGCTTTTCTTGTTTAGATTCTGTAAATTATTAAAATAACAAAAACAAGTTAAATTTTTTTTTAATTTGTAAGTGAGGACCCAATAATTAAGCAAAATGGATCCAGCGCTGCTTCGCGAACGCGAGGCTTTCAAAAAACGGGCAATGGCCACGCCCACGTAAGCTACCCCTTCTATTTCCATGCAAATGCTGGTGCCTTAAAAATGTGCCATTCTATCCTTTCCACAGCGTTGAGAAGAAAGCCAAGCCAGACAGACCTCAGCCACCGCCGCCTAGCGATGACGCCAAGAGGAAAATGCGTCCGCCAACAGCTCCAAAGCTGGATGCATCTTCGTAAGTTCCAAACGCTCTTTGTCCTGGCCATGCTCAGTGTTCGCTCCATGGGGAAATCGTTCACTTTTAGGTACAAAACCATGTCTGGCAGCTCACAGTACCGCTTTGGAGTGTTGGCCAAAATAGTCAAGTTTATGCGTACCCGTCACCAGGACGGAGATGATCATCCACTGCAGATTGATGAAATTTTAGACGAGACCAACCAACTGGACATTGGCCAGTCTGTAAAGAATGTAAGCAGAATGAATGTCCTTCCACGCTGTCAGACTAATGTCTTACTATCCAATGCAGTGGCTATCTGGAGAGGCGCTAAACAACAACCCAAAGATAGAAGTCAGCCCGTGTGGCACGAAGTTTAGCTTCAAGCCCGTGTACAAGATCAAAGATGGCAAAACTTTGATGCGACTACTGAAGCAGCATGATCTGAAAGGCCTGGGTGGTATACTGATGGAGGATGTTCAGGAGTCCCTGCCCCATTGCGAGAAAGTCTTGAAAAATCGTGCAGCAGAAATACTCTTTATTATTAGGCCAATTGACAAGAAGAAAATTTTATTTTACAACGACCGAACGGCTAATTTTTCGGTAAGTTTTTTTACCCCTTCGTGCCTTGTACTTCTGCATAAATTTTTTACCTATTAAACTAAATTGTACCCATAGGTGGACGATGAATTCCAAAAACTCTGGCGTTCTGCCACTGTTGATGCCATGGACGATGCCAAAATCGATGAATATCTCGAGAAACAAGGTAATAATGAGAATGCTGAACACATATATATAGATATCTCTGATATTATGGCAACATTTCTGTCCTGTCCTAACAGGTATACGATCCATGCAAGATCATGGCCTCAAGAAACCTGTTCCAAAACGCAAAAAGGCTGCCAACAAGAAGAGACAATTCAAGAAGCCCAGAGACAACGAGCATTTGGCTGATGTTCTGGAAATCTATGAAGATAATACCCTAACGCTGAAGGGCGTGAATCCTACCTAGAAATTATGTTATAGACTAGAAAATAAGGAACCCATTAAAGAAAAGGTCTTTCTCATACTAATACCGAATCTTACTATGGCAGAGATATGATATAGAGATAAGATGCTCATGGAGAACTATGGATGCACAAGTACTCTTAAGCTATTAAGCTTTAAAAATAGCTGTCGAACTTGTTTAATAATAAAGTCGAGTATTTTCGATTCAGGCTGGCGAAAATCCTCTAGCTGAACCCTCCACGAGGGTGCCGGCTGGGCAATGGGCACTGCATTATCCCGGACAATGGTAATGCATTGTCGCTTGCTCCGTCCGAGGCAATGCAGCGTCTAGCTAAGGCAATGGCCCAGCGTCTTCTCGACCTCGAGTCGGGGGAGCGGGGTCAGGGCCATGGCTAGAGGTGCCTGGCGGGTAGGCCTAAAACGCTAGAGGTGGTCCCCCCGAAAAACATTAACCACGTATGGACCTTCGGGCCGGACATGGAAGCTAAGAAGGATGAAGCACGGGTTGGGATGTCAACCCAAACGTCGGTGGGAAGCGTGGCTGCTACCACCGGCGGGCACGGGGAGGAGCAATCCTCTCTGCGTGTCGCCAGTGGCCACACTTCGGACGTGACGGGAGCAGGTCACGTCAGTTGCAATACTACTGCCACAGCCCCCCGCTGTAGGATGAGCCGCGCAGGTGCCGTTGTCGAGGCAGACTCGGACCTGGAGAGCGTGCTGTCCATCAGCAAAACAGAAGAGGACAGCCTTCTTCGCTCGCCTGAACCAGGTACCAGCTCCCTGCGCAGGGAAGGGCCGAAGCGTTCGAGGGAGGGGATGAAGGCCGAAGCCCATTACAAGGCGGCCCTCAAGATAGTAGGTAGGCTCCAAGGCAAGGCGGATATTTCCCAGGAGGAGAAGGAGGGGGGGGGCCAAGGAGGTGGTGGACAGGGAGCTAATCCCGTCCATACCAAAGGCGAAGGTGCTCTTCCCCATCGCAATCCATACCGACCGCTGACTGGAAGGTATTGCATGCTGGTAGCCCATTACCCAACGAGGGGGGCCAGCATGTGATCCTCCAGATCAACAAAGCAGCGGAGGATCAACTTTACCCCAAGTACGGGAAAATGGCGTGGGGTATGGGGAGCGTTTACCTGCGCCTCAAAAAGCGTCAGCCCAGCGATAAGGACGCACACACCCTGCAGGCAGGCGAAGTGGAGAAGGACCTCGGTCTGGATACCATCGTAGAGGCCGCCCAGGGTATGGCGTTGGACGACACGCTCGAAGAAGAGGACGGTGACCTGACCGTAGTAGTCAACCCGTCGTATGCAGGGGAGCCAGCTGCTCATGAAACTGAGTGTGCTGCAGCTCAACTTGCATAAGAGCAAGACAGCATCAGCGGAGCTCCACACTGCCATGGAGCAAGGGCCCGCTGACATAGCTTTGGTCCAGGAGCCCTGGATCGAATCAGGCAATTCGGTGGCCGGGCTAAAGCTCTCAAATGACAACACACTCTACTCAACACCGGTAAGCAAGAATAGAACTGCCGTACTAGTACGGAAAGGAATCCATGCTTACCTTATGTCTCATTACAGCACAGACGACCTGACAGTAGTTATGCTGGAAAATGAGGAGAAGCGCCTTCTGGTAGCCTCCTGCTACATGGCGCACGACAGGTCCGCACCGCCAGAAGAACTAAGGAGTCTGGTGAAAGAAGCCGACTCCAAAGACTACCAACTGATCGTTGGCACAGATGCTAATGCCCACCATAGTGTGTGGGGAAGCCCTGACATCAACGACCGAGGTAAATCACTCCTAGACTTTATACTAACAAATAACATAGATGTAGCAAACGTGGGGGATTAATACACCGATGTGGGTCCCACCTCGTCAAACGTGCTAGATCTAACTCTCGCAACGGGAAAGAGTACCAACATATCTGGATGGAAGGTCCTCGAAAGACCTTCCTTCTCAGACCACAGGTACATTCAATTCAAGTGCGAATTTGAATACACTCCGAAAGGGATAGTCTATAGAAACCCCCGGAACACAAACTGGGAGAAGTTTAGAAAGACAGTCACCTCGAAACTCGCGAGCCCGGGCTCAGTGAAATCCGCGGAGGATATAGAGAAGTCCTTAGAGACCCTATCTACGGAACTGCTACAGGCATACCACACAGCATGCCCACCATCTAGAACAAGGAAGAAGTCCAAACCACTCTGGTGGAATCGAGACCTCTCTCTGCAAAGAAACAACCTCATGGAATTTTTCAAGCTCGCTAAACTAGCGAACGACGAGAACATCAATGAGGAATACAAGACCCTATTAAGGGAATACAAGAAGGAAATACTTAAGGCACGGCGTAGCTCATGGAGAAACCTGAAACGGCTAGGCTGAGGAAGCTGCTGTCAAAGCAACCCACAGTACAAAGTCAACTCAAACTAGACAACGGACAGTGGTCGGAGGGCAGCAAAGAAGCCTTAACGGCACTAATGGAGGCCCACTTCCCAGGATGCACCGAGGTCACCGATGCCGAAACGGATCAGGACCTAGCAACTGAGGAACAAACACCCCCAACAGATCTGATAACCCCAAAGAAAATCCAATGGGCTATAGATTCCTTTACGGGCGTAAAGGCACCTGGACTGGACGGAATATTCCCAGCCATGCTGCAAGTGACCAAAGAGGCGATCACCCCATGGCTTCTCGCGATATACGCAGCATGCCTAAGAACAGGCTATATCCCGATCCAATGGAGAACCTCTAGAGTTGTCTTCCTCCCAAAAGCAGGAAAGTGCAGCCATGTGAGTTCCAAGGATTACAGACCGATAAGCCTAACCTCTTTCTTACTGAAAACATTAGAAAAGCTGCTGGATCTACATATTAGAACCGAAGTAAGCGGACTGATGTCAACCAACCAACACGCCTACACCAAGGGAAAATCGGTGGAAACAGCACTGCACTCGCTAGTAGCTACCGTCGAGAAAGCCCTCAACACTAAGAAATATGCACTTGGAGTATTCGTAGACATATCCGGAGCATTCAATAACGTCGCTACAGAAGCAATAATGGACTGCCTAGAAGCTACCAGCACCCACCCGTCAATCAACCTCTGGATAAAAAACCTTCTAAGCTGTAGACGGGTGCAATCAGAGTGGGGCACCGCCTCCATGGTCAGAGGTGCACACAGGGGCACACCCCAGGGTGGAGTCCTGTCACCCCTGCTATGGAACCTGGTGGTCGACAACCTCATCAAGAGATTCGAAAGGAAAGCACCAAAAATAACAGCTTATGCAGACGACATAAGCGTACTTATCACGGGTGTATGTCCATCGACTCTCAGCTCCATAATGGAACGAACACTCAGGGAGATATGTGAGTGGGCAGATGGAGTAGGACTCAGTATCAACGCGGACAAAACGGACCTCATCCTCTTCACCAAGAGACACCAAGTTCTTCCCAGTCACCAGGGCATCGAAGGAAACGAAGAGGCGGACGTTCTGGCTAAGGAAGGCGTCGGGCTGGCAAACGATATGACAGAAAGCGTGCTGGTCTCCCTAAGGACGCTACAAAGCGACCTGGAGAAGCAGGCCAAAATGAGGACAGATAGCAGGTGGAGGAACACCACCACCTGCAGAATCTCGAAAATCATGTGCAAGAAACGCAATGATAATCTCAGCCACTATCTGCTGCATCTTCCACGGAAGGATTGCAGACTGTTAGTGGGCATACTAACAGGCCACTGCCTGGCTGCGTCGCATGCAACCAGGCTGAACATCACTAACAGTGACATCTGCAGGAAATGCAATGAGCCCGGGGCTGTCGAAACCCTGGAGCATCTCATCTGCCGGTGTCCGGCTCTCTTAAGGGCAAGGAGAATGTACCTGGGCGCACCGATGCTGGTATCACTGGAGGATGCCTCCAAGAGGTCGCCAGGGAAACTGCTTGCCTTTGCTAAAAACACCTCGATTCTGGGGGACTTCGGAACCTCAGAAGCACCCTCGTAAGGTCCATACAAAGATCCGGATCACTAAGGGCCTTTTTGGCCTATGAGAGCCCCCGTTGAGGGCCGTCCGGGATAACCTAACCTAACCTATTTTCGATTCAATGTATGTACAATTTACACGGCTCGGGGCTGCTTGCTGCTGAGCCAAGAACGAGCGAAATAAGGCTACGGCCGCTGTATTGCAAAGTTTCTTCGGTGCAGTGCACAAATAACAAACAATAATGAGGATTTACGTTAGGCAGCAGCACGATGCTATGATGGGTATGGGGCTGCGAAACCCAATACGTTTCACGAATAGTACATGTGTGAAAAGAGGTAGTATAAAACAAAAAAAAAGCTTTAAAATCAGGTGGTATAAATATTTTCATTTATGGACAATCTCATTGAGAACCTCCCGAGGTATTTCAGTACGAGGCGCGGTGATTGTGACTCTTTCCCCATTGATTTACGAAACGAAACCAAGCCAACCGATTGCTATCTTCCAGTTCCAGTGGCTTTGAACTTAGAAATACGACATCAAGAGCAGGGAAAGATAGTTAAAAAGCAAAGGCGTGTAATCTTGTCTTGACATAACTTGCCATTCTGCGACCCCCTTCTGCTGATATTTTTGAGTGTTTCAAAGACCCCTTGCCGGTGAGTGTGTGTTGGCAATCGATGCTGCTGCTGCCAAGCAAATAAATTGGCAATAGCTAAAAGCGAATAGCCTCAGTCTACAGTCAAGTGTCATCAAACCCAGTCGAAATACAGAGTAAGTACATTGCAAATGCCACAGAAGATATGTAGTTTGAAGAATCAAATCATCATGTAAAGCTTCAATCTACGCATTAATACGAATTGTAGCATATAGCAAATAAGATAAATTATTCGATAAGGGTATACAAAAATCGACCTGCTGTAAAGACCAGGTCGTTCTTTGCTCTCTGCCACTGCACTACCACCGAACCGACACAGAGTAGAGGAGGCCGAAACTTGTTTTGAAATAATCAATTTCGTGTACATATTCGTTTAGTATTCCTTTAGCATTTGCCTTCAGTTGACTTTGAGCGGTTCGCCTTTGAACGTTCACAATATGATGTGGCCCGCACAGCTAGTAGCCCTGCTCCTGGCTCTGGCTGCCATTGTTGTACCCATAGCAGCAAACAGATCTGAGTAAGTTATAGAAAATATGTACATAAATACATATATGTATGTATGTGCGCATACATGTGTATATTTTGTCTGTATGCATAACTGGCTGGGGGCAATGTACGAGTAACTTTCCCTTTGTTTGGAATTTGTTTTGCTGCAGAGACCTGATCTATGGCTTTGAATGCCGCTCTGGACTGTGCCGCAAGGTGGAGCTGAGCGAGGAGAACTTCGCCACCGCAATCAGTCTGTCCGTCTGCAGGCTCTTCTGCAGCAGCTCCATTGGCACGCTGTGGCCCAAGCCGACGGGACCCGTTCGACTGGATACATTGATGCGCCAAGTGGACATCTCGTTCATTGACTTTAATATTACTGGCATCGCACGCAAGGAAAAACTATGGAAGGCAGCCGAAAACCGATGGATGGATATGGTAGATGCCAAGATACCAGATCGCAAGATCCTCACGAGGGGTGGCTATCGGCTCACCATCAACATTAACACCCCGGAGGATGCGGGTCCAGCCAAACTAACCCTGGACACGGACGAAAGCTATAGGCTGGACATAGACACCGATCCGTCTGGTCATGTGGTGGCCAGCATTGCTGCTGCCAACTTCTTTGGTGCTCGCCATGGCCTGGAGTCTCTCTCCCAGCTGATTGTCTACGATGACATTCGGCGCGAGGTTCAGGTGACGGCCAACGCCTCCATCAGCGATGCTCCCAAGTTCAAGTGGCGCGGTCTTCTCCTGGACACCTCTCGCAATTACTATTCCGTGAAGGCAATCAAGCGAACTCTCGGTACGTATACGGTATCTGCTCCCCAATGAGTGCCGTGCCCCTTCAATGATCTCATTATTTGCAGATGGAATGGCGTTGGTCAAGCTGAACACCTTCCACTGGCACATCACCGACTCGCACAGCTTCCCCCTGGAGCTGCGCAAGCGGCCAGAGCTCTACAAGCTCGGCGCCTACTCGCCTCGCCAGGTGTATACCCAGCGGACTGTGGCCGAGATCGTGGAGTATGGTCGAGTGCGCGGAGTCCGCGTGATGCCAGAGTTCGACGCTCCTGCCCATGTGGGCGAGGGATGGCAACACAAGAACATGACGGCCTGCTTCAATGCTCAGCCCTGGAAGGATTACTGCGTGGAGCCACCTTGCGGACAGCTGGATCCCACTGCGGAGGGGCTCTATGATGTGCTTGAGGACATTTACGCCGAGATGTGGGAGCTGTTCAGCCCAGATATTTTCCACATGGGCGGCGACGAGGTGTCCACCAGCTGCTGGAACAGCAGTCTGCCAATCCGCCAGTGGATGAAGAATCAGGGCTGGGGCCTGGAGACTGCCGACTTTATGCGCCTGTGGGGACACTTCCAAACCGAGGCCCTCAAACGGGTGGACATTGTGGCCAACGGATCACAAACGCCCATCATTCTGTGGACCAGTCATCTCACGGAGGAGCCCTTTATCGATGAGTACTTGAACCCGGAGCGTTATATTATCCAGATTTGGACGACGGGCGGCGATCCCCATGTGAAGAAAATACTGGAGCGGGGCTTCAAGACGATAGTCTCCAACTACGATGCCCTCTATCTGGACTGTGGCGGAGCTGGATGGGTGAGCGATGGAAACAACTGGTGCTCCCCCTACATTGGCTGGCAGAAGGTGTACGACAACAGCATGTCGGCGATTGCCGGCGACTATGAGCATCATGTGCTGGGCGCCGAGGCAGCCATTTGGTCGGAGCAAATCGATGAGCATACCCTGGACAACCGATTCTGGCCGAGGGCCAGTGCTCTGGCCGAACGGCTCTGGTCAAATCCCGCCGAGAGCTGGAAACAAGCCGAGTCGCGCCTCCTGCTCCACCGGGAGCGGCTGGTGGAGAACGGCCTGGGAGCCGAGGCCCTGCAGCCCCAATGGTGTCTTCAGAATGAGCGCGAATGCCCCATTGACGCGTATGATGCACAAGCTTGATTAGCGATAAACCATTCTTTGATTACAGTCCATATTTTTGTAGCAATAGTCAGTGCGGTGGGCGCACAGGGCATCGGGTGGTGACCAGTCATCTCGGCTTAATGCTCACTGTAGCTCTATCCGTCGTCTGAAATAAATAACAGCCCAGAAAGTGACCTTACGCAAGTGACTTGTCGTTTATTTAGTATTCTATAAATGAGATTATACGTGTGTCATTATATATTAAAACGGGATGAGGCGGTGGGCGATTGCCTCTGCCTCCGACATAGTCCTTGTGGACTTTGAATATGTTGTACGTATGGATTTAAATACTAAAAGCAGCGGTTTCCTTCATGCACCAAACAATGGATGACTGTTTATTCGTTCCACTCCTCCTCGTTGCGCCCAAACTTGTATACCAAGCTGGCGAACAATATGAAGACATTCTGTAGAAGCAGGGCGACGCCTAGCCAGGCCTCCTTCTTATCTAATAGGAACAATAACTGATTATTCTATCGTTCTCACTTCACCTGGCAAAAGTTTTGCACTTACCATTGTTGATGAAATCATCAATCATCACCCAAATGGCAGCAATAATTGAAGCGAAGCCCATTACAAAGCCAATAAGGAGCCACAGTTTGGCAATCCTGGCTCCGGACTCCGACGAATTATCCTCTGAAATCTAAACAGAGCAAACCGTAAAAAAAAAACTGTGAGTCATTTTATCTATACACTATATGTTGTGGATCGCTCATTCTTACATGCTCTCCTTTGACGGCGTTAACCATACAGAAGCTGATGGTGCCGAATATGCCTATAAAGACATGTCCTGTGGTAATTTGATGACCGCCGTCGCCAGACATGGCATCGATTAGGATCCACCATCCTGCAAAGAACTGAAAAAAAACTTGCTCTATAACAAAAGCCTAGTTTTTGGGGTGGTATTATTTACCAGTAGACCAGCTATAAGCGAAGAATTTTTATTCCTGGAGGTTTCTGATGTGAACCAATCCTTGACATTCTCTAACACGCCCATTATTGTACCTAGAACGTAATTAAAATAATTTTTTTTTATTTTGCACTTTCGGTCGAGATATGACAACAATGGCTTAGAGATGTGAAGTGCTCGATACTCGCGTTCCATAAATTCGACTATCGATGGTGTGTTAGTCGACTATCGATAGCACTCCGGCTATTGTTGTTGCTGCGAAACACGTGCGAGTGCCAAAACATTGACAAAATATTTAAAATATGAAGAAAACGGTAGAAGAAAGTTCTTCAGAATCGGAGGAGCTCCTTGCCGAAAACTCTGAGGAGTCTGAAGACGAAAGTGAACCGGATTTGGCAGCCAGTTCAACGGAATCCGATGAAGACGACGACGACGATGCGGAGGAATCCTCTGATGATGAGGAGACAACAACCAAGACCCGAGCAGAGATCATCGAAGAAAAGATTCAGAACAAGTATGAGAAACTTAAGGGCACGCGCCTTTATGTCCGCTTCCCGAAGAAGTTACCATTAGATGAGCAGGAGTTCCAGGCCAAGGTCAAGTCACTCCACCCCCTGGTATCCAAATCGACAAAGCCGCGTCAGAAGCACGCTCGTTTCTGTCTGGTTGACTTTAAATCGCAGGAAGACCGCGATAAGGCGTTCGAAGACATTAAAAAATCTATAGAAATTGATCCAGAGTTTACGGGGATTTTCGTCTCCCTACCGAAGACCGATTCGGAAGAGTTTGTGAATGAACTTGTGACTAAACAGCAGCTCTCTGTGGAGAACAAGCGGACCAAATCCCTGATGAAGCGTGAAGCGAAGAAGGGCCAACGCAAGGGCAACTTCACATCTTCCGTTGTCATCACCAATTTACCCAAGACGAGCTCTGTGGCGCAGGTGCGCCAGCTGTTCGAGAATGCCGTTGACATTCAAATCAAGCCGGGCAAGGGAAAGTTCCGAGAGTTTAGTGCGGCGACCGTAACCCTGCCCACCACATTCGATGCACGCAAGGCCATCAAACAGGACCTCAATCTGGCCGGCACCAAGCTGCACCTACGCTTCAACTCCAAGCAGCAGAAACGCAAGCCGAAAAATAAGCCCAAGCGTAAAGCAGAAAGCGGGGAAGCCCCGAAAATACCGAAAAAGTTGAAGAAACTTAATGCAGACTAGCATTTAATGTATACATATACTATACTCTAAGAATCCGTATAAATAAATTTTTTTGACCCGAATCTGATGCGAATATGAATTCTCTTTCAAATGAAGACGCAATTTAATTTAAAATATTTATTATCGTACACGATATATAGACATACATATGTATAGATATATTTATATGTGTATGTATATATATGTATAGTAGTATATATTGTAGTAAGCCGGCTGAGTGAATTACTGGATATACATAGATTGGTTACTTTTTAGCTTATATATTTATGAGATTTGATTTCCATGTGCACAGAGACTTGACGACTGGTTTCTTTTTTTTTTTTGTATTTGTAGTTTCAAAGGTGTTCCAACAATAAGCGGGTAGGTAGAGATAAAGGTAATGGTAATTCATATGTGTAGTTTCAATCCTAATACAAAATATTCAACATTCGCATATACTCGGTATGTATGTATGTAACATAATGTTTTGGTTCCAATAGAGCTGCTCTGATATACATATTGATATTGCATATAAACGTATGTATACATCATTGACAGCGGTCACAGACACAGCTGCATTTGCCATCGTCCCTGTTCCTGTTGCTGTGCCGTGTGCCATGTGCCCCCTCTGTGCATCGTATCGTGCGACGCTTTATTGATTTTTAGCAATATTTCAAAATCGTGGTAGTGGGAGTAAAATGTATATACTCGTCGAAGGGGTGGGGTGGGGTGTGGGGATAAAAATAGGAGCAACGCAATGGTAAGGATTGGATTGTATTCGATTAAAATATAAAAATGCACATTAATGGCGGAGGAAAATAGACACGCGTTTCATTTTTGTATATAGCTCGTTAAGATAGTAAATATGCTTAGTTGCTAGAATGAATTGTTTTAGTTATTCAAAAGTGTTGTAAATATAATCAAAATTTATATTCCCTTTTCGTAGCGTAGCTCTATTTATGAATCCCAGAAACCAAAGCCGTCTCCAGGCGGCCGCCGCTTTCTTATCGATTTCTGTTTCTGTTTACTTCATTATCATCCTCTCTATCCGCGCTATCAAGCAGTCTCACATATTTGCTGTTATTTGTTCTTTCGTCTCGTTTCTCTGTTTTCTCCATCTCGGTCCGGTCTCCCAGAGGAGCTCTGCAGCCCAGCCCAGCAGCTCACAAGGCTCTTCAATAAGGCGTTGGAACATCCGCTCAGTTTGCTGATAAACTGAGTTTTGCAAAACTTTTTATGAATCATTCAAGAAAAATATTGTATTTATAATATTCTGTATAGCTGATAAGGAAAGAATTCACATTAAGAACCAATAAAGCTGAATGTCAAGGGACAAGGACTGTGATTGTGTCGATTGTGATAGATACGACTGTTTGGAGTAGGTGAAGTTGGGGCGTAGGGGCTTCTTTGGATAGCAATAATATTGTAATAATATATATACCCCGAGAGTAAATTACGTATGCAGCAGTCGATCTCTGGCCGAAGGCGAACAATTTTGGGGAGTTGAATGCGTGGCTGCTGCCGCACCGCCGATTGCTCCGGTTGGTGGAGGAGGTGGCGGCTGTGCCGGTGGCGATCGCAATGGTATTGATGGCTGAACAAATCGCACACGTTCGGCATCCGTGGCGGTGTTGTTGCTGTTTGCCGCCGCTCCGGCTCCGGCAGCATTAAATGCCGACGTAAACGCTGTGGCGGCTCAAAGAGTGTGGTAATTGCGCTCGTTGCGAGCCTTGTAGAACTTGTAGGCCACCAAGCCGATGGCCAGCAGTCCCAGGGTCAGCACAATGCCACCAATGAAAGAGGATCCATTGAAGCCATGGCATGGCGATGGCGTTGGCGTTGGAGCGGGTGTGGTCGATGTATTCGGGGCCGCAGTTGTTGTCGAGTTCGGTGACGGAGTTGTAGACGAAGTGGTTGTTGCTGGCGTTGTTGTGGAGGTAGTACTCGACGTGGTGGTGGTGTTAGGCGTTGTAGTTGTAGCCGGAGTGGTGGTCGTAGTTGGTTTTTCCGTAGTGGTTGTTGTGGACGTGGTGCTTGTGGTTGTTGGTACAGTAGTCTTCTCGGTTGTCGTAGACGTTGTTGTAGGAGCTGTGGTCGTATTCTTATCATCTGGCACAGGAACGGTAGTACCATCACCCGGCGTGACTGTGGTGGTGGCCACAGGTCCAGTAGATGTACCTGCGAAGTGAATATGTATAAATATTTCATCATATTTGGGTAGAAAGTTTTGCCCACGAATATCAATGCGATTCTTGGGTTCTTCTCCTTCTCCACTCCCACCGTCGTCGCCCACAAACTTGACATTTAAAATGCAAATAAATACGCATATTCCCCTCCATATGTGCATATGTATGTGCATACATGCATGAAAGTTTACCACACGCATGCACCCACACCAATCTGTAAACTCACACACACATTTGTACACGCACGCACATGAAAATATACATAATTAAATAAGATTTCCTTGTTCAATTCTTACCATCATCGCACAAGTTGGAGGAAAACAGGCCAACAAATAGGCACAAGATAAGGAATTTTGCCTGCCGATTCATTTTGCTGTTGTGTGGCTTTGTCGAGAAAACTGCACGTCCGACTTGTTTGTTTCGTTCCCCCAGAAGTATCTTCGCGAGCTATGAGATTCCGTTTGTCGGGGTCTGGCGTTGCAATTGCCTGTGAAAATTCGTGTCCCCAGTGGGATAAAGGTATACAGCACTCAAATATGACTATTGCACAACTTCTGGAGAACTGATTTCCTCACCAACAAATGAAAGCAACGCGCAATTAAAGAATGAATAATCCGGACACGAAGACGAGATTTTTTTATGCAGTTTGCGAAGTGCCAACTCGTTGGAAATCTCGGGCTCAGTGCTGGCAGTGCAGCTCTTTTATAGCTGGTTTTGGCTATTTTTTAAAGTTTTATATCAGGTAAAATTGGAAAATGGCTACTGTTCGCTTTCTTTTCTTCTAGAACGTTGGCACCCCTGATGACGACCAGATTTCTTATGCAGTTTCGGAACTGCCAACTCACTGGAAATTTCGGTATGATTTATATTCGATAATTAATTCAACTGTTATCGTCATTCACACACACTGACTCACCTCGAACATTATTCAGCCCCAAAAGCGAAATTAAATTTTCCATCTCTTTATGGACCCCGTGGATTTAAGATAAAAGCTTGCGTCAAGGAAACAGTGCAATAAGAAAAGATGACCTCGTACGTGCGTGCCATGTACGACTTCAGCGGCGAGCCTGGCTCGTCGGAGCTCTCCATTAACACAGGCGAAGTGTTGTCAGTGACGCGCAGTGATGTGGGTGAAGGCTGGTGGGAGGGCAAAAACAGTCGCGGCCAGGTCGGGCTCTTTCCAGCGGCCTACGTGGAGGTGCTATCGGCAGCGGAGGCCCAACGGCTGAATGGAACCACTGCCACTCCAGTGCCCCCCGTGGCGGATCCCTTTGCAGCGCCAGCTCCGCCACGCTACGACCAGACGGCCGACGACGATGGCAGCAATTGGGACGACGAAGATGATTGGAGCGATGACAACGATACCTACTCAGAGATTGGACCAAGCGGCCGCACCGCTGGCCAAGCAGCCCGCGCCGGCGGCCTCTCGCACTCCACCAGCGACTACGACAACAAGCATCTACCTGTTGCGCCCAGCGACGACACCATGTCGCTGGCGTCCACCGCTGCCAGCACGGCCACTATGAAGAAGGGCATGTTCGCCAAAAGCTCCGACTCGTACATACTGGGGCTATCCAGCAACAAAGAGAAGATTCCAGAATGCGAGGTGGCGTATATCACACAGCTGGAGGACTCCATTTATCAGTGGACGCACAGCGGTACACCCTACTCCGTCATTGTGGCCAGTCCCAAGAAGGAGTCGAAATTCAAGGGAATGAAAACATTTATTGCCTACCAGCTGACGCCTAGCTTCAATAACATATCCGTAAGTGGTCTCGTATCCAGAACTGTGGACTGTGGCTCTCCGCTCTGCTATCGCCATGATTAACAACAATACGATAAAGCGCCCATTGCGTGTGGGGTTGTGAGTGTGTGGTTGGCCTGTTGACGCGGGGGGGACGGGACTGATAATTTGCTTCTTCACTCTTCCATACCGTATCTGCTTGGGTGCAATTGAGGTTGGGTCATGTGATAGTGTCATTGGAAAATTGAGGATAACTCTGCAACGGTCACACCTTTCCTTGTTGCCAATTAAAAGCAATTGATTGATTGAGTGTTAGGGCATTCCATCTTCGGTGTGCTGTGCTACTCCCATGGCCCATGCCATGCCACAGCTGAGGCAATTTCTTTTTTTGCTGGGCATTTTCTGACTGGACTGACCAACTGGTAGCCAACGACAGTGTCACTTCAATGATTGCTTCATGACTCAGAGCAGCGCACACTCCTCTCCCCTTCCTATCTGCGTCCGCGTTTCTGTATTACATTTGATTGTTTGTATCTAATCTGGGTTTCCCTTTCTTTATTTAGGTGTCGCGTCGCTACAAGCACTTTGATTGGCTGCACGAACGACTGGTGGATAAGTTCTGTTTGATCCCAGTGCCCCCGCTACCGGACAAGCAGATATCCGGACGCTATGAAGAGCAGTTTGTGGAGCATCGTCGCGTCCAGCTACAGGAGTTTGTTGACTGGGTGTGCCGACATCCGGTCATCTCGAAATGCGAGGTGTGGTACCATTTTCTCACCTGCCGGGACGAGAAGATCTGGAAGTCGGGCAAGCGTAAGGCGGAGAGGGATCCCTATGCGGGTGTCAACTACTGCCTGGCCATATCGCCGCCGGACAAGAATTTGCTGCACTCGAAAGTGGACGCCCAGCTAGAAAGTGGAACACAGTTCATACACAGCATGGATGCGGCCGTGCGTAACCTCAACGGCATCTCCAACGACATGGCCAAGCGATCCATGTCGCAGAGTAAAAAGGAATTCCAGCGCATTGGCGATGGTCTCTCAGAGCTGGCCAAGGCCCTGGCCATTGATGAGCGACGAGCACCCACACGCAATGCTGTCCCGCTCTCCGAGAGCGTGGGGCGCATTGGCGGAATATTCATTGGCGTAGGCCAAGCGTTCGGCGATCAGCCCAAGCACGATTGGATCCCACTCTCCGATCGTTTGCACATCTACAGGTGGGTTTTGCTTTCTTAATGCTTATGTATGCCTAAAGTTATAATCGTTTCTCATAAAGGGGCGTTCTGAGCTGCTTTCCGGACATATTTTCCACGCACAAGGGAGCCATACAGAAGCGCAAGGACTGCGAAAGATCGACGGCCGAGGGCAAGATGAGCAATGCCCAGCTGCAGGACGTGAACAGGCGCACTGATGTCGTCTCCTACACGGTGCTGGCCGAACTGACGCACTTCAAAGCCGAACGCGACACCCACTTGAAGCAAACACTGAAGAACTTCATTGCGGAGCAGATCAAGTTCTATCAGGGTGTGGTAGCGCGTCTGCAGGAAGCCAACCGACAGATTGAATAGTCCATGGCACACCACAACGCGTGGATCAACAGAGGAAACAAAGAAATGCACGTTGAGCACAAATTCCGATAACATTCGCACGCGCGCATTTGAAATGCTTTAAGGTTAAATCTAAACTAAACGCGGTTTTAACATAAATGATAATGAGATATTCAAATAGGTGTTGTTTGTAAGTAAAGAGTTGCATATTTATACACACTCACACACACACAAGTTAAAGTTTATACTACGAGTATCCTAATCCCTATTATACACCTCCTCCGAGTAATTGAAATACAAATGCAAATATATATATATATATTTATACAAAATGCAACAAAATTTTAATTGATCTGAAAGTGAAAGCGACTGCCGTGATGCGGAGATCCCGATGCCCATGAAAAAGTCTCTCGTTTATTATAATTTTTTTTTTTTGCTATTCTGTTGCCTTTATCAGCGAAATTCTCTAAAAGGGTTCTCTTTATTTTCCGCATTTCTCTCATTTCTTATGCCATTTCTCAGCTTGTTCTCTCATTAATAATTGTAGGTGAATTTATGCGTTTGGTTTGTATTGTATTATTTTCCGTTTTTCGCCTAAAAACATAAATGTTAGATTGCACATTTTGGGGGATTTTCCATTCCATTCCATCGTTGTTTCATAAATAATAAGCATAATAATAACTAGTATAAACACAAGAAAAAAAAAAATCGAAATAGAAGTAGTAAAACATTTCGGAATGAATACAAAAATTGCTGTTTTGCCTTTTAGCGCTGCGATGGGACAGGAGATTGGATATAAGGTTGGGGATTGGGCTTAGGGATGGGGATGTAATACATCTAGATAAAAACGCTATGTACAGACCATACACGAGTTCATAATAATAATAATATAACGCAGCTTGAGATAATAATAATAATAATAGATTTTGGTTAACAATAATACAATAATTAGGTGATTTTTTTTGTTTTTTTCAATTTTCTTCCACTTTTGTCTCTCTCTACTACATTATTTTTTTTTTTAGTTTTTGTTGTTTTTTTTTATCCATTTTTTCTCTTCTTTTTTTAACAAACTACCAATAACAAATTTTTACTAATTCAATTTAAGTTTCTTTTGTTTTGTTGCATTTTTCTGCCTTTTTTGTGTTCTGTTATAAATTATTGTTGTTGCTTTCCGGTTACCTTGTTTCTGTTGTTGTTGCTGTTGCATGTTCCTGTGTATGAAATTAAAGGAAAAATCATCATATCATGGTTTTATCCTTTAGCAATTCCTGGCGGTACTGCTTTGTCTATATATATAGTTAATGTATATAGAATCTGCCTATATGTTTATGTGTAATATGCAAGAGTTCCGATCGAGCACCTATGTATGTAGGCTCCATCTGTCCATATAAAGCCGTCTAACCGTAGTCCCCGCCAAAGCGTCCGTGCTTATTGCTGCCGTTGCCGCCCTGTGCTACCGATGCTGCTGCTGCTGCTGCGGCTGCCGCCTGGGCAGCTTTCTCCGCCAGCAATGCCGCCTTTTGCTGCATGTACGGATTGAAGTGTTGCATGTACATGGAAGCCGCTGCCGCCGCCGCATAATTGTTGGCATAGTTGTTGCTCCGCTGGCTGTTGCTGTTGCTGCTGCTTCCATTGCTGGTCCATTGTTGCTGCTGTTGCTGCTGCTGCTGCTGTTGCTGTTGCTGCTGCTGCTGCTGCTGGTGGAGGAGATGCTGCTTCTGCTGTTGAAGTTGCTGCTGCTGCTGCTGTTGCACGTGTTGCTGCTGTTGTTGCTGTTGCGCATGCTGCTGCCAGTAGCCCTGCTCCGACATGTAGTTGGCGGCTGCCTCTGCGCCGCTCTCCTTCTGATAGAGATACGAATTGAGCAGGGACTCGCGGGCGGCGGCGGCTGCCGCCATCTGATTGTTCTGGAACATATTCTCCATGGCCGCCGCCGATGCCGTGGGATAACAAAATTTGTTGCTACTATTGTTGCTGTTGCTGTGGTTTTGATTATTGGCTGGTGGATGTTGATGTTGCTGCTGCTGCTGCTGTTGCTGCTGCTGCTGCTGCAGCTTCGCATGGTAGTTGCTGTAATCCGGCTGTTGCTCTTCGTAGCTGGCTGTCCGTGCGACCGATGCAGGTGCTGGCTCCTTGGGAGCCCGGCTTGACTGTCATTCGCCGGTCGCCGTCACTGTTGTCCACTGCCAGGGGCTGTTGTAGCCCTGCTTGGGATTGCTGTAAAGAGAAGGGATCGCAAATTAGGAGGAATACTAGCGACGCCACAGATATTTACCTTCCGAATAGTGGATGCCAGAGAGCCGAGTTGGCATCTATTCCCCCCGCACTGGCAGCCGCTGCAGCAGCCTCAGCCAGTTGCTGCTGCTGCTGTTGCTGCTGCTGCTGCTGGTGGGAATCCTGGGCGACCATGCTGCCCGTGGCACGCTTCCGCTGCTGCTGCGAGTGCTGCTGCTGCTGCTGAATCTGCTGCTTGGCCTGCTCCAGGGGATTGTAGGTGACGCAGGCCTTGCTGGAGCGCAGCAAGCGTCCAGTACTCGTCTCCTTAGCCTGCTGCTGCAACTGCTCCGGCCCCGTTTTGGGACCATGCCCTGCTGCTGCTGTGCGACGCAGGCTGTCGAAGGGTACATTGAGCAGCGGTACAATGGGCTCGGGCTCCAGCAGATTCGAAAGGGATTTGCACGTCAGTCGTGGCTTGTGCTCCGCCGGAGCCGGAGCCGATGCAGGAGCAGGGGCTGGAGAAGGAACTGCTGGAGCAGGCACAGCGGCAGGAGGAGCGGCAGCAGCAGCACTTGGCTTGGACTCGGGCTCCCGCCGGGGCCGCTTGTGCTCCTGGTGATGATGGTGATGCGAGGAAGATGTTGCTGAGGCAGAGCCAGAGCCAGACACAGACGCATCTTTGCCCGCCTCCCAGTTCAGAAAATTTGGCATCTGCGGCTGCAGCAACTTTTGCATGATGGCCAGCTCCATGGGATTGGCAAATCCGTTGACCCCAAAGGCATTCGCGGCTGCAGCCGCGGGGGGAACCGGAGCGGCTACAGCAACAGGCGGATGAGGATGAGGAGTATGGGTGGGCGCCGCTGGACCAGACACACTTGGCTGCTCCCCCGCTGCCTTCTGTTTGAGACAGTGCTTGTAGAGCTCGTCGAGGTGTTGCAGTCCAAACTGGCTGTTGTAAAGCGGAAGCAGGTTACTCATGAACTTCCTCTGCATGGCCAGAGGATCCTTGATCGTCTTGAAGAGCTCCTGCGACAGCTGGCCGAAGTAGGGAAGCCAAAGCATCTGCTGCAGCAGGGCCAAGGTGGTGGCATTCAGGTCCGTAGATGTGGACGTCGAAAGGCTGGAGTCGGCAGACGAAGGAGGAGTAGGTGCCACAGGAGCTGCCACCACCGGTGGCTTGGGCTGAGGCTGATGCGGAGGTGCCGGAACCTGCGCTTTGTGTGTCTGCGTGTGCTTGGGGCTCGGACTCGGACTTGGACTTCTGGTCTTGCTCAAAGGAGGATGATGCTCAGCGAGATTCTTAACTGGATCGGGACCCTGGGCGGCCTTGGCCTGTTCCGCCTCGGTTTTCAATATAGCCTCCAGCTGCTCCATGGTCACCACCAAGATGTTGGGGTTCTGGATGATCTCCGGATAGGCAAAGGCCTCCGGCAGCCGCAGCTCTGGCCGGGTGGTCAGCAGCAGGGGAATCTCCCGGGCTGGGGAAGCCAGCACGGCGCCCAGTCGATCCTTTGGCACGAGTATCGGATCTGGCACCTTCCACTGCGGATTGCTGATCAGCATCTTCAGCTGGGTGAGGGCGTCCGGGTCCTTGTCCATCTTTATGCTGGCCTTGGGTCGCTTCTTCAGCGGCTGGTTGGACTCCCCATCCTCCTCGTCGTCGTCGTGAATGACGACTGTCTCCAGCTTGCCCTCTCGACCCGCCTTCCCCAGATCCATTGGCTCCGCTTGCTGTGTCTGCTGCTGCTGATTGCCGTTCAGCTTGAGAAATTGCTCTAGAATGAGATTTTTGATCGTCTCCGAGGTGGTCTCCACCTCCGCTGGGATGGAGTTGACCGGCAGCTGCAGCTCCCGCTCGGGCGACTTGAGTATATCCGAGCTGGAGGTCACCGCGCACTGACTGCGCGACTCCGAAGGCGGACACACCTCCTCGCGCTTCTTGTAGCTCAGATCCTTGGGCGCCTCATCGGCAGAGGCGGCGGCCGCTGTTTGTTTTTCAATCTCCGGCATCGGTGGCGTCGGTGTCGGTGTAGGTGTGGGTGTGGGTGTCTGTGTCAGCTCCACGGTGGCGGGAGTTGCCGGTTGCGGCTGCTCCGTGCGTGCCATCTCCTCCTGCTGTTTCTCAAAGGCCGCAATTCCAAGGAAGAGTTCTCCGTTCAGTCCCTCGATCTCCCCGGCCTCGTTGAAGGACAGGCATTTGGGTGCATCATCATCGTCGTTGTCCATGTGCAGGATACTGGGCAGGTCCTTGCCCAGATCGGCCACACAAAACGAGCTCAAATCGTCGCCGGCCGTCGTGACATCGCCCTCCACAGATGTTGAGCCACCATCGGCTGGACCACTCGCTTGGACCAGGTTGTCCTCGCAGCTCCTCTTCACCAGGGAGTCGAGCAAATCGGCCCCGCTGCTGCCATTGTCGCTGCTGCAGTTTTGGAGCAGATCATCGGCATCGTCCAGCAGGTCTTTCAGATTCTTTGTATTGCAATCGAGACTCTCGACGGTATCGGCTCCTGCTCCTACTCCTTCGTTCTCGGCCAAGGGTTTGTCCGCCGGGCTGGACGCCGCTGGTGCTGAGGCTATGGCCGCCAGTTGGCCTTGGGGCAGGAACAGCCCCGTTTTGGGGCACAGCTGCAGTTCCATGGGCGAGGGCGTGGAACTCTGATATGTGGGCGTGTTGGTCTTGGTTGCCTTCGTGGAGGCGTTTGTTTCCTCGCCATCGAGGAGCAGGCTATCAAAGCAGTCTGTTTGCGTGGACGTGGGCGTCGTTGGCTGTTGCGGCTGTTGGGCAGCTGGTCGGACCACAACATCTTCAATCACCGCAGCCAGATTGTCATGCTGCTCCTGGTCGTCCTGCACTTCCTCCTCCTGCACCTGCTCCTCCTGTTCATCATCGTCCAACTCATCTGGCAGCTGAGTGGCACCACTGTCCTCCCAGTCGTGCAGGAGGCTCTGAGCAATGGTGGGGATCTGAATCTGCTGCTGCTCCTCCAGTTCTGTATCCGGCTCTGGCTCCTCCTGTTCATGTTCCTGTTCGTGCTCCAGTTCGTTTTCGTGATGCTGCTCGTGTTGCTGCTCACGTTTGACCTTCATCAAGGGTGCGGCAGAGCCGTGGAAGAATTTGACTATCCTAGTGGAGGAGGCATCTGTGCGCGGCATGGATCGCCAGCCATTTGTGGTCTTTGTGAGGCGGATCCGATTCCTCTTGTCATAGTCCTCACAGCGCACCTCCACGATTCTGGTGTCGTCCTGCTTGACCCACAGGAAAATGGGATTGACGCTGGGCGTCGTGGGGGTAGTGGGAAGATTTGTAGAAATGGTAGCGGGAGCTGGCGCGGTAGCTGGAGCGGGAGCGGGAGCAGGGGTGCGAGCATAAACAGGACGTTGGCCAGAAGCTGGCGGCAATGATGATGCTGAATGATGATGCGCCTCCTCCTCCCGTTCCGTGGGCGGAGCAGGCTCTGTTCGGGCTCTAGATGATGCAGCATTTGATGCTGGTGCTGTTTTGGTTTCAATTTTCACTGCTGCCACTCGGGGGAGCGGCAGTGGCTTGGCTGGCTCCTTGGCTGCTGGCTGCTTGGTCAGCGGGGCAAAAGGCGGCGCTGGTGTCACTGAAGATGGCGCTGCAGGTGGCACCACTGCGACTGGCTCTGCCACAACAGAGCTGCTGCTGCACTTTGGTTCTGTTTTGATCTCACGCAATATGTTCTTGTTGATGCGCGGGGTGTTGGCTACCTTGAGGTGGCCAAACTTTCGCTTGGCCCGCGAGTTCTTGCCGCGCGCTCCCTTGCCACGACGTCGAGTCGGTTGCTCCTCGAAGACCAGGAAGATGTCGCGGGCTACTCTTCGGCGCTCCGACTTCCTGTGGCAGACAGGTGGCGCTGCCTCGAACTCCTGCTTGACGATGCCGACACCCCCGCACTCGTTGCTCGCATCCTGGTTGTCGTCCTGGTTACCGTTACCGTTACCATTGTTGTCGTTGCCGTTACCGTTAGCTACGCATCCACTTGGCCCGCAAGTGTTTCTTGGCATTTTACGGCCGGCCGCGGCGCCTTTTGCGTCTACGTTAGTGTGGAAAAACGATTGTCATTTTATTTGATTTTCTCCCTATTGCATTTTCCCCTGCTTTTGCTATTGCTCTGTATTTTTTTTTTGCCTTTTGCTTTTCCTTTTGCACCCGTATGCCTTTTTCTATTGCACTTCTCTCTCTCTTTTCCTCTGATTGGAGCAGAGTTCTGATTGGCAGTGCAACTACTCGCAGCACAGTTTGTTCACATCGATTTCATTTCTGCTATCATGCAAGTGCCCCACCAGCGTTTCTAATTCAGTTAACTTCACTTAAATATTTTGCTGCTGTGTGCTGCTATGCGATGTGTTTTTTACGTTGACAAAATCAATGAATTTTGTATATACAGCAGTGTGACCGCGGATATAATATACCGTGTGACCCTCAAAATATACTGAAATATACCGTCCCATTTTCAAAATATAGCTTTTTGGTCGACCAAACCAGGGATGTTCAACTATGGAAACGTATACAAATTATCGTGTTTGGTATGAATATAATACAATTAATCTAATTAGGGCAGTCGGATAGCAGTTGACAGCTGAGTTGTATGGATATTAAAATCTATTAATGTTGTAGCCGGTGCTCATTTTATTAGTTTGGAGATAAAAACATGTTGAATGGATTATTTCTGTCCCGCAAGTACGGATTTATTCAATATTGAGGTGCTTCCCCTGTTCAGTGTCGACTCCAGAGTCATAGCGCCCAAAGCGCCAAAAGGCACAAGCAAATTGTTATGGTAGTGGTGTAAATGATATATTAATGTCATCTATAAAATGCGTTAAAACGGAAAGAAGGGATCACCATTTTTTTAGTTTTTAAAAGTATATCGGTAAGTTTTTGCGAAAGGTTTTACTTCAATAAAAATGTCTGGCGCAGACCACAAGGAGCCAACCAGGAAACGAACTAGTAAGTGATACAAAACACTTAATTGAAAATTCAGTTGGCAATATTTGATGTGAATACAAAGGTATAATAGAGAAATATGAAATATTAGTAAAGGTCCTGAGATTCAGCAATATTTTCCTTTATTATTATTGAATTCATTTATATACTCTAGCAAAGCTTTTCACACGATCACTATCGCCTATCGACTGTCCAGCTGGCAGTTTTTCAGGGTGACCGTTTACGGTATATACTTTTTGGTATAAATCGGTATATTTGTGGTATATTACGGTTTCTTACAATACAGGCTTACATATAATTGTATCCAAATAATTGGTATATTTAATCGGTACTTCCACGGTCATACTGAATTCATTGTTGTTGTGATCGGGATCTTCGCGCGGCCGCTGCTAATGAAAAATCTCTAATTTCTCGTACATATATATATGTATATATCTTATTGCAGAGTGACATTTTTATATACGCAAAACTGCATACTGCATGCGATTATCGCAGTGTCCGGGAGTGTCCGTGTACGTAGGTGTGTGAATATTCTACAAAATGGATACAAATACAAGCAGCAGTGAGGAGAAGCAAGAACAACAACAGCACTACTACCAGCACACATGGAAGTCAACCAATAACCATGGAAATTCGTTATCAGACAGCAGGGATTACGATACGAATTCGTCGCGCACATCGCTGTCGGGCTCGCCACCCGCCACTGCGTCATCGTCGGAGCTGCAGCTCGATTTCGCCAGCTTCGAGGGGAAACCACTGGCATCGCTGCTGATGCCCAAACTGGAATCGGACGACCGGTCGGCGGGCGTCATACACAGCGACATCTTGAGCATTTATGGCCTTCCGACATCGGCATCGGTTGCATCCACAGCTGGCTCCACCAACGGCGAGCAACAGGTGCTGAATCCAATAGAATTAGGTTTGACGCTCGAGTCCGACGACCATGAGATGTCGACGGCGGCCACATACGCCCTGTTCACAGACATCCCACAGGCGCAGACACAAACCATCATTAAAATGGACGAGCGGGAGGACGAGAACTATGACGACGATGTGTTCACACTTCGCCCCCTCACAAGTCCATCCTCAATGGGCCCCGATCCGGGCCAGCTCAACCTCACGCCCCTGCCCATCACGGTCATACCCATCACATACCACCACCATCACCACACAGAAACCATTGCCACTGGCCTCACCGAAGTCCCTCTGATAGCCACCGTCAGCACCGAGGACAGTAGCAGCCAGGTCTACAACCTGGACGACATTTGCTTCACGCTGGAATATCAGTTCCAGAATCAAAAGCTCGTCCAGGTCCAGCCGCCCACTGTGGTGTCCCTGAGCATGCTAACCACATCCGAGGCGCTACCAGAAGCAACAACTACGCACTGTGATAATGGACACACCAAAATCAACAGCAACCCCAACAGCAGCAGTAGCAACCATAACTCTGGATCATCGGAGCCCACTTCCCCGGCATATTTCACTATTGAGACGAGGTAGTCCCTCCGAAAAGAGCTTTTGCATGTATTCCCCCGCTGCACGCTGTAGTATTATGGATTATATTTAGAATGTTTGTGCAGTTTTCCAATTATAATGTGCCGTCGTCAGGTGTGTGTTCTGACCCCCGCCCAGGGCCATGCCTTCAGTGGCGCGGCTGCCACTGCCGATGCCACTGCCGTTGCCTTAATTTTTCCACTGCCCACACACAAAATAGCGTCTGCCGTGACGTGTCTGGTCTTTTTTTGTTTGGCTGCCTCCCCTTAAAACCTAAAAAGCATAACAGAAAAACAGAAAACAAAATTTTCAGATTTTTCCTTTTCCTTGTCGAAAATTTGGCAAATTTCAACCATTCCTATGTGTCCGCCGCTCTGCTTATTACAACGGGCGTCCGCTGTCCGCCAAAGTGTCCAAAGTGTTTGCATGTTGTTGCTAATTGCCTGATTTGTGTGCGCCCCACCACTCCTCCTCCGTCTTCTACACAAATCCCTTTTCGATATTCGAATGGGAAATTTCCCATTGGAATTATTCTAACGGTGCATGCTGCGGCTGCGGCTGTTCTACTTCTACTTTTTCTGCTGCTAGCGATGGACAATGATGATGATTGTATCGAAATCGTTTGTTTGGTCTAAAAATAGTTGCGCCGATGAACGCATTTAGATTTCTACACCCCCAACCACCCACCCACCACCTAATCAGACTATATATATATGTATATATATGGTATATATGTATGTCCCCTTATATTTATTTGTACAATGTGTTAGCGCTAGGCAGAAACGCTTGGATTTTTCCCCAAAAATTCATTCACACTTGGTGTAAAAACAGAAGCCGAGTTGAGCCGGTTTTCAAATTAAAGTGAATTCGAAACGAAACGGAACGAAATGAAACAACCATTGTGAAATAGTAGCCCTAGAACATTCTCGTCTGTAAAAGTTCGATTTACTGAAAGACAGGACAGGAAAGAAAGTGACGAGCACTTTGGCACTGCACTGCTCTGCCTACGGAAGAGGGAATTCTATTTCTATTATTGGGCAAAGGGTGAAGTTCGGAAAGGCCTCAATCCCAAGTCAATTGTAGTCAAGCACACTTAAATGATTCGATTTATTTTTGTATTGGGAACCACTTTTCATTTTAACAAATCAATTTTTAACAGTGATATTAAACTACGTGGCAAAGGGTTAAGTTCGGATCGGATCGGGTCTCATGGAGTAGAATTTGTCCAAGTTGTCTAAATTCATTTGTTTTCAAATCAGTTGCTGATAAGCAATAAACTTTACACTATGTTTTGCCTAGATTTTCAATAGATTGCTATTAATAATTGTATGGAAAATTCCATTCGATTTGTGGAGCACTTTTTAAAATAGGAATAGATTTAATCTTGCTATTACATTGAACACCAATTAATTGGTGGAGCTGTTTCTTCTCAATTCAAAATGATCTCCAATGGATAGGGTTAGTGCCGCATTCGCCTACATTGTCGCTTCTCTTGTTTTCTCGGGTGCAATCATTTTTCAATTTTTCATCCACATTGTACTATATGTGTGTGTGTGTGTGTTTTTGTCTGCCCCTTCATTCCTTCGCCGCTGGCTAGCCTGGTTGTTTGGCGACGACGCCTCTCTACTATTTTTATCGCTATGAGTAGTGTTCCCTCAATCATATTTCTCATTTTTCAGCAGTCCCCGTGAGGATTGGGCGAGGGAGGGCTGGGAGCGCGCGCTGCCCGTCAGCAGAACGCCAGAATGCCAGCCGGACCCAGCCCGCCGTCGTAGTGCCCACGCACTTAGATCCCCGTATTATTATTTCTCTATAGTTTCTACGGCCGTTCGTTCTGTCGTCTGTTTTCCTTGGTATTTGTTGTGTGTGTTTTGACCATGACAACATTAAATATTAATTAATCTGTTTATTAATGCCCACAAAGAGACATGTTTTTTTTTGTATTTTTTTTCAGATAAATATGTACATATGTGATTTTTCCCTCATTTTGTTATTCGTCAGCTATTTTCCATTGATTGCTACTATTGTTTTTCCGTTGCTTTCCGTTGTTTCTGTTGTTGTTTTTTTCTTCTTTTTTTGCTGCCGCTCTAACCCCACTACTAATCGCAATCTGTGCAGTATACATATATGCATGTACATGCATACATATGTATATATATTGTACTATATGTACATATATACTTGTTGCGTTTCATATTGTACATACATATACATACATATACGAGATCTTAACGGCCCACTGACACCAAATTGAATTGCCCAGCCCGATGCGATTTTGAATTTGTTTGTTTGTTTCCAACTGCCGCCCCAGCAAATCCATTAAATGTTTCTCTCTTTTTCCCGCTGTGGATCTGATCTTCTCCAGTTATGTCGATGATTATGATCAGAACGAGCCGGACGAGGACAATGATTTGGCTCACTGCATACGCCCAGAGGCCCTGCACAAGGAGGGCGAAAGGGAGGATGACTATCAGCTTATGGCCATGGGATACGAGGTACACACCACCCTAACCTTATAGCAGCAGCCCGCTACTATATTTTTGCCAAATGTCTAACGTGTTGCCGTGTGCCTAACGCTTTTTGTAGCGACTCGCCGCCATTCTAATCGTAGCGTGAAGCGCAGCCCGCTAGACTACTCCATTGCTGCAATTCCGTTCTTGTTGTAGGCGTGTGTAACCAAGTTTGTTAATCAATTCGCGGTGCGTAGTGTTTGCTTTGTTCAGATTCAGATTCGGTTCTGGCTGGACATCCCATCCTGTTAGACTCTAAACCACTCTAAACACTCATCCTGCATGAACCATACCATCCATCCAATGACAGCACAGCCCACAGCTCACGGCCCAAGACTTTGTACATATGAACATATATGTACTCACATACATACATACGTATATGTATAGTTCAAATTTCTTAACTCTGGCATGTGCCAATGGCTAGATCTTATCTAATGTATTTGATGTATTTCCCATAAACAGAGTTCGGACGAGGCTCTCAGTCGCTACAGATGCAACTACGAGAACTGTTATCGGAGCTACAGTACTATTGGAAATCTGCGAACGCATTTAAAGACACATACAGGTAAGTTTAAGGTACTTTAAAAGGGATAGATACCTCTTCACCTCTTCATAATAATAACGACTACTTATTGTATTAGTTATCGTCTAAAGCTTGCTGTATTTACAGTATATGTAGATTCTAAATGATTTACTTCATTTCGTTGTTGGTTGTGAGATCTACTTGATTCAATATGCTATCCAGATACGAATAGAAGGTACTTTAAGGCATATCCACCTGCATCCAGAACATTCTCTACCAGATTCATGACTTCGATGAATTTTGTCTAAACAATAGCTCAGTTTGAGTTGGAAGGAGCTGCGCTCTCGCCGATCGAAATCTAAGCCTCGTCTTCGCTTTCATAGTGGATAGTGCCGTAGTGCCGCCGTATTTTAACAGATTTCACACAGATTTCGCTCGTTATATTTTCCTGACGGGGAACTTTAGATTCTGGGCCTTCGTCCAAACAGTTCCCCTCGTTGTCGTTCTTTTTCTTTCCCCTGCAAAAAAGTGCCTATACGTATAAGCGTTTGGCATAGTAAACTCGCGTCATATGAAAATTTTGATTTCATTTAAGTTCCGTCCGGAAGGTTTTTTGTGTGCTCCACACCACCATACCGGTGACAGAGCTTCAAAAAACGGTACGGTTTCCCAGTTGGTTTGCTCTTTGCTATTTCCCAACACTGTTTATGGCTATCGATACATCGGTGCAGCATAATGAAATAAAGAACTTTAACGGCCTTTCTTGAACTAATCGAATGTTTTGGTTGCATTCCAGGCGACTACAGCTTCAAATGCCCCGAGGATGGATGCAACAAGGCATTCCTCACTTCGTATAGCCTGAAGATCCACGTACGCGTGCACACGAAAGTGAAGCCCTACGAGTGCGAAGTCAATGGCTGCGATAAGGCCTTTAACACGCGCTACAGGTGAGTAATGTAATCAATCGAATCTACTCTTCCGTGCTGATAGCCCGGAATAGACCCATAGTCTGCCAGACTTATTCACTGTTGTATTCAAAAATCTACGATCCGACCATTTATCAGATTGCACGCCCATCTGCGGCTTCACAATGGTGAGACATTTAATTGTGAAATGTGCCAGAAATGCTTCACAACGCTGAGTGACCTGAAGAAGCATATGCGTACGCACACCCAGGAGCGCCCCTACAAGTGTCCCGAAGACGCCTGTGGCAAGGCCTTCACCGCCTCCCACCACCTTAAGACGCACAAAAGGACGCACACAGGCGAAAAGCCATATCCTTGCCAGGAGGACAGTTGCCAGAAGTCGTTTAGCACCTCGCACAGCCTGAAGTCGCACAAGAGGACCCATCAGCGACAGCTAATAAACAAGGGCAAGAAGAAGTCCAGGCGACCACAGAAACAGCCTCACACCGAACTCGATCAGCAGGATCAGCAGCAAGAGATAATACCATTGCCATCAGAAGCGGAAGCGGAGGCGGAGGGGGAAACAGAAACGCAAAACACAGAGATGCTAATAATAAATCCGGGCAGTCACTGCTCGGAGACCACCAGCACGGACAGTGGCGTGGTAGTCCATACCCTCACCTCTCACGAGCAGCTTCCGAATGTGTTTGTCCTGCCCGAACAATCGCAAGCCTATCAGCTGTCCTATGCTGCCGAGGAGGAGATACCCAGCCCGTGGATTGATGCCGGCGTTCTGGTCTCCAAGCCCATCATTCCAATGGCCCCCCTCACCGATGCCTGCGTGGCTCTGGCCACTGAAATGCCCAGTTTTGTGGACCTAAAGCCAGCTTTTGGGAACGCTGTCAGCGGAAACATGGGCGAGCTGTCAATGCCGCCGCCGCCCATGGACGTGGACATGAAGGCCAGCAGCTCCAGTGTGACGCCTCCGACGCCAACTCTGGAGCTAAATCAGCAGAACATCGATGATCTGCTCAAGCATGACAGCTATGAGAACGATGAAGATATGGAGACAGAGTCCCTGCTGAATGATATCCTCATGACCATTGACAATAACAGCGCCCTGCTCCAGGCCACGCTCCATCAGGCCGCCCAGGTGCCTAGCGACGCGTCCGGCCTGGTGGAACTCGACATCAGGGACAACAAGCCCACGCTCAAACAAATTACTGCAGATGCGGGCATCTGCAATTGCACCAACTGCAAGTGTGATCAGAGCAAGAGTTGCCATGGCGGCGACTGCGGTGCAGCCCCGACGCCAAAGACCAAGACGACAACGACTGTCGCAGCGAACGGGGGGAAACGTATATGCGGCAGCGTGGCCACCAAAAAAGTGAGTAAACGCGAAGCGGAAATGAACCAGAACATCGAGGATGTTGCTTTGCTATTGCAAAACTTGGCTTCAATGGGCAGTGGCAGCTCCTCCTCTGGCGGTGGTGGCTGCTGCGGAGGCGGTGGTGGTGGTGCGGCTACCAAGTCAGCACCCTCCGATGGTGGCTGCTGCGGCAAGTCACCTGCTCCAGATCCACCAGCAACGAAGAGCGGTTGTGGCTGCGGTTGTGCCAAGCCGCCTGCATCGCCCAATCCGACCCCATCTGGCGGTTGCTGTGGTGTTGGTGGCTCAGCAGCCACCACTCCACCACCACCACCGCCTTCTGGCGGCTGCTGTTCAGTCCAGAAACCACAGGCAGCGGCTCCGGCCTCGAGTTGTTGTTCTGGCAAGGCCCAACCACAAGCCTTAGCCCAGCCCGTCATCAGCAGCGCACCTGCAACGGCCCTCAAAGGAAACTCGTGCACATGCAAGAGTCCCGCAGAGGGTGTGGCCAATGGCTGCTGCGTGGTGATCTGCATTAAAACGCTGCAAGCGCTGCGCAAAGTTCTGACGCGCCGGAATCTAAACCTAATGCTTTGTCCACAGCAGAACTAAACTAAAAAGAAATACACTAATCCCGAAAGCAGCAGCAGCACTACTCTACTCCAAAGAACCAAAACCAAACCAACCGATCCAACCGATCCAACCGATCCAAACCATATAATCATATGTAATCAAGTATTGTGCCTGTAAAAAGTATTTCCCTTTGTTGAACATAAAGAACCAAACAAAAATAATAATGATAATCAAAATTTGTCCAAGCTGTTTGAGTGCATTTAAGCGATAGATTTATCGGATCAATACATGGAAACCAAATGTACTATAATAAATATAGTGTATCTATATATATCATAATATATTCAGGGGATAAACGGAGAAACGGATCCTTATCAGGCAGAGCCCAATTTCCTGTAATATTTCAAATGCTAACTGCCGCCCCCAAAAACTAAATCTGTTCTTATATATTTTTTTTCTAGTTTTTAAATGAATCATGTGAAATATCTCTCTTTAACTAACACAAAAAACTATTATTATCCGGAGCCAATAATCATAAACTATGAATTGTATAAAATATTATAATATTTTACTGAGTCTATAACGCTTTACGCTTTATATCAACCCGATCTATAAAAGCGAAACATATTTTTTTCTACTGTACTCTATATATCCGAAAGAAATCATCTGTATAAAGTCGAATAAAACATAAAACTAAACCGATTTAATAGAATTATTATTGCTGCTGCTCTCTGCTGCTGTTGCTCTCTGCTGCTGTTGCTGTTGCTCCGGAATGATGCTTGTAGAATGATGCTTTAATCCAGGTTAAACATTACATACTAAATCCATAAAGAATGTGCTTTTATTGACCTCTTAAAAGCTCTTAATATACGCTCTGATCCACACTTCGTTTTCTAATCCTCGCCAGCTGGTATGACCTCCTCTAGACGCCGCACGAACTTAACGCGCAGCTCCGTCACATTGTCGCCCTTGAGTTGATCCTGCAAAAGGCACAGAAAAAAACAAGAGTGAGAGTGAGAGCCACATGCAACAACACAAGTGCAACACATAACCAAAACAGAACCACGCCAAACCAAACCAAACCAAACCAAACCAAAGTATTCCCACACAAAACTTACCTGCACAAACCAGCACTGCACCTCCAGCTGGACCATCTCCAGGGCACCGCGTACACAGCCGCTGAGTATGGCGCTGTATCGGAGATTGGTCAGATCCGCGGGCAGCTCCACAAACTCTGTCAGCGGATTGGAATCGAAGAGCAGCGAGAACTCATCGGAGGCCGCCGACCAATTCGAGATGGTGGGCTGGATGTTCAGATAAATACGAAAGCCCTGCTGTATACGGTCGGCCGTCTCGCGCATCTCCAGGCAACGCGGCGCCGAGGTGCGGGCGAGAAAGTCCTCGATCAGACGCATGCCCATGTTGTAGCCAATGCGCTCCAGCTGCTTGTTCACATCCTCGACGTTTTCGAAGTCGCGCAGCATTTGGGTGACCAGCGCCCCATAGGTGAGTGTCAGGAACTCTGAGTTCTGTGTGTTTTTTTTTTTATATTTTTTTCGTGTACAAAAGAGAGAAAGAAAAAGAGCAGACAGCAAATAAAATTTCAATCCAGAACCAGCAAAAGACATTAATATTGGGACTACAAAAATGTTATTAATGCTGTACTCCCCCGATATATCCATTCGATTCGGCACTCTCAAGTTGCGTGATTATAGAATAAATACAAATTTATTTCGACTTGTGTACAATCCAAAAAAAAAAAGTCACGGTGAGCGGGGTGGGGTGGTGGTACTGAGCGGGGGAGAGGACAGAGTTTTTGCTTAATTCTATGTGCTATGATCTAGTGTGGATTCTACGAATATCTACAGCTTCAAAGGGTCATTCCGTTTTGATGGCCGTTATCGTAATGCTCGGCGTTTGATGGGGCGCTATCAACTTGGGCGGTGCCCGCGCCGTTCCCCTACTGAGGGTTACACTGCTGGGGGCCATGGGCAGGCTGCCACCGTCAGAGCTGGACTCGCCCTTTTCCTGCGCTGAATGGAAGCGTCCACCCTCGCCGCGAGCTCGGTTCATGGCATGCCGATGGCGAGATTCGTGCAAGTATTTACAGCGCTCCTTGGGTATGCGCGACTCTAGCTTGGCCCTGGCCTGCCGCCTTATAAGTATCCGTTTGTACTGCTTGGCATTCACGTAAAGCGGCTCTTCGTCCGGCTCGCCCTTGGAGCTCTCGTCCTCGCTGTTCGTATTTGTGCCTGTGGTGCTGGTGCTCGCATCGGCGCTCACATTGTTTGCCGCCGCTGTCGCTGCAGCGACGGCTGCTGCTGCCTGATTATTCGCCTGCTGCTGCTGTTGCTGCTGCTGCGGCTGCTGTTGCGTTGCGACGACACTGCCAACGCTGGTGCCGCCTTGGCCGGCAGTAGCGGCTGCTGCATTGACTGTGGCCATTGCCGCTTGGGGAAGCATGATGATCTGCTGACCGCCCGTGGATGCTCCCTGGTTGGCAGTCGCCGCTTGAGTAATTTGCACTAATTGGCCATTGATGTTGAGGTAGTGGGGAGTCGGCTGGGCGGCCACAGCAGCAGCCGCCGCGGCTGCCGCATTTGGATCGAGGGTAGTTATGGTGGGTGTCTGATAGAATATGGTCTGGCCATCGGGCAGCTGCATAACCTGCATCTGTGGCTGCTGCTGCGCCTGGAGCATGATTTGGTTCGCCTGCAGTGGGATCAGCTGCGGTTGCAGACCGGCAGTCGCCTGGCCCTGAGGCTGCTGGCCGATTATTATCTGCGCCGCTCCCGTAGGAAGCATGGGCATTGGAATCACTTGAATCGGCTGGGCTGCGGCGGAGGCGTTGCCTGTGGCTGAGGCAGCGCCTGTGTTTACGTTCACATTGTTGCTGGCAGCGCTTTGGCTGTTGACGTTGTTGCTGTTGGCGGTGGTGGAGGAAGCGGAGCTCATTCTCGACGTTGCTGTTGTGCGGGTACTGCTAAAATGGTTTTCCATATCACGCAGGACGCGCTACCTGGTGAATCACTGGTGTCCCTCAAGCCCTCAACACACTTACTGGAAAAGCGAATGAAGCCGATTTTGAGGGTGGGTGGCACTTCAATATTTGTGTACTTATAGTCTAATCAAAACTAACCTTACAACTAGAAAGCAGCGTACCGATTACCCACAGCGTGCATAGACTTCCCTCAACTTACCACTTTCTTGGCGTCAAGTCTGGTGGCCTGTCTGGACATTTTTCAGTTGTTTTAAATCTCAAAATTGTCAAAAAAAAATATAAAAAATTATTTGATTTCTGCGGAGTAGAGTTGTCAGGGTACAGTACTGAATCACGGCAATGCCATCAGGGATGCATATGAAGTAATCGTTCATGAACGAAATGAACTTATTCAACATGATAATGTTGTTCTTATATTAGAGTTGTCTAACAAAAATGGGATCTAATAGCCTATTTACACTAGGGCTGAGCTATTGAGTTTTAATGAAATCTCAGTTTTTTTAAATAGGGAAATCATAGGGGCCTAGTTTTGGCAAAAGGTTGCAATTGCGCTTAAGTTGCATTTGTTCGATTTTCCGAATATTTCAACCCTGTTCTGCCTATCATGTGAACTATTACCACTAGTAACAACAAAAGCAAGCATTTCAAAAATCAAATTTTGGCGCGTAAAAATTAAGGCTGTAGGTATAGGAGGGAAACTAATTTTACCATTAGATCAACAATTTAAATAATTTGGTTGATTTATAAAATTGTGCTGGAAACTCACGCACTTATAAGAACTGATATCTAAATAACACAACTTTGTTTAAGTGTAAATACGAATTCGGAGTAACTGATGACAGTGTAAATAGCGGGACTGTCGGAAATAGACTCCCTATCGAGCGATATTTACGCAGCGGATCATAAATTGGATCAATAAAGGCCTATGGCTATTCTCTTTTTGACATATTTACTAAATTCACCTTATAGCAAATTCTGATCTCATATGATCATTTTAAGACAAAACTACCGATATAATATATATACTTTACTGGAAAACTCTAAAAAACATATTTTTGTTAATTTCAAATGAATACTTACCTCTTAAATATTTATCCATAGCTTAATTTTCACATTCCATGCTCACTTACGTTTTTTACCGTTGGCAACATTTTTTTGTATGGGCCAGCAGCATGTGTCGCGAAATGAGCGCTATTGTTCCACAACATTTGCACGGAATTAGCAACATTTTAATATTATAGAATCACTAACCATACAATATATAGACGGGACAATTCATACATTGAAAATGTCCGCACCAAAATCAGACATCAGCGCCCGAGCCAGTCGTGAGTGTGAGTGAGTGAGTGTATGCGTGCTCATGCATTCTCACGTATTTTGTGGGCTTTGCATGTGTTATCAGCTCCCGCGAGTCGTGAGAGTGTATGTGCGCTCATGTACTTTGCGTGTTTGCAAGTGCGTATGAGCGCACAACTTTTCGCTCTCCCAACTTTTTACTTTGCCAAGCTGAAATTATGTTCTTCTTCAGCTTGTTGACGAACTGACCTACCGCCACAAAATAAATGAAGAATTGGCAGGATGGGTGGGGGTGGGTGTGACCACTGAACCGAAACGAATATATCTGCGATTTCTATGGCATTTTGAAAATCCAAGGAAAAATAACGGAAAATAGAACAAAAACATTTGTATCACGAATGAAACAAAAACTGTTGTGGTAAAGAAAGGGAAGTTTTATTTTAGTACATATTTTATTAGAAAACTTCAATCAATATTTAATGTCTTATATCGTCAAACAATAGTTCGAAAATAGCTCAAATTTTCCGAAGGTTTCTCCAAAAGGTACACTTTTTACCACATCTATTTCAGAGGATATGCTATACTTATCCGGATAATATACATAGTTATATCGGTGCTGCCACAGATCGAATTCCACCTGATATGCTTTGATAATCTGTGGCACCACCCCAACCCCACAGATTATGGGAATCAATTTTTGGTTCAATGGGATTTCTAAAACTTGCAAAATACTACACATGCATCTACTACTACTACTACTACTACCATTAACTGACCCATTTAAGAGTCGTTTAGAGAGGGTTCCAATACAGTTCCAGTATCCAGCGGATACAATATGTCCTGTATCCAGCGGATACCATTTGTGGCTATTGTGGTTCTTTAGGACGTTGATGTGCAATGACTGCACCATCAAGTGGCCCAAGCGACACCAGCAGATGGCTGGCCAACCGACCGAGGAGCGCTGCCGCATTTCGATTGGGAAGTATTACGCTTAATAAAACACCAAGTACTACGACGGTTAAATCTGAAAAAGAGCCCCCCAGTACGTGAAAGTGAAGCTTTTCAGAATTGCATAGAACTCCCATGATGTTGCATCCAAGACAAATATCCGACCCGACCCCACCTGAAACAATAATGTAACTATCATACCGGAATAAATCCACTGTTCAAAAACAAAAAGCCTTTAAATGAAAAAGGAATGCAAGAAGGAGATAATATAATATATAAAAGATAATAAATATAATATAATAATATATAGAAGGATAAATAAATAAATAAAATAAGAAAATATGTGAAAGGCAATCGAAAGAAGAAACAGTATAAGGAGTAAACCAAAACAGAGAGACTCACCTGATCCCATAATTATAAAGTGAAGCGTTGAATATTACTTGCTATTTCGTTTTTTTGCATTGTTGTAGTTTTATGTTTGTCGTTTGGACACATAAACAAAAAAACACACATAAAAAAAATCAAAAATTAAATTTCACATGCACTTTGCCCTGCGTTTCGCTTAGCACTCCTTGCCGCCTTCTACTCCTTGCCGCTCCTTATAATATTGTTTCTTTTTTTATTTGCACTGGCACTTTCACTTTCACATTATGCACTTAGAACCACTCATAAAATTTTGTTTGGTTGGCTTCACATTTCAATTCACTTTGGTTATTTTTTATTTATTTATTTCAATTTATTTCAATTTATTTATAATTTATTTATTATTTATTTATTTCAATTTATTTATAATTAATTTATTATTTATTTATTTCAATTCACTTATTATAATTTATTTATTATAATTTGATCACAGAGAAAGAATTTTAAATTTAGACCTGCGCACGCACACAAAAGGCGCGCCGGCGCCTTCTATCTTGCCGCTCCGTTTAGTCTTTCTTTTATATTTCACTCTCACTCTCACTCACATTATGCACTTAGAACCCCTCATAAAACTTTTGGTTGGTTGGTTTCACTTTTCATTTAAATTTGGTTATTTTGTAATTTTATTATAACTTAACACACTTTTTACTTTTCAGAATTTATTAATTGTTATTTAGTATTATAATAACTGATCACAGAACAAAAATGTCACATTTTGGCCGGCGCGCGATTTGCCGTCGGTAAACACACGATTTGATTTTCCGTTTTTATGGTTGGGGGGGGAGACTGAGAGCTGTGATAAGAGTGCAGCAGCAGCGACGGCCCAAAGCTTCTTCGAATAACTAGAGCGAACTTGCTGAGCGTAACGAACGAAAGAGGGTGGTGAGTGGGTGGGTGGTGAATGGGTGGCTGGTGAGTGCTGCAGCTAAAGCTACTAAGCCGATCAAGAGCGTTGTGTGCATGTGTGTATGTGTAGGGCAGCGTTGGCTGCTCAATGCTTCTTCCTCTCCTCTCTCTCCTCTTGCTGGGGCACTGGAAGCTGTGATAAGAATGCAGCGGCAGGTAGCCGCACTGAGAGAGCTTTACTTCTTATTTCTGTGAAGAAGAAAAAGAACAAGAGAAAATCGTCCGCGGAGAGAATCGTCGCTCACAACTGCGGCAGACTGAAATTTAAGAAGTAAAAGAGAGGGCGAGAGAGCGAGTGCGGCTACCTTGCTTAGTATGCCTTGGGTCAAGGGCTCTTTCTCGGTCTCTTACTCAGTTTATCTTTTGCTATTAGCTCGCTGCTAAATTACCATGCCTCTGTATCGGCAGCAACGAATTTATTCTTTCTATGATAGTTAACTGTTAAATCAGTAGAGATTTGCATTGCGCTGAATACATCTATTTCCTGTATTTGGCTTACGCTCTAGAAGCGAAGAGGGAGACGAAGAGTACATAGAAAATGTAGATTACTTTGAAGAGTTCTTCTCTTTGATGCTCTCTTCCTATGCCTATGCATTGTAAGGTGATTTTAATTATTGCGTTATTTTGTCTTTGGCGTATGCATTGTTGTTGTTGTTGTTGCTTGCATGGGAAAATGCGTGGATGATGTACATAAGTCAACTTGACCATAGAAAAAACCTTTTAATGTGAATAGCTACATATGTATGTATATTTGATCCATCTCTTCGGCTTTTTGCAATAGGGATTTGTGTTTGCTGTTGTAACTTTGGCTTCTTATCTGTTTGGGGCGGGGGGAGATGGGAAACGAGCGACACAAAACTGTAACAATTTGAATAGTTCTTTTATTTGATTCTCTTTTCCTACTGCATGTGGGGTCAGTACAATGCCCTGAAGCGGGGGCGCTTCAGTAAGAGCATCTTTGCTTTTGCATTATGTGAGTTCTTGTAACTGTTTTTTTGCTTTGGCGTACGCGTCGTTGTTGTTGCTGCCTGTCAATGCTTTTACATATGTACATACATAGGTGGAATGGATGCTTGACCATAGAACAAATATTTTAATGTGAAGAGTTATATTTGGTTCCCTCTCTTCACTGCGGGTAGTGCAGGGCAGACAATTAAGAGCGCACCTTTGCTGAAATAATCTGAAAGCGGGTTTTTGCAATAGGGATTTGTGTGTGTTGTTGTTGTTTTGGTTTGTGCTCTGTATGGGGAGGGGGAGATAAGCCACGAAAATTTGTAATAATTTGAATATTTCTTATATTTGATGCTTTCCTCCTACAGCATGTGGTGTGGGTAAAATGCTCTAAAGCGGGGGCAAAAGTTAAGAGAGCAGTAGCGGCCTAGGCTTTTACATTGTAGAGAGTATTTGTAATTGTTTTTTGGCGTTGGCGTATGCATCGCTGTTGTTGTTGCCTGCCAATTCTTTACATGGGTGGGAATGGGAGACGCCGAGTGCGTGGATGACGTAAGTCAGACCATAGAACTAATATTTTAAAGTGAAGAGTTAAATTTGATCCCCTCTCTTCACTGCAGGTAATGCCCTGAAGCACGGCAAACAATTAAGAGCGCAGCTTTTCCTAGAGAATCTAAGAGCGGCTATTGCAATGGGGTTTTTGTGTTTGTGGGTTTTTTGTTTTAAGAAAAAATACCCAAAAAATGGCGAAAAAAATAGCACCACTAGCACTTTTCTTAGTGAAGCTTCTCTATTTCTCAAAATTGTCTTTGTAAAAGGCACGTATTCATTCGTTTTGACTAAGATTTCATTGTTTCTGTCATAAAAGTTAATAATAATCATTACAATGGGACGTGGAAAGCACTGCACTGCGGAGATGATAGATCTGACCAAAAAAATGATATTAAACGGAAAAACGTACAGAAAAGTTGGTCGATTGGTATGATATTCCAATAAAATGATTAAAAACGTCTTAAACTATGAAGAAAAGGCTGAAACAAGCGGACGAAAACGATTTATGGCCCCTCTTCATGGCAATAGACGGATTCGTCAGAGAAAGAAGGTTCCCTTTAGGTCAGCTACCGAGCTTAAAGAAGAGCTTAAAATAAATGCGATGGATCGAAAAGTTAGTACATATCTTAGCCAACATAATGTAAAAGTCTGCAGCCCAAGAAAGATACCACTTTTAAACGCGACACATATTACTAAGCACATGAGGTTAGGCAGTGTTCAAGCAAATCGGACATCCCAACAATGGACGAATATTCTATGGTCAGATGAGTCCAAAGTGGATATGTTTGGTGGAAAAGGATCTCGATCATACGTTAGAGGTCCAAGGAAAGTAGAATACAAACTTTAGTACACCACAAAAACCGATAAGTATGGAGGGTATAGTGTAATGGTATGGGCCTGCTTTTTCCACTATGAAGTAGGTACACTAGGTTGGATAAAAACCATCATGGATTAGCACGTGTAGGTGAATATCGTGGATACAGTAATCCTTCCCTTTGCAGAATATGAAAATCCGCTCGTATGGGTCTTTTAACAGAACTGTGACTCCAAACACACCAACAAGAAAGCAAAGGAATGTGTTATGGCAAACTATGTGAACGTTTTGGAGTGGCCTGCTCAGTCACCTGACCTGATCCCATCAAAAATCTGTGGCCCTACGTCAAGAAGCCGGTTGCTACTTCCAATCCAGCCACTATCGAATCACTTTGGGTATAAATTAAAGAGTCCTGGTCCTAAAACGATGCCAGGACTTGGTTGATTCCATGCCAAGACGCTACGCAGCTGTTATTGCCAAAAAAGGACATTGTACTAAATTTTAAATGCTAATTATAGATTTAGTAATAATCGTTCAAAATAGTTAACTAAGGAATTCGTTACTTTTTGGTCACTATTTTGTTTCTAATTCAATATTTGAAAAGTGGTGCTATTATTTTTTTCGCCTAATTTGATCACTTTCAAGGAATTTTCTTAAATAACTTAAAAACGTTAAAAAGGAAGACGATTTTTTTTATATTCATATGTTTATAAGAGTCTTCCATTTCTAAAAATGTGCTTAAAGTTTCCTTAAAGTTAAAATTGTGAGTTTGGCAACTATTTAAAAGTTGCTTCTGGTGGTGGTGCTATTATTTTTTTCGCAGCTGTACATATCTTAGCTTTCGATGTGTCAAATTCATTCCACTCTAGCGCGCTGAAGTTGTCGGATCCTGTTCGTGCTCTGCTCTGCTCTGCTCCTTCACTTGATCATTTTTCTGCGCCATTTTGACACAGAATCCGGAAAGCCCTCACCCTCCCCTCCCCCACACACACACAAACACATCTGCAGTCTGCCAGAGTCTGCAACTCACATACCCCTACCAATGTCCTGCCTCTTCAATTTTCCACATCCTGCAGTGGGGAATGCAAAATCATACGAGAAAAAGCTCAAAATATTGCGGCAGTAGGATATTTTTTTTTAATATTAATAAGTTTATTATTTCTTGTTTATTTTTTATGTTCTATTTTTCACATGTAAATATGTATGTACTAATATTTAATAGATTTAATTCTAGGCGGGGAATATGGATGTGACTTAATTATTGAAAAGTTTTTAAATTAAGTCATATCAAGTCGACTCAAAGGTCAGACTAATTTTTGACCCCATTACAGGTGTAATGGTTGACCCCATTACAGGTGTAATGGCCTCCTCGTGGTGTTCCCTGGGTACCGATCTTCAATCGGGAGCCAATTTGAGCGGCGACTTTATGTCTATATGTACATATGAATGTATGTATGTTTACGGCTTTTTCATAGGCAGTAATAATATAATAATTTATATAATAAAAATAAAAAAAAATAACAGATTTCTTTCTTCCCACGGCCAAGTGTCCCTCCAACCCACACCCACCCCCACCCATCCTGCCAATTCTTCATTTATTTTGTGGCGGTAGGTCAGTTCGTCAACAAGCTGAAGAAGAACACACAGCACATAATTTCAGCTTGGCAAAGTAAAAAACGCTCTGTATGTGAGGCTGAGCTTTAACTGTATGTGTACTGCAGATATTGTTGGTCAAAAATCAAAACAAAGTTGGGAGAGCGAAAATTTCAGTTGTGCGCTCATACACACTTGCAAACACGCAAAGTACATGAGCACACATACACTCTCACGACTCGCGGGAGCTGATAACACATGCAAAGCCCACAAAATACGTGAGAATGCATGAGCACGCATACACTCACTCACTCACACTCACGACTGGCTCGGGCGCTGATGTCTGATTTTGGTGCGGACATTTTCAATGTATGAATTGTCCCGTCTATATATTGTATGGTTAGTGATAGAATTTAGGAAAAGTTTGTTTTACTAGGCACCAATTATTGTAGAAACTAGCCAGTCTCTATCTCAGAAAATTTTATGGTTTTTGGTCTATTCATATAGACTGAAAATGGGTGTCGGGATCGATATGTTATTATTAATATAGTAATCAAATGCATTATAGGGTCAAAAAAATTAAATATGTGCAAAATACAATATTAAATACGTTTTAAAGCAGCTGGAAAAAATAATTTTAACATTAATCAAATGAAAAAGGCTTCAATAGCGGTTTAACAATTCCTTCACAAAATTAACATAGCACTTTACACTTTTAACAAATTAAACACTTTATTGTGTACATTTTTGGATCACAACAAAATATTGTATGAATATTTAAATATAAATATAAATAAATATAAATAAATATAAGGTGAGTGTCTGGCCTGGAGCCTGGAGCCTAAAATATGTCCATACCAACGGTTAAGTTTCCAAATGACGTGACATTCCATGCTCACTTACGTTTTCTTACGTCGCATGTCATGCTCACTTAAGTTTTATAAACGTTATTTTATAAACAATCCAACCAAACGGAGTCCTTAAAATTAGCTAGTCTTGTAGAAAATTGTTTTATCTATTGTATAAAATTATGTGTTCAGACCTGAGGGTCCTAGTTGGCTAGTAATATAAGACAGAACATCAAACGCGAGGAATACGATTTTCGTCAGTATTCCGCTAGAGGTGGAAAAACATCGATGTTTTCCGAGGTAAGATATGAAAAATAAACAGTTTTATTAAAGATCATTTTGATTTGAGATCATTTTGATTTAAGATCATTTTCATTTGGGACTATTTTCATTAAAATAGCTCCTAGCTTTCCTTCAGAAACTTAAACAAAAAAAAACAAAAAATTCCTAGAGTACATACATATATCTTAAAATAAGTCTTGATTTTTGTTAAGAAACATTAGTTTTTTCTTTCATAAAAACGGAACAAGACGTTTAGACTAAACATCGATGTTTCGCCATAAACAATCGATGTTTAAAAAATGGAAAAAACATCGAATATGTCGATGTTAACATCGATGTTTCTCCAGCTCTAACGCATAAACATTCTCAGGTGTCACACAGTTTATTTATTAAATTACATTGCAAAAACTTAACTAAACCAAATACGCAGCGAGAGAGCGCTCTAAAATGGCTTCATTCTTCAACGTTGGCGCTCTGGGAAATGTTTTCTCCACTCCAGTTGGACAGCGCATAGGTGAGTAATAAAGAAAAACCTTTAAAGCTGCTGCGCCACCGCCACTCTGTCCCCTCCCCTCCCTGCGGTGCACTGCCGGATGTGGGGGTGTGTATATGATTAAATCGTAACATTTTCCACACACAAATGTACATATGTGAGTGCATTTGCGCATTTGCCAGCGTTACCTAGGCCGCCTAATCATCAACATATCAGATGCGGCACTGTCAGATCGAAACTGTGGCACAGGAAAATTGAATTTTCCCAACTTTCTTTTGGCCTTTTCTGCGTCACTTTCTTGCGGTTCGGACGAACAGCAAGGCAACGAAAACTGATTTGTTGTTGCCACACTATTACTATGGCAAAGGCGGCTGTCACCCCATCATACACCGTACACCCCAAACCCAAACCCCAGTGGCAATGGCGAAATTTCTTGATAAGATTAGTCGGGAGGATGGAGTGGAAGGGGGGGGGGGACTACAGTGTGTAGAGTCGAGTGTAAATAGTAGGGTGGGGTGGTGTGGGTCTTTGTCATCAAAGGAGGGCCATTGACAGGTGCGACAGATAGCAGCAGTATGGCAATTTGTTGCTTGCGATTATTACACAGGTTAATTATTGGCATAGGCAACGCATTTCCCTGAACTGTTATTGATGCTTCGTTCGCCCCACATACCTACCTATCCCTCCCCTCTGTCTTCCTCTGCAAAGTAATGGCAGTTAGTCATCCAACCTTTTTAGGTTTTTGCGTTTGCCTTCGGCCGCTTCCATAGTTACATAAAATAGATGTGTTAATTGGTTTCATTTTTCCCTTTGCTTCGCATTTTCGCAGTCATTTCCATTTGCCCGCTGCGCTCACACACACAAACCAATAAACAAACAGACAAACAAACAGCATGACTGTGCAATGGTGCTGCTGTGGTGTGCTGTGCGCTTTTGTTGCTTCATATTTTCATACAAGTGTATATTGAGCTTGTTTTTGTTTTTGTTTGTTTTGGTTTGCGGTTTGCCTTATGGGAATGCACTGGAACCCACCTGTATATGGGTATGCGTTGCTCTGAAATGAAGTCATTGCACTCAAAATATAATTTTAAAAACGAGAGAGAGAGAGAGAGTGGAGGAACTTAGCTCTCTTGCTTGAATTAATGTTTATTTAATATAATAATAATAATACTGGTATTCCAGTCTACTTACAACTAAACTATAATGTTTCTTGAAACCCCACCCTACGCCATAGAAACTGCCACCGAAGCAAACCTTGCCTCGGAAAATTGGGCCGCCAATATGGAAATCTGCGATATGATAAACGAATCCTCGGATACGGCCCGTGATGCCATGCGCGCCATCCGGAAGCGTCTCTCACAGAATGCCGGCAAGAACAATCAGGTTGTTATGTTCACGCTGACCGTGCTGGAGACATGCGTGAAGAACTGCGGCAAGGCATTCCATGTACTGGTGGCCCAAAAGGACTTTATCAACGATTTGGTGAAGCTGATTGGGCCAAAGAACGACCCGCCCGCTGCCATGCAGGAGAAGGTCCTCAGCCTCATACAGATATGGGCGGATGCCTTCAAGAACCAACCAGACCTCAATGGGGTCACACAGATGTACATGGAGCTGAAGAACAAGGGCATCGAGTTTCCAGTTGCTGACTTGGATGCCATGGCGCCCATTTATACGCCGCAGAGGGTGAGTTCTTCCACTATCCATGTAAGCCTCCTTATGACCGCTTTTCTTTTCTTCATTTTTAGAGTGTGCCAGAGGTGCACCCACATCCACAGCTGATGGCTGCTCACACAGTATCGCCGCAGCATGTGACAGCTGTGGCCGCCGCAGCCGCCGCTGCTCCCCCCAGCACCGGTCCATTGCATTTGACACCAGAACAGGGGGCCAAGCTGCGATCGGAGCTGGAGATTGTCACCAACAACATGTCCATCCTGAGCGAAATGCTGAGCGTCCTGAAGCCCGGCCAGGAGACCCCCGACGACTATGCCCTGCTCAACGAGCTCACGTCCACCTGCAAGGAGATGCAGTCGCGCATTGTGGATCTGATCGGACGCGTTCAGGACGATGAGCTGACTGCCGAATTTCTGCGCATCAACGACGAGCTGAACAACTTGTTCTTGCGCCATCAGCGCTACGAGAAGACACGCTCCCAGGGCCTGGCTGGAGGGGCTGTCGTCACCTCGCCCTCGGCAGTGCTGGGCGCTGCCATGGGTCTGCCTGGCGTGACCCCAGGAACGGGAGCAGTTGTGGCCTCGCTTCCCCCGCCGCCTTCTGCCACAGCTGCTACTGCCGTCAGCAATACCCCGCAAAGCGACCAACTGCTGATCGATTTGATTGAGAGCAGCGAGGAGCAGCAGCAGCAGCAGCAGTTACCCCAGAGCTTTGGCCAGCTCAGTCTTGCGGCCGGAGCCGGAGTTGCAGCAGCCCCCAGAGGAGCTGCCGACGAGTTCGATATGTTGGCGCAATCGCGCACCGATGGAAACCAGTGAGTAGTTGCAGGGCGTATCACCTATCCTACCTAAAACGTATTTATCCTGTTTGCTTAGCAAAACGGACTTGCTGCGCGATATTCCCTCCGTGGATGCGGCTGCCGGCAGTGTCGGGGCCGTGGCCGTGGCCTCGCCCTACAAACAACCACAGAAGCAGCAACAACAACAGCCACAGCAGCAACCACTACGGGCAGCCGGCGAACCGCCGGTGGTAAGTAAAGTGAGTAATTATTCCGCCGGCAAGCGATCTAACTAATGACGATCGATCTGTTCCCTTACTTTAAATCCTTAATCCTCGTTTGGCCATTCATTTATTGATTACAAATTTCGAATGTTTGTTTTGTTTCTTGGTTCTGTGCAAATTTCGTTTGGTTCCTTCGTTCGTTCGTTCGTTTCCCCCTTTTGGGTTTCTTCTGTGTTTATTCTGTGTGGCGCGCCCAAACAGTCGACGAAAGAGAATGAGATCGATGAAATGGAGGCGTGGTTGGGCAGCTCAGTAAGTAGCAAAAAAAAAACAAAAAACAAAAAAAAAACACTGCACCTAGTCCTTTATCTCAGCTCATCTTACATACACACACACACACACACTCCCACACACCTTCGTCCTTGGTTCTTCGATTAACATCAATTAGTTTTGTTTTTTTTCTGCTTCTTTGACATCCTTTACCCCATTTGTGTGGATCATTGATCATGACTAATAAACGTTTTCTGCTTTCACCCACTACAGAAGGACGTCGATGGGATCGAGGAACTGACCAGCTCAGAGTTTGACAAATTCCTTGAGGAACGCGCCGCTGCCGCTGAAAATCTTCCAACGATCAATGCATCGAACTCTGCCGCCAGTGCCACGAATACGAACACGACAGGATCTGGAGGCGACAGCTTACGAAAGACACCAAAGAAACCGGGCACCGATGAAGATCTGCTTGCACTCTGAGTGACCACCGGCCGGATCCCCTACTCCGCAATCAGCTCGTAATTGTTTACTCTTTCAAATGTTACCCACACCCTAAACCTAAACATTAACATCTTATATACATAACGTCTATATGATAGCGCATATACATATTAACACACACGATTATGTAGCAGGCTTTCCTTCTTCATTTTAAATGGTATTTGTCTTTTTTTTATTTTTATTAACGACTGGAATTCATTTTTTTTTTTTTGTGTGGAACTACCAACAACTGCAACGAGAACTACATACATACATATATTGTAACTTATTCCAAAACGATCTTCTGTTGGTCTAATTGTAAGCCACACTCCACACACACACGTCTATTGCATACATATATTTGCTGGTAATTTAATGTATTATGTTTAAAGTCTATTTGTTGTTTATTTATACATATATACATACATTATAAAGCTAATTTATTTTACAAAATCAAAACAATCGAAAAGAAAAAAAACCAAAACAAAACGAAGCAAAAAGAGAAATACATTTCAAGCACGGACTCGATGAACGAAGATGTGTGGTTGCGGTTGCGGGGGTATAGTCCTAATCCTTTTCGATTTCCATTGCTTGTGTGGCCGCCCCAAACTCCTCCTCCTCCTCATCTTTATCAGTGTCCTCATTGTCGGAGATGATTTTCCTTTGCTTGGACTGCCTTTCTGATCGCTCCTCCAGCTGCCTCTTCAGATCTCTGATATGTGCCTTTTTACTATTTATGAGTAAAATAAACTTTTTCAGCATTTCCGTCTCTTTCTGTTTGGATGCCGTCACATATTTCTCGTACTCTTCGATCGTTACTTTTGTCATCCGCTCAACCTCTGTGGAAGGAGCCGGCGTGGCCTGCTGCTGGGTCAGATCAATGGCTCCATCCAGCAGCGGATAGCAGTTGGACACCTTCTTGAGCGGAATATCCAGGTATAGCGTCTCGTATCCGGCGCATTTATACAGTTTGAAGACCTGTGGCTGCTCGTCCTCTTGAAATATCTCGTAGTCAAAGCCGGTTAGTCCCATGTGCGTGGTGAGGGCTGCCTTGCACTCGCTGAGGAATGCCTCGTACTCCAGGTCGAGATCATTGGCGGCACTGCGTAATTCCGTATATTTCAAGCTGCCCCGATAATTTTGGTTGTTTAATGTGGATAGGAAGTGGAACTCGGCCTCGTCGTCCAGCCAGTTGCTGCTACAATAGATAAAGGGCTTTACATCCACTTGGCTGTGGGACAGTTGGGTGCGTTGAAGCAGTTTTACAACGAAGCTTGTCATTTTGTATTATTATTGTTATTTTTCTATTTTTGTTTCACAATGTCTTGTAAACAATTCTTTTGTTGTTCGCTACCAACTGCACAGCTGATGGCAGAATGACTTTTCCAGCACTTTGATTTATGCGCTGCACAACACTGCAACCTCTCTCTGTCTCTCTTTCAGTGATTTATTGTGCGCGTTGTCTAACTCTGTTCATTTAGTATAAAGTCAGGGGGAGAAATTAAACTTGGCCACTTAAAACGCGCTAATTTTCCGCTTCTAGCTTGTTTTTTATTGTTTGAACTGATCGAAAGGCCAACATGATTCTTGACAATGTTGTGGAGTTTGCCAGCTACTGGTGGTTCCGATACCTCATGGTGTGTATTCCAGAAGCTAATTGGTTGTCGGTATTTTTCGTGTCGTTAATTGGCTTCATGTTTTTCGATTTCCTCAGGTTACTGAGCTTTATATGGTGGAGAAATGGGAACGTGTAACGATACGTAAGTATTGGTACAAAGAATCTTTCTTTATTAGCCAAGGGATTGTTCAATTCGTCATACATTTAGTGCGAATTCTCAGGCTTATCACGACCGACGCCTTCTCTAATATTGCTCTCATTCACAGACGTGCTCTTTATGGTGCTCTTCTGTGTATTCTGGTACTTTAACTACTCGGTGCTGCTCTCTCTGGCCGGACTAATCTCACCCAACACACTTATTGCGGATATCTTACCCGGCGCGCATCAAGGACAGGGTGTCAAGGTCATATAACCGAGCACTGGCCGCCACTGAGTCACACCGTGTGTTTGTTTACTTCTGTTTTTCCAATAATTGAATATCTGCGTATCTGTAATTGTGCCTCTCTCCACGCGCCAGCTTTATCTAATCCACAATCACATCCAGCAAGCGTTCTTTTGCTTACCCATCAATCACACAGCCCAGAGACGAGCCGGAGAAGGTGGAGTTCCTGTATATGTTAATCGTTTGCGGCTCGGATCCGGATCGGAGCCTGGATGGCAGCCAGCCACTAATCACTGTTTAAGCTAGCCTTTAGTTTACACGCGTACTCCCTCCTTGTTGAATGTTGCGCGCTCGAGTGTAGTGTTGGATGCTAAATAATAGTTAGGGAATAAATCTGAATATGATATACAACATATATAAATGGGCCTTTACTTTTGAATCCTTTTCGTGTTTTTATTTGTATAATTTTGAAAGAGGTACTCCCTTGTTTATGCCGACTTGGTTAAAATGTACAATCGAATTGAAGTATTTTTTTTTTCCATTTTGTGAATTACGTTTAGGCGCTAAAAAAATTACTCTGCAGCTTCTATTTATCCGTACTTTAAACGTTACTTTGCAGTTCAATGCTCTAAATGTTACACTTCATTAAAAAAATATATATAGATAGCCTATGGGGGAGGGGGAGGGGGGTTGGTTTGTTTATGCGTATTTAATATTGTAGTATTTGTTTGGAGCGTTGTGTGTATTGAAAAGTGTGTGCAGTGTTTTGTTATTCGAGTGGAGACTGCACACGAATAGATCCAAATCGGAGATGCCACATGCATTCGGATGCCGATGGTAGTAAAAGTTATAGACACACACATATATATATATATTTATAAACATATATAGTATAGTGATAGTGATAGCTATTTTGTGGGGGGTGGTTTTAGAGGCGCTTAGGGCTATTACAATTATTCTTACAATCTAAACTGCCGAGCCGAACCGAAAGACTGATCGACTGATCGATCGATCCTATATCCTCTGTTTATCCATCCATGCCAATGGCTTCAAACCTTCTACATATTTAGTTTAAGACAAAAAACTTACTTAGAGGCTGCAGATGAGCAGCATGCGGACGTCACACGCTCCACAGGCTCTCCGCTTCATAGATTACATGATTAAACTCCGCCATTGATGAATGGCTCTGCCTGCTCTGTATAACTAACTGTACATACGGGTTGGTTGGCTTCATATCCTCCAGCTATCTAGCCAGATAATGTACGCCTGCTCGCGACTTGTAGAGTGCCAGTAACTGGGGCCAGTCTTCGCACTTAGGCCACGGTTCTATTCAGGGACAGATTGATGTTCACTGATAGTTAGGATGTGGCCGATGGTACCAGCATCATTTCCTCGTTCGGTTCCACGTACACCAATCGAGGATCCTCGCCAAATTCCAAACGCCCATACCGTGCCACCAGTGGCGTCTTGTTGTTGACCTGTGGCGACGACGATGATGACGATGATGACGACGACGACGACTTGCTGTTGACCTGCGGGGCCCTTGGCCACTTGCGCTTGGGCTTCGTGTGCGTCAGCATATGCGACTTGAGGTTCGTTGACTGTGCAAAACACTTGGAGCAGCCATCGATGGGACAATGGTAGGGTCGATCCCCGGTGTGTATCCTGACGTGGGTGCGCAGATTGAAGTCGAGGGAGAAACGCTTGCCGCAGCCCTCAAAGGTGCACTCGAACGGCTTCTCGCCAGTGTGCACCAGCTGGTGGCGCTTTAGCTTGGAGCTCTCGACGAAACTCTTGCCGCAAACATTGCACACATGCCCACGCGGACCGTGCGTATGCATGTGCTTCCGCATGGCTGAGTGATTCCTGAACTCCTTATTGCAGCCACGATGGGTGCACCGAAACTTTGTCTCCTCGTCCTCCTCGGCAGCAGCCCCGGCAACGGCTGGCGTCTGATTGCTGGCTTGATTGGCCAGACTGGCTGCTGTTTTGGTCACGGTGGTGGCTCGCGGGCGTGCCAAATTGCTGGCAGCCACCAACGGCGGTGGTGCCGCATTCAATCCTACTGCAGGAACAGAGGCGCTGCTTATTTGCCTTTTAGCGACCTTGGCCTGGGCGCCTGTGCTGCTTTTCAGCCGCACATTAGTACTGCTGTTCTGTAGCACCAGCTTCGGGAGCGAAAGCTGGGCCGCTGTTGGACAACGGGTTGTCTTCGCGCTGCCTATCATCGCCTGAGGTGGTGGGGCTGCAGCTGGGGCTGGTATCAACTCCACGTTGTGCGGCATGTTCTCGATGAGTTCAATTGAGCCGTATGCCTCATCCAGATGATTATCCGCGTAGATGAACTGCTCGCTCAGCGGCTGGCTGTCCTCCTCGCCCTTGACATCCATAAATGCATTGACCACCTCCTCAACATCTGTCACCGCCGATGCGCTGAAAGGATCCGGCAGGATAACGTACTCGTTGCCGATGCCATCGCTGAGGACATCGTGGTGCATGTTGTTGCTGATTATGTGCTCATCGATGATGAGCTTTGGCATATTGGAGGAGGAGGCTTCAGTGCTGGTAGATGAGGAAACCGCGGGATGGACCACAGACACGTGCGGATCGTCCAGGTCTTCCTCCTCCTCTTCTTCGTCCTCCGAGTTGAGGGACGACCAGAGCGTTACGTTGAACTCATCCTGGGTGATGCGAATGGGGACCTTGGTCTGTTTCCAGCGCTTTGTGGCGGCGTTTGCCCTGCGCTCCACTCGACTGCTGTTGCCAAAGAGCTTGAGGTCCTTGAAGTCCTGTGCATTGGAACTGTTTGAATCTTCTGTTGTTTTCATATAAAAGTCGCTCTCCAGCTGCTCCTCCTTGATGTTGGTGGCCTCGAGGGTGGTCAACACTTCCGAAGCTATTTCAAAAGCATTCGTCATAGCCGGCACCGCGTCCGACTCCTCGTCCCCATCCTCCTCGTCACCATCGCTGGAGGTCGACATTCGCATGGCATCCTCATCAATATAGTCCTCATCCTCGCTTGTCTGCTGCATTATAATTGGCGGTGGAACGGCATCTGCCTCGGCCACGGCCCCTGAGGTAAACCTACCCAGACGATCCACCGCCGGGTAGTATTCGTAGACATCGCCCGAGATGAAGAACTCTCCGGTGTCCACAACAATATTCGTCTCATCCTCATAGTCGTCGATGATCTCCTCGATGAGGAAACTCTCGCTGCCGCCGCCCGCAGGCTGCAGCACGCTGGTGTACGGTTCGTGATCCACTATTGCATTTGGGGGCTGCTGCAAAACCTGTGTGAAATACAACGACGATGCATTCGTGCTGTGGCCAGACGAGGAGGATGAGGTCATTGGCAGGGGCACTGCCGCCGCTGCCAGCGAAAGATTCTTCACAATGGGAGCCCGGAGTTGGTGCTGATGCTGCAGTTGGAGTTGGGGCTGAAAGTTGCCGCCACCGACGCCGACGCTGTGGTGATGACTTGTCATCGTTGTTCCGTCTTTCTTGGGCCTTCTGTGTGTGTATATATATTGCACGGTGTGTGGTGAGTGTGTGTTGGCGCGCGTCTGTGTGTGCGCTGTTTGTTGGCCACTGCGAATTGGCAATTAGTACTTCGCAATTTTACAGTGTCTATTCGCAGATTATAAAAAACATACCCGTTCGATTGCGTAGGCTGGCTGGGCTTCTTTTTGTCGGTATTTGTATTTTCCCTCCTCTACGACTTCCCTATTGTCATTAATGCTGCGTGGGGCTGCGCGACGGCAGCAGCAGACGTCGCTTGGCTTTGTTGCTCTTCACGACCTCCACGTTGTTCCGTGGCACTTAATTATTGCACAAATATGATCTGGCTGGCTCAATTGTTTGGCAACAATGTAAATATTTTGAATTTTGCCGGTAAATATGGCGGAATTGTATTTTCCAAAAACTTTCTCTTGCGTACAATTTTTGTTGGTGTTGGTTAGACAGCGGTCCGACACCCTCGAATGCAACCCTGTTCGCTGTTTGTGTATTTTGTGTATATGCGCCTGTGCACATCTCCAAAAGTGGAATGGAATATATCTTGAAAATAGTGTAGTTGCGGCACCCTGCTGACAGTATTTGTATCTTTGCGAATTTTTTTTTATAGAATAGAATCAATCAATCCATGGAAATATATATTATTTATTCATTATGAATATTATATTATTTGCTTTGCATTCTGACTATCGATAACGATATATTCTATTGGCAGCGTTGCCGAACTAGTTGAAATTCACGTTTCAAAAAAATAAAATCATTTCATATAAAGTACCTTATTTATATCTATATATCTATTATATATTTATATACACACATGCGCTCAAACGAATTTTTTTAAAAGTAAAACTTCTGGCAAATAAACTTTCTTCAGTTTGGAGTCAGCAAACGGTTCATGCTGCTCCTTGATTGTCTCAGCAGAATTAATGAATTCAGGGATTCTAAATCGCACCGACTTAGGGACATTGCCAGCTCCGGGAATATAAAGTGGTTTTGTTTCGGTGGGCTTCGACACAATCGACCTGTTGCAAAGCACTGGCGTGCGCTCAAAGTCTTTGCTTACTTCCAGGCCGTAATGTCGGCACTGCTGTTTCAAATGCTCTGGCGAGTCGATTAGCATCACACGCAACAAGTATGAGCCCGGGACATCGATTTTATTGTAGGCATGCGTAAACATTTGAAGAACCCGTCTAGAAGTAGAGTTGAAAGAAAAAATGTCAGCAGCTAGAGAAAATTATTATTCGTAGTTTGCATTACCTTCTTATAGTCTGTAACTTTGTGGCGGCCAAGGCACAGAGTATATGCGGCAGTTTGATCAATCCAACTAGGACGCGGTAGAGATTCCCCTGATGATAGAAAAGACTCATCTGAAAGCATAGGTTAAACGTTGGATCCTGGCGAACATAATCCGGAAGGGTAAGGGCCCGCTCCATGGATTCCGGGCAGCCCAAATTGAACACTTGATACACAGACTCCATGAAGCAGCGTCGTTGAAGATCACGAATTGTAAGTCTATTTTCCGATTCGTCTTCATCGTCGTCACGAGTCTTATAGCAGCGAAGCACTCCAGTAAGACAATCCTGCAAATGCTGCTCGCATATCTTTGCATCGAAGACATCAATTGGTTCGTTACACAGACGGTACCGGCTGTAGGCCAAAAACATAACAATTGGCTCCAGAAGTTTTGCAGTCTTTTGCGCATCAAACATCTGAATGACAATCTCGCGGCGAACGGCACGCAGGCGATCGAAAATGAAATCATAGGCCATGTGGTAGGGCATTCGATTATCCATTAAAATACTGAAAGAGGTCAACAGGCTTGTCCTTATATTGAAATCCAAAATACATACTCTTTTAGAAGATATTCAACAGTCCGAGTCAAACACTCCATCGTACGCATATCCTCGCATTTGGGCATTTTGGTGTCAGCGGCAGAGCGGGTGAACTCCTTGACCAGGATCCCGGGCACGTTCTTCTCACCATTCTTGAGCTCATAAAAGTGAAGCAATCTCTCACGCACCCGCCTTGGAGTAACATAAGTAGTTAATCCTAGCTTATTGGAATATGGAACTTACATTTCAATCTCGGCATCGGGGCAGAATTCATCACAGGTACCTCGGATCTTGGGCATTTGTAGGAAATCGTATTTTTCGATTGGGCTCCGCATTACTTGATAATTATTATAAAATGGTCAGGCAAATAACCGAGTTGGATTAACGTTTGTTCGTTTAATTTATAGTCCAAAAATTTGAAAAGAAAATGGAATTGAAAACAGCTGACAGCACCAATTCAATTATATATCGTGGCAATTATTTTTGAGCGATTTATATCGCTATATATATCGTTGTCAGGGAGTTCAAAATTTAAAATGTAAATAAATATTCCCCTCAAAATTCAATATGTACGCGCGTACCTTTCGTAAATTAACACAATATTATTGCGGTGCTTGGAAACTGCTTAGTGGTCGCTTCAAACAAGCTAAGGCGACAGAATTAGCCAAGCGACAGCATTGCTTGAGGAGCTTGGTTATGTTGCCAGTATTTGTTGTTGCGCGCTCCATTGCTTGGAAAGTGGTCATGGAGGAAAAAAAGGAGGAAAAGCCGAAAAAGAAACGCACCAAAAACCAGGCAAAGAACGTAACCAGCTTCGAGGCAAAAGCACCACACTACCTAAATGCATTGAAGGTGAGATGGGAGGAGCTGCACAATATACCCGGCCTCTTCGCCTACCAGCTGGAGAAGACGCGAAAAAATCGGGTACTGCCGGGAAAGTATCAGTTCTACGCGGAGGTAAACGGAAATCCACAAAAAAAGTAAACATGCAGCTTCATCTTGACATATCCCTTGAAATAGCTCAATCCGGATCGCACACTGAAGCGCCGCATCCCACAGACTATTGAGAACCTCAATCCCACGTTCAAGCCAAAGCAGTTCAACTTCAACAAAGTGGACGCCCTGGAGGTGATGATGACCATCGACGACGTGGAAAATACCGACGTCCAGCTGATTATCAACAGGAGCCCCCTCACCAGATTCCACACGGTCGTCTGTCCCGACGTGAAAAACAATCTGGTGCAACGAATCACTGCTCATTCGTTGAAATTTTGCGTCAACTTCATGCGAGGCCTAGACGACAAGGACATTCGCATGGGCTACAACAGTCCTGGGGCTTTGGCCTCGGTGAATCACCTGCACTTCCACCTGCTGCACCTGCCCAGAGATCTGTACATAAACAACGTGGAGCTGCAAGAGCTGGCCGGTGGCTATGTGTATCGCTTGAGCCAGTCGATGCCCACCGAGGCGATCTGTGTGGTCTTCGCGGCCGATGACGACGAGGCCGCGGTGCAGGAGAAGGTTAACAACCTGCAAAAGCTCGTCGATTGGATGTGTGGACAGAATATGCCCCACAATCTGTTCATCACCCAGGATCGACGACCTGGCAAGCAGGGCAGCGTGCAAGTTTTTGTCTTTGCGCGATCCCACTACTGTGTCAACAAGGATTTGGCTGACTTTAATGTGGGATTCTGCGAATTGGCTGGCTACATTCCAGTGGGAAGTAAGTTCCCATATTGTAATCCATCAAAAACTATTCATACAATGTGTATTCTTCCAACGCCAGGTTCAGAGAAATTGGAGAATCTTTCAGAACCGCTAGTTATAAAACGAGTTTGTGAGGTCACAGGCACAGCCCCACAGGCGGTATACACTCGCATGAAACAGATAGTGGACGGAGAGGATCAGTCGATTTGGGATCAGCCTTTAACGCTTTGAAACGGTTACAAATGAAGGCCAAGAGGCTATTTATTTACACTAAATCTATTCCTTAATTAAGTCACATGGCATCTGCGGCGAAACCTTTTCCCATCGTTGCTTTGCTAATCACTTTGCGGTTCGCTGCGATGCTATAATCCACCTGGGAATCTCCGTTCTGCCTCCTCACCAGCTCCGTCAGTTGCGGCAGGCCATCTTTCGCTATGCTATCCCTTATCGCATCAAAGAAGGCCATGTAGTGATGCAGATTGTGGCTGCAAAGGATTGGATTGTGAAGAGAGTTGTCATTGGCCCTGCTGTCGAATACAGAATTCAAGATTTCACTTACACCATCAGCAGAATGGGGCCCAGCAGCTCGTTGGTCTTATACAGATGATGGACATAGGCACGCGTGTGCTTCTGGCAGCTCAGGCAGTCGCAATTTTTCAGCAGAGGCGAGAAATCCTCTTTGATAGCATCGTCCGTGATGTCAAGGAATGGGACGTGCACGACATCATCCTGGACAAATGTAAACGTCAAGGCCTTAAAGTTTACTGCGGCACAGTAAGCATAGGAGGTGTCGAACAGATCCATGCCCAGGCCGATAAGCTCCAACGTGGTCAAAGGTGTATAGGCGCCCGGAACCATTCGCGGCTTTTCCTCCTCTAGCTGCCCAACACAATGCTCGACAATGGGCAGCAGCTTGGACGAGTCCACTGTGGTGGCAGACAAGCCATTCGTGTGGAATCCCTCGAAGACGTAGCCGCCATAGCTGCCTGATGGCTGTTCGAGGGCATGTTTGATGGACTGCGTCCGCGCAAAGGTGCTGTAGCCGCCCACAATGGGGGCCAGCAGGGTGGACTCCACTTTGCTCTTGTGCTCGTAGATGTAGTGCATGAACTTCTCGGTGCGATCCACGGATTTCTGAACACGTTTCTTGGCGCTCTCTGCATTGGTGTCGGCATCGCACAGCCCCTGGTAGATGTCCGGCCTGAGGTTAGCCACCATTTCCATGTACCGCTGGGGCGATAGCGACTCCTTGCCACGGCGCGTGAACAGCGGCTGTATGTCCCGGTCGTTGCCACCCGCCGGCGTCGTCTCGCAAGGATCCCGCAGCAGTAGCACATTTAAATGTCCCGGAAACCCCACGTAATCACATAGTCCCCTATCTGCACTGTTCCACTGGGCCAGCGCCTCTGACATTTGGTCGATGGTCGCCAGGGTGAGCTGCAACACCTGTGGCGTCCTGGTCACATGGCTGTCAAAAACGTCGGCGGACAGATACGGAATGCTGCCGCCTTTTGTTGTCTGCATGAGCAGCGGTGTCCGCTGCGCTGGTACTCCATCCTTTATGTGCAGCCGGCCTAGACGCCCACTGTTCTTGGTGAGGCTCTCTATCACAAATTTCATGCCGGTTTCCCTTTATTTGGAATATCTTTGCAATAAAATGAGGCGCCGCGCAGTGAATTAGAGCTGGAAAAAAACTGATTCAAACATCGATATAATGGGAGTCGATGTTTTTTGTGACCACTTGAAAACAAATTTCATCACAATTTGTCCGATATATATTATATACTGATTAAATTATTATACTGATGAAAAGAGAAAAAAAAATGAGGGCCAATAACCGATTCATAACCGATTCATTACTTAAAATTCATAATTTTTAAATATTTTCATAGCAAACAGCTTTAATACTTGAATTGCCGTCAGCTTTAATAGCGTCATAGCCGGCAGCTTAAGTTCTGCGATTTACCTCTTTACCCCTTATAAATTAATGTAAGCTAAATAAATATGAAATATTTTTTATTTTCTCATGGCGCACCACTGGCTGACAGTCTGGCAGCACTCTTCCAGTTCGCGCCCCCGATTCTACTCCTCAGTTGATTTTCTCTTTCCAACGGGCGTTTCGCTGGTTTTTTGGGGCCTCCGATCTGCTCGTCGCTGCGCTCCTCTTCTGTTCGCCCCACCGTTGGCGCATCGAGTGGGTGATTTTATGTTGTATGCGCAGCGCGCTTGATGGGAATTGTTGTCATTCATTGTTTTTGCTGTTTTTCAGTTATGGATTTTCGCGCTCGCTCGCACTTGTTCTGAGCATATGCATACACATGAATACAATACATACGTATGATGTCGTTTTCCTCAATTTGTGTCTGTTTCTGTTCCGTTCTGTTCGCGTCGTTCATTGATTTCCTAATTAAGTTTATAATTAAAATTAATTGAAAAATTACTCACACACACATGCATACAGGCATGTCCATATGTACATACATATGTGCAGACCAATCTATGTAAATTGCCCTGTTGCCGCCGTGTTGTAACAACACAAATTTTGTGTGAGAATTTCTATTAACGACGATGGTTGCAGCGCTTTTGAATTTAAAAACGAAATTGTGCCAAAAAAACACTGTAGAGTGTAGGTAATTATTAAAACAATAATGTAGAGACAGGCTATTTAATTGATGACTTCCTTGCGCTGGCTATATTTATAAAAATTAAAAGCGTCTGCATGGCAATTATATATATGTACATATGTATGTATGTACATATTTATGTATAATATGTATAATTTAAACAAAAGCCATAAGGCAACTGGCTATAGGCTATGCTCCTTTTTCTGTATCCATAATACAACTATAAAAATTCCTTGCACAAAACGTTGAAATAACCATAAATTGCGGCTTAAGTATCATTCCCTTGGCCACTTCTGTTGGTGGAGGAGTGGTGGGGGCAAGGAAGAGGCGGTGTCGGCGGCGCCAAAACATACGGTTCTAAGGTGGCCAGATGATAGGGGTTTGCTGTTTGTGGCCTTGAGATCGCAGGCAGAGTCATTGCTACCTGTTCAGTTTCGCTGTGCAATCTGAATGTGTTTAATGGCCAAAGTGTCGTAAACTATTCGATGCACATGGACATGGACGGGCAATAAAATTGTAGATTTTTACGCTTTCCAGGTGGTCCTGCCGAAATTCGACGATGTGGCAACTCTTGGCAAATGAACTGTTTTTACCTGCACAAATACAAGAGCGCGCGTCGCTGCTTCTACGAGGGGGGGAGAGCGGCAGGGCAACCAACGGATAATTTAGTGGAATTTTCAAAAATAGCAAAGCCAGCAGCAGCCCCAGCCATATCCATAATCCTACAGCAAGAGCAGAGCCCAGAGGAGAGCAGCAGCAACAACAGGCATAATAATCAAAGATTAAATCAGGTTTATATGGAAAGGGTTAGCAAAGCAGCAGCAGCAGTAGCCTGTCGCAGGAAGAGAGAAGAGAAATACACGTTTCCTAGTCTCAGTTGGCAGCAACAACTACACACCTACAACTGATTACACACACACGTAAACGCAGGCAAACGAGAGAGAGCGACTTCAGTGAGGGAGCGAGAGCAAAAACCCGAGAGCAGTGAGTGTGAAAGAGAGCTAAGATTAACGTTGCCGCAGCAGAGCTGTTCAGGCAGCATTGGTACGTTTTTCGCTCTTCGCTCATTTTCTTTCGTTGTGTGCTCCGGCAATGTCGTGTTTCGGAACGGTGAAAATAATAGCAACAACAAGATAAGATTTTCCGTTTTTCCGTATGGAAGCAGCGGCGGCATTTGTTTTGAAAGTAAAGCAAAAGCGAGCCAGAAAAACGAAATATAAAGAAACGCCGACAGCGACGAAAGACCGCGCCTCGCCTGAATCCAAACGGTGTTTTTTTTTTGTGTACGGCGTGCGTGTGTGTAGACGAATATAAGCCAAAAAGGAACTGAAAATAGTGCAAAAAGAGCCCTCGCATAATAATAATAAAGAAAGCCAAGTAATAATAAAATAGGCAAAAAGACAGAAGCCTCCTCTGCCCGAGAGAGCAGGCCCCCAGACCCACAGCAAAGACCAGTAATACCAAGACCCCAAAAGACCAGACCAGTTTCAAAAAAAGCCTATTTGCAGGGCTCGCCGCCAGATAGTAGTGTACGTGCGTGTGTGTTTTTTCTCGTTATTTTTTTGCGTGTGTGTGTGTGTGCGCGCTATAAGAGACCACATACGAGGAGGGAAAGGCCGTTTCAAGGAGCGGAAAGGCAGCAGCAGCGAACAGTGCGCGAGCAAGCAATAAGAATAATAAATTACACTTTGCTATAATAAGAAAAATTTATACATACCTATACACACACAGCCGTACCGACGTGCCAGTGCCCCACACACATGTGCACAAGTAATGCTGTCGTTTGAGTGTGTGTGCGCTGCGCTGCTTGTGGAAAATTGTAATAAAATATGAACCGCAGCTAGCCCGCAAAGGAAGCGGTGAGTGAGAGAGAGAGAGAGAGAGAGAGAGGAGGAAGAGAAGCAGAGAAGCGGCAGTAAAACGAGAAATCGACTGGAAAACCCACAAAAAAATAAACGAAGGAAAAGAATTGAGTGAAAATATCGAAACTGCATCAAAGAAAAGCTGCTGCTACTACTACTATAATCATTGTATTCATGTGCCATTTAATTGTTTGGGAAAAGCTTTAAAGGGATATAGATATAGATATATGTACTACACCATACCATACTATATCTGTAAGACGCCACAGTATTAGCAACGCAACACATTAAGATAAACATATACACACACCAACCTATAAATATACCCCCCGCGCGTGCAACATGTCCTGCATATCGAGCAACTTCAGCTCCTTCTTCCTCAATTCGCTCAACGATCCCTCGGAGTTTTCCAAGTACTTGAGCAATGGCGAACTGAAATGCACTCAATTCGAGGAATTTCAAGTGTTTGGCTGCGGCGCAGGCGCATCGTCGGGGCAGCAGCAGCAATCGCAGCAGTTGCAACAACAACAACTACAGTATTCCCACACACATTTATCCAATGGCTGCGGCACGGATTTCTCCTACGAGGCTGCAGCAGCGGCGGCGGCGGCGTCATCGTCGTCGTCCCATACGCAACGGGAAACCTGCCTGCCTGCCAGCTCAGGTAGCAGTAATCCGACGACGACGCCGAGTTCTCACTCGCACACAGCCGCCGCCGCTGCCGCCACCGCCGCCTATGTCGCTGTGGAGTCGGGTGTCGCCGCAGCGACGACGTCAGCAGCAGCAGCGATACCGGGTCCAGCCGGAGGATCAGTCGCAGGACCATCCCCCGCAAGCAATCGCTGGCCCACGGCGGTGGCCACCCCCAATGGTGGATCGGTATCGGTGCCCCAGCACTTTGATGGTTCCTTCGAGTTTATCAAATATCTGCGCCACTCCACGGACTTTACGCCGGGAACAGCCAGTGCCACGGCGGGCGATAGCTCCGCAGCTGCAGCAGCGGCAGCAGCAGCATCAGAGAAAAGCGCCAAGGGATTACCGGGAGCAGCACTAGCGGCAGTGACAGGCGCTGGCACACCACCCCCGCCACCCCAATCCCCCGTGGCCAGTGCGGGCCTCCTCGACCTGGACACGAGCACCTCCCAGAAGTCACGATCCGCCTCCCGTAAGGTGGCCGCACTTCTCTCCTCCGTTTCGCGCGCATCCAACAGCCTGGTGGACACCAGCTCCTCCGCGCTGGACGTCTTCGACCACGATTCGAAGCAGACCATCTTCGACCTGCAACATATGGCCTCCAATGGGTCCTCCAACTCAAACGAGTCCTCGCTGGAGCTGCTCGCCTTCCCCAACTCCCATTTGAATGCCTCCAACTCGAATACCTCGTCGGAGGGCGCTGCCTGCGGTAGTGCCGGGGAGTTTGGTGGCATACTGACGGGCGCAAGCTCCTCCTCGACCGCCTCCTCTTCGTCGCACGCCCCTAAGCTGCTCGGCAGCTTCGTGATCAAGGAGAACTTCGAGGTGCATCCCTCTCACAAGGTGGAGGAGGGCATCTTCCAGCACATGAACAAGCTCCCCTCCAAGAAGAAGGACACGCTCAAGCAGCTGGGCGTCCGATTCACAGGCCAAATGACGCTGACGGACAAATCGATTGTGGTCGAGAATTTCATCAAGTTTTGCGAGGTAAGTAAATGGAAAAGGGAAATGGGAACGGTAACGGTAACGGGAGGAGTGGTCCCTGGGTTGGCGGATGTGGGGCTGTGATTGGGCTTGGGGTTGGGCTGGGAACGAGTCGAATTTCGTGGAGCTCTGCCATGCATATGGCTGCTGGTGTGTAGGTGTAGGTGTAAGCGTCTGTGTGTGTGGAGGAGGGGTTGTAAGTGTATATAGGGAGTTTTCAGCGCTCTCCGTTTTCCCCCATTTTCATATGCAATTTAAATATTTGCACATATGTACATATGTACGCATTTATTATGATGGCAGGGAACCATCACCGGGACGATGTTCCCTCGTTAACATTTTCACACTCTGAACATAACTATTTAAGCTTGATTTTTCCGTATGCATATGTATATCCACACAGAAACATGCTACTATTTATCAACTTCCTGACAGACCTAGCATAGTAGTATAAGGGTCCCCTATGATTTACTTGAGGGCTCCTATACTAATAAAAAATAATTTATTCTGTACCTTACAGAACCTTAAACTTTCGCTCCTCTTAGCTCTCTGTTTACTGAAAACTTCGACTCAATCGAAAGATTTCACTGATCTGAAGTCCCTCAAAGGAACATCTCTATGACTGGTTTCAATATTATCGCGAATATTCGACTCGACTGCTTTAAAACGGAAAAATCAACTGCGGAAAATGTTCACTCACGTGTGAACGGTGTGGCGAGGGGGGAGGGATATCGTCAGGGTGGCGGGGATGCCAAATCCCAGTTGGAAGCAACATTATCAGCTAATGGAAGTGTGGCATAGGTACAGGTTTTAGTTTTACCCCTGTTTAAATTCCAGCATCCCAATCCCAATTCCACAATGTGTATTTCGAAAATCCAGCCATTTGCAGGTACCCAAAACGCCGAAAATATACATGGGGAAAATGGGGATATATTCATAATATAAACATGCACCCTATCCATATCCCCAATACACAGGCGCATTTCTCGGCCCATTATGTGGCCCACCCACATCCATACCCACACCCACACCCACAAGGAGGACTCTCTCTCACACTCACACAAATGTCATTATAAATTGTAATAACAGGAGAAGCAGCAGGAACGCTGGCGTCGCTGTCGACGCTGACTGCAGCCAACCACAAATTCCGCATACAACTGTAATCATGTGTGCTCCAATGTATGTATGTATGTGTGAATGTATGCTGTGCGGGTGGGTGGGTGTATGTGTATGCTTCTAAACACCTATACATGCTCTGGATGGTGGCCGTGGCCGTCCCCGGCCCTCTCTCCTTTCTTCATACATTTGGCGCCCTTTTCAACACTATGCCAGAGTCAACCCCACAAACACTCTGCCATGCTCATTACGCTCGGCTTTATCAGAGGAACGCACACACACATAGACAGAGAGAAAGCGCCCATCTAGATTTGTCGACCACCCCCTCTGGGAACACACACACATCCACATAGAAACACTCGCCAAACTATGTACAAAATGGCATTGATGGCATAATACAACAACTACGAAAAGAGAGAGAGAGAGAGAAGAGAGACGAGGCGGAAAAAGAAGTAGAGGAAGCACGGCTCTAACCTTATTTCAACATGGTGTGGGTGCGGGGGAAGGGGGTGGTATCCGCCTATTACAACATTTTAGTTCTAAGACGCTCTCGCTCTTCCACCTACTTTGCTGCTCCCTAACTCAAAATTTGTGACGCTCTCTCACGTTAGGATTCTCTTGCTCTCTGCCACCCACTTTGCTCTTTCTTTCTCTCTCGCTCTCTCTCTCTCTCTCTCTCCTTGGCTCACGTTCAAAAACTTACTTGGAGCAAAGCTGCTCCTGCTTATGCCCGCTGCCACTGCTGCTTCTTCTGCTCAAACTAGCAAGTCGCCCATGGTATGTGTAGTAGTGCTTGTCTTTGTGTGTCTGCGGGTGTGAGTGAGTGTGGAGGCAACCCCCAAAAAGCTCAAGGCAGCAGCCAGGCGGTGGGTGGTGCTATTGAGTAATTGTATATTCCCCCAATGCCTCCGCCACTGTACTCTCACACACACACACATACCATCATCAAGTTACTTGAGGGGGTTTCTTGAGGGATTCCGTGGGGCTGCCTTCCGTTGGACTGTCCGCTGCCTGCTTGGGCATGTCCTTTTCTCACAGTCTCTCTGTCTGCGTGTGTGTGTGTGTATATATTTTATCAACACATTTTATACATGTCTCTATCGGAGTGGGTGGGGAGGCGGGTGGTCGGTGTATGGTGAACGCTGAAGGCTACTAAGTGCGCATGCAGTCAGTTTTACCCATACAAGTGCATTCCCTTTTGCCTAACTGTGTGCTGCCAAGCGTATGTGTGGGTAAAGGACAGCTTACTGTCGGAGTGGTAGTGCCATGGGGGTGGGGTGATGATGGGAGGCAGCAGAGCAGGTACGGCACAATGTCTCGGATTCACACAATTTACGCGCACACACATCCAAAACACATGTTAGGAGCATTGATTATAATTTTAAATTATACATATGTACATCCATATGTACCTTGTTCCAACATAACTGTACATGTCTCATATATACATACATACATATGTACATATACATATGTATTTCTAACATGTACAACCCGTATAAAATATTTAGCATTTGTGCAACATTTGGGGACATATTAAATTAGTGTTGGCTAACGTTTGGTTTTCAAATCCATGTGTGTGTGTGTTTTAGAGCGGGTGGTGGCGGCATCAGCGTCCCTCCCGCCCCGGTCCCCGTGTGCCAGCTAAATTAGTTGCCTGATGAAAAGGATGGGGAACAGTGAGAAATTGACGCATTCAACACCCCTTTTTGTCACCTGCTCATTGCACACGCACACACACACACAAAAAAACAAAAAACCTGTTAAGTGGCCAGACACAGCCACACACACACACAGAAGCAGGAGGAAAGAGTGAAAGTGTGAAAATTGTTGCCCTCACACACTGCCCCGCCCCCCAAGCACGCCCTTTGCCACACACAGTGCATGGGCACGCAGTCGGGCAACCCTCGAAAAAGAATCAAAAAATCATGGCAGCAACAGCCAAAACACGAACCGTTATTGTTGTTGCTCCATGCTCCTGTCCTGTTCCTGCTACCTCCTCAGTCACAGCACGCACAAGCAACACCCACAACAGACGCAACAACAACAAAAAAGGAAAACAATTCACACTTGTCTCAATACAAACATGACAACAAAAGCAACAACACACCACAGACAACAACCGCAATCCCGCCACAGTAGAACACACATCCAAACACACACACAGGCACCCGCCCAAACATCACACCACAGTCTCACTCACACGTTCAGAGTGCGATGGCTACGTCACGCACAAACACAAAAACAACACACAAAAACAATGTCTGCCAATAAGTTTGCAAAAAAAAAAAAATGAAACGTTACGAAAACAGAAGCGAAAGCAAGAACAAAATACCGCAACACATTGCCATTTTTGTTCTGTTTTTATTCTTCTTCGTTCTTTTGTTTTTTTTTTTCCGTTTTCCTGCTTTTCTGCTTCTTCGTTTCTGTTTGTTTGACTGAGAAACAGTTAAGCGGCTACCGGCCACACTTGACAGCAGCAGCAGGAGTCGGTCGCCGTCAGCAGAGCGAGCAGCAACAGTGCTTCACTTGACAGCATACCACACCCACCCTCCCCCCGCCAACCCACCGCACACAGTTGTGTGCTTGTTAATGAGACGCCTGCTGCTGCGTCCCGTTCCGTCCCGTACCGTCCCCCTGTCCTCCAGGTGTCGCGCTGCCTGTCATCATGGAAAGAGAGTGTTGAGTTGGTTGTCTCTGTGCTGTGTGTCTTACTTACTCTCCCTCTTCCCTCTCTCCTCTCCCGATGCTCTTCTGCTTGACAGCCTGGCCTCTTGGAAATGTAAAGTTTTCGCCTCACACTTTTGGTCCTGTCCTGGTCCTTGGTTTGGACGTCACTCCTTTTTGCTCTATTGATTTTTAACATAATCAAAACCCAAAACCCAAAATGTATGCACACATACACAAATACAAAGAGAGGCATTCATATGTACATATGTACACATGTACATACTATACTTTGCTTTAGAGGAGGATTGAAGCTCAGTCAGCATTTCGACAGCGTTGCCATGTGTGTGCTTAGGAGTGTGAGTGAGTGAGTGAGTGAGTGAGAGAGCGAGTAGGTTTAGTTTTGGGGGTGAGTGGATGGGTGGGTGGGTGGCGACGCTGACATCGTGCTGATTATGAGGATGTTGATAAGTTTGTACGAGGACCGAGGACCCGAGGACACCCGAAGACCCCCTAACTGACACACACACACAGTCACACAGAGACCTCCATTAAGCTGCTGCGCCTACTAAAGCTAGACAAACACAGCCACGCACACTGTCGTATGGTAACGTAACCCTTTTTGTGGGTGGCGAGGGGAGGGGAGACGAGGCTGGGCTGGATTGGGGGTCTTTTGCAAACATCCTTCTTCCTCCAGCCCCATTTCATGGCAATGGGAATGGGAGTGTGAGTGGAGAAGGGTGTGTGTGTCTGTGTGTGTGGTGGGAAATGGCTTCATTGAAAATGTTGTTTGCTTTTCTATTTGGGTTTGCTTTTCTGCCTTTTCCGCTTCCCTTTTCTGGCCCTATTCTATATTTTTACACTATAAAATATACATTGTAAAGGATGGTTGTGGGATGTATGTGTGGGGCTTTTGGTTTGCCATGGTTATTCAGAAACCCATTCCCCATACATTCCCCCGCTCCCCTTCCATTCTACTCTCTTTCCTTTTTCCCTTCAGCAAGTTTTTGGCTTTTGTGTAAAATTTTCGTTTTAAACTTTTGCGTTGTACACGAATTATAAGTTTTGATTAGTAGTGGGTAAAGTTTTTCGGGCCCCATGTGTGTGTGTATATAAGTTTTCTAGGGGTGGTATACATACATATGTATGTAGTACATTATGTAACCCCAAATATATGTAGAGATACATACATACATACATATGTGCAGACATATGTATATAATATGGTATGGTATGTGCAGCGCAGTCATGGGAATATGCATAGGAAAAGCCTAAAACTAAGGGAAATCAAGCTGAAAAAGGGGTGTGTAATGGGGTGGGGCTGGTGCTAGGGCACAGAGCAAAAAGGTGTTTTCTAGATTAATGGAAAGGGGTGGTTCGTGGTTGCGAAACATCTCTAGATTCTAGTCTTCTCTAGAAGCATTTTCATAAATATATGTATGTAAATCAATATTCCGATCATATTTTTTGCAGGAGTATGAAATCAAGGATCATCGGCCCTGGCTTTCCCTCAACCAGTGCGGCCTCAACAAGCCCGAACAGATCAAATTCGCTCGATATTTGGGCCAGGGTCTGCCCACGTTTACGCTCTTTTGCATTTATAGCAATTATAAGAATCTGTTTTGCACAAAACGTACAGAAATGTAAGTGGGGATCAATCGATTGATTGCACAAATTGCAGATTGCTGAACACGCCCAAAAGCATGCTATAATTATACCAATTATCCCTAACGCTTTACAGGTACACGAAGGACGGCTACAATCTGCCTTATATACTCGACAAAACCAAGCGCTTCCTGGCCAACACAACAGCTGGTAAGTAAACCTATAGCTACATACATATGTATATAGCAGTAGCTATACGATGTATATGCATACATACATATGTACATATATACGAGTATGATATATAAAGTTAAGTACAGTGCAAATGCAGCAGAAGGCAGACCACGATAAACACATTTACAAAAGTGTTTCTCGGGCAGAGGAAAAATTTAATAAAAAGAAAAAAGAAAACAGAATGTGCTAAATTTTAAAAATACACTCAAAACTAAAAGTGCTTACATTCTTCGCTCTTCTTTATGATTTCTCTCAATTCTACTTGTAGTTTTCTTTCACATTTGCATTTTCTGCGTTTCTGTTTCTATTTCTCGTGCACTTTCCGTTTTCGGTTCCCTCACAAAATGAAAAAAAAAAAAAAAACTGGGTGGAGCGGGGGAGGGGTTGAGAAATACCTTCAGAATTGGCTGCCTATTTTTGCGAAAAAATTTCAAAAACTAGAAAATAATCAATTTCTGTCTGGGCCACTGTGCCACGAAAATCGTACAAGAATCATTTTAATTATTTTTGACTTCAATTTGTTTGTGTTTCCTCTTTCTTCTTCTTTATCCACGCATACGCTTTGAATCACTAGGCGAAAATACCAACAACAATAACAACATCCAAAACAACAACAACAACAACAGTAACAAGACCAACACAACAACAACAACATCCACACCGGTTAAACAGACACCACAACAACAACAACAACTACAAGGAGAGCAGGGACAGGGACCTGCAGGCGACCAACTGCTGGTGGCAGCACCTGCCTCGCCAGCGAAACCCACAGCCGCCTCCACAGCCGCCGCCGCTCTGCCATCAACACCCACTCCCACGCCGTTGGGAGGAGGAGCAACAGCAGGAACACCATTACCACGCACAATGGCCGCAACATCAACTCCTAGGCCAGCAACGCCCACGGGACCAATAGCGGCGCCGCCGCCAACGACTCCGCAACATCTCCAACAACAACAACAACAGCAGCAGCAGCAGCAGCAACAGCAACAACAGCATATGTTGCACCAACATTCGCATCCGCATGGCCAGCATCCACACGCGCATCCACATCCGCATCACCTGCAGCCGGGCACACCGACACGTAGTCCAGCGATGACGCCGCAGCATCCGCATGCTCCACATCCGCATCACTATCCGCCGCCGCATCCCCATCCCCATGCCCATCCCCATGCGCATCCCCATGCCCTGCAACATCCCCACTCGCATCACTTTGCCTATGCCCATCCGCAGCATCCACAGCATCCGCAACATCCACAACATCCACAGCATCCACAGCATCCGCAACATCCTCAACATCCGCAGCAGCATCATCCGCACTTCTATCCCCACTCGCCGCACTCACATGCAACACATGTCCAGCACATGGCAGCCATGGGTTACAGTCCGGCGCCGCCACAGCAGTCATCGGTGGGAGGCGGTGGTGCAGCAGGCGCAGGATCTGCAGGCGGAGGAGGAGGTGGCGGACCGCCAGTGTCCATGTGAGATTGGGTTCGGCGTGGCGCCAAGGGCAACGGAGGAGGCGCCACCTGTTGACAATCGTAGGCTGTTGCGGAACCACACCACACTCCTATCCAATCCTGTTACTGTTCCTGACTCCCCCCTATCCCTATCGACTAGAAATTTTAACCGGAAAACTTATATAAGAACATCGCGTCATAATCTTTAACACATTTTTTTTGTTTCGTTTATTTTAGAATAATTTTACAAGCTTTTTGCCAAATTTTATTGAAACTATACAACAAATTTGTATTATGTTTGACGACGAAGAAATTGTTGGACAACGATCGATCATTATACCCCCAAAAACTATGCAATGTTATTCCTTAAAAAGAGATTATTACTTTTACACAAACACCCAAAACACACATACACACACACACAAACACACACATACACACATTTACACAAACACAAAAACATATAGGAAATCAAGATAATGCTATTTAATATGATTATAATACTACGATACGATTAATCGTATATATATTTTAGTAAGCCAAGAACAATGATAATATATGTATTGTATGTTAAAACAAACAAAAAAGCCAATCCTAACTATATACACCCTCTATAGTATATGTTTATATACTTACAATGTACCATACATATATGTACATATATGTAATACATATATATGGAAATTGTTTGCAGACACACACAAACACACAGAAAATATACATATATATATATATATACATAGCGGAAAGCGATTGAGAACAAAATCGATTGGAAATGTTGTTTTTTCTTGAGATTTATTGTCTGCCATTGCCATTGCCATTGCGCCTCTGCATTTGCGCTAAGCCATTAATAATGGAATGAAAACGGAACGTATTTCCTTTGAAATGCGATTGCATTGCTGCGAGGCTCAGCAACTGCATTCGTAACATTGTCCCGTTAATTTCCATTTCCCCTCAATACGGCCGATCGTTCGGACTGCAAATACAATAATATACTGCATAGAACCAGTGTTGAGCAGCGAACCATTGCCCGCAGCCTAACTGTCGCCCCTCCCCCTCTCTCTTGTAGACCTCAAGAACATGGCGGCCGCCAATGACGGATCCCTGGAATTCGCTGCCGCCAACAATAGCAGCAGCAGCAGCAACACCAGCGCCAGCACCAGCACCAACCTCATCAACAGCAACAGTAACAGCAGCAGCAGCAGCGGCATGGCTCTTAATGTGAACAGCAGTTATGTTGCCGCGCCGCAGCCGCTGCAGCTGCCGCCCACAATGGATCCCCGCTATGTGTGTGGGGGCCCGCCGACGCCGGGCTTGCTGCCACCGCCGGCTCTGGGGCCGCCGCCGCGCTCCCTGGAACAGATGATCATCTACGAGAACTTTGAAGTGCACGAGACGCACCGCATCGAGGACGGGGTGTGCACGCACATCAGCCGGTTGCCGCCCAAGAAACAGGAGCTTTTGAAACAGTTCGGTATACAGAGTAGTGGGCAGCAATGTCTGAGCAATTATGAAAAGTACATACTCATCGAGAACTTCATCAAGTTTTGCAATGTGAGCAAAAGTGTATCGGCGCCAGGCCAGCCTCCACCACCCACCACCACTGCAACAACCACTCAGAAAAAAAAATAACCCAACCACCAGGAGGAGGCACTACTGTTACTGTAGTCTAACGGAGCTTTGTTCTTTTCCCGAATTGGCTATAACCCAGAGATTGGCATTACACATAGATCAAAATTGCATCATCATTAACTTAGAGAGCATTGAACAAAACTCTTGCCACCCCCACTCCCAAAGCAGATGACTATCCTAACATGTACTCTCTTCCGTTTCTGTTTCCATTTCCGTTTCCCTTTTCGATTTGATTTTCGTTCTATCCAGGAATATCAGATATCCGATCATCGACCCTTTTTGGACTTCCACGAGAGCGCTTTATCCAAATGTGAACAACTTAAATTTGTACGATATCTGGGCCAGGGGCTATCCAATCTGACGCTAAACAAGATCTATGTGGCATTCAAGGATCTGCTAGGCAACGGCAGGCCCGAGAAGTGAGTTCATCATTTCTCCTTCTCTCTTGGATCTAAAAAATTTGGAACCTCTTTTATTATGATCTTACCATTTCAGAGCTGCTCTGGAGAGCTATAATTTGGATATCCTATTGAAGAAGAAGCGCAAGAATCTCTACAACCGCATGCATGCGGCTGGTAAGTATTAGTGAGGGGAAGGGAATGCCGATCCTATGTATATATTGACACCTCTATGCATTTACAGCTCCCAGCATTGATCTAACCGCCTACGATATGGCCCAACATCCCCAAGCACAGCCACAGCCCCAGTCACATGCACATTCGCATTCCCATCCGCATCACTCTGCCCTGAGCGCGCCACGCCCGCATCATGCCTTTGCCGCCCTAAATGTAGCGACACAGCGCAGTGAAGTTTGCAACGAATTGACGCCCGCAGGCTTGCAGTACAGCTACGCCGGAAACGGAAGTGGAACCCAAACAGGAAACGGATCACGGTAAAGTCGGACCCAAAACGACAGAAACTAAATCATCAACAACATATAAATACATACATAAACAAATACTTCTTCCTGGAACTGGACCAGTAACTGTTGTGTCTTCGAAACGAACAAGAAAACAAAAAAAAAATAAAACAAAACAAAACAAAAACGGAGAAATCATTGAAAACTAAGTGCTAAATTTAACAGAAAATTATTAAATTAACCAAGGAAATTAAGTATCAGAAACACTAGTAAAATTAGACTAAATGTTAACGAAACAGAAAACAACAAAAAATCAAAGTAAACTTAAATCGAATGAAATTCAATTAAGCCAATCCCAAAAAAAGACACCAACTGGCAAAATAAAATACTAAATATTAGGATTTAAGATTATTTATACTCAAAGTAAACAACTAAAAAGCATACTTCCGGGAGTATACAGAAGATATACACATATTATATACATACTATATATAGTATATAGATATACATAAACACATATATTTCTGTAGTTGCCATAGCGCTTCTGGGTGCAGCCAAATTCTGTCTAGAACAGAACAGAAGAAAACTATACCCGAATCGGTACAATATATACATATATATATATTAGCTTCGGTTTCCAGCATCCAGCATCCCTAAAAACCCTGCCCCAGCATCCAGTATACAGCATCCAGCATCCTGTCTAGCAGTATAGCCATGTATGTAGTGGAAGGTTTAAACTTTAAAGCCTAGTCTCTAAGTGCAAAAATATCAAAGATCAAAAAATATTATGAAAAGAAAAAACTAAATCAAAGACCGACCTCCTCCCAAAATGAAAGTTCCCTAAATACGACAAAAACTACGAGTAACAAGTAGATAAAACCATAGCTGGTAAGAGACAAATTTTTTTAGAATTAGATTACGACCGAGCGGAAGCACAGATGATTAACTAAATATTCCTATATACATACAATATACATATATATACATATATATACACAAAAAGCAGCATCAAAATTTCAAAATGGGAAACGAAACGCAAAAATCAAATGCAAAATAAAACCAAAAAAATAAAACAAAAAATATATAGCAACTGTAAAAAATATATATACAGAACGTAAAATACAATACCAAACCAAATATATTCTATACGAAAAAAGCCATATACAATTGTATGTTTTCATTCATTCATTCATTTACGTTACCAAAATTGTGTTTATTATTGCGATTTATTTAAATTTTTCACTATATATTTAGCTTAACCCTGGAACGGGCTGTAGTATGTACTGTACGTTTACCAGCAGATAGAGAGAAAGATAGCACAGGAGCATGAGGCGTTTATAAAAATTAAAGTACAGTCCAAGGCAGTTCAAGAACCTAACTACTAACCAGCAATAGATGTAAGTGTATGTAAGTGCTCTCCTATATTGCTTTCGTTCAATCTTAATTGTTTATACTTTTTGTGTGTTTGTGTATTTTATTGAAATCGCAGCAATTTTGAATTGCAATTAACTGGCTGTTCTGTTCTGTCTAATGTCCTATCCAGAGAGATAAGTTATAGTATTTGTGTTAAATGCTTTTAGTTGGACTCCTTTTTGCGTTGCGCCTGTTCCCGTTCCAGCGCCCTCTGCTTGGCCTTCTCGTAGATGGGCATCAGCTGGCCGGTCTCGCCCAGCATTTTCAACAGCTCCACGATGAAGGGCAAGTAGTTATGTTTGCGACGCACGTTTTCCACCTTGTAGCGCTTTTTCTTCTGGATCTCGTACTGGATGTAGGATCGCAAGCTGCTGATTTCAGTCTGACGATCTTCTTCCGTGTCCATGGCATCGGGAGCTGGATTGAGCAGCTTGTCTATCTGCTTCTCGTAGATGCGCTGACGGTCCGAGATCAGGGCCATCAGATTAAAGTGGATCTCACCGTCACTGTAGCGTTGCATGCGTTTCTCAATGATTGGACGCACCACATCAATCCAGTTTTGGTCCGGTTTGATCTCGCCAAGATCGATGGGTCCCTCACGGAGGCCATCCAGCTCGTACAAACGTCCTTTAATAGGGATATACCCTACAAAGTGGTAGAGATCCTCGTCCTTGCTCTGGTTCTTCATGTCCAGCTCGAATAGCGTTTGCCTGGCGAACGAGTTGTGCACTGTGCGTATCTGGGAGGCATTGCTCAACGTCAGGCCTTTGTTATAGGGATCAAAGCATTGGCAGAATTCCTTGAAATTGGCCAGGGTCTCGCCCAGTTTGATGTCCTCATGTTCCAGGTTCATCAGCAGACTGAGAATTGCTTGCGTGGCGCAGGCATTGTTGATCACTTGCTTGGCAAAGAATATATCTTCCTTGTCCAGCACCACCTTGCCAGCGGGCTCGTCCTCCTGCACCCATTTGAATAAAAATATCAATCCGTGTATGGGTTCCAGATTTTTGAATGATTCACTGTCCAGGCTCCAGATTTCCTCCACCTGAGCACCATCGCATCCTGGAAATCGAAGAAGTTGGCAAATAATACTTGATTGGAGGTGCCGGCGCGTCGCCGTCCAAGGAGCGGCGTCCCGGAAAGCGCGGCCAATTGAAAAACTTACCAAATTCGCGAATCAGCTCTGTGAATACGCCCGGATCGCTCTCAATGAGACACCAGTTGCCAGCACCTTCGCCCATATTTGCTTTTATACTTATTTATTTCCCTTTATTTGCCAATTTGACCACCAAAAATTTCGCACTACACTACTACAATTTTTGTCAACTCACAGAGTTCGGAAGGAGGTTGCCAGACCTGGAAGTGCACAACAATAGAGGTGGTATGCGAACGTCGATGTTTGTTAGTCCACCATCGATATTTTGACCTCTGTTTCAAAAAGGCTGGAATGGATTTCAAATGCGGATAAAGCAGACAAAGTTTTGGAGTAAGAACTTGTCATCATAATGTCCAGACTTCCACGAGAAAAGCCGCTTTTTCTTTATTTAAAACAATCAGCCCAATAAAGACTATATAAGTAATTTGTTTAAGCCATAGCTCGCAAATAACTGTTGACCGTTTGGTTTGCTAACGCTCTGCTCGCGAGAGCAACCGAAAAAAAAAACCACCCTCGATCTCGCTCTGAGCAGGAGACTTCGTTTCTTTTCGATTCGGTTTTCGGTTGACCGATTGACGTTGAGCTGTTCGTGAAACGGTCTTTTACCGAGCATCGCACAATGAGAGATACGAGTTATGCTCGCACTGAGAGACTCACTAAAAGACCGATTGACTGAAAAAGTCACCCCAAACGGTCTTTTCAATACCATCCCATCGAATTTCACAATGCAAAGTGACGCGTAGAACCTTCGAGAGTTCACATACACACATACATTCGCAAAAGACTTTTTGGATCGTCGTTCGAGGGCAAACGGTCCTGGAATGAGCAGAGCAAAAGAGACCGAAAAAAACTGCTCTTCGACTGAGCGCGAGCAGAATTTTTGAACGAACAATGCAATCGGTTACTCTCGGACCCTTTGCTCAAAGTCTCAGTGAAGAACTGTTATTTTGCGACCGCACGAATCGGTTAACAGTTATTTGCGAGCTCTGGTTTAAGCAAATAACGAACTTTATTAAAAACATCGACGTTGCACCGATGTTTTTTTCTCACCTTTAAGCATCTGGTAGTGTTTTCATCGTCCCTTTTTCGGCAGAGTGGCACCACCGTTGCTTGTCCGCCATGACACAAAGCAAAAGCGGTGTAAGAAGAAGCAGCGAAACGAAAAAAATATGTGCAAGCGAATCTCACGAAAGAAAATGAAATTTTCTGCACTTGCAGCTTGTGAAATGTAAACGAAAAATGTGTATTCGAGAGATGAGACAATAAAACGTATATTAGTGAAATTTGTATATGTCCCACAACCAACTGAATGTGTGAAAAGATGAAGCGAAAATACGATATCAATTGCGTGCTGCAGCAGAAGCACCAACAAAATCTGTGTTTGTTGTAGCTATACATGTATATATATATGTACAAATATATACATAATAAAAAAGAGAGTCCGGCGGAAAATTGGCAATTGCGTTTATGCAAATGAGAAACTACAGAGCGCCATACAAATAAGTTCCGACCCGCGTACATAAATTAATTCAAAGTGAGTCCCGCGCGCCATACACGAAAAGTGTGAAGGAGGTGAGAGAAAGAGGCGCGAAAAATTCGCAACAAAATGGTTGTCTCAAAAGACAACAAGCGTCGCCGCAAGGAGACCGATACTCCGCCACCAGCTGCTGCGGCAGCGTCCGCGGCATCCGCTGCTGCTGCTGCTGCCGTGGAGTCATCACCCGAAATGCCCAAGAGGTGAGTGTGTCTCGTCTCGTATCTCTATCAGGTGGTGCTGCCACAGCACTCTATTGTTGTTGCAAATTGAGTTTGATCATAAATACATCTGTGTGTATTTACGTTAGTGTACACTGTCCGTGTGTGCATGTGTCTGTGTGTATGTGCGTGTGTAATCCAATAGAGATGACGTCGCAGGGCGCCTGGAAGTGGTGTGAGATTGTGTGCGGGTGCCACTGCTATTGCGGGAGTGCGAGGAGTGGGGGTAGAGCAGTATGAAGCGTAGATGGGGCATGGGGTTGGGGCTGGGGCTGGGGCAGGGGTTGGAAGGGAGCACTGGACTCCGCAGTTGTATAAGCAAAAGCGTCAACATCGTGTCGTGGCGTTGTTGTTATTTGTTGCCGTCTAGCTATTGCTGAAGGGGTGTTTCGCATAGCTCTGGCTGGCTCCGGTAGGGGGAGCAGTCAGTCAGGCAGGCAGTCAGTCAGTCAGTCAGTCATTCAGTCTCCCCATGCAGGTGGATTGGGACAGTGGGGAGTCGCTAACTGGAACAGTAGGAACGCAATTCAAGTGTAGAGACTGTATCTATTTTAGATTTGAGTGGAAAATTGATTTATTGAGCAGCCAGCAGTTTAGCCTTAAATTGCGATAAATATTAGATTAAATTGCATTTCCACCTTTGCATGTGTCCACTGTGAATGCGTGCGTGTGTGTGTGCTTGTGTATAATTCAATGCATTGTTTCTTTGATTTTGGCCTGAAATTAGTATTTACCTTCGTAGTTGTATATCAAATTGCATTTGTTCCCAATTAAAAGTCACTCACACTATTTCCATTTTCCCATTTCCCTTCTCTATCGCTCTTTCACTCTTTCACTCTCTCTCTCTCTCTCTCTTTCTCTCTCTCTCTCTCTCTTTCTGATGCAGAACCAAGGTGCAGGCCCAGCGTAAGTTCGCCCAGGGCCAGAGTGCGCCCAGCAGCTCGTCGAGTGGCATGGCATACAGCAGCGTCGTGGCAGCAGCGTCTGGAGCGGGAGCAGGAGGCACTGGTCCGAGCACTTCGGGTGCAGAGAGCTCGCAGCCGCCCATCGAGATACTGCCCAATAAGTGCCCCAAGCCGCAGGATTTCCTCACGTTTCTATGCTTTCGCGGCACACCCGCTTTGCCCGCTCATCTCGACTATCTGAATCAGGGTAAATCCAAGGATTCCAAAGAATCCGAGCCCACATTGCCGGGCAACAACAACAACAACAATAACAGCAGCAGCAAGAAGGCCCAGAACAGTCGAGCGGTCAACAACAAGAAGAAACGTGGCAGGCCGGCCAAGGGGGGAGCGGCAGCAACGAAAAAGAGAGACGCGGAGGTTGAGCCGGAGCCACCAGCGGGGGCTGATAAGTCATCAACAGCAGTTGCAGCAGCAGACAAAGCAGCAAGTGATAAACCCAATCTCATACCAGCAGCGGGGGCTCCAACGACAGCGACGACCTCACTGCTTCCCGGAGCTGTACGGAAGCGAGCCGAAATTGTTACCGATGGCAATCGACGTGGAGGCAGGGGCAGGGCAGCACCTGAGAGCAACAGCCTGGGTGCTGCCACATCGTCATCCGCTGCAGCAGACACCAACAAGCGTCGTTCCAACCGTTCCAGCACCAAGGAGAGCAAGGCCATAATCGATGATCAGGCGGAGGAGGAGCATGAGGATGAGGAGGATGATGATGAATATTTTTCAGCCCATGATGCCACCTCCCGCAATGGGGACGAGGCCTCAAAGGAGGGCCCAGCGAAAGCCGAGCCAGCCAAAAGGGGGCGAACCGCAGCCGCAGCAGCAAAGAAACCATCATCGGAGCCACCATCCGTTACCGTTGCGGAGGTTGCGCTCAAGGAAAAGGGCCCCGCGAAGCGGTTAAGGCAACGAGAATCCCCTATATTCATACCCTCGCCAGAGTCCTCGGGCCGCATGACGCGACAGCGGGCTTTTTTCGAGCCCGTCAAAGTGCCACCCCATCAAGAGGAGCCAGAAAAGGCGAAAGAAGACTCCAAGAAGAAGAAGGATCCAGAGGTGGCCAAGGAACCAAAGGGAGCGCAGTCGCAGCCAGAACCAGAACAGGAGCCGGCCAAGCAGCTCAAGGAAACAAAGGAGAAGACAAATTCTAGTATTTATGCCAAAGAAGCCAAGCAGCAGCAGCAGAAGCAGCAACAGCAGCAGCTGGAGAACGGCGACAGCCAGCACGGCGCCGGCAGCAAGGGTAAAAAGAGTTTGAACGTCTTCGACTTCAGTTCCGACGATGAGCAGCCGCTGGCCAAGTCCATTAAGCTGAAGAAGGGCGCCAAGGGGCCCAGTCCCAAGAAGGGGAATGCCGCGGTGGCTCCTCCACCGGCCAGGAGTCGCAAAGCAGCCACCAAGAAGCAGGAGAAAGAGAAGGAAAAAGAGGAGGAAAAGGAGAAAGAAGTTGCGGTGGCAGCAACACTCGCAGCGACATCGGAGCCAAACAAACGCGGATCGGCCAAGGCGGGAAAAAAGAAAGCCGAGGACCCACCGGCCGATGAACAGGACCTGGCGCCCCCCTGCCCAAAGAAAGCCACGACGAACGCCCGCCCAGGACGAAAGACAGCCAAGAGCAAAGCCACAGCGGAAGAAGCAGCCGCTGCTGAGGTGGAACCACAGCCACAGCGCTCGCAGCGGCCCTCGAGGAAGACCAAGGAGGCAGCGGCCATATACATGGGCATCATTGGCCACAAGCTGCAGATGGCCGACGACGAAGATGATGATCTGTCGCTGGACAGCTTCCCGGACATTCCCAACGTCAAGGAGATGGAGAAGATGGAGAAGGAGATCAAAAAGAATGCGGCGGGAAAGTTGAACGTGCCCGAGGCAACGACGGTGCCAACGGCAGGTAAACAATCGCGAAAGCCGTCGCCCAAACCAACTGCAAAGGGGGAAGCAGCAGCAGCAGCTCCAACATCCGCTGCGACAGTAGTGCCCCGAGCAGATCCGCCCTCCCCACCCGAGTCGGAGGAGGAGAAACCACCGCCTCCGGCAAGACGTGGACGACCCCCAAAGCAGGGAAAGGCAGCAGCTGCTGCTCCGGCACCTCCCGCCAAACCTCCCATCGAGGGTATGCTCGTGAAGAAGGGCTCACTGACGAAGATGAGCGAACAGGCAAAGCCCAAAGCCAAGTCCGAACAGTCAAAAGTCGACTCCGACGAGGAGGAAGACTTTCTAATCAACGAGGAGCTGAACGAAACGAAGCGCAACCTGGAGAAGAGTTTCAGCGACTCGGATGACGAGCCACTGGCCATCAAAGTGCCGTGTGTGCCCAAAGGTGGCAGCCAGGAGAAGGATAATCCATTGCCAGTGGCCGCCAAACTATCAGCCACCACACCCCACCGACCATCAGCAAAGCTCCAGTCTGCAGTCGTTCCATCCGTCGCCACAGCGACGACTTCAGCGCCGGTTCTACCATCAGTGGTCGTCCAATCGATGCAGCTGCAGCTCCAGGCGCCCAACATTACCCCCTTGATCACACAGCAGCAGTCGATGCTGCCGCTGACCACCAAGCCAACGACAACGCAAGCGGCAACGACAACGACTACGCCAGTGGTAACGCCAGTGGTAACGCCAGTGGTAACGCCAGTGGTAACGCCAGTGGCAACGCCGGTGGCAACGCCAGTTGCAACGTCAACGCCAACGCTGACAACACTGCCCCTGCCCAGTGGCATCCAGGTGACAGCAGCATCCAATTGCATCTCCATTCCCCCGCTGAACTATACCCCGCTAAAGACGATGGAGAAGAAGTCGCCAGTGCCGACATCAAAGATTCTCAATGTACCCGCCACTTATGCCCTGCCCGGAGGCAGTGCGGCCGCCGCTGTAGCAGTGGGATTCCAAAAGGCAACATCGTATCTGCCGCAGGCATCGCCGCATTACCATTCCGGTTATGTGCGTCCCCCACCGACGCCCTCACATCCGTTTGGCTCTGGAGGAGGCGGTGGCGGAGGAGTAGGAGGAGGAGGAGGAGGAGGACCGTCTGGCAGCAAGACTCCTGCCCAGGGATCGCCAATGAAATACCAGACACCGCCAACGACCTATCCACCACCCATTGAGGCTTACCAGTGCCCCAAGATTAATCCAAACTTTCTCACGCCCAAATACGAGCGGAGTCCACTGCCACCACGATCCTCGGCTTCGAGCAACTTTCCTACACCCTCACCGGTGAAGTTTTTGCCAACTCCAACGTCCACGACGGTGGGCACCGCTACGGGCACAGGCACAGGAACAGGCACAGCTACAGCCCCCTCGTCGGCCACCAAAAGCCCCCTGGCACCTCCAACGACACCTGCCACGCCGCCAGCCGTTGCATCCACCAGCCAGCCAGCAGTAGTGTTACAGACGTGCAGCCTCAGTTTGAGCACAGCAACAGCCCCGACGCCCAGCTCGGCACCGGCACCGCCATCGGCGCCGCCATCGGCGCCGCCTTCGGCACCGCCAGTGGCCTCCACGTCTGCGGCAGCTGCACAGCAGCAAGCCAGCGCAGCAGCAGGAGGAGCCGTTCCAACGTCAACGCCAACGCCACCGCCTGCCCACAGTAACAGCAATGCAGGGGCCGCAGTGGCTGGCGGCAGTGGCGATCCATTGAAGGACGAGATTGGCAGCATACTGGCGCAGGCCACTCTGATGCCCAGCAAGGAGGAGTCTGGGAAGATCTTTGGGATAGCCAGTGTTAGCCTGGCCCAGAGTTCCGGCCCCGACAACACCAAGTGCACGCTGGGCAAATGCGGATCGATCCACAAGCCTGTTCTGGGGCCAGTGGTGCCCACCGAGGGATATTTTGGGGATCAGCTGACCAGCAAGGAGCGGCGTAAGGCCAAAGTGAATATGACGCACGAGCAGATACAGAAGTGGCTGATGGAGTGCTCCTCTAATCCGGATGAGATACTCCAAGACGATCTGGACGATGATTTTGATGACAATATGCGGGTGCAGCAGCCCACCACGCCGCCACCCACGCGGGACGAGAAGGAGCTGAGCGCCAGCTTCTCATCCTCGTCGAAGAACACCCGGGGGGGAGATCTCGGCAAAAGCGAGAGCGCCTGGTCAGCCAAGGGGCCGTCGTTGAAGGCCACGCCCGTTGTGGTGACGGCCTCCAGTCGCAAAGAGCAGGCGCAAGCCGACTGTGATGTCCTGGACGGCGAGAAAACATCGACGCCCGTGAATCTCACACAGAAATCGGAGCCAGCGACGGACAAGACAGCGACGGACAAGACAGCGGCTGCTGACAAGAAATCCGCGATCGAGCGAAAGCCGAAGGAAACTGTCCGAACCAGGGCCCCTCCTCAGGCGCGCAGTGCTGCTACCACTCCTTCCACTCCAACTCCCACTCCTGTCACGCCCACCAAGAGCACGCCACCAACACCGCCGCCGCCTGCCAGCAGCCAGCAGAAAGGGAACAAGGGGAAAAAGAATGCCACAGCAGCAGCAGCAGCAGCAGTGTCTCCGCCGCCTCCACCGCCACCCACTCCGCCCACGCCCAAGCGGACGCCAGTCTACAACCAGAAGGCGAACAAGGCGTCGGCCCAACAAGAGGCAGAGACGAAGCAGCCGCCACCAGTGGCAGCAGCACCAAACGTTCCAGCGAAGCGAGGAAGCGAATCTGTCTATGCCTTCGGCAAGGAAGAGGAGACCCCTACGGGGGCCAAGCCAGGCAATCGCCGCACCCGGGTGGAGCCGGCGCCTACGCCGCCACCAGCGTCTGCAGCACCAGTACCGAATGCATTGAGTGAGCGGTCGCCGACCAAGAAGCGGGCGGCAGCCGCAGCAGCGGCCACTGCCGTCCAACTGACGCTCAGTCCCACCGAAAACTGCAAGATTGAGGGATCGAAACCCAAAACGGGACCGGGAAGGGCAGCCAAGAAGCAACAGCAGCAGGTGGCACCACCTCCGCCAACGTCAGCAGTGGAGCCGAGTGGTGACTCGGATCCCGAGGGAGCCACTTTCTACATACCCCTGCAGGGAGCGGGTGTCGGTGGCAGTGGCGACGGTGGCATCCAGGGAGTGGCCGTCAAGCTGGGACGCGAGGGTCCCGATGGACCCAACCAGAAGGTGGTGATGCAGGCCACGCTGGTGACCAAGGCCCAGATGGACACCAATTCGAAGCCGCTGCCCGAGTCCCTGAATACGAATGAGCTCGTGAAGACACTCTTCCATGCGGCATCCAACAATGATGCCGCCTCCACAACCAGCCTGAAGAGCCTGCCCAAAGCCAGCACCTCAGCTGCAGCTGCAGCTGGAGGAGGAGTCGCAGGCGCAGGTGCAGTTGCAGGCGTAGGTGCAGGCGCTGGCGGTGCCTCGTCGAGTCTGGTGCGTGTCAATTCCAATTCGTCGCTCTTCTCGGGCTCCGCCAAGTCGCGGACAGCGGCCCAGACCAGCTCAACAGCTGCGGCCGTGGCCAAAAAGTACAAGGATGACACGCCAATCAAGATGGCCAACAATACGGCCTTCCCCCGGCACGACGATCCCACCCAAATGGTGGAGGCACCCATATTCCGTCCGACGGAGAAGGAGTTTGCCGATCCCATCGAGTTCATTGAACGAATCACACCGATTGCGGCCAGGTTTGGCATCTGTAAGATTATTCCACCAGCTAGCTTCAAGCCAGAGTGTCGGATATCGGATGAGATGCGGTTTACGGCGTACAATCAGTACGTGCACAAAATGCTGCATCGGTGGGGGCCCAGTGCCAAGGAGTTGAGTGCCATCAAGAAGTACCTGGCTACCCAGAGTATCACGATGAATCATCCGCCCTGGATTGGGGGCATGGAGGTGGATCTGCCGCGGCTCTATCACACCGTCCAGGAACTGGGCGGCCTCAAGGAGGTCATCGAGAAGAAGAAGTGGTCGCGTGTGGCCGAGGAAATGTGCATACCGAAGCTGGCCCAGGACCGGGTGACCAAGCTGGATGACATCTACTGCAAGTACCTGTTGCCCTACGATACCCTGTCACCGGCCGAGCGCCAGAAGCTCTTCGACGAGGTCGAGGCGGACTGGGCCAAGCGGGAGGCCAGAGCCAGACGGAATGCGGATCGGTTTGTCAACACGGAGAGCGTCTCGAACGAGGAGGATGACCTGAGCAGCGATGAGGATGAGGAGTCGGAGGAGGAGATCGATGGCGTGTCCATGGAGTGCATTGTCAAGGGCAGGAGCATGCCCCTCAGCCAGTTTTATCGCATCGCGAGGAACACGATGGCCCTGTGGTTCAAGAGCACCGATCCCACCGTCAATGAGGTGGAGGCCGAATTCTGGCGCCATGTCGCCGTCCGTGACAGTCATGTGTGTGTCCATTCGGGATCTATCGACAGCTCTGGCTGGGGCTATGGCTTCCCCAGTCCCGGTCCCAAGGGCAAGGGCTCAAACTATGCTCGCCATCCGTGGAACCTCAAGGTTCTCACCAACAATGCTGGTTCGGTGCTGCGTTCGTTGGGGCCCGTGATGGGCGTCACAGTGCCCACCCTCCACGTGGGCATGCTCTTCTCGGCGTGCTGCTGGTACCGGGATCCCCATGGTCTTTCCTGGATTGAATACCTCCACACGGGTGCCTCCAAACTGTGGTACGGCATACCCGACGATCAGAGCGCCAACTTTAGATCCGCCCTCACGTCGCTGATCCCGACCCACTGCCAGAACAAGACCATTTGGCTGCCCTGCGACACGGTGATGGTGCCCCCGCACATGCTCACGGATCGGGGTGTGTCTCTGTGCCGTATCGAGCAGAAGCCGGGCGAGTTTATTGTGGTCTTTCCCCGGGCCTACACCTCCAGCCTGGCCACCGGCTACGTGGTATCCGAGAGTGTTTATTTCGCCACCATGTCGTGGTTGGATTTGGCCAAAGATGATTTCAGGGTAAGCCTTTCCATGGGAATGGAATCGATGTCGAATCAATCAATGCTAATCAATTTCAAATGTTTCAGGACATCCATGAGAGCTGCGAGCCAGCAATGTTCTCGCTGGAACAGCTACTGTTCGCCCTGGGCTATGACCAGCGCGTCAATCCCGATACCCTCCACCAAATGCTGCCCATGCTGAACGAGGTCTGTGAGAAGGAGTCTGCGGCACGAGAGCAGCTTAGAGTGAGTCTTAACCGCAAGGATCTCTTGAGTTTCATTCACTGTAAATTATAATTGTTCGTGTTTCAGGCCGCTGGCGTGACATCCACCGAAAAAGTGCAGGCAGAAAAGGGCCAAAAGGCCAAGAAGCAGCAACAGCCGCCGCACAAGTCCATCGAAAGTGAATGCGATCTCTGTCGTGCCAATCTGTACATATCCATGGTGCGCACCGACGACGGCAACGTCTACTGTCTGCAGCATGCCCTAAAGAACCTCAACAATGGCAACATCCAGGCGAAGCAATGCAAGCTGATTTACGCATACAACGTGGACGACATACAGCAGTTAATACGCCAGCTGCAGGAGAAGATAACCCACAAGGCGGCCGTGAAGAAAAAGTAGCAGCGTCGGCGTCGTTACTAATCTGGCGGCGCTACCCCACAGATACGATATGATATCCATACGGCAAAGAAAAAGACGCTGTGTTGTACATAGACTATAAAGGAAAATAATTGTATACGCATGTGATTCGCCCAAAGCCCAGGCCGAGGAGTACACATTGGTAGGGAATGAATGCGAAGCGCATTGATATACGGATATACATATACGATTTATCTCCCAGTTGACACACTAACTGACACTATTACTAATTGTAAAATAAGAGAGTATAGGATCGAAGCGGATCGGATTGGATCCCGTTTACATTTCAATGTGTGTGGCAATGCTTTCAATTTATCTAGTTTATACAGAAATTTTGTGACGATATGATATAAGAAGTTTGCAATGAATATTTGTGTGTTTTCCATTTGGAACTTTTTTTTTTTTTTTTTGTTATGCAATGTACTATTCCTGTCCAACCCAACCCAACCCCTACCCCTAACTCTAATCTGAGAAATGTTATTAGCCTCTGCCTACCCTCCCGTTCCCTTCCTTTGTGTTATTGTATATATATAGTAGAGACAGCCGTAGTGTATATGTATATGTATGGATTAAGTCGGGATACCACTCCCTCAAAGAATGGATAATGCTAACATGTTGCAATTTATACTACCTTTTATACGGTTAAGCTAACGTTAATTACCATAGCATCCAGACACAACCCCCGCATAAAGACAGACAGACAGAGAGAGAGAGAGAGAGAGATAGCAGCCGTAGCAATATCGCAGAATGGATATCCCGCCACTCCCAATAAAAATAAAAACTAACGAAAGAAAAAGTTACTATCATGGAAACATTTAACTAAAGACAAAAGCCTAGCCACACTATAGGACTACAGTATAACAGGACACCCCATATTACACACAGAACGAGTACTTTTCATTCAACCAAAAAACAAGGAGCGAAGCGGAATGAAAACAAGCAAACCTTCATTAGATGTTCAATGTATTTATATAGTAGTAATAATACAATATTTAAGTAACAAGTGCAACAATAAATCTTAACGCGATATATCAGAGCTGCACTGCACTGTCTTGTCTATAAGTTATGGGCTACATTACACACACATACGCTTCCCTTCCTTTCCCTCGCCACCACATCTCTTATCTTTTGGGAGGAAGTGGGGACACACAGTTCTACGCTTCTAGTCTAATCTGCTTACTTTTTCTGCACTAATTTCTTGGCTAGACCTTAGGTTTCTTAAGGGCTGGCAGGCAGTCTGAGCTGCTCACCGCCTGGCGTTTGGCAGCGACACTGGGCGTGTTGGCCACCACATCCTCCAGCTGACGCTTCAGCTCTGATACCTGGGTGGTCAATTCTGTTATGCAGCCTGTCGCCTCATGCAAGCGGCGATCCTGTGTCTTGCGGGCAGCCTCCAGACTGCGCACCTTGGAAGCAAGAATCCGTTGATTTTGGTGCTGCCTCTGCAGCAACATGTTGAGACGTCCGCGAGTGGAATTGGCCTGGCTGCCGGCAGTGAGAGGAGCCAGCTGCACTATGGCCTGCTGGACAATGGCATGATCCACTGGCTGGCATTCCCGTTTGACGCCACTAAAGCTGATATCGCCCAGGGGCCCGCAGACCAGGAGTCGTGTTCCCGAGGATTCGGCCAGCTGCTTCCTGTGCTCCTGCTTGAAATCAGTGGCAATCTTCTCATCGAAGTGCTCTATGGCCATGGAGGAGATGTCACGTAGCTCCTGCAGCACTTCGTGCGGACGCAATGGTTTTGATGTTGTCAGCAGTAACCTCAGAATCTCACCAATCTCGTCCAGGACACGGCCTGGTATAAAGCAGCACATATTTAGGTCAATAAATTTCGAATAGGTCATCGTTAGCATGGATATGCGCGTCTCAATGGATGTAAGTATGTCCGAGTGTCGCGACAGGGGGTGGTTCCTGCAAGCAGTGCGAAGTACAGATTCATTTGGAAAGATCTCGATACTGCTCCTATATTGACATACCTTCGCTCAGATTCGCGACGCGGCAGCATGGACTTGATGCGCTTAAAAATCTTAGCATGCTCCATGATAATCTTGTTGAATCCCAGATTCAGCACTTGCTGACCCGTGTAATTAAAGTGAGTGCAAACCTGGCAGGAGATTTCGTGGAACAATCCAGAGTTAGTCACAGGTCCGATTTTATGCACTTCCCCTACAATTGCTTACCTCACGCTTTTTTGCAACTTCGTCGTAGGGCAGATACTCGAATATGTCCATGAGCACAGTCTGCGGCAAGTCAAGTAAGTTCATCTTTTATCTGTTTATATCTGTTTATATTTCTGTATCAATTTCTCCCAATTTTGTTGGTTCCGCGAAACTAGAGCTGGAGAAACATCGATGTTAACATCGATATAGTCGATGTTTGGGTCCTAACTGCAGACATCGATATTTTTCTCAAACATCGATTTTTTTGCAAGACACCCATTTGGTTGAGCTTCAAAAAGATAACGTACAGTAGAGTACATTAGTGGAAAATTAGTGAAATTGACAAAAAAATGTTTTTAAGAGTTTTCCACTAAAGTATAGGCAAAAAACCCAGAATTAAAACGAAATGCGTCTATGTGTGCAACCACATGTTTTTATTTGCATGGTTTTATTTGTTTTAAATGCAATCTATATGCATGTATCAACCCATCCGTATTCCAAATGAACCATACTGCATATTTACGTAATGAACAATTATCTTTAAATATATATTTTTAGGTGTTTTAAAATTGTAGATTCGACAGATTTGAATTTGAACGCTGAGACAGATGATGATACAAGAACTTATGTTCCTAAATAAGAACTACAATGTCTTCTGGTCTTCAAACACCGACTAAGTTTAATGTTGTTTATGATTTTCTAAATAAGAAATGCCTAAATTTAAATATCCTATGAAGGGGCTTGCTTATATCTTAGTTTATTTACCCACATATATATAAAACGACCCATTAAGGACCTTTAAGAAATTTAAGGAAAATTGTGTAAAAATCGATATTTAATCGATTTTTAGCCCTCAAAATATCGAAAAAATCGATGTCCGCTAACATCGATATTTCTCCAGCTCTACGCTAACCCACTAACCATACAATATATACATTGAAATTGACCGCACCAACAGGGCAGGCATCAGCTACCCGGCGAGTAGTGAGAGTGCATGTGTGCAAATGCATTCTAACGTACTTTGCGTGTTTGCATGTGTGGATCAGCTACCGGGCGAGTCGTGAGAGTGTATGTGTGCTCATGAGCTTGCATGTACATTGCGTGTTTGCAAGTGTGTATGAGCGCACAACTGATACTTGCGCTCTCTCAGCTTTGTTTTGATTTTTGTGCTCGCGCCACTCTTCACTTTAGCATTTTTAGAGTCGACCCTTTTTGAAGACGCTTGCCTTATAATACCAGAATAATTATTATTCTATACATGCTTTAGATGCTAACTTTGCTTAATATACCATATACTAATATAATAAGCTGATATATATATGTATGTATATATATTCACAAATATATATTTCATTGTATGGTGTATTGTATTATACAATAATATATTTGATCATATATAAAAAAGTAGTATGCGCTAAAAAATTTATATATATCATCCTTGAATATGGATAATAATGACATATAAATGGGTAATAAATGGGTCCATACGGATTTTAGTGCCACACTTGCGAGTCAAATTTAAAATCATCCCTATATTTCTTATGCGAATGTCCATCCACAGACAGAACCTGCAAGTACCACTAACCATACAATATATAGACGGGACAATTCATACATGGAAAATGTCCGCACCAAAATCAGACATCAGTGCAAGGAGTGCTAGGAGGAGATAATATAATATATAAGATAATAAATAAATATATGTATATAGAAGGATAAGTAAATAAATAAAATCTGTAAAAGGAAATCGAAAGAAGAAACAGTATAAAGAGTAATCCAAAACAGAATACTCACCTGTTCCCATAATTATATAGTGAAGCGTTGAATATTACTTGCTATTTCCCTTTGTTGCATTGTTGGACTTTGATGTTTGTCGTTTTCACACATAAACACAAGAACACACCCAAAAAAAAAAAAAAATTAATTATCACATACACCTTGCACTGCGTGTCGCCTTTTATTATTATAAAATAATTTTTATTTTTCTATTTTCACTCGCAACTCACATATTATTTCAATTTACGTATTATTTGTTATTTTTTATTCATTTATTTCAAATTATTTATATGTAATTATTTTTTATTTATTTATTTCAAATTTCACTGCGTATCGCTTTGTACTCCGTTTACTCGCACTTTCACTCACCGTATTTTTTATTTATAATATTTATTGTATTGTTTATATCCACATATTTAGTTACATTTATTTTATTTTACTATTTATCAGTTATTAACACAAATTAATTATCACATACGCCTTACACTGGGTGTCGCTTTGCACTCCTTGTAGTATTGTTTTTATTTTTCACTCGCACTTTCACTCACAATAAGCACTTAGAACTCTTACAGGTTTCATGCTGCTTAAGAACACATTTTGAGTGGTTGTTTTGTTTGGCTGGTTTCACATTTCATTTCAATTTAGTTATGTTTTATTTAATTATTTCAATATATGTATTTATAATTATTATATGTATATACATACACATTTATTTTAATTCACTTATTTTATATACATATATTAATATTTAGTATTATACTTTGATCACAGCGAATGAATGTTACATTTAGGCGCGCTTGCGCCTTCTACTTTTTGCAGTACGCAGTGCGCATTCTTTTTCACTTGCACTTTCACTCACATTATGCACTTAGAACCCGTCATAAAACTTTGTTTGAATGGTTTCACTTTTCATTTCAATTTAGTTATTCTTTTATTTCATTATTATTTGAATTCACTTATTTTGATTAATTTATTATTTTTTAGTGTTATAATTTGATCACAGAAAAAAAAGTTAAATTTTGGCGCCGCGCACCCGTCGCGAAACACACGATTGCTTTTTCCGACTTATGACCGCTTTCAAAGATGGGTGGGGGGAGACTGATAGCTGTGATAAGAGTGCAGCAGCAGCGACGGCTCGGTTCTTCTGCGAAGCACGAGAGCGAGCTTGCTGAGCGTAGCGAGCGAAAGAGGGTGGTGAGTGGGTGGGTGGTGAGTGGATGGGTGCTGAGTGCGGGAGCTAAAGCTACTATGCGAATGTATGTATGTGTTCGGTAGGTCAGTCACAAGAGCTGTGAGAGCAGCGTTGGCTGCTCAATGCTTCTTCCTCTTCCCCCACTCTTATGATCTTTCGCTGTTCTCTGTAACGACGAGAGATTTGGGGTTTTTTCTGTTTGCTCCCGCTCTGATGATCTTCCGCTTCGACGGCCTTCTTTAAAGAAGGAGAGCAAACTTGCTGAGCGTAGCGAACGAAAGAGGGTGGTGAGTGGGTGGGTGGTGAATGGGTGGTTGGTGTGTGCGAGTGCTAAAGCTACTAAGCCGATCAAGCGTTGGCTGCTCAGTGCTTCTTCCTCTCCTCCCAGCATAGCTCCCGCTTATCTTTCGCTGCTCCACTGTTCCAGCGGGTACCGCTTGTGGTTGATTGTGTTGTTGATTACACGATTTAAATCACCGTTTAATGAGAACTTTGAATAATTGCCGGGGGGACGGGGGGAAACTGGAAGCTGTGATAAAAATGCAGAAGCGTGGTCGGCTCGAAGCTCAGCATAGAACTTGAGCTTGTCGTATCTCTCTTATAAGAATGAGAGCGAAAGTTGGTGGCTGAGCTAGAGAGAGTTTTCATAAGAACTGCAGAAGCGTGGGTGCTTAAAGAGGGTGGCGAATGGGTCGCAGCAAAGCAGCGTGGGCGGGTCAAAGTCGCTCTCTCTCCCACAAAGAACAAGAGCGAAAGTTTGTGATCACAGAATAAGAATGTAAGTCAAGGCCTCCCTCTGTTTTTCTTTCGCTGCTATCTCACTGCTAAATTTACATGCCGCTGTAACGACACCAGAGAATTTGTTACATCTCTGTTATGTTAATGGCTTTTCGTTCGCTGGCAGCACTAACCATACAATATATTCAAATATATGTAGGTAGAAATATATATATTTATAATAGTATCTATATACAATTTGTTGATAAAGTCTATATGTCTATATGTACATATGAATGTATGTATGTATGTTTACGGCTTTTTCATAGGCAGTAATAATATAATAATTTATATGTATAATAAAAATATAAAAAAATAACAGATTTCTTTCTTCCCACGGCCAAGTGTCCCACCAACCCACACCCACCCCCACCCATCCTGCCAATTCTTCATTTATTTTGTGGCGGTAGGTCAGTTCGTCAACAAGCTGAAGAAGAACACACAACACATAATTTCAGCTTGGCAAAGTACAAACGCTCTGTATGTGAGGCTGAGCTTTAGCTGTATGTGTGCACATATTGTTGGTCTGCTTGTTCGCCTACTGTCTTGCCATTGGTCACAATAATGACACATTTTTGTATTATGGTGAACCGGTATGCTTGCGCCAATGGGCTATGCAGCAGGCCACAGGGGTAAGAATCGCATCGTTTTCGCTATTCTCCAGTGTGCCCTCGCTGTCTTCTTCTACAAGCAGCTGATTGTGATTATAGTTTATTATATTATTTATTTATTGTTTCTATTTTATTTAATTTCTATTTTTAAGGATATTGAAACTGAATTGAATTTTTATATTCAACACGGTATATTTTAAATATTATATGAGACCAAATATTTACGTATATTTCTAAGGGACAGAGAAAATGTTCTTTCCATAAGTCAACTGCCTTGCCATTGGTCACAATAATGACATGATCTGAACAAGAACACGCACATACTAGCATACACACACGTTCTTGCAGGTTCTGTCTTTGTATATAGATGATAGATATATGTAGATATAATATATAGATGGGACAGTTGGTGTACGCAGCGTTTGGACTGGTATCAGTCTATCTGTATCTGTGTGTTCATCTTAATATATGTATGTACATAATATACATATGTACACTCATGGACAAAATAATAGGTGTGAATTTTTTTTTTTTTAACTTCTTATTTTTCATAAATACCTTCATTTATTTAAGCAAATCACATTTTTTGCCAAAACTTATATTAATTGTCTTTAAAGAAAAAGTAAAAAAGGTTTCACAAATCCTTTTATTTACAAGAAAATTAAATATTTTCTTAAATCCGTCAATTTTGGCTGGACACAATAATAGGTGTGCGAAGATAAAAATTTAAATTAAATCGATATTTCACTAGTTTTGGTCTTGTTTTATATTGAATTGATTGTATGGCAGCTAATAGCCGGTATGGTAGCCTGGTGCGGACCGGAGGGTGAGAAAAAATGGCGTAATATCCTCTGGAGTGACGAAACCAAGATAAATTTATTTGCTAATGAAGCCAAAATGAATGTTCGTCGTCCGAAAGGCAAAGAATTTGATCCCAGAGGATATTACGCCATTTTTTCTCACCCTCCGGTGCGCACCAGGTTCTATGAAATAGAGGAAGTTTTTAGCTCATCTGTAAATTTTCCGACAGAAGCAAAGTAATCCTACATGGTTATGCAACCTTATGCCTAGGATAGTATGCCACTTTTATGAAAGTTTCTGCAGGATAATGCCCCGAAGCACGCCTCTCGAGTAGTAAAGGATTGGTTGCCAGAAACAAATGAGGTTTTTCTTGAGTGGCTAAGCTAATCCAAGGACCTCAATCCCATTGACAATCACTGGGATGAACTCAAAAGAGACGTCGGAAAGACCTTTTGTCAAAATAGAAACCAATTTTTGGATAATGTCCAAAAGAATGGTACAATATTCCAATTGGAACTTATCGCAAGTTTATATGCTCCATGCCAAAAGGAATGGAAAAATTCCTGCAAAATAATGGCTTTGGCCATATGCACAAAAGGCTTCATAATTCTGATTGGCTGTCGCACCGGTAGGGGAAATGAATGGTGTGGCTTCGTGTCTGCTGCCATAATTCTGATCGGCAGCTCTGCGGCAGCGAAAATAATTCGGGTGGCTTTGGCCATATGCATAAAAGGCTTCATAATTCTGATTGGCTGTCGCACCGGTAGGGGAAATGAATGGTGTGGCTTCGTGTCTGCTGCCATAATTCTGATCGGCAGCTCTGCTGCAGCGAAAATATTTCGGGTGGCTTTGGCCATATGCATAAAAGGCTTCATAATTCTGATTGGCTGTCGCACCGGTAGGGGAAATGAATCGTGTGGCTTCGTGTCTGCTGTCATAATTCTGATCGGCAGCTCTGCTGCAGCGAAAATATTTCTGATGACTTTGGCCATATGCATAAAAGGCTTCATAATTCTGATTGGCTGTCGCACCGGTAGGGGAAATGAATGGTGTGGCTTCGTGTCTGCTGTCATAATTCTGATCGGCAGCTCTGCTGCAGCGAAAATATTTCGGGTGGCTTTGGCCATATGCATAAAAGGCTTCATAATTCTGATTGGCTGTCGCACCGGTAGGGGAAATGAATGGTGTGGCTTCGTGTCTGCTGTCATAATTCTGATCGGCAGCTCTGCGGCAGCGAAAATAATTCGGGTGGCTTTGGCCATATGCATGAAAGGCTTCATAATTCTCATTGGCTGTCGCACCGGTAGGGGAAATGAATGGTGTGGCTTCGTGTCTGCTGTCATAATTCTGATCGGCAGCTCTGCGGCAGCGAAAATATTTCGTGTGGCTTTGGCCATATGCACAAAACGCTTCAGCCTTCACTTAAGTATTATTGGAGTCGACCCTTTTTGAAGACGCTTGCCTTATAATACCAGAATAACTGTTATTTTGTACATGCTTTAGATGCTAACTTTGTTTAATATAGAATATACTAATATAATGAGCAGATATATGTCTATATATTCACAGATATATATTTAATTGTATGGTTTATTGTAGTATATAATGATATTTTTGATATGTGTGTGTACGTGTGCAGTACTGCCGAAACTGCCAGCAAAATATTTTTGAGAAGATTTCTTGAGACACAAAGCTGAGTGTCGCTTATTGAGGCGACGCACTAATACCCTATAGACAATTAATATAATTTGATGTCATGTCTGACATACATTTTGCATTTGTACATATTTACATTCGTTCATTATATTCGTTTATAGTACATTAGACAAAATTAGAATATAGAGGATATTCAATATATATAATTATTGTAATTTTGGGCAAGCGTCATCATAAAATCATAACTTACAATCAATTCTAAAGTAATGGGTGTTTTCTTAGCCAGCGGCGTTTTAAAAAACCAATACAAACAAGCAGACCAACAATATCTGCACACATACAGCTAAAGCTAAAGGATGGGTGGGGGTGGGTGTGGGTTGGAGGGACACTTGGCCGTGGGAAGAAAGAAATCTGTTATTTTTTTTTATTTTTATTATATAAATTATTATATTATTACTGCCTATGAAAAAGCCGTAAACATTGTACATACATTCATATGTACATATAGACATAAAGTCGCCGCTCAAATTGGCTCCCGATTGAAGATCGGTACCCAGGGAACACCACGAGGAGGCCATTACACCTGTAATGGGGTCAAAAATTAGTCTGACCTTTGAGTCGACTTGATATGACTTAATTCAAAAACTTTTCAATAATTAAGTCACATCCACATTCCCCGCCTAGAATTAAATCTATTAAATATCTGTACATACATATGTACATACATGTGAAAAATAGAACATAAAAAATAAACAAGAAATAATAAACTTATTAATATTAAAAAAAAATATCCTACTGCCGCAATATTTTGAGCTTTTTCTCGTATGATTTTGCATTCCCCACTGCAGGATGTGGAAAATTGAAGAGGCAGGACATTGGTAGGGGTATGTGAGTTGCAGACTCTGGCAGACTGCAGATGTGTTTGTGTGTGTGTGGGGGAGGGGAGGGTGAGGGCTTTCCGGATTCTGTGTCAAAATGGCGCAGAAAAATGATCAAGTGAAGGAGCAGAGCAGAGCAGAGCACGAACAGGATCCGACAACTTCAGCGCGCTAGAGTGGAATGAATTTGACACATCGAAAGCTAAGATATGTACAGCTGCGAAAAAAATAATAGCACCACCACCACAAGCAACTTTTAAATAGTTGCCAAACTCACAATTTTAACTTTAAGGAAACTTTAAGCACATTTTTAGAAATGGAAGACTCTTATAAACATATGAATATAAAAAAAATCGTCTTCCTTTTTAACGTTTTTAAGTTATTTAAGAAAATTCCTTGAAAGTGATCAAATTAGGCGAAAAAAATAATAGCACCACTTTTCAAATATTGAATTAAAAACAAAATAGTGACCAAAAAGTAACGAATTCCTTAGTTAACTATTTTGAACGATTATTACTAAATCTATAATTAGCATTTAAAATTTAGTACAATGTCCTTTTTTGGCAATAACAGCTGCGTAGCGTCTTGGCATGGAATCAATCAAGTCCTGGCATCGTTTTAGGACCAGGACTCTTTAATTTATACCCAAAGTGATTCGATAGTGGCTGGATTGGAAATAGCAACCGGCTTCTTGACGTAGGGCCACAGATTTTTGATGGGATCAGGTCAGGTGACTGAGCAGGCCACTCCAAAACGTTCACATAGTTTGCCATAACACATTCCTTTGCTTTCTTGTTGGTGTGTTTGGAGTCACAGTTCTGTTAAAAGACCCATACGAGCGGATTTTCATATTCTGCAAAGGGAAGCATTACTGTATCCACGATATTCACCTACACGTGCTAATCCATGATGGTTTTTATCCAACCTAGTGTACCTACTTCATAGTGGAAAAAGCAGGCCCATACCATTACACTATACCCTCCATACTTATCGGTTTTTGTGGTGTACTAAAGTTTGTATTCTACTTTCCTTGGACCTCTAACGTATGATCGAGATCCTTTTCCACCAAACATATCCACTTTGGACTCATCTGACCATAGAATATTCGTCCATTGTTGGGATGTCCGATTTGCTTGAACACTGCCTAACCTCATGTGCTTAGTAATAAGTGTCGCGTTTAAAAGTGGTATCTTTCTTGGGCTGCAGACTTTTATATTATGTTGGCTAAGATATGTACTAACTTTTTGATCCATCGCATTTATTTTAAGCTCTTCTTTAAGCTCGGTAGCTGACCTAAAGGGAACCTTTTTTCTCTGACGAATCCGTCTTCTGCCATGAAGAGGGGCCATAAATCGTTTTCGTCCGCTTGTTTCAGCCTTTTCTTCATAGTTTAAGACGTTTTTAATCATTTTATTGGAATATCATACCAATCGACCAACTTTTCTGTACGTTTTTCCGTTTAATATCATTTTTTTGGTCAGATCTCTCATCTCCGCAGTGCAGTGCTTTTCACGTCCCATTGTAATGATTATTATTAACTTTTATGACAGAAACAATGAAATCTTAGTCAAAACGAATGAATACGTGCCTTTTACAAAGACAATTTTGAGAAATAGAGAAGCTTCACTAAGAAAAGTGCTAGTGGTGCTATTTTTTTCGCCATTTTTTGGGTATTTTTTCTTAAAACAAAAAACCCACAAACACAAAAACCCCATTGCAATAGCCGCTCTTAGATTCTCTAGGAAAAGCTGCGCTCTTAATTGTTTGCCGTGCTTCAGGGCATTACCTGCAGTGAAGAGAGGGGATCAAATTTAACTCTTCACTTTAAAATATTAGTTCTATGGTCTGACTTACGTCATCCACGCACTCGGCGTCTCCCATTCCCACCCATGTAAAGAATTGGCAGGCAACAACAACAGCGATGCATACGCCAACGCCAAAAAACAATTACAAATACTCTCTACAATGTAAAAGCCTAGGCCGCTACTGCTCTCTTAACTTTTGCCCCCGCTTTAGAGCATTTTACCCACACCACATGCTGTAGGAGGAAAGCATCAAATATAAGAAATATTCAAATTATTACAAATTTTCGTGGCTTATCTCCCCCTCCCCATACAGAGCACAAACCAAAACAACAACAACACACACAAATCCCTATTGCAAAAAGCCGCTTTCAGATTATTTCAGCAAAGGTGCGCTCTTAATTGCCTGCCCTGCACTACCCGCAGTGAAGAGAGGGAACCAAATATAACTCTTCACATTAAAATATTTGTTCTATGGTCAAGCTTCCATTCCACCTATGTATGTACATATAACATTGACAGCATTGACCGGCAGCAACAACAACGACGCGTACGCCAAACCAAAAAAACAATTACAAGAACTCACATAATGCAAAAGCAAAGATGCTCTTACTGAAGCGCCCCCGCTTCAGGGCATTGTACTGTCCCCACATGCAGTAGGAAAAGAGAATCAAATAAAAGAACTATTCAAATTGTTACAGTTTTGTGTCGCTCGTTTCCCATTTCCCCCCGCCCCAAACAGATAAGAAGCCAAAGCAACAACAGCAAACACAAATCCCTATTGCAAAAAGCCGAAGAGATGGATCAAATATACATACATACATATGTAGCTATTCACATTAAAATATTTTTTCTATGGTCAAGTTGACTTATGTACATCATCCACGCATTTTCCGTCTCCCATTCCACCCATGCAAGCAACAACAACAATGCATACGCCAAAGACAAAATAACGCAATAATTAAAATCACCTTACAATGCATAGGCATAGGAAGAGAGCATCAAAGAGAAGAACTCTTCAATGTAATCTACATTTTCTATGTACTCTTCGTCTCCCTCTTCGCTTCTAGAGCGTAAGCCAAATACAGGAAATAGATGTATTCAGCGCAATGCAAATCTCTACTGATTTAACAGTTAACTATCATAGAAAGAATAAATTCGTTGCTGCCGATACAGAGGCATGGTAATTTAGCAGCGAGCTAATAGCAAAAGATAAACTGAGTAAGAGAGCGAGAGCGAGCCCTTGACCTACATTTCTTATCTGTGATCACCGGCACCGGCAAATTTTCGCTCTCGTTTTCTCCGTGAGATCTGATTTCTAAGCAGCGCTGCCCACGCTGCTCTGCTGCAGCCGCCCCCTCTTCAACTTCTTTCGTTCTCGTTCTCTTAACCTTCAAAAGCCCAAGCTGCGCACGCCGCTGCAGTTCTAATCTAGTCTTTCAGCTCCCCCCGGTCGGTCCATCTTTCGGAATTAAAATATTAAATCACGCAGCGTCTAAAGCGAAAAATGCATATTGCCAGAAAGTGCGCGAGTGAAACCAAAAACAATTAGTAAATCAATGTGTGCAGAAAGCCGCCGGCAAACAGATCAAGCGCATATCGCGCTAAAAGTGTGTGAAAGTGTTAGTGAAAAATTACGAAGCCATAATCCCGCAAGAACTATGTTGATAAAGAGCGGCAACAAGAATAAGGCTATAGGGACAAAAAGTGAGTGAGTGTTAAAGTGAGTGCAGTGAGTGGAAGGCGATATTGGCAAAAAGTGAGTGAAGTGAAATAAGAAATAAAATATTCCGCAGATACTATGGAAAGAGCGGCAATATTAAGCGCAATGCGCAGCAGCAATACCAATGGAATGGTAGCTGAGTGTTTTTTTTTTTGAGTGAAATTAAATTGCCAAAAAGTGAGTGATTTGTAAAAAAGTGAGTGAAGTACTTTTTTTTTTGAGTGAAATCAAATTGCCAAGAAGTGAGTGATTTGTAAAAAAAGTGAGTGAAGTGCAATACCAGCAATACCAATGGAATGGTAGCTGAGTAAAATTTAAATTAAAAAGTGAGTGATATGTGAAAAAAATGAGTGAAAAATGAAATAATAAAATATTCCGCAGATACTGAGGAAAGAGCGGCAATATAAGCACAATACTAAGCAGCAATACCAATGGAATGGTAGCTGAGTGTTTTTTTTTTGAGTGGAATGAAATTGCCAAAAAGTGAGTGATTTGTGAAAGAAGTGAGTGAAGTGCAATACCAGCAATACCAATGGAATGGTAGCTGAGTGTTTTTTTTTGAGTGAAATCAAATTGCCAAGAAACGAGTGAAAGAGAAAGATCAAAAGAGAGCAGCAACGAGAGCAGAGTCAACTGAAATTAAGGGTGAGTTTGCACTATACTCCAAATTATATTTTATTACTTTATTTATTATTATTTATTATTTTTGGATATTTTCTTTTATTTATATTATATCCACATATCATTATCATTTCTAGTGAATCTTGAATTGTGCCATTGATGTATTTCAGCTTGCTTTCACTAGTCAAAATTGAGTGAAAGAGACACGCCCATAGGAACTAAGTTCTCTTAATTAGATCGGGTATGAAAGGGTCGAAGAAGTGAGACCTTTTTGAGAAACAAAAAGTTTTCAAGAGTTCTGATGGATCGGGTGTACCACTCTATGCCACAGTATTCTAAACGCATTCTCGAATCTCGAATTCTATCGATTTTGTGATCGATATCATTCCATATAACACATTGTCCGAGCCAAAGAAGTTGTTCCTGCTTGGTACCTACGGAATTGAGGTTATGCATAGAGAGGAACAGAGCCAGCTTTAAAATAGAGGAATATTTTTCAGGAATATTTTACAGTTTTTCTACATAAAGCAGTTGCTACATCATAAGCAATTGCAGTTTGTAGTAGTAGTCCATGAAAGGATTCCCATAATCTGTGGGGTTGGGGTGGTGCCACAGATTATCAAAGCATATCAGGTGGAATTCGATCTGTGGCAGCACCGATATAACTATGTATATTATCCGGATAAGTATAGCATATCCTCTGAAATAGATGTGGTAAAAAGTGTACCTTTTGGAGAAACCTTCGGAAAATTTGAGCTATTTTCGAACTATTGTTTGACGATATAAGACATTAAATATTGATTGAAGTTTTCTAATAAAATATGTACTAAAATAAAACTTTCCTTTCTTTACCACAACAGTTTTTGTTTCATTCGTGATACATATGTTTTTGTTCTATTTTCCGTTATTTTTCCTTGGATTTTCAAAATGACATAGAAATCGTAGATATATTCGTTTCGTTTCAGTGGTCACATCCACCCTCACCCATTCTGCCAATTCTTCATTTATTTTGTGTCGGTAGGTCAGTTCGTCTTCAAAAAGGGTCGACTCTAAAAATGCTAAAGTGAAGGGTGGCGCGACCACAAAAATCAAAACAAAGTTGAGAGAGCATAAATTTCAGTTGGGCGCACATACACACATGCAAACACGCTAAGTACGTGAGAATCCATGTGCTCTCACAACTCTCTCGGGAACACCTACACACTTGCAAAAACACAAAGTACGTGAGAATGCATGTGCACACATACACTCTCAGGGGATCTGATGTCAGAATTTGGTGCGGACAAATTCAATGTATGGAGTGTCGTATCTATATATTGTATGGTTAGTGTGTATGGTTAGTGGCTAAACGTCGTTATTTGTGCGGAATTATCTATAAAATATACCGTCCGACCATCAGAAATATACCGAAAAGAACGGTCTCATTTTAAAAAAATACAGAAAAAATACCAACGCAAATCATATTCCTCGATTTTTATATTCTGAGTATTACTAGCTGAATAGGATACTGGGCCATTAACAAATAATTTTAGCTGATAGATGAGACAATTTTCTACAAGATTTTCCAGTTTTCACAACTCTGTTTATTGGATTCGGTCTAAAATAAGGCTTAAACAAGGAAGGTCAACAAATAAGTCCCTTTTCTTACATGGCTACTACATGGTAACTACACATCGGAAACTTATTTTCGGAGTATGGACCTATCGTATACCGTATTTCTGAATAAATGTTAAAATACTGCTTTTCAAGCTGCTTTGAAGCCTAAGTAATGATGAATATTTCTCGTATTGAAATTTTTCATGCATTTAATTAGATTCCCGTATATACAGTTGCGTCCAAAATAATAGTAGTGCCGATACAAACTTTCATTTTTCCTCAATAGCCAGACTTAGGAGCGCTTCCCCGAAAGTTGGTTAATTTTTATAGTAACCTAGCTTATTTCAGATTATAATAATAGATAACAACTTGAGATAATTCCCCCAGATTTTTAGAAAAAAATTAAAATTTGAAAATACTTAGAAAATTACCCGTTCAAAATAATAGTAGTGCATTTTTTCAAAAGAGATTACAGTCGAACAAAATTTTCTGAGAGTGTCCTTTATATCCGATAAAAGACATCCATATGTGTACTAAATTTTCATACTTAGTTGAGTTGCCTTGGATTTCTATAACGGCTGTACAGCGATTTGGCATGAAGCTACCCAAATTGTGGCATTTCTCTATGAAAATCGAGTTCAAGGACCTTTTTAAAGCGTCCTAAAGTCAATTATTTTTACATATTAGACTGCTCTATTTACATTATCCAATAAATTATCAATTTGATTAAGATCGGTTGACCGATTTGTTCGTTCCATTGACTCTACCTTGTTGGTAGCGAACTACTCTTTGAGAAATTTGTGGGTGTCCTTCAGATTGTTGTCCTCAGGGACCCCCAAAACAGATGCATGTCCAATGAGACATAAGGTAGCATCATATCGGCCAATATTCAAACCTATAAATGACGAGCGATTGTACTTATAACACATATACTGTCCAAATATTGTAGTATGAAAAACTCGCCCCAACCATCATTGAAGACCCACCGTATTTTACAGTTTTGAAAGTTTATTTTGGGGAAAATTGATATTGCTGTGGTCGTCTTAGATAGTAACGAGATCTATGGCCACAATACAAAATTAATTTTGGACTCCTCCGAAAAAAAAATGTTCCTTCACTTTCTAATGGTCAATTTATGGAAATATCTGGAAAACTTCAAATTTGTGACTATGTTTGTTTTTGCCAGAAAAAATTTTTTCTTGAGTTTTTTACTTTTAAATTTTAGTCTTTAAGGCTTCATCTAATGGTCTCAAAAAGAGTTTCCAAATTAAAAAATGTTTGTAAGGCTGCAATAGGAGCGAAAGCATCGTACCTCCTCTGTCGTAGTAGTCGATCGACTGATGTTTTGGCGAATAACTTCACCGATCGCCGGTTTTACCTTGGGTTTCTTAATTAATGTTATTTCTGATAGTATAAACTGAACAACCAATGATATTTTTTACCTCGAGATACTACTCTGCTTCTGAAATGAGCCCTCTAATTAGTTCGAGCTTTTGGGCACTATAGGGCTTGCCACGCCCCAAGATACCGACGTCAAATGATCAAAAAGGAAACTATAAAAGCTTAAAACTATGAAATAAACCATTCAAGTATTATTTAAAAGAAAAAACTTTGCAAAAAATGTAGTAGATTTAATAATATTCAAAATTTTCTGTAGCACTGCTATTATTTTGAACGCTTCGAAATGCCGATTTTATGCGAAAAAGCTAAATATATGACTAAAAAAAGGAGTTAAGAAATTTGAACTGTATTTTTAAGTACAGCAATACTGTGCTAGTTGCTGAGGTAAAAACATTATTTCGATTGCTACAGTTGTTTCGGAGAAAATGAACAATATGTAAAGCCCATATCAGCACTACTATTATTTTGGACGCAGCTGTACATCTCGATCCCGACCCACATTTTTGGTATCAGTCGGAAGACCATAAACAGTACATTTTCGTTGACATAGCTTTAATATTTGGAGGTTATTTGAACGTACCTTGTAAGTATATCAAAATGGCTATTAAACCAGCTATTGCGTTCGTTGGACAAACATTTGATCAATATTCTAATGCCCTTCCGTAGAAGGGTAGTTTATAAAATTCCCTTGCTGAAGAAAAAGAGAGTATGGACAACAGGCAAAGCGGCCTAGAAAATGCAACGCATGCCAGGTAAAATCTACCCCATTGGATAACATACCGTGAGGCCGTAATTTTGAAAATAATAATAGTATATACCATGACGCCGAACAATTAATATATATCATAAATATCGAATATGCGCACACACTACCATCGCTGACATGAACGACTCAATTTTGAACTAGTTCACCAGTTCCAACAGAACTAACGTTTTTTCAAACAAAATAAGTTCATATTAAAGACAATTTTTATATTTTATTAATTATCAGAATAGAAAGCAAACTTTAGTTGATGTTTCTACGCGAGCATATCTCGCATGGTTCCTGGTCACCAGTATCTGGTCATGGTAACAACATGGCTGCGACCAAAAGCCAGGTCATCCTCTAGATGATTAAAAAAAAATGTTTTATTTACAAAACGGAAAATGTGCAACGCAACAAAATGAGAGTGAAGAATGCAGTATTAGGCCTGGATCAGAAACTTTCCGGCGTCATGATCCAAATGTTCGAGTTCAGGCTTCTTTTTCGGAAAGTAGGGGTTATGCTCCGGATCGGCATTCAAGCTGAAAATAATTTTAAATGAAAAATAATCCAAAATAAGGTATGGGTATGTGGAAAAACATACTGATATAGACTGATGGCCTCCTCGCACTTGACATTGTACCACCAATCGCAGGCAAACTCTTTTTGGTTGAAGATGGTGCCATTTGTGCACAGAAACTTGGCACCCTGGTGTCCTTCGCGTCCATCGTGACACACGTGGTAAGCCTGGCAGCCAGTCTCCACATTTGCATACATCCCCGGAACGGCGGGGACATTGTGGCAGCTGAATTGGGTGTGGGGCACCTCGTGATAGACGGGATAATCCACGCCAGCCACTCCCGGTATCTTGTTCAGATCTTGTTTCTCCTCATGCCGCTGATGGTGTTCCGGTTGAGGAGGATTAAATAGATATCCGAATTTCTGTAAACATATTGTATCAAGTGTGGAGATTGCATAAGAAAGTTCGTGCCCCAACCGGTTTCACAGCCTCCTAGCAGCTTCCCCTCAGCATCAAGCGATCAAACGTGTGTGAGTGGAGTCGAGTGCCACAATTGCATGTTATGTTACAATTTTTGGGTCAAAAGTGAACGGAGTAGAGAGCCCAGCACAAACATAATTTAAAAGCTTTGTCCAAAGCAAATTGGGTGGCACACGCTCCTCTTAATTGATTCCTCAGCATAATTGCACTTGAGCCCGTCCCCCTAGTCACGCGGATGATCCTCACCTGCACTTCAATGGCGACAGCGGCTCCCAGTACGATCAGCATCAGCGAGAGTGAGAGCATCTTGGTAGCAATTGATCCGCCTACGATTTTTAGCTGGAGCTGGAATTGGATTTGGAGTAACAACCGCGCGTCTTGGGTTTGAAAATCACACTGAAATGCAGTTTTCCGCCAGGCAGCCGAGCACCACACCACTCCACTCCACTTCAGAGTGGGGCCAAGAGCTTTCAAGGGTAGCCTGCCGCTAATACGGGCAGCTCGTACAGCTAACGGTTTGCTGTTCGTGGTAACTTTCGATTCGATTCGTTTCGTTTCGTTTGCTCAAGCTCTTTTTCCCCCCAAAATTGGCAAATTACTGTGTGGCTGTGCTTTGCTGTGCTCCACTACCATTATGTGTGTCCAAAAACAAACGACGAAACGAAACGTTAGATAGGAGCCATCGCAGCGCCACTGATGAGACGAGTAGTAAGTATGACTGATGACTGGGAACAATATGGGGGGCTAACTTTATTTTGCAATGCAACAAAAATTGTTTACGCTTAACTGGCGACAAACGATGAATTTCCATTTCCATTTTCATATTTCGTTTTTTTGCTTGGGCTTACACACTATAATACACTAAGCATAATGGTATTTGCTGGATAGGATGGGATTTGGTAGGTGTTTGCAATAATTGGGAATGGGAAAGCATTAATCGGTGAAGGGGGAGGGAGTCTGGCTTTATATATTTATGTATCTTTATATGGCCAATGTTTTGAAATGATATGCAGTTAGATAATGGGAATGTTGCATTTTATGAATGGAATGGGTAAATTCTACTATTGTTGGGAGAGTCTTAATATCCTAATATATCTTATGCACCGTCTGATGCAAATCCAATTTGTTCAACAGATCGTCAAACTCGCTGAAGAGCTAAAATAGAGGGAAGCAGAGATGCAGAGGATTACATCATTTACCTAGCGATTATAAGTCCGCCCCAAAAGACAGATCCCGTCCCTCCACTCCACTCTACTCACATGAGTTGTACCATAGCTGTCCACGTAGGTCTTGCTACCGCGGACGGTCTTCTTGAAGGCGGGCAGCACCGGACTGTGACCATGCAGGAGATTAACATTCTGATAAGACTGTGCCTTGGCCGATCCCGCTGCTGGCGATGAGTGGCTCTTGCCCACGGTGGGGGCCAGGTCAAGAAAATTGGGTACTAAAAGTAAACCATCGGCAGGGAAAGGGGAAGGGAAGAATCATGAGCCGTGAAGTAGAGGAGAAATCACCCAAATCTGAACTCACTTTTCTTGGGCTGCAATTTCACTTGATTGAGCAATGGATTGTGCAGCTGGAGCTGCCTGTAGACGGGCAGAGCGTGCTTTGGAGGCACCAGCACGTGCTGGCGACCCACTGCCTGGGGATACAGATAGGTGGTCTCCACGGTGGGCACATTGCGGTAGTGATAGCGACCCTCACGAGGCGTGTACCTTCCATCGGAGCTGAGGGCGATGTGGAAGACGGTACGCGTGGGTTTGTTGTAGTATTGATAGACCTTGAAACGAAAGGGAAAGAGAAAAACGGATCGGATGGATATCCTTTCCTGGAAGAAAGGGATCTTCTGCTGACATTTACCTGCGGACTACGCTGCTCGGGCACAATGCCGTCGGGCACCGCTATGCCCTCCTTTTGAAGGCGATTCAGAAAGAGGCGATCCGTTTCGAAGGCAGTTTCGGGCACTTTTCCACCCGCATGTGGCAGAACTTGCTCGCGATAGATTTGACGTTTCTTGAAATGGGTTTTACGACAGAATTATTTATGGTCGGGCCACAACAGGAGGGTGGGATGGGGTTCCGTTTACACACCTTGTGATTGCGTTCCGCAAACTGCGAGTCTTGAGCAATGGTGGCCGGACTCAAACAGAGACAGAGGAGTGTGATCAAGGAGATCACATATGGTGATGACATTTTTCCGAATCAATTCGGTGGCAGGCACAATTCGAAAAGAATTTCAGCTATTTTCTAGCTACGATCTCAGAGCGCTGTGCAGAAAGGTCAAGTTGATCGACAAGACAACAGGCAGGCACTCACGCGATGCAATGCGATGCGCAGACAGAAGACAAACGTTAAGAGCTCGGTACACAAATCCAGATTGGAAGCATTTATCGACAAGAAATTGCACAACACAAAACAACACAAAACAACACAAAACCACACGAAAAAATAAATGAAAATGAAAATGACGAGCCAAAAGAACGATCGACAGCGAATCACCGATCAGGCTACAGGTTGCCGCTGTTGTTGAAGCACTCCAAGAAGTGAGTGCCTAGATCCGAGTAGAGATCTTCGAACACCAAACTCCGATCTCCGATGAGCGATTTGCGTTGTGCGGTGGCGTTGTGGACGCGTCGACGGTGCCAAACATAATGAATGCAAATGCACAAAACGACGATCTCCATCAGGCGGGTGCTCCATACCCATACCCATGCCCATGCCCTCTGCCAGCAGCAGCAGAAGCAGCAGCGGCAGCGGCAGCGGTTATGGTGGCGACGTCTAGCATCATCATTATGATCATCGTCTCATTTGTGGGCATCATCCCAAACGACTGTGAACTCTCTGGGCAATCTGTGAATGATTTGCCATTGCTTTTACTTTAGTTTCGAATACACATTTCGTAGTTGGTAGTTGGATTAGTTTTATTTGCGGTTTTTAGCTGGAAGTGGCAGCAAAATCATTTGGCCAAAATTACCTCAATTAATCTTGTTGGCGAACCTGACCTGACCCTACGCTTCAATCCCCCCCACCTGAATCCCCATGGACATGGATCCCCTGCCGATGGATGTGCTACTTGACTTGAAAGTGTTTCTGTTTTACGGATAGTTGTGTTGTTGTTGTTGTTGAAACTTAACCTATCTACACTATTGTACAGTTTGCTCAACTCGGACATCTTTGTTGTCCATAATTACACTGCTCCCTTGGACACGGCAATTTTTCATTGTTCCAAAAATCGAAGTCAACCTTTTTCTTGTTTTTGAAAGTGATTGCTTGTTGGATTGTTGTATGGTTGGATGGTTGGATGCTTGGATGGTTGCCTGGCTGCCTGGTGAACCTTTTGTTTTTGGCTACCTTTTTGAAAGCTGACTCGGCTGGCTCCTCGGCTGATTGGGCGCTTTGCCCTCAAGTCAACACTTTTCTTAAACGTTTCATATTTGTATTGATTGTTTCTTCAGTTATTATTGTAAATATTTGAGTAATTTTTGTTTCTCCCTGCTTTTGCATTGGCACTTTGATCTTGAATTGCTCTCAATGGGGTTTTCGTTGTTTTCTTTTCGGCTTTTCGGGTCGGGTGCTCTTGCTCACGAAAAGGTTTATTGGCAGCGGGGCCTTGAAGGTGTTGTGAAAGTAAATGAGGATTCGGTGAATGTTGTACAGGGTACAAGCCTTTCAGTGAGGATATTTGGGCTTCGATAAGGTGCTGGACCCACGAACCCACCAACGCACGGACTGGAATGATTCCCACGCTTCTGTTTTGCAATCAATTAGATATTCACTTTGCATATCAATTCAATAAAATTTGACAATTCCTATGAGACGAGCGTGTCAAAAGTAGACCCATAATAAATGCTTTATGCGAAAGTTGGAGAAAGCAGCAGCGTGTCACCAGTGCGATAGGGGGAGCCGATAAGAACGGCTACTAGGGACTGGGGCATGTAATGCCGGGGTCCGGAGTCCGGACACAAAAAAGCCTATCAGAAAAGGTGTTTCGAATGCCAAAAGATTGCACAATCGGCGCAGCAAATGAAACGGTTTTACATTACAAATTACAAGTAAACGAAATGGAAACCACAGCAACAAAAGGAAAAATCAAAAGTAAACCAACTTCTGCAGTCGTGTAAAAATCAGTCAAAACAGTCAGACTCAGACCTTGGCTCAATCAAGATGCAACAACATCATCATCATCATCCCATCCATTGAGTAGACCAGACCAAGTGCAAAGCAGACCAGACCAGACCAGGGCATAGATAAATTATTTTAAATCATCGCCAGCCTTGGATGCGGCAAACAACTGCCCCCCCTGCCTTAGACGAGGCGTTGTTGACTCTCCAACTATTGTTGGTTTTGGCTTCCACTAATTGGCTCCGAGTCGAGCTTCCTGGAGGGGCTCGCTCTCAGCTCTCATCTCATCGAACCCATCACAAATGGTCCAATGCGATGTCAAGGATGCGATGCGACCCCTCTCCGGCCGCAGACAGTACCGTACCCCCCGTATTCCCACGCTGGCATGCCTTTCCATTTTGCATCTTGTCACAAAATATGACAAGCCAATACCACGACCACGACCACGATCTCTGACAGAGTGCTCTGCCTGTGCCTCTGCCTGTGTCAGTGTCTCTTTCTGTTTCTGCGATTGTCTCTGAAGAGTGATGCTTCGCATTGAGAGCATAGCATAGCTCCAATGGAGCATCGGAGGTTACCTAATTGGCCCAAACGGCCAGACCAGACCAGACCAGACCAGTCCAGTTCAATTGCCTGTAATGCCAGCTCTTTCTCTGTCTCTGCTTGAACCCAGCTTGCCTTCAGACATGGTGTGTGGGATTAGGCATTCGAAGCAATAGTAATAGCAATAGCAATTCCAATTCCATTGCAATTCAATTTGTGGGCCAGCAAATATAAATCAAATTCGTTGCGCCCCTCTACGAGTAGAGTACATTGTATTGTCCACTCAATACCAATTAACAAATGACTTTTCAACCATTAGCAATTGAAGTTGATCGAGCATGTTTTTCGGGCATTGTATGAACGGACGGATATTCCGAAACGATAGGCGCAAGAGCCACGCGCTTAACCCGCGGGGCACGTTTAGGCACGACGCACAGGGGACGGGAAAACTTTACTTCAAGGGCGTGCGAATATTGAGCGTGGAAATAAAAGCAAAGGTGTTCTTTTAATTTTCATTATCATATTGTAATTTATAGGCATGGTATTGTATATGTGTATGTATATATTTACGTTGTATATTCAATTTGTTTATCATTGCAACACTCTTCAAAAAGTACAAATTCATATCAATATGTTTGTTGTTCCGAATAATGTTATATGGACAAGTCTCAATTCTAAATACTTTTTTGTATTTTTTGGGCAGATATACATACATATATGTACTTAGAACTCCTCGTACATATCGTACATAGTATGTATTAAACAATTGACAGAAGTCTGCACACGTTTAACATCTGCTTCGTTGCCTTCACAGGAATTTAAATGCGACATTATCCGACATTTATTTAAAAATGTTTCAACTTTTATTTTTACTCAATCGAAAGGTTTCGGTTCTTGCTAACGTTATTGGTTTTTTTTTTTTTTAATTTATTTTTTATTTAAAGCTATGTATAATTAAAATACAAAAAAAAACTGTATGCAACAACAACAATAAAATATTGTTTGTTTATACATAGTACAGTGAATATCGGGGCAATTGATTATTTTGGATGTATATTTTGGACTCTGTTATGCTTTGCTCTTTGCATTCTCTGAGTATACAATATTTCGAACCGATTTGCAAAAGCATCTTTATACTAACTAATGTATTTTCTTACGCTTCTTACAAACTAAAACATGCTAAAAATTCATGTAGGCAACACATTTCTTTTGCTACAACAAAATATTGGAAAAAAAAACGCAGAGTGAAAAATAAAATAGAAAGAAAAAAAATTGGTGGCATGAAAGATGAATTCAAATTTTGGTTTCTTGCTTTCTTAATACTATACTCTTTTTTTAGAATGGAGAGAGGGGGTTGAGGTGTTGGCATGGAGGAACGGAACTAATTGAAGAGATTGCAAGGCTATATAAGTCTTTTTTGTTTTTCTTTTTTTTCTGTACTAAATCGTACATAAAACAATTCGAAAATGTTTGCTTGCTCATCAAGTGCATTTAGTACATATTTGCAGTTTCTCAGTTATTTCTGAAACGTTTCGCAACATTAAGAGATCACTTGAAATCATTTCGACCTGCTCTCCGATCCGATCCGATTCGATCCGATCTGATCTGTACTAAATGCATGATAAATGGCATTTCCTTGCCTTCAGACCTATCAACTACCTTACATTACGCGTGGGTGTGTGGCTGGTTGTTGGTGGTTGGTGGTTGGTGTGTACTCTCTACTTTATATTTAACGCAAGTGTTCTAGAACGTGCTCAAAACGGCATAGTTGGTGCTAGTTGGTAGTAGTAGTAGGCACTTATTCAGTGTATTGTAGATACGCTTCCACAGGTCCCGAAATAATCAACAGACAGACACTAAGCAACAGACGAAAAATGTACAAAATGTGGGCGCAGGTTTTTTTTTACATCTAACAATAGTTAGATGATTTCTAGGAAGCGGAGCCACTCCCGCTGCTTCGGCTCTCCCTAAGTATTCCTATACCCCATTGGTATTTTTTGGGTATTATAGCACGATTCATCCTAATCCTCATCAAATCCTTTTCTCCTCTGACGGCGCGCGGGACTTATTGCGGTGCCACTGCGGTGTAGACTTCAATAATATCTCGGATGGCGGCCAGGGAGCCAAAGACAAGTGCGCCAATGCCGCAGATGGAAATGACAATGTTCTTCCACAGAATCCAGTTGTATTTACCGAATCCAGTGTCCCAATGGAGGACCAGCTCAATGAGCACCTTAAAAAGAGAGATTAACGGAGTTCGATTAAGAGATTTTTCAACAAATTTCAGTGTTAAACTTACGGGGAATATCAGACCCAGGATGGAGAAGCAGAAGGCTCCGATAAGACCCATGAAGGGTGCGATTGTGGGCACAGAAATGGCCAGGACAACGGCAGCTGTCACCAGGACAGTGCGCAGCACATAGTTGACCAGCATGGGGCGCTTGGTGCACTTCTCCTTGATGCCATCCCATACAATCTCCAGGCACACATAGAACTGCAGTCCAAATGTGCAGTAAACGGCCAAGGCAATCAGGACCTTTACCGCCTGGGCGGGCCATTCGTGGACAGGCAGATTCAGGGTGATGCTCTGCTGCGTGTCCTCGCCGTAGCGCAGATAGCCAAGGAAACCCAAAAGCATGTAGATGAGCGTCACACCGGACATGCCCTGGCTGAGCACTCCGCAGAGGCCGAGGAAGTTCTGTGGCGTCTTCATGTTGTTCTCCAGTGGCATCACCACTCCGATGGCCTCCATCGCAAAGATGGTGATAGAGAAGAAGGACGGCAAGGTGCCCAGCACCAAATAATTGCGCGACTCCAACGGTGGCAGATCCTGCGTCAGATAGTAGAAGGTAATACCCAGACCAAGGCCCATGAACACATTGGCCACCATCGAGACGGGGGCCAGGTACTTGAGATTCGGCACCCAGGCAATCAGGATCAGTGGCACCAACAGGGCGCAGATGAGCAGGCGCGAAGATACCTCTGTGCCCGTCCAGTGCTCGATCAACTGCTCAAAGTTCTTGGCCACAATAACGGTGTACACCGAACAGGTGCCGAAGTACGTGAGGAACAGACCAAACAATATCGAGAACTTGGCCACGGGGGCAAAGCCCCGGCACCACTTGGGGCCCTTCTGGAATGCAGATTCGGCAATTTCGGCAAATGTCATCTTAGTGCGGCGTGTCTTGTAGTACAGTTTGTGGCCGCATTTCACCTGAAAGAGTAACCAATTTAAACCATTTAAACATTCGATTCAATAGTTCTATAGTATGCTAATCGAATGAACATATCGATGGCATGGCTAATCGGTTACTTACCAGCACATAACTGCAGTGCGTGCACACAAAGGCGGTGAAGATGGTAGCAAAGATGCCCATGATAATGCCAGAGTACATGAAGGCTATGGGCATGCCCAGGATGCCAGTGCCCAGGGAGGCCTTAAGCAAATGCGTGAGCGTTTCATTATCGCTAGTGGGATGCTCATTGTCGCGGTGTGCAAACGGATCGAACTCAGTGTTGCCCAGCCCCTGCTCGTTGTCCGATTTGCGTGGCTGTATATGGTATCTATAATCAAAAGAGAGAACAACGGGGTTTATTTTTTTGCACTTTCAACTTTGTTTCGAGGGGAACCTCAGCTCCACAGATGAGGGTTCTTGATCGCCCATTTTCATGCTACTGCTGCTACTTGTGGCTCGCTCGGCTATTGTCGTCCGCAACTGAAGCTTGCCTCGAAAGTGTTGCGTTTTCTTATATGTACGCTTGCTGACAGTGAAATTCTCTTGCAACGGAATTGCTGCATCTGCAAGTACAACTGCCGCCGCTCGTCTCCTATGTCACGGGGGGAGGGGGGACTGGCTGGCTTATAATACTACACTTGTAGCTTAATGTCTGGGTGGGGGGGGGGGGGGGGGGGGGGGGGGGGGGGGGGGGGGGGGGGGGGGGGGGGGGGGGGGGGGGAGGAGGTGTACAAAAACTGGCAGTGTGGTTGTCGTGCCGATTTTGGTGGGGGCCCACTTCTGATTGGCCTGTTCGGGCCAATTGATCGCATGAATCTATGGATCTCATTCCATTCCATTCCCATGCCTGACGCGCTTTGCCGTTACTGTTGCATCAGCCATAAAGTAAACTTCCAACGAAAGCGTTAAGCAGCCACTGCATAGCTGCTGCTGTACCCCTCTCAGTGCTCCACGAGGAATGAGGGGTTTCTTCTACATAGAATAAACAGCAGATCACCACTCTATTTGGGAACGGACTCTCCTTAGGAGCCATACACCCACAACCCGTCCTCCCCATAGTGCTAGGTGTCGCCACATTGGCAAACACATGTCACAATACATGTCATGTATTTTGGGTGTAGAATTGGGGCGGGCGCCGTCAGATGTCGCCACTGAGACACGCAGTACAGGAATGGAATAGGAATGTGAAATATTTTGTGACAGCAACAATATTTCACAGTTCTGTTTGGCCAAATTATGTCTTTTTACTGATCTAAAGAGTGTCCTTGATTAATTCGCATCAACTTTCACCAAATATCCTAAGAAAATAAGCAGAAATGGACTCGTAAATAAGGCGATCTGTCGCTTTGGGTAACTCTGGCTAGACCATGGATAAATCTATGAATGCTGTTCTTTTGTGTGGTTAATTTTTATAACTCATTCGCATAGAATGGGCGGGAATATATGTTATATGTATGTCTATATATAGATTTAACTAGAAAATAGATTAGATTGAAAAACAAACCCAAGTTCATGGCCCTATGAACCAGACGGCCACGGGAATGGAATGGTCAGAGCGATTCAATAGTTAATGCTAATATTACATTTATAAACAATTTCCATGACAGCTTGCGTATATGTATGCATGTATTTCTATAGCAATCGTAATCATATTTTTAAGTGCCGGATGTAGGTAATTTGAATGACGGCACAAGTTTTGCCATCAGTTGCTAACTAAAACTGATATTTTTTGATATTTGTGACTGTCTGAAACGTATATTTTTGTGCTATCGTATATTATAAATACATATATGATTATTTTTTCCATTTAAAAATTCCTATCAGTTCAAGAGCTAACGTCAGGGGTTATCAGCTATAGTTCATTGATTGAATCTATAAACGATGGCGAATGCGAATACGAATCTATGTATATATTTCGCAGCGTCATCCAAACAAACAAAAAAAAAACTATAGAATAAAAGTGTTTTTCAGATTCTCATTTGCCCCGTTCAAAGATCATCTTAAAGGGCATCTTCCTGTACTTGTGAAGGGTATATCTAAACGATCAAAACGAGCCAAATACAAGTTTTGTATGTATTCCCATCTTTGTTTGGTTTCATGACAATCTCATTTTCATCTGTTAGCCAGAGCAGTGCAAACAATTTGCATTCATACTCGTACTCGTACTCTCCCCCAAGGACTGTTTGCCAGCCACAGATAATACCTGGAAATAATATGTAGGTATGTGTATATGTGTGCCTATATTTTGAGAGCCCCTTTGAACTTTCGTATTGATAGAGGAGGAATCACTCGTATGCATTGATGTAAGGTGATTTATTTCTCTGTTTGCGTACTAACGTTGAAATTTCCATTAGATTGACTTTAGTACTCGTTAGGGCTACGGTCGAGGCTCTTACGTGAGTTGTTGCTTACTAAAAAGGCCACAGACTATTTGATTATACAGTTAGTTATGATCGAAGCTCGTTATCAAATGTGTAACACCAACACTAGCACTAAGTCCACTGAGACGATCTAAGCCCCCACATAAAGGCGATGAGTTAGCAGTCTGTCGTCTGCCATATAGTGATAGCACTAATTGTAATCAATCTGGCGTCTAAAGTGCCACAGCAGCAGCAGCAGCAGAAGCAGTTTCCAAATTGGGGGCCATATGCGGAGCATGTCGGAGCATGCTGGAGCATCACGGAGCAGCTTTTAGTCAATTGCCTTTGGCGGCATTATGAACCAATTAGCACGAATTTTACTTAATTGGCAAACACATGAGCCGGGCCATCCACAGCTTAATATAGTATAATACTTCAGTCATTTTTAGCAAACGAAAAACTCACTTCATTCCATCGTCGCCCGGCAGGAACTGCTCCATTTCCTGGGGCGCATGCTTGGCGCCGCCATCCTGTAGAAGCACACAATGGAAGAAACAATTCAAACGAATGGATCAATGAATGGAGGCAATTAATGAATGGAAGAAGATAGAAATCACTTACCACAATGTTCACCATTTTGTGTCTATTTTGTGTGCTTTCCTTTCCCAGTGGCGTTTTTCCTCAGTGTACAGAGACAGAGACAGAGGCAGAGACTGAATGAAATCAAAAGGGAGAACACAGAACACAATTTGTAGATTGATTTAATAATGTATTTTAATTGAGGCAAGATATTGCTGCCGAGCCTTAAACTTAACTAATAGAATTCCGAGCCAGACATTGTCGCTTTATTCGATTTGATTGACTGCGATTCGTGTCGTTAAATAACATACAATTCCATTTCCAATTCCCGTTCCCGTTGCCGATGCCGATTCCGACCCCCCCCCCCTTTAATTGTTTTGAGCTGCTCAATTTCAATTCGAAGCAGTTTGGAATCAATTTATGCAAAATTCATTTGTATACAAATTGAAAAGCCATTCTTTTCTTTTCTTTTCTTGTTTCTTCTCTAGATTTCAGTTTCTCTTCTGCTTTTCTGCTGCCTTCAACCTGCTGCTGCTGCTGCTATGCTCTAATGAGTCTATATTTTTAGATCAAGCAATATGAGTGCTTTCGTCAACGAAACATTTCTTTTAATTGTTTTTTGGTTGGTTGGTTGTTATGTTCCCGAGGATAGAATAGAATAGAAACGATCTATTATTAATCCGTCAAATCCCGGTCACATGTGCAAGATTTCACACACAGTCCAACAATTTTTGTGGGTGGGAGAGTCGTCTGTACTTTGCCCTGGCCCAAAAATCGACTTCTCTGTGGAATGGTGGTCTGTCTCTGGCCTTGTCATCAAATTGTTGCCAAGAATTCCAAAACAGAACACAGAACCGAAAAAGAACCCCGCGCTTAAGGGTTAAATTGCGACGCTGAAGTCGGTGTCGAGTCGGATCTGATAAATGATATATAATCCATATGTATTTATGTGCATACATTTGTGGCCTGCTCCCGCGCCCGCGCCCGCTCCGGCTCTCTTTCTCTCCCTTCTCTACAGACGCTGCTTCGTAGACAGTTTTTGGCCATTTGTTTTGGTCATGTTACCATGTTATCGCCACAAGGTTGAATGAACTGGGCTGACCTCTCTCTCGCAGGGGGTCGTCCACGCGTCCGTCTGGGAAGCTGCATTCCCTTTAAAAAAGCACCCACTTATGTACATTGACTTGCAGTAAAATGTGACATTGAAATCGATTCACATTTTATATTATGACATAGCTCATAGGTATAGGTGTGTGTATTTATTATCTAACATCGTCATCAAATCACGCACATGGCACTCGTACACCTCGATAAGATATGAGAGCGAGGAGTGAGACGGCACCTCCCTGATGTTATCGCTACTCAATGAATGAATTAAAATTTATGTATTCATATTTTGGCAACACACACACACAAACAACCACCCACCCATTTTCGGGAGAAAAGAACCTTCACCCAGTTAGGCACCCAGAAACGGCACAAAAAATTTGGCAAACATTTTGTTTAGTTTTCTCTGCTCTTTTTTCCTATTTTTTGTTTTTTCTTTGGGTGTGTAATTTACTTTTGAGTTATGTATGTATTTATTTTTAGTGTTAGTCTGCTGTCTGCCCTTATGGCATATCGCATAGTCTTTCAACCAGTCTGAACTGATTATTCGCGCTATGTTGATTGATCGAAAGATACAATAGTATTATATATAGTATATATGTAGTAGCATTATCATTCCTTTCGGTTGCGTGAGCGCTGGGAGAGGGCATGACGGGGCCAAAAGCCAATCGATTCAATCGAAACCTCCCAGAGGCAGGAAAGAAAGACCGACCAGACCACGGGATCCACGGATTCCACACATTCGAGGGCGGGCAATCACTACAATAGATCGAAAATTGCGAGAAAAAAAATATACCGATTGCACCATTTCAATTGAACTTTCGCTGCGTGGGTGTGTGTCAAGTTAATTATTTGCAGGAATATTTTACTGAATTGATTGATAATACATTGTTAATGAAAAAAGTGGAGTGAAAGGTAGAATAGTTCCCTTCCTTTTCTATCTTTCTCTATACTCTTTCCCCCTAATCAAAGAAATACAATGTAATGTTTCTCTTTTAAATAAAGCGCTCATTAAGATCATTAAGATTCTTACGCTTCTTCTCACTATTTCTCTCTCTCCCTCTCTCTCTCTTTCTTTTTAGATCTATTCTAGAACTGTACTGCCGCAGATCAGTGAGGCAATTAACACCTGTCTCGTAAAGACGTGACAGATCACTAAAATTCGATTTGAAACCTTGAAATCGACATTTTAGTAATTTGAAATATTTACAAACTACAGATATACAGATATTGTATATGTGTCGAGAAAAACAAGGGTAATATTATTAGGGTTTATGGGAGAAGAATTGTGCAAGAACGAAGACAATGCATTTTTGTAGCGTGAGAATCTTTGAGCGAATGCCGACAGCCAGAAAAACAGGTCGCTGTTGCATGCCACAAACATCAGGCATAAATAACAGGAATAAATAGTCTGCTCTCACTCTCATCTCTCAGTTCCCCTCTGAGAAAACCACCCGGTCGAGCCTCTCACAGACGGTAAATGAACCACGTGTTTCGCTTCTATTCGTACATACATATCTGAAATTATTTGCATGGAAGCTGCACCCCCAAAAGTGTTGGCTCTCTAGTAAAAGATAACAGATATTGTGTTGTGTTTGACTCATTTAATGCTTTTGCTTTTTGCTATCGGTAAAACCCCAGTCCTTCCGCCCTGAGGTAATGTTTCGGTCTGAGAAGCATGCGAATTATGCGTCAGCACTAACACGATACGTATGTATGTATGTACTTTCATTCTTAGAAAATACTCCCCGACGAAATGTGTTTATTTTTAGCATCAAGTTCAGCAGAAGAGCAGTGGGCGGCGACATAGAGCAAAGTATATTTAATATTTCATCAGCCAAAGAATGTTCTGACTCTTCACTTTGATTACAGGCGGAATGCATTTGACAAACATTGGAATACTCAGTATTGGAGCCTCTTTGTTTATTTGCCGAGCTGACCAACAATAAGAGGTATTGTGTTCCCTATCGTTCAGTTCTGGTTTATATTGCGCTATGCCGTACCAGCACTACGTAGATAACGTGATAAGCTTCCCTTTGCGGTTCTTTCTGCAGCAATTTTCCCCAGATAGTGGATACATGCATGTTTAACTGGTTCTTGGAAGTTGACACGGGGTTCAGTCGAGGCACAGAACACGTTGCTTAAAAAGCAATTTTTGTTATCAAAAGACGATACTATTTTTTTTTTTATCTAAGGATTGGTGGCTCAAAGTTTTCAACCACAGTCTTTCATGATGGCCTTTGGGAAGCTGTACAAAATATTTAGGCAGCTGCTTTCTATTGTGTGGCAGCTCAAAGATCACCCAAACCTTGTGAACTTTGACGTCATTAGAGAAAAGGTTTCGAACAAAAACTGCTGTCCAAATAGTCTACTACCTGTAGTACAAATTATCATTACGAGTATTACGAGCACGTGATAAGGCCTCTGGGAAGGCCCTGTAAATAGTAGGCCCCGTAGTTTTCTGAAGAAACCGCGTAACGAATTGCAGTGCTTTCGAGTGTTGAGTGTTGGCGTGTGGTCCTTGAATAACTTCCGCTTCTGATAACAGTCCACAAATATGTATGTATCCACATACATACATATGCAAAGGTGACTTTATCGTTTTAGATAATATTTAGTATTGCTTTCGCATATATATTGGGCAGTATTATTAGGGTTTATGGGAGAATACTTTATCAACTGTACTTTTTGAACCGTATGTTCAATGGTTCAATCGATTTCCGGTTTTTTTTTCAACCGTCTTTAAGGTGTGTGTTACGGAAATTGGTTACGCCTAGAATAAATCAATTTCCGACAGTTCTGGGTGGGTTCTTCTGTACTGCCCACGACATTTACCGTTGAGAAGGCGGTCAAGTGTAGTTCTTTTTTTGTATGTGGCTGGGTGTGTGGAACAAATTGCGCAAATTACAGACACGAGCGAATGGAAGACACAGGCAGACCGACAGACAAGAATAGCGGTAAACAACGAAGGGTGTTGTCAACCTGTATGCTGGACGTTCACCGAGGGATAAATGCCCTTCCCTTACATCATGCTTTGCTATGCTTCCAATGGAAGTTCTTTTCAAGCGAATGGAAAAATGAGGGAACAAATATTCCTAGAGAGGGAATTGAATTCGTATCTCCGTCTCGCTTCTGCTGTCTGCATTAATGTGTCAATCTGTCAAGACGTTGCTCCCACGCAAGCAACAGTTGCAGTCTTGGCATTCATTCTGCCTACGCACTAACCCTCTTCTTTGGGTTGGACTCCAGTTTTTGACGTCACAGTTTTACTGCGTCTTGCTTTGCAGCTTGTAAATTTCTGTTTTGTTAATTACCCGCAACGACAAAAGCAATACTAAAATCAATAACAGACTAAAAAAATCGCGAATTACGAACGAGATAAGGACCACACGCACACACACACTCACACACTCACAGACACACCTCTCTGTTTGAGGAGGTTTCGCACTCTAACCTTTTTTGTTTTTGTTTCACAGCTATTTTCGAGGTTAATTATGCATTTCGTTTTGTCCTTGGATGAGTCAGCAGCTCTAATGGCAGGGAGTGTGGGTGGACGTGGGTGTTCATTGACGCATTTAGGTAGATCTGGCCCTACTTTTTATCATCATAGTCAAGCAGTCGGGTCAGCCTGCCTATCCGTTCCACACACATCGCGTGAACTTTCCCTTGGATTAAATGCTCAATTACTACTAAATTACGTATTGCTATGTAGAAGAAACGTGGAACATCAGCAAGTCAAATGGGGAAAACCTATTCCCAGCCATTGAACTATCGTACACTCCAACAGCAACAACAATAACAACAACAACAGCCGCAACAGAAACAGCAACAGCACACACAACTTTAAATAAAGTAGAAAGCGCGCGCAATTACGATAATGATTATATTCCATTCATGATTTTTAAGGAAAAGGCTTTTTAAGTCCCAAAAATTCAAGAGATTGGGAGACAGACAAAAAATTCAGAAAAACATAAAGCAAATAACGGGACAGGTGCAACGTTGGCAAATTGACGTCGCTGTCGACGTCTCGTCTACGCTAAGATTGCACGCGTGTCCCATAAAAATTATTCTTTCAGTTTTGTGGTCTTCTTTTCGGTTCTGTCCGAGGGTTTTTAATTATAATTGACATTGGGCCATTGCTTAAACCCTTATCTATAATTATGCTTTGTTTGTTCTACACTATTCTTTTACACATTTTTTTTTTGACATTTTTAATGGATTACAGCTATTTTTCATTTCTGAATTCTTTCGAATACGAATACATAACATGTGCGTGACTTTTCTATTGCCATTGCATTCTGCCGCGCCGCTGCTATTTTGAGACAAACCCCATTTTCTGCCATGTGCTTCGCTTCGTTCTGTCTTTTTTTTTTACTTATGTATAGACTTTCTGCTTTCATACACACGCCGCCTTCATTTTTGCTTACTTTGGGTTTCCTTTTACTCTGTGTGTACTGTACTGTTCAGAGATGAAGGTAGGCGAGAGGTTAACACTTTTATTGGGTTTACCGGCTCGCACGAAAATGTGTTTGTTTCAATAAATATACATATTTTAAAACTCGCCACTCAAATAAAATAATGCCAACAGTTCAGTGGCAGTGCCAGCTGCTCAAAAACGTGAAATAACGCGCCAACGTCCGAACAGCAACTATTCGTGTTTCCACCATTACGCTGCTTTTTATTCCCGGCGCACAGTGGTGTCAATTAACCCGCTAGTTCTGGCGTTTTTGAAATTTTTGAAAGTTAAGATGGCTATTTTCCGATTGTAATGCAAATTTGAATAAAATTCAAAATCAAATTTAATAACCATTAAACCAGGCCCTGTAAAAGGCGAATTAAAGAATTTGGCCATTTTCAGATTAAAACAAAGAAAAGTCGACTCGAGATCTATAATATAGAATTTTAAAAATGTTTTTGCTGTTTCTAGCTTTTTTGTTCATATACAATATCTGGCTTTTTTTTGCGCAGAACTGAAAGAGAGGGCCGAGAGAGAGAGCATACAACCACCATGAAGAGACCGGCAATAACATAAGTACAAATTAGGATTGTTGATATTTTATCGATATATCGATGTGGGCGATATTTTTTACTTTTGATACGATAATATCGTTGCGATATTTTCGTCGACGATTATATCAAAAATCGATATTTTTGGGAAATATCGACCACCACGTAACGTTGCTTAACACTGTTCGCAACAGCTTCCCGAACGAACTTAAAATGGAGAATATAAAAAACTTTTATAGTAAAATTGATCAAAACTCCGTATCTTGCAATATTTGTGGTAAAGTTGTAAAGACCAGTGGCAATACGTCGAACTTTCGCGCACATATCAGGACTAGGCATCACCACATTATTGCAAAAACTTCTGGCGCCAATTATGTGAATGACAAGGTATTTGCACACGCGTATGCCTATGCAGAATTCAATAATGTTTTAATATTGGTTATTATGTGTGATTTTAACAGGCAGCTGATGTTCAGTCCGATGATTTTGAGTCCGGCGTAAGTTTGTCGTTGCACGAAACACCGAAGAGGCCTAAGCAGATGGATTTGCAATCAATTTGGAGTAATGCAAAACAATTTGAAGGTAAAAAAAAAAAATATATGGAGCCATGGGGTTTTTACTGTATTCTTTTAAATAGAAGGTGGAATTAAACACCGGGAAATAACGCAGAAAATCGCAATCATGATCTGCAAAGACAATTTGGCTGTTCGTTGCGTCGAAAAAGAGGGCTTGCAAACACTAATGCAAGGGGTCTGCCCCAAGTATAAGATGCCTTCTCGTTTTAAAGTAAGTTTCGTGCATAAACAGCATGATGTAGATATTTATTTGAAATTTTACTTTAGATTGCGCAGTCAATTAAACAAAACTACGCCGAAACCAAAGAAAATGTAAAAAAAATGTTCAAAGATATTGAAAAAATGGCTTTCACCAGTGACGTCGTAACGGTGACTAGCTCAAATAGAGCTTTTCTCACGTTGACGGCACATTTCAATTTTTTCCGATAAATCGATACAATGATATTTTAAATTTGATATATTCGATACGGCGATATACAAATTTAGAAACTTTGATATATCGAAATACGATATTTTTTCAGAAATTAACAATCCTAGTACAAATGTATGTATAGGGCTTAGAGCGAAACGATGAAGGAATGCAGGGGGAAGGGGAACGACCGAAGTGCAAACGATGAGATGACAAAGGATGGGCATATCTTACAAAAAAAACTCTCAAAAAGGGAAGGAAGGGCCTGGTGCTAAAGCCTCATCTCTGTCGGTTTGGCTGATGAAATTGAATTCTTACTTTCATAAGCATGGCGCCAAATGCTTTAGCGGAAACCCGAAACTTTAAATTGGAGCTGCTTCTTTTGATTAGAAATGGGAAATGTGCATTGCATCACCAATTGGAGATTTTTAGCAAGTTCATGGAGGAGTTAACACCTCCCGCGAACGAATACGCTATCTATCGTTCTACAACTTTCTTTGGTTTATTGTCTTTGATGAAATTCACTTTTGCAATTCATCAATTAATTATAAATATCTACAAAAATAATGAAAGGAATATTTGGTACTCTAGAACATACGAGAATCTATTTTCTTTGCACTTTAATGTGAAATCTTTTAGATTCTGATGAACTGATTCTAGAATCTAGATACATAGATACTACATATTACTACATGAATGCGTTTACAAAATATGTTTGCATAGAACAAAAGTTCTTGAAGCAAAAATATTTGTACTACGTACATATGTACATATGTACTTCAATTTGTTTAACGTTTCGAAACAGGTTTTTACATTGTATTTCAATCTTTGCAGGTTGGAGAGATGTGAAAAATCCAAAATAAAAGTACCATTGGGATATATGTACATTCATATTTACATATATACATTTTTATGTAGTAGAGAGAGGGAGCGAATATATTCATCCGTCCATATATACATAGATACAAAGGTATGTTTGTGTAGCTAAGACTATAACGGACGACTTTGGCGGCTCTTGACATCATTGAAAGTTGTAGATAAATCAAATTTACCTTGAATTTTGGTTTATCAAATTCCTGGCTAAAAATATATGAATTTAATAAATTAGTTTCGGGAAGAGTTCATTCATTGAACTTGAAGAAAATGATTTACTAATGAATAGCAATGGATTGGGCTAAAACCGATAAGTACATTTTTTATTTATATTCAATTAAAATTGAAAGTTTGCCAAGATTAGGACTCAGTCGCGTGTCACTCAGGGTCTATAAATACATATAAGATAATAATATGGAATAATAGGAAATTGTATATAAATCAATTATGAAGTGCACCGATTGACACTATCTTAAGAGTAAAATATATTTACAATTGAGTGAATTTGAGTATTGATAAATTAAGTTTCCTCTTGTGATCCGATCCCCTTATCCCCAGACTACATTTCTCTCTACAGAGAGAAGAACCGAAACCAAGTTTGTTTTGTTAAAATGTAAAACTTTATTCCAAAAATCAGCAATATTTTTGTTTTTAGATTAAAATTAATTTGATTTTGCATAAATTATATGAAACCGCATGAATTTATTTTAATTTACAGCAATAGACGAAAAATTGGTACAAGTTTGAGATTCGATTAAAGGCAATCGATCAGTTAGAGTGGAATGAATATGTACTAATAATTTGAGCTGAATTTCAGACAAATTGAGGATTGCACGGGAAATTCTTACAGAATATCGTTGTATTTATGTATGTGTTTTTCTGATCTGATCCGTGATCTGTGGCAGAGCTGTATGGGTAGCTATATAGATATTATGAGGGTCTCTGGTCTGACTGTGTCTGTAGTTTCTATGTGTGGCCACAGTTTGGAACTGCGTTTCAGTTACTATTGAGTTTGAGTTTAAGAGTTATTGTTAGGTTTTAGCTTTGACTTGAGTTGACTTGAGTCCATTTAGTTTTGCTTGATTGATTGATTGATTGTATATATTTTGATGGTACATTAGTTGAGTTTCAGTGTTTGTGTGTGATGTGAGGGCTGTGCTAAAAAATTCCTTGTCCATGGACGTAAATGCTTAATGTCTAGCAAAGTACGGGGGTATATGGCAGTATACACAATAAATTGGGATATATAAAAGTCGCAGTCGTATAACTTGTTCAGGTGGTCTACACATTTTCGATTTCTCAACGCGCTTGCATCCGAATTTTTTTTAAAGATTCGTTTTATTTGAAGCCCCAGCGCTCTATGGCTTCAAATAAATGAACCGTCAGTGTTCCTCCGGTGGGGTTCGGAACTCGGAGATCCAGTCGGTGACGCGCAAACGAAAGAGATCCGTCTTGGTCACTATCCAGTCCCGATACTGATGCGGTATATACTCCACCAGTTTTTCGGATATCTCCGGATTCTTGAACATAATCATGTAGATGAGGATTATATTGATAACAACGAGTACCATGAAGGTAACCAGTGTAGACAGGGCAACCTTTTGGAGCATATTCAGCCAGGAGGTGCTATTGGTCGATTTCTTCTTTTGATTGATCTTCTGACTGCCAGACTTTGCCCCATTACCTGCTCCAACTGCATTAACTGGCTTGAATGTTAGATCTTTCTCCCCGGCTTCGGCCAATTTCTTCAATTTTGCTTTCTTATTATTTGGTTTGGTCGACTTCTTGGCTCCTGATCCGGCACCATTGGCCAGGGAAGTGCTGGAGCCATAACCTCCGGCAGACATTTTGTCAGCAATCTCTTCACGGTCTTGGGAGGCCTGGGCCAGACGGTCGCGTTCGATTTCGGGTTTCAAGTTGGCGCAGACGCTGACCTGTAAAATGCGAGCAAAGTTGAACACAAGAGGCCACTCAACCCACTCGAGTGGAGTGGCACTTTCTCACTTACACAGTTCTTGGCCGCCTCTTGGCACTCCCTCATTGTGGAGCAGGGACCCACGATCTTCACCCAGGCGTCTATTAACGGATTGGCCTTCAGGTCTAAATAGCGCAGTCGACGCAATTGGCCGAAGCTCATTGGCAAGTACTCCAGGGAATTGTTGTAGAGGTCCAGATGACGCAAATTCACCAGCAATCCGAAATCATCGGGCAGATAACGTATTTGATTCTTGCTTAGATCGAGCTTTACCAACTGAGTGAGGAGGGGAAAGTGGCGCTGCAGGGGAGAGAGAACCATTAACTGACCATTATCTTTCTTAAATGGTAGGACTTACTCCCAGGTTAACCAGGCGATTGTTGGAGATATCCAAAACAGTGACTCGCTTGAACGAAGCCTGCAAAGGACAAAGGCGTACTGAAAAAGGAGTTGCATTCGGGGAAAGGAAGCAGGGTCACATCACCGAAAAGAAACCCCCAAAAACGACATACTTTTAAATCTCATTTCCCTTCTTTTTCATTTTTTGGCAGTGCGACCGCACGGAGAGGGGTGGCAAGACCAAAAATCAACCCCCTCAAGCAATTTTGGCTGCATTTTCACACACACTCACACCAACACACTTGAGCAAGCCACCAACCACTCATACACACACATCGCTTCCTCTCCTGAAAAGAGGGGTAGAGCCGCAGCCATCGCCACTGTTAATTGCAAGCCAGCCGGCAGGCAGCCAGAGCAAGAACAGAACCGGCAATGGGAGTAGGGAGCTCTGCTCTCTCTCTCTTTTTCTGTGCGCAAGTGAGATAGACTGTGACTAGACTTTTGCCAGACGATAGAAAAGTCAACGAGTAGAAGGGGGCTGGTGGATAATGCAGATGGAGACACCACACAGCGCAGCCCAGCCACACAGCCGCTGGTGTGTTAATTAGCCCAGTAATTTAACTATTACTCACAATTTCTTTGACCGGTATTTCGCTCAGCTCCGAGAGACTCAGGTCGCAGAGATCATCCTGAACGCGATCCTTCACGTTTCCTTTCACCTTTTCGCCGGTTTTCGGCATTTTGTCTGTTTTTTTTTCTCTGCCAATTTCCGTTTCTAAAAAATAACAAGCAAGTGCCGCAAAACTGCGAATCAAAACACAGCCGGACGGCAGAGCTGCAAGAATATCGATAGTACTTTTGGAGCACGAATGGTACTATCGATGTCCACGATTTTGTTTAAAATACGCGCCCAGTTTTGTTATAGTATAATTAACTGTTTATGCATCGAGTAATTTGCGGACTTTTCAATTAAAACTGCAGTGGTAAATTATTTGTGCTGCGTTGTCACGAGTAAAATCAAAGTATTAATATGTTGCTTTTGACAGCTGTAGCAGCGATAGCTTTTTGGCAGCACTGGAAATAAACCTGGGAGACACGTACATCAATTTAAATTAGGGCGCCAAATTAAATGCAAATATGAACATGGTATTGCCCCAAGAACAAAAGGCTAGCCTTTTAACTGAAGTATAATTAAACCACATAGTCGCTCTCCATTTCATCTAAATAAAGCCACTTCAACTTTTGGCTATTTTACATTTATTGTGTAAAACAAGGTTTAAATTGTATCAAATTTTGCGCCATATGGTCGAGTTGGCAGACTACCACAGCTTAGTCCTCATCCTCTTCGGGAGCGGCAGCACCACCACCCAGGTTCTTCTTCAGGTTCTTGCGCTTGACGCGACCAGGACGGCCGCCACCGAAGGGCGACTTCAGAGAGAAGTCAATGTGCTTCTGGGAGTCCAGGCGCACAACAAACGATGGGATGTTGACCACTTGCTTGCGGACACTAGACGGGGGAGAAAAAGTAATTTCGATAAGTTATGGCTGCTTACAAGTCCAGCACGTGGTGGCTGCGATGTTTTGGCAAGACGTTCAGTGCAACTTACGCAATGCGGGATTTGCATTAAGATTGGAGTGAACAGAGTCATCTACGCAATCAAAAGACGTTGAGAGCCGGTACAGGCATTTGCCTGTTCGACTCCCAAGTGGTCTTACTGAACAACACATATTTCTTGTGATTTATTTGCCTAGCGACGTTTGCCGTCGCTGTCCAAGCGATATTTACCGAATGTGACGCTGGCGGATCAGCACACGAGCATGATGGATAGACTTGGCCAATCCAAGCTTGAAGACCTGGGTCTGCAGGCGACGCTCCAGGAAATCCTCAATCTTCAGGCCGAGCACGTAATCGAGCTTCATGCGAGATTCGTCCAAGACACCAATGCGGACCAGACGACGCAGAAGGGCATTACCTGTAGAAAGAGAAATATATTTAATAAGAATTCTAAAATGTCATCCCAAACGCATGTCTTAGTGCATTCTCAGTGTGTATTTGTTAACGTCAATGATTTGTTCAGACAAGAAGTGTCAGAAATTATATTTTTTAATACAGCTCATCATGACACGACACAGGCGAAATATTCCATCTGCATTACTTACCCTGGAAAAGACGCTTCTCGTCCTTCTCATCAAGGGTCAGCAGCTCACGGGCAGCCTTACGGATCTTGGCCAGGGCGTACTTGACGCGCCACACCTCACGCTTGTTGCGAAGACCATATTCGCCAATGATCTTCAACTCCTGATCCAGACGCGCCTTCTCATAGGGGCGACGGGGAGTCACATAGGTCTTCGAGAAGACCGATGGTATGCGGCCGTTTACCATGATTCCAACAAATCAACCGTCTGCAAAACAAATGTAAGGTTAGTTTTAAATCTCGTCCAATCTCAAACATCCTAATAGATTTTCCTCCAAACTATCTATTAAGGGGCTGTTTCAGCCTCTACACAGTCTTGGCTAACAATATTTTACATATTTTCACCTATCTTACTGTATATTTTCTGAATTTTGTACAAGGCACTTTTACGTACGTTTCGGTTGGCGATTGGCGAAAGAAGAAGGAAAAGAAAGAGGTGGACTGGAGGTGCAGTGTGACCGCGGACTTGTAGATAAAAATATACGGTCTGACCCTCACAAATATATCGAAATGTAAGGTCTCATTTTTTAAATATACCGTAAATATACCGATTAAACTGAAAACTGTGTATGACATGGTATTTCTTGGAATCTTGCTAGCTCTCTAGCGCCGTTATAAGGACTGCAAGAAACAAAAACCAAACTAAAGAGTAGTGGAATTTTAGAACCATGGAATATTGAAACTAATAATGCACACCTAGTCACACTCGGCCGGAATCTTTTTTTGCTAGCAAAACTGTTTTCAGATCTGAGACTTAAACCTTTCTAAGAAAGTACGGTCACATTGATTTGGCGCAAGAAGCTAGTTGGCGCCAGCTGTTCGTTAAGCCCCCAAACAAAACGAGTTTATTTCGCGAAATTCACCGGTAATAAAAATACAGTATTCTCTTAATTTTTTAAGAAATAGTTATAAAGAATGGAAAAGACATTTCGGGCTGTGAATGTCTTATAAATAAAATGTATTGAACAGCGACTGTTTGGCGTCGGCGTCCTCTTGAATACGTGTGTGGGTGGGTGTGTGTGTTCGTGTGTGCTACTTTCTTCCGCCTTGGCCCCCAAAATCCCAGAAGAGATAAATATGTGTTTAGCTAAATTTATAAATAAACCCAAGTAAACAATCTTGTTACTTTGATTTGGAGGGTTTACAGATACTTTTCAATTGAGTGCTAACGAAAACTAGTTTTGTTGGTCCGTGAAGGCATTGACCAGACGAGCGGCAAACACATAGAAACAAAAAAAACCCCGCAGATTCCATCACGCAGCCGTCTGTCAACAATCAACCGACAATTACAGTGCGTTGTCTCTCCATCCTCTCAACTGCGTGGCTTTAGGCGAGAACTGATTTCACTAATTTCTCTGAGAGGTTAACAAACTTTAACTTTAACTGTGAGGCTTACAAATTTGCGTGCCCAGTACAGGGTGTTTAGGTTTTCAGGCCCTTATCAGGTACGTGAGGTGACCTTCCGTCCCGTTTGAATTCGAGTGCTGATAAAACCGCTTGAATCGACCGATGCCGGAAATAGTGAATGTTTTTATCTCGTGTCCTTGGCCTAAAATGTAATGGGTCATCTTTTCTATAGCCGCAGCAGTCGCCCAAACCAATGCCACAAATTCGACCACTAAACGTGCAATTGTTTGTTCTTTGTAAACGCTCTGTTAAGCACATCATTTTTATTAAAGTGATTTATTACACAGCTAAATGGATCAGAATTGTTAGGTAATTGTTTATTAAATATCCCATTATCATGGAAGGGTGAATCTCAATTGTGTCTAAATCATTTGCCAAACAAAGAAACTCGTATTCCTTAATTGTTTGGATCGATTTGATCACGTTTTAAGCGAACCCAAACAAGACTTTCAACTCTCCCACTTGTTGAGCTAATTGGGGCGGTCGTGTGATCAATGATTCTGTGATCGCAGTTCTTGGGGCACGCGAGCAACCGAACCGCGTCTGTCCGCTCATTCTTGGGCCAGTGCCCAAAGCGATCAACAGCAATAGAATACTCGCAGAGCTGCTAGCATTTTAGAACGCTATCGAGCGTGCTTTGCTGTCAAACAACAACAAAACATTTGTGCAAATACTTACGTGAGTTCTACGAGGGGTTTTGAAACTGGAGTGTTGAAACTACTGATGTGACGGCATGGCCTGGCATTGCTTGCAATGTCTTACAAGTGGCCGGATCACGCATTCTTATTGTCAGCCGCAGTGTAATACGTTCACCTAGCCGAAATAAGTGTACATAATTAGTAGCTTGACAGCGGTTTCCCTTCGCAAAGATGTAAGCTTTCCCGATCCTATACAAAAATGTTGATCATTATGTGCTTGTGTTTGTCTAGTCTATCGTTTAGTCTGCCTAAGTCGGAACCACCAAGATTCGGTTCTCTACATACATACAGCTGCGTCCAAAATAATAGTAGTGCTGATATGGGCTTTACATATTGTTCATTTTCTCCGAAACAACTGTAGCAATCGAATTATTTTTTTACCTCAGCAACTAGCACAGTATTGCTGTACTTAAAAATACAGTTCAAATTTCTTAACTCCTTTTTTTAGTCATATATGTATTTAGCTTTTTCGCATAAAATCGGCATTTCGAAGCGTTCAAAATAATAGCAGTACTACAGAAAATTTTGAATATTATTAAATCTACTACATATTTTGCAAAGTTTTTTCTTTTAAATAATACTTGAATGGTTTATTTCATAGTTTTAAGCTTTTATAGTTTCCTTTTTGGTCATTTGGCGTCGGTATCTTGGGGCGTGGCAAGCCCTATAGTGCCCAAAAGCTCGAACTAATTAGAGGGCTCATTTCAGAAGGAGAGTAGTATCTCGAGGTAAAAAATATCATTGGTTGTTCAGTTTATACTATCAGAAATAACATTAAATAAGAAACCCAAGGTAAAACCGGCGATCGGTGAAGTTATTCGCCAAAACATCAGTCGATCGACTACTACGACAGAGGAGGTACGATGCTTTCGCTCCTATTGCAGCCTTACAAACATTTTTTAATTTGGAAACTCTTTTTGAGACCATTAGATGAAGCCTTAAAGACTATAATTTAAAAGTAAAAAACTCAAGAAAAAATTTTTTCTGGCAAAAACAAACATAGTCACAAATTTGAAGTTTTCCAGATATTTCCATAAATTGACCATTAGAAAGTGAAGGAATATTTTTTTTTCGGAGGAGTCCAAAATTAATTTTGTATTGTGCAATATCAATTTTCCCCAAAATAAACTTTCAAAACTGTAAAATACGGTGGGTCTTCAATGATGGTTGGGGCGAGTTTTTCATACAACAATATTTGGACAGTATATGTGTTATAAGTACAATAGCTCGTCATTTATAGGTTTGAATATTGGCCGATATGATGCTACCTTATGTCTCATTGGACATGCATCTGTTTTGGGGGGTCCCTGAGGACAACAATCTGAAGGACACCCACAAATTTCTCAAAGAGTAGTTCGCTACCAACAAGGTAGAGTCAATGGAACGAACAAATCGGTCAACCGATCTTAATCAAATTGATAATTTATTGGATAATGTAAATAGAGCAGTCTAATATGTAAAAATAATTAACTTTAGGACGCTTTACAAAGGTCCTTGAACTCGATTTTCATAGAGAAATGCCACAATTTGGGTAGCTTCATGCCAAATCGCTGTACAGCCGTTATAGAAATCCAAGGCTACTCAACTAAGTATGAAAGTACACATATGGATGTCTTTTATCGGATATAAAGGACACTCTCAGAAAATTTTGTTCGACTGTAATCTCTTTTGAAAAAATGCACTGCTATTATTTTGAACGGGTAATTTTCAAAGTATTTTCAAATTTTAATTTTTTTCTAAAAATCTGGGGGAATTATCTCAAGTTGTTATCTATTATTATAATCTGAAATAAGCAAGGTTACTATAAAAATTAACCAACTTTCGGGGAAGCGCTCCTAAGTCTGGCTATTGAGGAAAAATGAAAGTTTGTATCGGCACTACTATTACTTTGGACGCAACTGTATGTACATACATATATGTATTAAGTTTAATATGCTTGGGCATAACTCAATCGTTGAAAATATTTGTTAGAGCTGTCATAAGCATGGGACCTCGAAGCCTGCTTTCTATAGAATTTTTATTGTATTTAACACAGATTATGCAGATTTTATCCAGAAATTCGATTTTAACGTAATCCCTCTGTTTGTTTAATATAAAGAATATTTATTCTGTCACTCCCGAACTCTTCAGCATTCCCATTCAACTGTTAATAATCAATACCATTTTGATTGGATTGCCTATCATGTATCGTATCAAGTCGTTGAACCTCAGTATTAGATCTTTTCCTCAGTCGTGAATCTGAATTCTGTGGATGGGATTCTCTTATCATGTCATATCCATATAATGCCTTTTCCAATTGCAGACCAATCAAAAATGACCCTGAAGGAGTGGGGATATCGATTGTTTCCGGGTCTTAAGTGGCTGCATGGCTACACCGGTCAAGATGCGGTGGCCGATATGATAGCCGGGGTCACAGTTGGGCTGACGGTGCTGCCCCAGGGACTGGCCTATGCCACACTGGCAGGCTTGGAGCCTCAGTACGGACTGTACTCGGCTTTCGTTGGCGGAATTGTCTACGCTCTGCTTGGTAGCTGTCGACAGGTGACCATTGGGCCGACGGCTTTGCTCGCCTTGATGACCAGCCGGCACACAGGCTTCGGACTGGGCTCGGGACCGGCCTACGCCATTCTATTGTGTCTCATCTCGGGTGTGGTGGAGCTGGGTATGGCTGTGCTGAAGCTGGGCGCACTGGTGGACCTCATTTCGCTACCGGTGACAGTGGGTTTCACTTCGGCCACGGCTGTTATAATTGGCACATCTCAGATAAAGGGCCTATTGGGATTGCGTGGAGGGTCGGGATCAGATTTCATCAATACTATGCGCTCCGTGCTGGGGAACCTGAGCCAGGTGCGACGTGGCGATTTTACGCTGGGACTGGTTTCCATTACGGTTCTACTCCTGTTGCGGGTGAGTAGGTTGGACTCCAGTTTGACTCGTACTGTGTCCCTATATCGTAGACTATTCTGAGCAGAAACTAAAAGACGTGAAGCTTGCTGGGCGAGTCCGCAGCTTGAGGGCACAGCAACTGATTAGCGGCACCATTTGGGTGATAGCCACTGGTCGAAATGCCCTGGTGGTTCTCGTAACCAGTGTGCTGGCCTACAGCACTTGCGAGCAGATGGACACCTGTCCGTACATCCTCACTGGAAAGGTGAAGAGCGGTCTGCCTAACATCACGCTTCCCAAGTTTGAGACCACCATTTTGGACAAAAATGGCACCGAGCTTACGCAGAACTTTGAGCAAATGGTAAGAGAAAAGATAAATATGGAAAATCACGCCACATCTCTCCTACTCGCTCACTTTTTAGGTGTCGGAGCTGGGGCCCTCGATGCTGATATTGCCCATAATCGCCGTGCTCGGAAACGTGGCCATCTCCAAAGCATTCGGTGGGGCCGGACTGAGTGCCACCCGGGAGCTGGTGGCCCTCTCGATGAGCAACATTTGCGGTGCCTTTTGCAGCTCCATGCCGGTCACAGGCTCCTTCTCGCGCAGTGCTGTCAATCATGCCAGTGGGGTGCGAACACCCCTTGGTGGATGCTACACAAGCGTGCTAGTCCTTCTGGCTTTGGGCCTGCTGGCACCGTACTTCCAGTACATACCGAAGGCCGCTCTCAGTGCGGTCATCATTTCGGCTGTGATATTTATGATTGAGTTTGAGGTCATCCGACCACTGTGGCGTTGCAGCCGTCGGGAGCTACTGCCAGGGGCCATTACCTTTGTGATGAGCCTGGCTGTAGGTGTGGAGATTGGGCTGTTGCTGGGCGTTGGTGCCGATGTAGCCTTCCTGGTCTACCGCGCAGCACGTCCCGTTCTGAGTGTGTCAAAGCTGCAAACCATCAATGGCATAAACTACATATTGATTCGTCCCAAGCACAGCTCGCTCTACTTTCCTGCCATCGAATGGGTTCGCTCTGGCATCTCTAAAGCTTTGACGACGCATGGAACTGCGCCGGTGGTCCTTGACTGCTCTCATGTGCATGGTAAGCTTAAGGATCAATAGCCAATTGGTCTTTCGACACGTCGGAAACTAATGTTCGTTCTTGTAGACTTTGATTTCACTGCCGCGCGAGGCATGGGTTCGCTGCACAAGGAGCTGGCTAAAGCGAACGTTCCCCTGTTCTTGATGAGCGCTCACAAGGATATCGGGGTCATCCTGAAGGAGTCAACCAGCATTGATTTTCCCACGATAGACTGTCCGGATGACTTGGAATGCATTTTGGAACAAAGTGAGCCCCATTCGAGCTCTCCCACTTCCACCTCGGGCTTTCCTCCCAATCACCATGATCATGGCTCTCATTTGCTTTTATTTACAGCTTGCACCTCTGTTTAACCTTCTACACCCACCACCCACTCCATCTGCACGCACTCCTTTCAGTCATATAATCCTGATTTTGGACCAGCTCTGTAATTGGAATTTTCTTTTTGCAGCGCGCGACTACGAGCTTCACTTGCAGATTGCAGCTCCTCTCGTCGAATCTCGAATTAGCCATGGAATATGCGATGCAGGTGACGCGTGCAGTCCAACCGAACTAAGCAGACTCAATGGAAAATCGACTTGAACTGCAAAATTTCGTAGAGCGAAGCTCATTTGAATGCACTCAAGTATACCCGTTGCATACGTTCAGCACACGACACAAATAGTTGTAAGAATCACTTTTGATATTTGTTCTGTTCCGTTCCCCGATAATATTCCTGTACAAAAGATTGGCCTCTCGTATTACACAGCTCTTTAGGCTGCCAGCGGCATGCATACAATGGTATTCAACATTATCATCATTTCATTTACAAGAACTGTCATTCCTATCCTCCCATTTTATAGAATTCGAATAGATTAGACATAATTTGTATATACATTTACGTAGTTAAGTTTATAATTGTTTTACATATTTTTGTCTTAATTTTAGCTACTTTTATATTAAATTGTCTATAACTGAATCAAACCCGTGACTGTTTTCATCAACAAAATCCCAATCGAAGAAGATATAACGCCGATCTGGCTGCTAGGATTTGTACCTTATATCGCGACTACGCGATTTTTACGAAAAAACCGAAAACGCAGAATCATAGAGAATTTGTTTATTTGTCAGATTGCTTAATCAGGATCATATCGGATCAGTATTATAGCCAGAAGCAACAAATGATATTGCAGTGGCTACGCAACGCCTTCCACTCGCTCACTCTCACGCTCAGCCTCTCTCTATCCCACTCTTAATCGTGCAATGTGCGCCCCCTGTCGGAGGGAAGCGAGGTACTAACGCAGCTGGTGTTGGTATAAGATCTGAGAGAGAGAAAGAGACAGATGTAGCGGAACAAAAAGTAGTAACAGGGAAAATGGAAACATAAAATATATCCTAAAATTCGAACAGAATTGATAATTAACAATTGAACTGAACTACCCATCGGGTAATCAATCATCTTGCCACTTTTCCGTTTGTCAACGTTAAAAACCTGTAAACAGCAAGACTATATTTTCAATGGTTTCCCCATCGATGGAGCACACTCAAAAATTGCCTAAAAGTATTTTGTTTAAGAAAAATGTGGATTTAGTCACGAAAAATACTATGTTCCCCGCAAAAGCCAAGTCCTGAAGTTAATCAATTGGATTGTCTTCAATGAAAAGATCCTCAAGTGTTTATGTACAAGTCAACCAACCGAGAAAAACCATGGAGGACTTGTCTAATTAAGACCTTGGGCGCTCTAATTTAGTTTCATATTAAACACATCGCTGATTTCCCACTTGTCTGATTGTTAATTCAAAACCACAATTACCAAATCAGTCGTCTGCAATATTACTATATGATTGTAGTGGGAGTTCCTGCCAGTAGTTTTTTGAGTCTTCGGTTGTGGTGGATATGTGGGGGTCGGCTTCTTGCGGTTGATACGTAGTGGTGATCGGTCGTGCATAGGCCGACCAAACAAAAAATGTGCGTGCTTCGGTTTTCAGTTTATTGCTAAGACTACCATATTTACAAGAAGCTTAAATCTAGAACACCGCTTCGCCGCTCTGCAACATTGCCCTTGAGCTTTCTGTTCGAAGTTGATGTTGCTGTTGGTTGGAGGTTGGGTGGTCGCATGGTGCATGCTTTTCGGCATGAACATCCTCCCCCCCTTGCAATATAATTGCAACAAAAAGGTTGTGCGCCCAGGAACGGGGGGAGAAAATGTCGGTTGCATTCATGCGGTACTGCATGTGCCGGAGAGGGTCCACCCGAACACCGTGTTCTGAGCCATCGGGAAGCCTTCGGTGCTTGGGATCACTCCTGGCAGAATGATTTTATGATACAAATCGGCCCCCAGCACCAATGACACGGTGCTCGACCGATGAAAATTCTCGTCCGCCAAGGCCATATTGGCGAAGTGCTCCTTTACATGGCCGCCCAAGGGTCGTTCGGGTGTCCTTATCAGGAGTTGAGGCTGCACGCTCAGCACAACCTCCAGCCTGGCATCGCTCCTGTTCCTCGATTGAATGACGGCGGTACAGGCACCTTCCGCACCAACGCGAGTGACGGAAAGCCCGAAGGCCGTTGCCAAAGATGCGTTGATGCGACTGGTTGGGCTGCACGGATCGATGAGTGCACCCACCTCGAAGGACTTGTGGCCTGCGTCGATTACGACCCATGCCGTTGGCAGAATGCTGGTGCTCCTGGACTGCAGGAGCGATGCCAGCGTCGTCGGAGGAGCAGCGGATCGGGAGGTCGATCTCGCTGGTGGCGTGGATGCCCTCGATGGTAGAGAGCGGGGCTTCGGACGTGAGGATCGGTGCTTTCCTCCCATGTGGAGGAGGGTGTGGTGGTTCTGCGCGTACACTCGACACGTGTCGCCGCTTCGGCACGAGCGCCCGGAGTGTTGGTGAGCCAGGCAGTTGTGGCAGTACTTATTGATGAGGACTGCCCGTAATCGTTTCTCCACCTTGAGCTGCAGAAACCGCTGGCATTCTCGCAATGCGTGGACTCCGCGGCAGACCCGACAGCGGAAGCTGTTGGTTCCCCGCGGACGGCTGTGCTCTACTGGACGTTGGCGAGGTGTCATGCTTGGAAAGAAAAAGAACGTGAGATATTAGTGATTGGGTCATATGCACCGAACGACAAAAAACATATGGGTTAGTTGGACACTTGGACGTGGACAGTATTTTTTATAGGAAGAAGAATGAGCTTTGCGACTGGCCGCTTAATGGTGCCACGGACCGTCAAAACGTCAACCACGCGGACCATGCCATCGACACCTGGATAAGTGTGCTCAATTCTTCCTAGGCGCCATTCATTTAATGGTAGGTTGTCTTCCTTGACGACAACCATATCGCCTGCTTGAAGGTTTCGCGTTGGGAGTTGCCACTTGTTCCTTTTGTGTAAGGTATTCTTCTTTCCAACGCAAACAGAACTGCTGGTTTTGAGCCTTAAGACGCTGCCATCTGTTGATGATTGACCCTGCGTCCTCCCTGATTTCGGGCTCCTCAATGGAGATCAGCGGGCCGCCAACCAGGAAGTGACCTGGACTGAGGGCTAGCAGGTCAGTGGGATCTTCTGACATAGGCGAAATTGGCCGAAATTGTTCACTTTCTACACGGACGTAAATGGCTGCGCCGAAAGCGCGTTGGGATGCATCACAAAAGCCGTGGAACTGCAAATTTACTCTGGGGTGATACTGCACCCATCTTGGTATACGAATTTCTTGGAGAGCAGGATAGCTAAGGAGAAATTCCTGCCATCTCTTCAGAAGGTCTATTGGCAAAGAGTCATCCCACTCTAGCTCTTTAAGCCAGATTTCTTGCATAAAGATCTTAGCTCGGACTATGAATGGAGCGAGCCATCCTGCTGGATCGAATAGTTTTGATATTTGGGATAGGACTTCCCTTTTTGTGTAAGAGGAACTTATGGCTACCTCGGATGGTTTGAAAAGGAATTTATCACTATCCGCTTGCCATCGGATACCCAACGTTTTTGCTGAGCTAGCGTCCCCCATTACAAGAAAATCGGCACATAACAAATGCTCCTTAGGAATATCCACGAGGACTTGCTTCGCGTTGGAAGTCCATTTCCTCAAAGGAAACCCCGCACCCTCTAGAGCAGCACGAAGTTCCTTTATCGCTGTGATTGCACCTTGTATTGTGTGAGCGCCAGCAAGTACATCGTCAACATACATTGAATTGGATATGATGTCACTTGCCAGTGGGAATCGCTTTAGGACATCTTTCGCAAGTTCTTTTAGCACCCGAATGGCCAAGAATGGAGCACAATTTACCGCGAACGTAACGGTGGTAAGCTCATAATCACAGAGCTCGCCATTAACGTTCCTGAAAAGGATCCTTTAGAATCTTGTGTGTGAAGGATCGAGGGTAATCTGCCGATACATTTTTGTGATGTCCGCATTAAAGACATATTGGAAGAACTGCCATTTGAGAATCTGAATCGTCAGGTCTGATTGGAGAACCGGTCCTGGATAGAGAATGTCGTTCAGACTCTTGCCATTTGAGGACGGACTGGAGGCATTAAAGACTACCCGTAGCTTTGTAGTGGTGCTGTCCGGTTTTTGAACAGCATGATGGGGCAGATAGAAATTATCGGAATCGTTACTTGGAGCTACTTGTCGCATATGACCTAAGTCCAAGTACTCCTGGAGGACGCGATCATACTGCTCTTTCATAATTGTAGTGGGAGTTCCTGCCAGTAGTTTTTTGAGTCTTCGGTTGTGGTGGATATGTGGGGGTCGGCTTCTTGCGGTTGATACGTAGTGGTGATCGGTCGTGCATAGGCCGACCAAACAAAAAATGTGCGTGCTTCGGTTTTCAGTTTATTGCTAAGACTACCATATTTACAAGAAGCTTAAATCTAGAACACCGCTTCGCCGCTCTGCAACATTGCCCTTGAGCTTTCTGTTCGAAGTTGATGTTGCTGTTGGTTGGAGGTTGGGTGGTCGCATGGTGCATGCTTTTCGGCATGAACACTATATATTAAAGAACATAGGGTATAACACAATTTTGCACTCTCAAATCGTGTTTCCCTGCATCAAGTATACCACTGGAGTGATGTCATATACTTGTCGAGTGAATTTACTCACCTTCAAACTTAGGCGCGCAGCTCCACTTTTTAGTCGATATATCGATTGTTGCTGTCGATATTAGTTTTATATTCAGAATACTGACAAGACCTAGCAAGATACCAACAAATACCATGAAATACTTGGAAAATTAATTTCATACGAATATCTACCCTGATTCTAGTCGTCTACAGTATTTTCAGATCTGAGTACTAGGCTTTTTTCTTTTCATCGGTATATTTTAAAAATGAGACCTTACATTTCGATATATTTTTGAGGGCTAGACCGTATTTTTTATCTGCAAATCCCCGGTCACACTGCTAGACTGCATCCATATATTATTTATTATGGCATTTCTCCGATTTGCAATTAATTGCTAAATAATTTGTTTTGAGGCGCCGCAAAAGATCTAATGCAAGTGCTGATCACGTACCCGCTTCGAGAGCTACAGTGAAAGAAAATCGCAACCAAGGACGGGGGAACACCGTAAGCCGGACAGACATTTTCTCCCAGTTTCATTTTACAAGCGCCTGGACAGACGCCGAATACTCCGCAACACCGCATCTAGGACAGTGCCCTCCGCAAAGAAAGATGAAATGGGTAAGCCTCAAATGAAAATACATATTTTTCACTTGTGTAGTCTACAATTCGGTTGGTGGGATCTGCTTCTGTGGCCTTGAATCTAGTGCAAAACTGCAATTGCATTGTCCGCATCTTCCATGCCCCAGTATGTGTTCGTGTGAGCGTGCGTGTGTTGCGTACTTTCTGTGTTGTGTGTGACTGCGCCTTGTAGGGCGATCTAACTGTGGTTTTGCCAAGCGCGGGAAAATCAATAGCATCCCGATGCACTTTCCGTCCAATCAAAGAAGCAGTTGCGAAAAAGAATTTGTATAAACCGATTGAATTCTGACTTGTAATACCACCCTTTTGCACCCCATACACCATACACCGTGCGCTGACTAGCGAGAGGGCGCAAATCAAATCCCATAGAACGCCATAGCTTCGTTGTGCAGCCTTGAAGTCAACGTTTCCCAACGTTCTGTTGCAGGCATTGTTGCACTGAGGTCGTTTAGAAACTGAAACAATTCAATATTAACACGTAATATCGAAAGAGAGAGCTTGTTCCTTGAGGCTTGAACTTAGGGCAGGGCGAAGAGGTGGCCGAGGCAACTCCGCAGCACGAGCGACAGGCGACGACCGGCGACGATGTAAGTAGCGTCCGTTGTTAACCTCCTATCAAAAAAAAAAAAAAAAAAAAAAACCACCTCCCAGCAAGTATCCCAAAACTGTTTCGTTTGCGTGCATTATTTCCTTATCGTTTGTTTTTATTGATATGTATTTCTGTAGCAGAGACAAAATTGCATCACCTTGTATCTTAACAGCAGAATTGGCCACAACTTCCAGTTACAATCCTTCCTTTAGTTCCGCTAACGCGCTTAACCAATTGGTCCGGCTATTAATGTTTAGTTGCTAATCCCCAACAACCCACAAAAACACACAACACAACAGAATACAACAAGGACACTGGCACATGAATTGGAGCTCATGTTTTTTACATTACTAAACCGAACTGATCTGTCGATTGTGTTGTATGCCCAGTATCTGGGGTATCATACATTTTGTCATTATATCATTCAAGTATGGAAATGATGTGCCAGAGTTCTCATACATAATACAACACATACGCGTAATACCTTCATTTATTATACTGCTTGGGAGAGACAAATCTAACGCTCAGCCTCAACCAATCCACAGACAATGCCCTCGGCCATTAGCGGCGCCCCGCACGGCCAAGTGCACATACCCAGCAACGAGGAGTGCGGCATCCGAGACGTGTGGAAGCATAACCTGGAGGAGGAGTTTCGCACCATACGCAAGGTCGTGCAGAAATATCATTATGTGGCCATGGACACTGAGTTTCCGGGCGTGGTGGCGCGTCCCGTTGGCGAGTTTCGATCCACCGCCGACTATCACTATCAGCTGCTGCGCTGCAATGTGGATCTGCTGAGGATCATTCAGCTCGGTTTGACCTTTATGGACGATGACGGCAAGACGCCTCCAGGCTACTCCACATGGCAGTTCAATTTCAAGTTCAATCTTAGGTGAGATATTGGTTTTAACGGCAATGAGAATGACAATGATTGTGCTGTTTTTGGTAATAGCGAGGACATGTATGCCCAGGACTCGATCGACTTGCTGCAAAACTCTGGGATACAATTCAAGAAGCACGAGGAGGACGGCATCGATCCAATTGAATTTGCCGAGCTGCTCATGAGCTCGGGCATTGTGCTGGTAGACAACATCAAATGGCTATGCTTTCACTCTGGCTACGATTTCGGCTACCTCCTCAAGCTGCTCACTGACCAGAATCTGCCCTGCGACGAGGCTGACTTCTTCGAGCTGCTGCACATCTACTTCCCCAACATCTTTGACATCAAATATCTGATGAAGTCGTGCAAAAATCTGAAGGGAGGCCTTCAGGAAGTGGCCGATCAGCTAGAACTGCGCCGTGTCGGCCCCCAACATCAGGCTGGCTCTGATGCCCTGCTCACTGGCATGGCATTCTTCAAAATGCGTGAGGTACAGCACATAAATGCACATCATTTGCACATTGTCCCCGAAGAGACTATTGTACTGTTTTCCTATCTGCTTGAGAATACCATGCACTTAAAGCCAATCGTCAGTGCGATCGCTATCTTTAACAGTCTTTCAAACCACAACAACAACAATAACAATGTTGCTACAAATGCCAGTGCTAATGGTAATGGGAATGGTAATGGTAATGGTGAAGGAAAGTGTTCGAGCGACGTTCCTTTGACATCATCATCATCATCATTGTCATCATCAACAGTGGCCGGCAGTAGCAGCCTTCTTATTTCAAGCTCGTACACTGTCACGCCACCCACATCCCCAACACCGGCTGGTGGGGAGCATGACGTTGTGTCGCTTGCTTTGTTTGCTAGAGCCTGCACCACCAGCTCGGACAGCTCCGATTCCTAATTCCTAATACTTGTGTAATTTTTTTGTTGCCTTGCCAATCAATCACCACTAACTCGAATCATTTGAATCATTTATTTGGCTTACGGTCTATGGTTTCGTAGCATTTCCATCCCTAAAATAGACTATTTGTTATTTGTGTACATAATTACATAGATTATAGAAGTGCAAGTGCTTTTTGCCAGTGCCCAAGGGCATCTGAGCCACAATTAACGGATCAATGGATGAATATGCTTGCAGTGTTTTTTTTTTTTTTTTTTTTTTTTTTTGTTTTTAGTTAGTTTAGTCTGTTGAACAATGAACAATGAATGAATTCATAATCTAATAAAGAGTAAGTGTTTTTTAGTTAGTTAGTTTTAACTGTTTAAGGTCATGTGAAACATGTCTGTTAATTTTAAAGATTACAAAAACGAAAAGTGAAGTTTAAAGAAAACGTTCTACATGTTTTTGAATGGAAAATTAAATGAGTTGAAATTAATTTTCTTTTTCAATTTTATTTATGATTTCTGGTGTGTGGGTCTTGAATTATGTATCCTTTTCAAATTTTGCATTCTTAATAGCGCTTGATATTGGCTTTACTTTTCTTCTAATGTTTTATTTGGGCTTGGGAGGATTATTTAACGAATTAACATTGACCATTGAATGTATATAATCAATCTATTTTGAATTTGGACATATTAAAGCAATTTGCTTTATACTTTATATACATACATGCGAATGATGGATTTGACTTTTTATTTAGCATTTACTAGATATTCAACTCCATCTTACTTCTTAAGTTTATTATATGTTTTATTGTTCGTTTACGTTAATTTGTATTCTTTAACTCCATCTTCTCATATCTTGTGATTTTAAGATCTATCTTGGCGTAACTTTCGAAAAAATGCATTATTTGTATACTAAGTACGGCGTTGGCTTTAGTCCCTAAATAATAACCAAAGATTGCAGAATTGAACACAATATTATACGATACCTTCAAGACTAACAGATACAAATTATTAAAACAAGAAATAATCAAATCAGATCGGTAAACGGTATGTAACATATAATTTTTTCAAATCCAATTATAATCGCCTCTTGAAATAGCATACAAATTATTTAAGATCTCTATTACTCTGACCGTAAACAGATTGTGCTTAACTCCAGTAGATATTTGTGCATTGTGTAATCCTTGTGTACCGAATGTATCCTTTCCTAACGCTCTTCTTTCTTAGCTCTTCGCCAATTTTCTGTCCCATCGGGAATCTGAAATGCTCTGTGTCTAATCGAATAACCTTATTTACCGTCTTACAGATGTTCTTTGAGGACAATATCGACCATGCCAAGTATTCGGGACATCTATACGGCCTCGGCACCTCGTTCATCGTGAACGGCAACAACTTTCACGAGAGCAATGGCGAGACGAGCAGCGCCTCATGATTTATACTGATGGGCAATGCTGTTGTGCCTGATAAAAAGCCAGTCGAACCAGAAGGAGCCGGAGAAGATGCCGCACCGAAATCACCACCACTCAAGGACACTCGGACAACCGATCCCACTTCAACAGCACCGCAATAATCAACACCCTACCCCCGCCCAAAAAAAAAAGTAGGGAGAAACAGACCATTAAAAAAGCTTTTGCAATTTCCACTTATATATTTCCCGTTCCCCGTTAAAGTTCATTTAAAGAAGAAAAGAAAAACATAAAAACAAACCACTGGCATAAAAAAATCGTAAGTCAAAAAGGGAAATAGATTAAAAAAAACGTCAAACTGAAATAGAAATATAATCGATTTCGATATCTTCATGTCTAAATGTGTTACGAATACAAAACTAAGATAACTAAGCTAATATTGTAAGCCAAAAGGCCACATAGAGTGTCGTGTCTTTGTATAAAACAAAACAAAAAAAATATATATTTAAACATTTTTAAATTAATATAATCCGAAACGTTTTTTATTGCGGTTGTCCTCTTTTGTAGGACGAAATTCAATGGCTTAAGAACTTTAACCACACGGCTATAATGTTGTTATTTTCAAAATAAAACGCCGATAAGTTCCATTTTTCGCACAAAAATACTGATGTGCATCGATATAAAATGTGTATCGATAAGTAGATGAAAAATATCAACACCCGCAGAAGGGTGACCGTTTAGGGTATATTATATAGTATTTGGGATATTTCGAAATCGTATATATCTGTATACATTATCACAGTATATCTTTATCAGTTTATACAATGCTGGCGTCGCTAAGAAAGTTTCTATATGCGACCTCAGGGTCTTCGGCTCTGGTACAGCGAGCCCCCGATTTAAAGATAAATAAAACTAAAATTACTGAATTAAAAAAAAAGGATATTAAGTATATTCTTTCTTACTGCACTCGGAATGATTAATTGTTTCAATTTAAACTACTTGTTATTGTACATGGAGGCAATGGCCGGATCCTCCGTCTCATAGATGATCAGAACGTCACGGAACTTGTCGAGCAGCTGCAGCAGCTGAGAACGGCGCAGGTTCTCAAAGTACATGATTTCCTCGAGATGATGCTCGCTCTTGAAGTAGCCCATCTGATAGAGCTTGACAAGTAGCGCCAGATCGTCGACGTTGAGCGAGGCGGGTATCCGGCGAATGGCGGCCCGATCCGCATCGTTGAAGACCTGCAGCAGCTCCTTCAACTTTTGCTCATCTTCCATGGAGTCGATGCTGTCGCAGTTGTCCGTGCTTAGCGAGGCGGTCATGCTGAAGTTCGACTTGTGGCTGGACGAGGGCTGCACGGCAATGTTGTCCGAGGCCAGGGAGGAATGATCCTCGGAGACGTCTCGACGATGATTGATGGATGCCACGGGGACGGGCAACGGTTGGCTGGACATGCTCAGCATGGAGCCATCGTGCAGCTCGTCCTGATCGGCGTCCTGGTCCCCCTCATCGTCGCTGGCTCCACGCAGTTGATGCCCACAGGACGCGGAGTCGCCAAACTCGTCCTCGCTGGGCATGAACTGAACGTAGGTGTGCAGCTGCATGAGCAGGTGGTGCTGCAGCATCCACAGCACCATCTGAGCGAGGATGCCCTGCCGTGCCGGCTGCTGTAAGGGCGTGGTGAGATGTCCAATCGATGTGGGTAGCGAGAAATCAGAGATAACCTCGAACAGGGACATGCCCGCAAAGCGCGTGGAGAACTTCTCCACCAGATGCGACTTGGTGTGCAGCGGAGCGTCTGGGGCAATCACGTACACATTCGTTTCGCAAAGCGGATAAATGATAGTGGCCTTGGCCCAGTAGACAAGGTGCGAGACAAGCTTGTAGACGTGCTCGATGCTTAGGTCTGCGTTGGAGGCCATGCTCTGAAGGCTGATCAGCGGATTGTAGGCGTCCACCAGCTGCCACAACATCCTGGCCCCCGTGGGCGGGACACAGTCGAGCAGCTCCGCGAAGTCCACAAGCAGAAGCATTCCGTGGTATGGCTTCAGAGCCCGCAGACAGCGATCTATCGTCTCGGGGTCCACCATGCTTCCCTTCTTGTGCAGCTGGTGTGCCTTGGCCGGTAGGCAGAAGCAGAGCGTCAGATTCTGATTCAGGGACGTGCTGAGCAGGCCCGTAGTGCACAGATCATGGAATATAGACTTGAGGGCCTGTGCCAGGCTGCACCTCTCCGCAATCAGCTCAAGTGTTCGCTCCAGGGGCTGCTGCTGCTGCTCGTCGTGTGTGCGGGCCATGTGGGCCGTTTGTTCCGTGAGGTAGCCGCTACGTTGCTCCTCAAACTTCAGGGCCAGACCCAGGCGCTTGCTTAGCTCGTGGTAGCACTTTACAATCGAGTAGCTGGCCTGGGCATGCAGGGCAAAGACTACGTTGATAAGCATCTGTTGCTTTTTGACCGCCACAACGGAGGATGGGGCGGCTGGAGCCGGATTCGCAGTTACCCCACCGGCTGAGGGCAGGGAAATACTGCTGCTGGCATTGCTGGGCCTTTGCTCCTTGTGGGGAATCAGCGTGGGATGACTCACAAACCTCACATCGTTCAGTTTGAGCTCAAACTTTTGGTTGCACAACTGCGGCTTGACGGCAAAGAGAGCGGACAGGACTTCATCGGCAAACCCCTGCAGCTGTCCCTGGCTCTTCGCAGCGCTGATGTGTGTGGGCGTCTGAAGCAAATCGTCAGTGTTGGCGACGGCATAGGGGTTTCGTTTCCTGTAGGAGCAAAAGGCATTGAAGGGATGCAGATGGCGGCAGTCGTGATAACTCCAGACCTGGACTTGCGCTGCTCCTCCGTGGCCACCTCTGTTTGCCCCAGAGTCTGATAGGGATACCGATAGAGCAGGCGGTCGCCTTTACTGTCGAAGTAGACAAGGATCACGGCCAAGGGGTTGACATTCGCCTCCATTTCTAGGAGTTTAAAATCAAAACGAAAATTTTATTTTTCTTTATGTGAATGGAGCCACTATCGATATTTTCGTGCAACAGTACGTCGCCAGGTGGCGCGACAAATTCATGATATTTAGTTAAATTGAAAAACTTCCTTTGGCTGATAGGGATATTTTTTGTGACAAATTATACTTAAATATAGGGTAGAGTATTAAAGTTCATTTTTGGAATTTATATGTGGGAACATATTTTTAAATGTAATCGCCGTATTCGTTCGAGTACTGATAGTTTTCCCAATCAACCCTGCCTACCGACACGAAAGATATATATCGATATTTCGATGAATCAATATATATATTTTAACATCCCTAATTTCGGAAAGTCGTGCATTAATTAAACGCGTGGAAATTGTGCTAAAAACAACAAAATTAATTGAAGGAAATAGTTAAAAGCATAGTATGCGATGGCGGCAATCGCATCACTATGAAATTTAACTCCGAAACGTGTTAGTTAAGCTCTAAAATACAGTTTTCGTACATGATTTCTTATTAGCGTGTAGGAGAAGAGGAAAACAGATACAATGTGAGAGCAAGCGAGATGTCGCTAAACGTGTACTGGCAGCGGTCTATATATATACATATGTACATGAACATATAGTATTTGCACTAGTGTAGGAGAAGTACAGGGAATTGTACAAAAAATATACATAGTTTGTTTGCTTGTGGTGTATCTTTTTTTTTTAATTTACTTTCAAAGCTAAAAGACGGACGAAAAGGAAGCATTTTCATACCAAATAATGCTTTATCTCGATTGTGCATCAAATCAAGTATTTTGGGGGCAATGTGAAAAGTGAATAATAGCTGCTTCTGCTGGATAGTTAATAACATTAACTATTTCTCATTTTTGTATATGTGCGCCAACATCCGTATGTATGTGTGTGTGCATAGATTTTACACATACCGAAATACATGCGTGTGTTTGTGAGTGTGTGTGTCGACGAAGAGACGAAAAGGCGAAATCGAAATATGTACGTACAGCATTTCGGAATGGCCAGACACAGTAGTAATAGGCTAAAGTAGCGAACAAAATAAAATAGCCGATAATAGGCTCTGACACACGTCAGAACGGTCACACTAGCTGGGCTCACAGCCTGTATGTATAGATATCCATCCCGCTCAGACGCACGCTATTTGCGTCACCGTGTATGTGTTTTCCTCATTCGCTTTTATCATCTGCTTCTTTTGCCATACGGTATTAATAATAATAAAATTGATTAATCAAGGTGGAAACTTTTTTTATCCAGGTACCAAACGTTCCAAACAGCGCCGCGATATAATCTTTTGAGTGTCTCAAATCGAAAATGTTCAAAAGAACCAAAAACAAGTGCCCAAGTGTATGCAAATTGTATTTGTATTGTAAAAAGCAAACGTGAAAAAGAGTTGTGCGCCGCGCCAAATACACCAAATACGAAACGCAAAAATTAGAAAATCAAAATCAAAGCTTTCCGCCGAAGTAAACAGAGTTGTGAAATATGAATTGAGACTCCAATGAACAAATTAAACGGTGAGTAAAGCGCTAATAAATAATAATGTGGAGAAATGAATGCGCGCCTTAATTGAAAAGTGATGTGATTAGGACAGAGTCGACAAAATGTAAAGTCAAACAGCAGCATAATTTTGAAATGAATCATATCCTGCATCTGGTCATAAAGTTGGTTAAATACAATTTGAAGCGGGTTTAATATTTGTTGATGCATTTTTATTTAGTTTTTTGCTATTCAGTTGTCGCCATATTTGATTCCAGTGCATATGTATGCCGTGCTCTCTCGCACTCATGTGTGCGTTCATTTGTTTTGCTTTTGATTCTGCTTTGTGCAACGTGAAGTTGGATGATATGATATCCACAGAGTTGTCTATGTTTAAAAAAATATTTAATTATTTTTATACAATAATTGTTGTATTTTGTGTAATTTGCCAATCGCACTTAACTTAGCTTAAAATAGTTAGTCACACCCTCAATGCACAATATGTACTCCTATTTGTGTATATCTTGTTTTCGTAGTTTTGACATGCGCATCGGATTGCATGCACATTTCAACTACAAAAATTTTCAAATAATAAGGCCTCAAATGTTCAATTACATAAATAATTGCAAGTCTGTTTTGCACAGAAGTCCATATTGAAATTGCCTTTGGTCCAAATATCCAGAATTTTAGAACAGCGCGACGTTAGTCGCTTTGAACCTATTCCCTCTTCTTTCGTATTGTTTTCATCAAACGTTTTATTGCGTGTTCTCGCCGTTTTCACTCGTTTGTTTGTGTGTGTGTGTTTGTGTGTATGAGCGGCTAGTCTTTTTGTCTCGCTTCTGTGCATTGTGGCTATTACTGTGTTGCTCTTTACGCATACGTGATTTTTGCAATTGTTATTTATGTCTTGCGCGAATTTTCGCCACAAAATGAAAGCAAAAGTTGATAGACGAGTTTTAGTGGGTGCGCTTATTTTTTAGCTTATTTTGTAGCTTATTTTTAAGGTTTGTTTTTTAAGAATTTTTCAAATCTGGCATTTGTTTTTCAGGAGTAGTGCTTCTTTTTTTCACATAACTTAAGTGTCTTACATCTGGCTGTATTAAACTTTGCAATTCTGAAAAGCTAACAAATGCAGCTCTAAATCGGACCCAAACACTTTGTAGCTTCAGCTTACTGCCTGGAAAACATTAAGCTTTCAAATTTGAAAGCTTTTTTCCAAAATTTTTACTTTGAAAACTCGGGATACCTGATCATGTCCACTTCGGCTGTAAATGTTGCACATAATAATAGGTACATATACCCATCTATGTGAACTTTAACAAAAAAACAGTTTTGTTCAATATTTAAACTTAAAATTAGTTCACACGTATTCATGAACTATTTGTTTACAATAAAATAAACTTGATTCTAATACAGGATAATAAATGAAAAGAGATCCATTTCTCATTCACAGTCAATGTTAGGCTGATCAAAATAATGGTACGGTGTTAATAACTCTTCTATATTAAGTGAAGAATGTTTGGCTTTTTTTTGACCAAATATACATTTCAATTAGCTACAATCAATTTTTTTTTCTTGCAAGAATGGGCCAAAAGTCTCATTATCCAAGACCGCCACCAAACTCCCGTCAGTTTGTGCAGTTGTGTTGAGGGGGTCGCCTCGTATTTATGATCAATTTGTATTTCATTGATGTATTGGAACACTGTCCACATGCAGGCGCTAATGCTGTTGGCGCCTGAATAATTGAATCCGCTGAAACTAGGCATGAACTTTAACTATGCAAATACAGGGAAGCAACAACAAATAAACTAAGACGCAATTAGTTGAGAGCACAACTAGCGAGCACCCCCTATGCTTGCATAGTAGCCTCTGCTGAGCTGAGCGGATAGGTGTCGTTTTTGTGTGGGTTGGGGTTGTCGGCTGTCAATGAAAGTACAGCAAGGCAATGCCAATATTGTTGTAATGCGCTAGTGCTAGTATTAGTGCAGTCACGTAGGCCAATCAGACAGAGGTGTTGGACTATTCAGAGCGGTGATATTGGGAGCGGAGCGGAGCGCTGGCTGCCTATCCCAATTATGTACATACATATGTATTCATTGATATGTATTCATTCGCTTTCCAGAATAAGCTTTCGTATCTCCCCTTTGTGTGTTTGTTTTATTTCATCTGTTCGCTGCAGCAGAACCATGGAAACGACAACGCGACGAAAGCACCGCCGCGGTCAGTACATACATACGTACATATGCATTTGATTTGGTGTGTGTGTGCGATTAGTTTTCAACGTGCATTTCATGCACGATTTTACAAGCCGAGCCGGCTCTCTTGCTCCCTCTCGCGGTCGGCACGTTAACTGTGGGTGTGTGTGTGTAATTTGTTTATGGCGCGTCTTTTAGTTGATGGCCGTTGTTGATGGGGTTGGGGTAGGGTTAGCTTTTGCGTATGAACAAGATATGTACATATGTATGTACAAACATGCATATTGATATGTATGTGCACGCTATGTGCTTGTTTTTACCTTCTTCCCAATGATTATTCTGCTGTTAGAATGTGTAAAATTTGTTTCGTTGCTTCTCCGCTTTTCGTTCTCTAGTTAGTGTGTGTGTGTGTGAGCTTGTGTATTTTTAAATAGCGACGTTGTAAGATGCACACACAAAGGCATGTGTCTAAAGATTTTTGTTTGCATGTGTGTAACCCAAATCAAAAGTTACTGCAGCCGCTGATTCCCATCTCTCTTATTTAATATGAGATGAGATGGCGTTGCTTTCTTAGTTCGGGCATAGACCATTGCTCGTATTATTTTATTTCCATTGATAAACATGCATATGCATTTTGGGAGGGGAACTGTATAAAATGTGACTCGCTTGAGATCTCTCCCAACTCAAAACCATAGAGATTATATAATCGATTTGTAAGCTGCCATACCGACTAGTACTTTTGCGGGCAACTTTAAAATTTCGAGCCCGGAATTTACATAATTGCATATGTAGGTACATATGTACATATGTATTAAGGAAATAAACTCAAAGGTTACATAAGCTCATTGACAGTACTTTCTGATTTCTCTTTTCGTTGATTGTTCTTGTTTTGTTTCGCGTAGCCAATTCGATTGGGCAACAATTGCGCCTGCCTGGCTCTATTTCAATTAGAAATTATATCTACAGCATGAACAATGCCAGACAATAGGCGCAAATTGGCATCGCACACACACACACACACACACTTGCGTGTTTTAGTACGAATATTTTATGTATGTGTGTAGGTAGAGCCAAGTGCAAGCAGAGAGAAACAACTTGTAATAGATACAAAAGAGAAAAACTAGCAATAAATGCCGCCGCGTCGCGCCGGATGCCAAGGCAAAATTAGTGCATTCACTTTTTGCTTTGCTTTGCTATGGCATGCGAATGGCGAGGCGAAAGAAGAGATAGCAATAAATATAAAATTGGTCTAGGGGATAGAATGGAGCAATGGTCATAACGGTTGAATATGTCGATTTATTTGGAGGGAAAAAGGAATCGGAATCGGATTTAAAAATCGAATTCGAAATTTGTTTTGGGCGGACGATGGATTTGACGATCTTCGGAAGAGGGCTAGGCTAGATTTCGTAAAACGCGTTGCGCATGCATATTGGTGTTCGCAGCAAAATGAAAAAACTGGTTTTTTTCAAGCCATATGAACAAGTGCTAATGTTGTTGGTTTTTGCATTGCACTGACGACGACGTCCCTTACATTTTGCTTTGGCTCGCCTTTCGTCAGTAGTTCTGCTATATGTGTGATGCTGCTGCATTCAAGTTTATAGCAAGTGCAGCAAAGGCGAGGCAACAGCAGTAGCCGTAGCATCAGCAGAGGCAGAGGAAGCTACGAACAACGTTCCGAAAGGAAACACGAAAAATCTCGCACAATAACACTCGCGGGTATTGACGTTTGCAAAGCGCATGCGTATGTTTGGCGCCCATTGGCAACGCTATGCATCTGATTTGTTTTGTTACATAACATCATGGTGAAATTAGTATAAAGGTGACTTATTCCGCTGTGGTGAGGACGCTACATTTTTCCACTCTCTCTCTCTCTGCGTTCAGATGTTTCGTTTGTTTTTATTTCAACTGACAGCAAATAAAATATTTTCGCTAATAAATGAAACGAAATAAATCAAAGCAAATAATAACAGCAAAGCATATTCTTTTCATTGTTTGATGTTTACGATTTAAATGAATTAAACAATGATGAGGACTGAAATTAAAGAATCGTTCTTTACACAACCTCTTTCGACGACTTTTGAAGACTAGACTGACAAAACGTCCGCGATAGAGAGCACATGTGGGGAATACGCCACTTTTATTTCAAATTTACCATGCATAACATAACGCAAAACCGAATTGCAGCTGGCCCCAATGCTAGAGATGGGTACAGCTGTTATCGATAAATACAAGCTTTTCAACTGTTTGTTTACTTATGTTTTTTTTGTTTCATTTAATTTCAGCAACAACAACGAAAGATTGTTTATGTAAAATACAGTATATCAAACAGATAAGAAGTCGCAACATACAACGACGGACAACGAGAATAACTGGATATAATAGTGGGTGCAAAGCAGCAACGGAAGAAGCAGGAACGACGCTGAAGAATATCAAATCGCGCACAGTTATGGTTGTAATGGCTGACAATGTAATGTGGCACAGTGTTGGACACCCTCTATGCAATTCGAACGCGCACCGCCAACCATTAACGTTAGGAGTCAGTCTGCAGCAGGCCAGCAGTGCCAGTACCAGAACCGGCGACGAAGAAAGCATTTCTGGTTATGCATTGGGCCCCCAATACTTTGGGGGCACGCCGAACCAGCTACAGCTACAGCTCCAGCTTCAGCAGCAGCAGCAACATGATTGCATTGCCAGTGAAGTAGTGTTGTGAAACGACAAAGCGCGTACCGAACACTTCAACTAAGCGAGTAATCTGAACTTAAAGCAGCCCCTCTCTACACAAAAATATCTTATTTTAGTTAAAAAAGCGATCTAAACGCAACCCGGAATAATCATGCCCACGCACGACACAGTCTTCGTGGAGCCGGCCGTGAGCAGCAGCAGCAACAGCAGCGGCGGTGGCGGTAGCAGCGGAAATGTCAGCAACACGAGCAGCATCAGCAGAGTCGGGGGTGGGCCTCAGCATCCGCCTCCGCACATCGTTATCGATGGCAGTAGCCTGACCACGCAGGCGCAGCTGCAGCGAATCATGCACCGTCGAATGTCGATAAGCACGCGCCAGATACTCAGCGCCAGCCAAAGTCAGCCCCAGCCGCCACCTTCGACCCAGAAGTACGCCGTGCGTACCACAGCCACGGGGCTGGCATCGGGTGCCGGCGGCTCCACGCAGGAGCTGATCAATCCCCAGATCTATAAGATTGTGACCACGGATGGCAGCACCAGCAGTGTCATTATCGATGCCGGCGCTGCTGCCCCGCCACACAACTCCAAGCTGCTTCTTAGCAATCTCACGGTCCTCTCCAAGCAGTCGCCTGGGACGCCTGGCACCCAGCAGCACCAGCTCAATTATCTGGGCGCCAAGAATTTGCCGTATGTCACGGCCTCACCCGCAAAGGGACTGCAGCAGCAGCAGCCCCAAAAATTCGGCAGCATCAGTGCGTTTAAGGCGCAGCAGCAACAGCAGCAGCAGAACCAGCAGCAGGCCACCTTGCAGAAGGTGACCCTGGGATCCCGGGTGGCCACCCGCCTCCAGTCGTATGTCCCGGTTAGCCAACACTCGGCGAATCCGCCTCAGATAATTGTCCAGCCGGCACAGCCCAAATATGTGAATGCCACCGCGACGACTGTGGCGAATGCTGCGCTCATGAAAAAGGCCAATCAGAAGATCACGGTCAAGAGCGTGGGCAACATGCTGCAGCAACAGCAACAACAACAGCAGCAGCAGCAGCAGCACCAACAACAACAACAACAATTGCAGGCACAACAGCTGAAGAACTTTATTTCGCTGCACCAGCAGCAACAGCAGCAGCAGCAGCAGTCCTACAAGGCGGGAACCAAGACAAAGTTTGTGAAACAGTCGACGTCCCTGTCTATAGCTGCCCTTCCCCAGCAGCAGCACCAGACCAGCTATTCCAAGCAGGGAATGTCCATGTCCACGCCAACAAAGGTCACAAAAATGAACAGCAAGTATGTGCAGCAGCAAATAAGCCTGCCGCAGGGAACGCAATTGCAGCACAAAACATCAGCGACGAGTGCCACGGCCGCCGGATATTTGCTGCAGCAGCAGCAGCAGGGGCAGGGTCAGGGCTCAGGATTGACCACCACCGCTGGAACCATCAAATTTGTCAACTCGCACGGCACCGTCATCCAGCAGCATCCCCAGCAGCATCAGTTACAGGCGATGCAGAAGCGCACCCACTACAACAGCAGTGGCAGCAGCGACAACGAGCAACACTCGGACAGGACTTCGTCCTCGCTGGTCACCGACGACGTGGTGATCAATGGCACTCAGATGACGGACGAGCTCTCGGCCCGCATCCTGCAGAGCATGGCTCAGAAATCCTATAGCCAGCAGCAGCAGCGCTTTCATCAGACGTCTGGCAGCGGAAGTGGCAGTGGCAGCACACAAATGCCACCCCCCACCCAAATCATATATAGCAGCAGCAGCAGCAGCAGCAACAACAACAGCAGCAGCAGCAATGGAGGTGGGGTGGCAGTGGCCAACAGTGCAGCATCCCCGTCGGGCGGATCCAATCCTGCTGGAAATCTTCTGCTGACGCACTTCCAGACATCCACGAAGGTTACCCCACCTTCGTTTCTATCGGTGGGGGGGAATCCACCCGTGAGTCTGGCCAGCACACCCTCGGTTAGCATATCCTCGCATGGATTCGCGAGCGGCAGTGCTGCCATCTCCTCCTACATGTCATCCGCCACTGCGGCGCGTCGTCAGTCGGTGAGTGCGCCCAGCAGTCGCGCGGCTTCCCTAGAGCGAAAGCAGCAGCAGCAGCAGCAACAACAGCAGCAGCAACAACAGCAGCAGCAACAACAGCAGCAGCAACAGCAGCACCAACAACAGCACGATGCTGCGATGGGCAGTGCGCGCAAAGCACCCACTGTTATCGAGTATTACAACAAGCATAGGTGAGCAATTTTGGTTACTTTATAAGGGTTAAGGGGTATTTTAGACTTAGCTAAATTTACTACAAAGAGAGTAGACGTCTTTCTAGACACGTCTCTTGGCTATCAGTCGAATAAGGGTAGTGCCTCTCGCTCTTACTGCAGTCGAATGCCATAAGGCTTTTACCCTATGTTAAAACGAGCCGGAACGATGTGAGCCGCGGCAAGGGCTGCGACTCTACATTTATACTCGATACTCAGTTAGTATGTGAATATTACCAACGATTATATCTCGATCCCCTCCGCCAGAGGACACACACTATACGGTTAAGAGTGTGATAGAGAGAGAGAGAGAGAAAGAGAAAGAGAGAAGAGAGCGAGAGAGAAGAGAGATATTCAATGTGATATTACGTCTGCACAAACAAATTGATTGATCCACATTCACTTCCACCAAAAATCAAATATACCCCTAGATTCTTTGAGTATCGCGTATAAAAACTGCGTCTCCGGCAAGACGTGCGGCGGAAGCCCTAGTTTAATGAGGGTATAATAGTAACATTTGTATTCTCCCTTGCAGCATCGGCAACAGCAGCAGTACAGCCGGCAGCAATAATCAAATCGGAAACACACCAATGGGAGGTCAAAATACTATGAGCAAAGCTGGCAGCACACTTGGCCAGATGATTGGTAACTTTACTGGAAGCAGCCGAAACAGCAATGGGCCGACCATCACAGCTACGAATATTCCAGCATCGCCAGTTCATGTACAGTCCATTAGTGCCCCAAGTGTCCCCGAGGAGGGGGCACCGCCGTCGCCCTCGCCCTCTCCAGGATCGTCGCTGAAGGTCACTCCTCCAATGCTCCAGCCACAGCAGCAGCAGCAGCAACAGCAACCGAATCAAGCGCAGCTGGGTCCGAATCAGGACGAGGAGCTGTTCATTGAGGAGGTGCGTCCAGTGCCCGTGCAGACCCAGGATCTGCGTTTGCAGCTGGTGCATGCCATCACGCAGGATCATACCTACGCCTCTCAGCAGCCACAGGGACAGGCACAAGCGGCAAATACAGCGGCAGCCACTGCTGGATCGGGTTCGGCACAGCCGCAGCAATGGTCGCTGGGCGGCATTGGAGCGACAGTATCCGGAGGTGCATCCACACCCACACCCACAGCAGGCGGCGCCTATGGCAGTTATTGCGGCTATGGCCAGCAGAGTGAGTATAACCCAACAGTTTATTTAGAAGAAATAATGTTTATACTCATGTATCACGTATTTTTGCAGTTGCTCGCCATGCCACCGACGATGATGCACACTCGGCGATCAGCAGCAGTTCTCGCTTGGGACTGGCCAGCATTGATATGGATCCGGGCGAGGAGACGGAGACAGCACCCGAGGCTGAGGCTGAGGATGATTCTGTCACGCGTTGCATTTGCGATCTGACCCACGACGATGGCTACATGATTTGCTGCGACAAGTGCTCGTAAGTTGCACACATATGCAGTTGCATTTCCGTTTCCGTTCCCGTTTGCGTTTTTGAATCACAGATCGTTAACCAATATCTCCTCCAATCTTCTCTTCTCCTTAGGGTATGGCAACATGTGGACTGCATGGGCATCGATCGGCAGAACATCCCCGAGTTCTACATGTGCGAACTGTGCGAGCCGCGAACCGTCGACAAGGCCAGGGCCAGGGCATTGCAGCGCCAGAAGCGCAGAGAGCACATGCTGTTGGTGGCCACACAGGCGGCACATGGAGCCGCCGCCATTGCAGCGGGTACTGCAGTGGTTGGTGGCATGGCTGGAGGCCTACTTTCCGCAGGACCTGGAGCTGGTGTGGCCATTTCGGAGGACAATCAGCAACATCGTCTGACATCGGGTCTGAATGGAGGATATGCCACGGGCACCGGCATGTCGAAAAAGTCAAAAAAATCCAAAGATGGCACCGCGGGATCAGGTTCGCTCAAGAAGAACAAGAAGAGCGGAGGAGGAGGCGCTGGGGGTGATAAGAACAGTAGCATCAATGCCAGTGGCGGCGGGAAGAGCAGCAAGAAGAGCAGCAAACGGAAGTCCAAGTCCGGCGGAGACGGAGCTGGCGGCAGCGGCAGTAGTCCCGCTCTGACAGCGGCCGAGAAGCACGCGGCCAACCTGCGCCTGTGGATCGAGAACTACGAGTATGCGGTGACCAACCACTACTCCCCCGAGCTGCGGGCCCGCCTGCACGCCATACAGAAGCAGCCGAGCCTGCTGCAGAGCATCCAGAACACGGAGAACAAGGCCCTGCGACAGATACAGATCTCGAGTGCCGCCAGCGAGCTGGAGCACCGGGCCCAGCTCATACCCTATGCGGGGGCCAAGGTGCTCATAAGCAGCGTTGACCTATCCCCGCACGCGCCTATCCATGAGCTGCGCGGCAAGTATATGCTCACCACCCAATTCCGCACCCAGAATCCCACCGTCAACATGAACACACCGCCGCCAAGCAACTATCTGAACAGCTTCAAGGCCCACAAGACGCCCGGCCAGTTTGTGTTCTTCTACCAGCTGCCCGGCGTGGAGGCCCCCATGCAGACGCTGCGCCCAGACGGAAGTGCGCCGCAAGAGCAGCAGCAACCGCCCGCCTATCTCAAGGGACCGGAGGTGTGCGTCGATACGCGCACCTACGGGAACGATGCGCGCTTCGTGCGCAGATCGTGCCGCCCGAATGCCGAGCTGCAACACTATTTCGAGAAGGGCACGCTCCACCTGTACATTGTGGCCCTGACGCAGATCCGAGCCCAGACCGAGATCACGGTGCGTCATGAGCCGCACGATCTGGCCGCCGTGGAGCAGAAGAAGTCCCATGCCGCCGTCGTACAGCCCACGAGCACGCGATGCGCCTGCGACCTGGGCACCGATTGTCTCTTTGCTCTGCCATTGGCCGTGCAACAACAGCTTCAGGCGCCACCTGCTCAGCCACGGAGCAGTCACCGCAACAAGGCCGCAGCAGCAGTGGCGGCAGCCAACAGTGCAGCAGCCATTCAGCTGACGATGGGCCTGGGAGTGAGCACTGGAGTGGGAGGAGGAGTGCCGCCCAATGCGAGAAATCGATCGACCTCTTCCAGCGGGGAGAGCAGCCACATGGGCCTCAACAGTCCGCAGCTGAGCCAACTGAATATTGGCTTTAAGCCTTCGCCTGCTGCCGCCTGCCTGCAGAACACGCCGCCAGTTGTTGCTGCCGTCCTGTGCGGAAGCAGCGGAGGCAGCAGCAGCAGCAACAACTCCTGCTCGGTGTCCATGTCCATGTCCAGTGTGCTGCACGACTCGGGCATCTGCACCTCGTCCTCGTCGCCATCAGTGTCTATTCCCTCGCCTACGCCCATCCAGCTGCAGTCGCCCACATTGCAGCAGCAGCAGCAGTCACAGCTTCAGATTGGAGCACAGCCTGCACAGCTGTCGCTGCTGCAACGGAGTCCCACACAGCAGCAGCAACAGATCCTGGCCTCTCTGCCCACGCCCATGTTGCTCTCGCCTCAATTGCAGGCGGTTCCATCGCCACAGCACACACAGCAGCAGCAGCAGCAGCAGCTGCAGCAAGTTGTGCTGTCCCCCACACCACAGCAATCATCGCTATTGCAGCAGCCGCATCAACAGCATATTCAACAGGAGCCTCTGGCGGTTATAGCAGCAGCGGCGGCTGCTCAGCGACCCATGGCCACCTACTTTGTCCAGCAGCAGCAGCAACAGCAACAGCAACAATCGCCGCAGCGACATGTAGTACAGAAACTTATGTCACCGCAACATCAAATACCGCAACAGCAGCAGCAGCAGCAGCAGCAGCAACAGCAACAGCAGCAGCAACAGCAACAGCAAGTGCAACAAACGTTTCTTAAACAGCAACATAGACAGCCACAAAACCAACAACAGCAGCAGCAGCAGATGGCAGATGAGGCTCGAATGGCAGTGAGTGCGCTGCAAACGTTGCACGCCACACCCACTTCACACGTTGTGACACCCATTAAAGCGATAGCCCCACAGCAGCAGCAGCAGCAGCAGCCTCAAATACAGCCACAGCAGACCCTGTTACAACAGCAGCAAATGAGTCAACATCAGCAACAATTGCAACAGCAGCAGCAGCAGCAGTCACCGCAACAGCAACAGCAGGTCATCTTTTCGACTATTCAGGTGACGCCGCCAACCAAAGTACTCACTGTGAAGAGTGTCCCCACGGCCGCCAACAACATAAGCATCTCTAATCCTTCGCCTGCGCCACATACTGGCACAAGGAAAACCCCAATCAGGCAGCAGCAGGGAGCAACACCTGCTGCCGTCACAGATGCCTCGCCAATAGCAGAATCCAAAGAGGACGACGGACCCAGTGATACGCCGCCTACCCGCAACGCGGCTAAGGACGGAAAGAAGCCATCGCGAGAGGACCGCAAACTGGCGGCGATCATACGGGCTATCGACAACATGGAGAAGCGGGAGGCACGCGGCAAGAAGGAGACGCGTCAAAGCAGTGGCAAGCGGCAGGCGAGTAACTCCCCTGCCTCGCCCTGCGGCAAGCGGCGAAGGTCCATCTCCCTCAGCGAAGATGCTGAGACACCGACGGGCGGCACGACGGCAACGCCACAGCGTAAGAACCGAAGGAAGCGCAATGTCAGTCGCAGCTACAATAACAACGGAATGAACAATAAGCGGAGGAAGAGCGTCCTGGTGGAGTCCGATTGCGACTCACATGCCCTTACCAACTCGGAGTCCGAAGACCACGTGCAGCAGCAGCAGCAGCAGCATCCCCACCATCAGACAGTGGATCAGGCGGCTGGACTGCTTCTGGCGCTGGCACACAACACATCTTCGGTCAGCGACTCCTTCAAGTCGCCCACTCCGCAGCCGCAGCAGGGAAACCCGGCTTCCGTCAGCAGCGCCTGTCTACTGATTGAGGCCGCCATGGGACCATTGGAACAGCCGCTGCAGTCGCCGGCAGCGATGTCCTCGCCCGCCCCCACTGGAGAGTTCAAGTACCCGCCAGGCGGGGCCAAGACCAAGAAGACACTTATGTCCAGCTGGTTTCAGCAGGCAGAGAAGTGCGAATCACAGCAGTCCGGGTTGGACAGCCTTGTGCAGGCGGCTATGTCTGAGATCAACGGCGAGAGGGAGCAACTGCAGCAGCAGCAGCAGCAACAACAGCATAAATCTTCGCCACCACCGGCTCTTCTAAAGGTGGAGCATTTCATCCACCAGGCGGAATCCCCGACCACAGTCCCACATTCGACGACCAGGGAGCAGCTTCACCTCCCCTTGCAGAACAATTCATCGGTAAAGAAGCGATGGCTGCGTCAGGCCATTAGCGAGGAGACCACACCCGATCCAGACGAGGGACTGCAGCATCAGCAGTCCCCTGCTACTGCCACGCCCGCACCAATGCACCAGATGCACGTCGTCTCGCCGCTGGCAAACGGATTCAGCACACCGCTGAAGAAGCGTCGCTTGGTGATCAGCAACGGAGCCCCAGCCACAGACACGGTTGCAGCCAGCAATGTGGAGACGGATGAGCCGCACATCGATGTGATTGGTGATGCCAAGGATACCGATACCATGGACGAGGTAGATGTCGTTGTGCCGCTGAAGGTGGAGACGGAAACAGAGCTGCTTGATGTACACCACCACAACCACAGCCATAACCATCATCTGCATCAGATCCATCAGCTGCATCACCAGGAGCAAGATGATGATGTGGACATTTTGCGTTCACCCAGTCCCGGTGCCCAGCAAATCGTAGCTGAAGACAATTTGGTCAAGATCGAGCCGGAGGACACCAGTGCGGCGGCCGATGATGTTAAGATCGATGTGGAGCGCGAGGAGAGTCAGGCCTGCGACAAGTTCGAAGAGATGGTGAAGGTAAAGCGCGAGGAGGAAGAGGAGCGTGAGAAAAAGGAACGCCGCGAGACTAAGCCCCAGGCTCAGCCCCAGTCCCAGCTGCAAGAAGAGCCAAAACTGGAGGTTAAAGTGGCACCGAAAGTGGCTCCGAAAGTGGAGCCAGCAGTTAAGGTGCAGCCACCAGTTAAGGTTCAGCCTCCAGTTAAGGTGCAGACCCCAGTTAAGGTGCAAACCCCAGTTAAGGTGCAGACTCCAGCTAGGGTGCAGACCCTAGCTAGGGTGCAGCCAACGGTGGCCAAGCCGGAGACGAAGGCACCCAAGGTGGAGCAGCCGAAAGTGGAGCCCAAGCCAGGAGAGTCTCTGCTGCGCAGCACAGCTACAGCCTCAGCGGTTGCACCAGCATCAGGAAGTGCCATCAATTCCCGTCCGCTAACACTCAAGGTGAAGGAGGAGCTGCCTAAGAAATCAAAACGAGAGCCAACACCCCCTCCAGCGCAGCCCAAGCTGCCCTCGCAGTCGCCACAGCCTCTAGCAAAATCAGTGTCAGTGCCATCATTGCCGAGCATTGCACCAGCAACAGTACCAGCAGCAATCCCAGCACCAAAAACAGCTGCAGTTGCCGCTACATCGGCATCCGCCTCTACATCTGCGTCTGCATCTAACAGCAGCACAAAAAGTCTCACTGAACTTGATATGCAGGAACGTTTGCTGTCCTTCCATGAGCAGAACATTTTCTACTTGCAGTCAAGGAACAAGAAGGCAGCAGCAGCCGCTGCAGCAGCGGCGGTGGCGGTCGCATCATCGTCGTCGTCCAGTAACAAGAACAGCAGTGGCAGCGGGCTAGAGGGCAAGAAGTCATCGTCCAAGGAGAAGGATGAAAAGCGGGAGAAGGACAAGCAACCGAAGAAGTCCAAAAAGGAAAAGAAAAAGTCCAAGGATAAGGATAAGCAGAAGACGGCAGCCACTCACACGGGATCGCAAGTAGTTGTTGAGCAAAAGAAGAAAAAACAGCAGCAGCCACAGACACAGACACAGACCCGACGGCCAGACTCCAAAGCGTCCTCAGCTCTGGCTCCAGCTGCAGCTCCAGCTCCAGCTCCAGTTGTAGCAGCAGCTCCCACCATTCCGGTGGCCACAGCCAATGGCAAGACTAAGCACATCCCCCACACACCCAACAATGTGGAACAGCAGCAGCAGCAGCAACAGATGCGCCGTCGTACCATGTCCATGTGCGTGACACCCGTCACACCGGCTCTTGCAGCGCTGCCCACTTCATTGCTGGGTGCGCCGCCGGCAAAGAAACGCCAGACTAACTTCGAGCAGGAGTTGACCAAACCGAACAGCCAGATCCTGAGCAGCAGCATTCTGCTGAATAGCAGCAAGGCCCAGGGAACCACCTCGACAGCGGCCACAGCCTCTCCGCTGGTCGTCCAGCCGCAGCAGCAGCAACACCGTAAGGAGAACAACCACCATGAGGCGAATCCCGGAGGTGGTGCCATGAGCCTTGCTGCAGCCTTAGCCAGTGGAAAGCTGATCAGCCGCAGGAGAGAGTCCATGTGCGGGAGTCGTCAGCAGGCGGCGCTCATACAGGCCGCTCTCTTAATCAAGAAGGAAAAGAAGGAGAAGAAGTCAAAGAAGAAGGATCGCGAGAAGCGGAAGCAGGAGAAACAGGAGAAAAAGAGCAAAGACAAGGAGCGCGAGAAGGGCAAGGGAAAGGGAAAGGAGAAGGACAAGGAGAAGGAGAAGGAAGCCAAGCAAAAGGTCAACAACAATATTCAGCAGAAGCCATCCACACCGACTGCGAATCCCATTCCCACTGTGGAAACACGCTCCACTCCGACACTGACACCGAAGCCGATGCCGATGCCGACGCCGACGCCAAAGGCCGCCCCCATCCCAGTATTGATTACCCAGCCTATTCCGACACCCATCCTCACACAGGGACTGGTCTCGAAAATGCCTCTGCCCTACTACAACACCATCTACGGCAAGCTTCAAGACCCGCCACCGGCCAGCAGCAGTAGCTGCAGCAGCAGCAGCAGTAGCATGCCCAGCCTGGCCGAGTACCTGGCCTCCACGAAAGCAAAGGCGGCAGCCACGCCCACGCCAGTGGTCCCTACCATGCCCGTGGTAAAGCCTAGTCCAGGAGCAGCAGTCACGCCTTCCTTGTGCGCCAGTGCGGTCGCTACCTCGAAGGACATGCCGCCGCCAGCCACGACGCCCCTCAAGATCTACACGCGCACCGCCAATTGCGATCCTCGCCTGAACCCCATGCTCACGCAGCCCGAGCCGGCACCCATGCCCAAGCGAAAGCTCTCCATCAGCGAGTACCGCATGCGGCATCGTCCATCAGTGGACACTGCGCCCAGTCCCACCACTCCAACCACGCCCACCTCCATTAATATTGGGTTTGGACAGGCGCAGACAATCAACAAGTGCTCGCTGCAGTCGCCAGAGCACTACCAGGCAGCCATGCGCGAGCGTCGCAACTCGATCAGTGTGCACCACCACCAGAACCTCAACAGCAGCTTCAACAACAACACCCCCAGCAAGGGAAGTGCCATTGGAACTGGGATTGGGACTAGCATTGGCAGCAGCAGCCTCAAGAATCTACAGCAAGCGCTGGGCGTCTCGGGTGGTGGACCGACCAAAAAGCTACCTTCAGCTGCCACCACTCTGAGCAATGTAAACACAATCCTGAGCACCGCCCAGAAGCTGAACATGTTCGATGACAAGCCCCGGATGGAGCAGAGGGCGTCTCTTGCTAGCACTTCCACAAAATATCAGCTTATCCCTGGCGCAGGAGGACACTTCAACGCGGCACCCACTCTGCTCGAGCAGCAGCAGGAAAAGATGAGTGAACGCTCGCGCAGCACTCAACGCTTCATGCAGCGAACCATTTCCTGCGACTCGCGGGTGATTGAGCGACTAGGCGCAGCCGGTGGTCCAGGCTCCACGAAGGTCAATGAGAAGATGACGGCCGCGGGAGGTAGGCGGGATGGCGTCTGATATGGGTAAGTGTGGCCGCAGAGATTTGTATAATGAAGGAGATTTTCACATAATATTAATCCACAGGCACACGTAAGAGAAAAACAAACTAATACAAAAAACTAAAACTCCAACAAGAACAACGATGATGAGCAATTGCTGACGAAATCAATCATTTGCCACGTACAGTTTTGCTTCCCTTACACAAAAACCAAAACCAACAACAACAAAAACTCATTCTTTTCGTTTAAAACGCTTTAAATATTATAAAGAAAATTCTGCAGTAAAATAGGTAAATATATATATATATATGTACACGATATACATATATACATATATGTATGTGGGTGCAATCAATTCAGAAAAACCGAAAAACAAGATTTAATACGCAACAGCTCTAAAATACAATCCACACTCAATGTAAATAATGAAACTTAATAACTTGCAAAGCAAACAAAAAACCACACAAAAAATTGAAAGAAAGAAACGAAACGAAAAAAAAAACAAAGCAAACCAAAACAAAACAAAAATATATAGAAGAAACACTTTTTGATACACTAATTAGTTAATGAATAGTCTCGTTTTTGTCTCAGCAAACAAGCCAATTCTATTACTTACCCAGAAAGAAACCAACAACCTATACTATATACGATAAATAGGGCCTATAGAATGATACTATATACGAATTAACTTACCTAGCATGTAGTTTACAGATTACGCGGCGAAAACTGAAGTTATATGAGACGTTAGAGAGTCCCTTCTGGATAGTTTCGTTATTAAATATGTATTTTAGTCCCTAAGTTGAATCAAACCAAGAGACGAGCTTCGATATAACCAATGCAGTTGCGGGAGAGCCCAAAGCTGCCAGCAGGCATATGGGGGATACCTCCCCATTTTATTTGTTTAACTTTCATTTTATACGTGGAATTACGTTTAATTTTAGTAATAAAACAAAAACATCAACTATTAAAACATTTCAATATCATATTTACCCGATACCCTAACACACACACACTGATTAGGCAGACTATAACGCAAGCAATACTCTTGAACTGAACAGAACAGAACAAAGAAACACCCAGAAAAAGCAAATGTAAATGTAAATAATACTTTTTAAACAAACTTAAACACAAAACAGAGAACAGAGAATACAAAATGCAAATCCAATCCGCTATCGAGAAGATACACACGTAAATACTGTTAAATATCTGTATATACCATAGAATATATGTACATCTTGGTCCTTTATAAACGAGGCGAGGCGAGGCGAGGAGAAGAGTGGAGTTAGTAGTTATAGACTAGTTAAAGTGTAAGTTCAACAATGAAAAAGAGTACAAAGCGAGGTTCGATTGAGCGAACAAACCGCGATTACAACGTGTAAATACAGGCAACAGCAAATCAACAAATTTCCGAAGCCATTTACATATTTTGCATTAGACTTTTGTTAACTTAAAACCTTTGGAATTCGAACACCATACAAACAAAAAATATTCCCGAAAGTTAAACGTGATTTTTTTTACAAAAATAATGTTTATTTTTTGTGAACAGTTTTTAGCTAACGTAAATTATCATAATGTAAGTTATGGTTGTATGCCATAGGGATCTAATCGAAACAAATTGATCAATGCTTACCAAGGGATGTGTCATATGACCTTCTTATAATGTCTAATCTTTTCAATAGTTTTTGATACATGCTTTGCTGCAGCATTATTTGGATTTTCATTTAAACATTTACTTTACTTCTTAAATTTAAAAGAAATATATGTCACAACAACTTTGATGAAATGGTAATGAAATAATATGTACAACAAATTAACTTATTTTGACCCTGTGAAAACATTTTTTGTTCATAAGAAATTTTGATAGATATTGTAACCTATTGAAGGGAAAATTACATACAAAACTACATTTAGAGCGGAAGTTTTTTTTTTTTTATCAATCTGTTTTACGGACAAAGTGAATAATACCTTAAATATACCTTAAAAATGTACATACGAAGGAGAGGTGTTAATCGTAAGCTTACCACTTAAGACAACTAACAACGTCAGTCTAGTTTCGTTTTAATTTCTGTAAATATATAGATGATAACTGTAAGATACATAACCGAAATGTGCTAAGCCGATTTTATAAAACGTATGTTGTTGATTTTTTAAGCGCTGTACCATAAAACATCGGTATAATAGATCGATGTAGATGTAGTTGTCTACATATTTCTTTGGGAAGAGTTCGTAATTAGTTTTCGTAATGAAATTTTGATAGTTCTAGCATAAGAAGCAAACAAAATTATTTATGACCCTTTTGAATGAAAAAAACGACCTATTCGTAATCACTTTTTTTTTTTTACCTTACCATTATTTGTAAGTGCGAATTTGAATTGTAAGCGTAAACGGTAAGCGTAGGGGTTTTAGCCATAAGCAAACCTTGGTTTAACTGATGTAAATTAATACGTTAATTGTTTACTAAACACAAACACAAAACAAAAAACACACACACACAATCAAGCAACAGAAGTCGGCCAACACGCTTCGTCTGTAAAATACATTAAAAATGAATTCATAAGATTCTTTAACAATAAACAAACAAAAAACCGGAAAAACACAAATAAAACGAAAATAAAATGAAAACTTTTCAAATTTGTTTAATTCTGGAATCAGCGTTATACATACTCGGTTACCGCCGCTATTTGCGGGCTGATTTGGTAGTGCCACGCTTCATCGCCATCGGGAGAATGTCACAGATCGTTTGCAATCGCTTAAGATGCATGGACAATAAGGATATTGCCGTTAAACCGTTTTAAATTAAATCGCTATAACTCTCTATTTCTGCTATCGTTATTAAATGGATTTCCTTTTTTACACCCCAGTCTTAAAGATTATAGTGGTATATTCGGTTTTTGGTGGAAGTGGATGTGTGTAACACCCAGAAGGAAGCGTTTCCAGCTCAGAAAGTCTAAATATTCTTGAACAGCATCAATTACCGAGTGGATATAGCTACATATATGAGTGTGAGTGTGAGTGAGTGAGTGTATGCGTGCTCATGCATTCTCACGTTTGCATGTGTGGATCAGCGCCCGAGCCAGTCGTGAGAGTGTATATGTGCTCATGCATTCTCACGTGCTTTGCGTGTTTGCAAGTGTGTATGAGCGCACAACTGAAATTTTCGCTCTCCCAACTTTGTTTTGATATTTGTGCTCGCGCCACTCTTCACTTTAGCATTTTTAGAGTCGACCCTTTTTGAAGACGCTTGCCTTATAATACCAGAATAATTATTATTCTATACATGCTTTAGATGCTAACTTTGTTTAATATAGAATATACTAATATAATGAGCAGATATATGTATATATATTCACAGATATATATATATGTATATTCACAGACACGAAGCCACACCATTCATTTCCCCTACCGGTGCGACAGCCAATCAGAATTAGGAAGCCTTTTATGCATATGGCCAAAGCCACCCGAAATATTTTCGCTGCAGCAGAGCTGCCGATCAGAATTATGACAGCAGACACGAAGCCACACCATTCATTTCCCCTACCGGTGCGACAGCCAATCAGAATTAGGAAGCCTTTTGTGCATATGGCCAAAGCCACCCGAAATATTTTCGCTGCAGCAGAGCTGCCTATCAGAATTATGACAGCAGACACGAAGCCACACGATTCATTTCCCCTACCGGTGCGACAGCCAATCAAAATTATGAAGCCTTTTATGCATATGGCCAAAGCCACCCGAAATATTTTCGCTGCAGCAGAGCTGCCTATCAGAATTATGACAGCAGACACGAAGCCACACGATTCATTTCCCCTACCGGTGCGACAGCCAATCAGAATTAGGAAGCCTTTTGTGCATATGGCCAAAGCCACCCGAAATATTTTCGCTGCAGCAGAGCTGCCGATCAGAATTATGACAGCAAACACGAAGCCACACCATTCATTTCCCCTACCGGTGCGACAGCCAATCAGAATTAGGAAGCCTTTTATGCATATGGCCAAAGCCACCCGAAATATTTTCGCTGCAGCAGAGCTGCCGATCAGAATTATGACAGCAGACACGAAGCCACACCATTCATTTCCCCTACCGGTGCGACAGCCAATCAGAATTATGAAGCCTTTTATGCATATGGCCAAAGCGACCCGAAATATTTTCGCTGCAGCAGAGCTGCCGATCAGAATTATGACAGCAGACACGAAGCCACACGATTCATTTCCCCTACCGGTGCGACAGCCAATCAGAATTAGGAAGCCTTTTATGCATATGGCCAAAGCCACCCGAAATATTTTCGCTGCAGCAGAGCTGCCGATCAGAATTATGACAGCAGACACGAAGCCACACCATTCATTTCCCCTACCGGTGCGACAGCCAATCAGAATTATGAAGCCTTTTGTGCATATGGCCAAAGCCACCCGAAATATTTTCGCTGCAGCAGAGCTGCCGATCAGAATTATGACAACAGACACGAAGCCACACCATTCATTTCCCCTACCGGTGCGACAGCCAATCAGAATTATGAAGCCTTTTATGCATATGGCCAAAGCCACCCGAAATATTTTCGCTGCAGCAGAGCTGCCGATCAGAATTAAGACAGCAGACACGAAGCCACACCATTCATTTCCCCTACCGGAGCGACAGCCACTCAGAATTATGAAGCGTTTTATGCATATGGCCAAAGCCACCCGAAATATTTTCGCTGCAGCAGAGCTGCCGATCAGAATTATGACAGCAGACACGAAGCCACACCATTCATTTCCCCTACCGGTGCGACAGCCAATCAGAATTAGGAAGCCTTTTGTGCATATGGCCAAAGCCACCCGAAATATTTTCGCTGCAGCAGAGCTGCCGATCAGAATTATGACAGCAGACACGAAGCCACACCATTCATTTCCCTACCGGTGCGACAGCCAATCAGAATTAGGAAGCCTTTTGTGCATATGGCCAAAGCCACCCGAAATATTTTCGCTGCAGCAGAGCTGCCGATCAGAATTATGACAGCAGACACGAAGCCACACCATTCATTTCCCCTACCGGTGCGACAGCCAATCAGAATTAGGAAGCCTTTTGTGCATATGGCCAAAGCCACCCGAAATATTTTCGCTGCAGCAGAGCTGCCGATCAGAATTATGACAGCAGACACGAAGCCACACCATTCATTTCCCCTACCGGTGCGACAGCCAATCAGAATTAGGAAGCCTTTTGTGCATATGGCCAAAGCCACCCGAAATATTTTCGCTGCAGCAGAGCTGCCGATCAGAATTATGACAGCAGACACGAAGCCACACCATTCATTTCCCCTACCGGTGCGACAGCCAATCAGAATTAGGAAGCCTTTTGTGCATATGGCCAAAGCCACCCGAAATATTTTCGCTGCAGCAGAGCTGCCGATCAGAATTATGACAGCAGACACGAAGCCACACCATTCATTTCCCCTACCGGTGCGACAGCCAATCAGAATTAGCAAGCCTTTTATGCATATGGCCAAAGCCAAGGCATACTAAGCAAGGTAGGCTTATCGGCTCTCTCGCTCTCTGTGTAACTCCATAAATTTCAGTCTGCCTGCAGCAGTTGTGAGCGAAGCATCTCCGCGGACAATTTTTTCTTGTTCCCTTTGACTTTTTTTAAATGGGAAACAAAAAATTGTTAAAAATTCTATTATAAAAGAAAAAAAATAAACATAAATTACAATATACTTATACCTATTAAATCATTCCGGTCTTATTACTCCTTTGAGATTCTTTCTCACAACGCATTTGTGAGTCTCTCTCTCTCTCTCTCTGCTGTCATTTTGAACAACTCCATATTCCTCTCTATAAGCCTACCTTGCTTAGTATGCCTTGGCCAAAGCCACCCGAAATATTTTCGCTGTCATAATTCTGATCGGCAGCTCTGCGGCATCGGGTGGCTTTGGCCATATGCATAAAAGGCTTAATAATTATGATTGGCTGTCGCACCGGTAGGGGAAATGAATGGTGTGGCTTCGTGTCTGCTGTCATAATTCTGATCGGCAGCTCTGCTGCAGCAGTCATTTAGTCCTTTCTTCTTGTTTGACGCCTAGTTTTCAGGGACTAAGAGCTGGATTAAACAAATTTTGTGTGCAGACTCCTGATATTGCACTGAATCAACTTTCTCTCCTTCTCTCTCTTAATCGTACAGTGTGTGCCCTCTGGCGGAGAGGATCGAGATATAACGGCTGGTGTAGGAGCGGGAATAGAGGAAAAGAGACAGATGTAAAAATGTAAGGAGAGATAATAAAAAACTCCCAAACGGTTCGACCAATTTTTATGCAAAAAATTGTTTTCCTTTTTTTGGAAACAGCAACAGAAAACGGTATTTAAATTTTTTACCCTGCCAACACTTTGGGGCGCTATGTACATATATCTCCGAAAAATAGGGCCAGATCGGCGAAGGATCTACTTTCCCAGCACAGTGATCGACATTCGATCGGTATCAAATTTTCGATTACGAAAATAAGGCAATTTTTTGCAAATTCACTGATATAACCATTATGATTGTTTGCGAAGATCGTGAAAAAATTAATGTCTTTTTTTCTGATGACAATCGGTTGGCAGGGCTCGCCCGATCACTAATACGCCACGCCCACATCGCCCGCTGTATTGCCGAGATATAGCGTACTTAATAAACCCAGTGTGACAGGCAAAAGTTTGGGGCTCTATATCTCAGCCAAATAGTAAGGACTTACCTTCCAGCTTTGTGGGGATCAAAATCTCGATTTCGAACATTTTCGACAAGTTTAATGATGGTGATAATAATTCGATACAAGTTTGAATGCATTCAGTAATTTGTTTTATTTAATTGATTTCGTACAGTGCCTAACTAAGAATATTCTCATTTGTATATTATTCGTTTAGAAAATATTGGCTTTAACTAAGTGAAAAGTACTTAAAATACTAATAGCCAGCAATATATAAATTTCTGTGAAACATTTTCGTATACTCTAGGGAAATATATATGTGTTGTATGTATATTTGTGTGACTTTCTACAGCTATCTGGTTCAAGAACCTTCAGAAAAATATATCGATTGATTCCTTTTAAATAACTCTTCTTTACACTTATTAAGGTAGATTCTTTTCTTACATTCTATCCTCACAATACATACACATATCGGTCGGTTGTGACATCTCATCAAGAATTGAGTTACATATGTATATCTATATAATCAAAACAAACTAAAAAGATACAGATCATTGCAATCATCGCGTTTAAAGTAAATTATATACAATTCATAAGAAGTCTGAAGTTTAAGAAAGGAAAATTATATTGGCGTATGCCGTACATACTCGCTCGCATAATTCAAATGGTTCAAAATAATGAATTACTGTGTATAAGATATTAAGTAAAATATTAGAAAAATGATTCCGTGCATAAAGGGTGTGAAATTTAAACGATATGTAGCTGTGTAACCCTTGCATCTTGCATGGCCCCCTGAGTTGACCAGTTCAGTCGACTAGATTTCTATTGGTGTGGTATATATCATAAGAAATTGGGCAGGGCCTGGGGCAGGTTTTAAATAAATTGCATCATCAGTCTAGTCAGCAAATGTTATTTTGATGGGGCGGCTCACATGGGTACTCTCTCTCTCTTCTCTTATATACTTATGTAACAACTTGTAAATTCTATACACCTACATATATCCTGAAACTTGACACATACTTTGTATCAGCACTACTACAACAACCAGAACACCCGACGATGCTAGGACTTGTTGTTGTTGCAGCTGTTGGCATTGTTGTTATTGTACAAGTAAGGTATCAGATTCGGCTCGATTTCCAGCTGTTGTTTGAGAATCGAGCTCATCACGAACTCGGTGGAGACAATATGACATTTGGGGTTGCCGTGTCTCGTCAGATCCGCGCACAGATGCATGTCCGTGGGGCAGGTCACAATGATGTACGAGTCGGGCGACTGAACATGGGATTCGACGACAGCAGCACCGCTGCGTCGCTTTGGTTCCACCTTTCCACCAGACGATTCGATCATGCGAATGATTTCTTCGCGGGCCGGAAACACGTCCGGCGTCACATGGAAACACCTGCCAGCGAACAGCGTGGAGCGGGTGGGGGCACACAGCACCGTGTCCAGATTGAACTGTAGGTTCTCGTCGACCGGTATGTGCTGTATACGATACGGGTCGGTTGGTACAAATCGTCCCGCCTTGGCGCTCTCCACGATCCAACTCGACTTGAGCACATAGTCCACGTGGCAGCAGGCCTGAATCAGTTTGCAGGTGCGACTCTCGCGTGTCATCACCAGGTGAGTGGCATCTGCGGGACTGTCCACAACAATTCCACCCAAAATTCTGCAAGTATCACTCGTAAAATCGATCTAATTCAGTTCATTATTTTCAGTACTTACACTACAGCCTTTTTGAGGGCTTCAGCATCAGCAACCTGAGAAAATATGACCTTCGGTGGCTTGGTGGTTGTGGGGTACTCGAGGCAGACAATCTGTTCGGGCAGCTGCTCCTGCTGGAAAGAGTTCATCTTCTGGCGCTTCACTTTCTGTTCATTGCCATAGGGATCGGATAAATGACGCTTGACGCGCTCGTGAGCCTCCTGAGTCAAATTGATGGGCGCCTTCCAGGCAGCTATTGGGTAAGATAATTAAATTGAACTTAGTACATGACCCGGAGCAGAAATGTATGTTTGAATTTACTTAGCAGATGGGCAACCAAGTTGCATTCGATGCGGAACGGAGCCACGAGACTGTACTGCTGGTACTTTGGATTGTCGTACTGTGAGAGGCCGCTTAAATTGCCGATGCAAACATCGCTGAGCCACAGGGCATTGACCATGGGAATGTTCCACTCCTTGGCCGCACTGAACTTGTTGCCTTCGAGCTGCTTGCAAACGACCACAGTGTTCACCTTGGAGAGGTACGAGGTGTAGATGGCCCCGCACTCCTCAGCCATCTGCTGCAGTCTCACCATCTCCTCGCCCTCAAATCCCTCGGAGGTGATGATGTACCGCTCCAGTGGCTTGCGGTACCCAAACTGACTGGGGAAGGGCAAATGGAGCGGCTGCCAGGGGGGCATAAGCTGTCGCTTTAAGCAAATGTCGCTCAGCCAGTAGGCGGTCACACAGCGCTTGGCATCTCGTAGAGCCTGCATCACTACGCCGTGTCTCTGGGTGCGGCAGATGACATGCGTCACCCTGGGACAGTAGACGCGTTCAATGTCCCCGCCGAACTGTCGAATAGTGTCCAGCCATATGGGCAGCTCGTCACTGTCCGTTTCGTCGTATTCCACAATATAGAAGGTGCAGCCCACCAGGAAGAGATCGGCGGGCAGCTTGAGGTTCGGATTGTGACCGTAGAATTGAGGCATCGGGATCGGCGGCTGTCCAGGGCGTGTCTGGATATATCCATGATGTGGACGCTGCACAGGCACGCCGCCCACTCCCACGGGCATCTGTTGTTGCTGTTGCTGTTGTGGCGAAGCTGAAGAAGCCACGACAATCTGTTGCTGGACGAGATGCTGCTGTGGAACCTGCTGCTGCTGTTGCTGGGGAACGCCAACCACTCTCCGCATTTGCTGCTGCTGGAGCATTTGTTGCTGCTGCTGCTGTTGCTGCTGAAGCATGAGCAACTCCTGTTGGGTTCTGGGTGGACCAGCCACTCCCACTGCAGCTGCATTGTGCTGCTGGCCCATCATCCGGAGAGCACCGGCAGCAGACGGAGTTTCAACATGCTGCTGCGGTGCCAGTTGCTGCTGTGCTACCATCTGTTGTTGTTGTTGTTGTTGTTGTTGCTGCTGCTGCTGTTGTTGTTGCTGTAACAGCAATTGCTGCTGCTGCTGTTGTGTCGCCCCAGTCACCACCACCTGCTGGACAATCTGCTGTTGCTGGGGTGCCTGCTGCTGCTGTGTCTGACCATCAGCCATTTGGATCATTTGCTGCTGTTGCGGTTGGACTCCATTGTTGCCCAGGCGATTGCTTAGCATGTTGGCCAACGCAGTCTTTGTCTTCAGGTTCATTTGCTGTGGCGTTTGCTGCAGCTGTCCGTCCGGAGCTGTTGGGAAACAACAAAAGGGTGTTAATCGAATATTGGTTGTGCGTGGCAGCATTGGTGAGAACGAGAGCGAAAAATTAACATTCTAACTTAACTGCTACCTACCTGTTGTCATAACCAGCGTTTGCGTCATAATGTTGCCGCTTCCGGGAGGACCAGCGACAACGCTACTGCCAACGCCCCCCGGCGGATTGGGTGTACCTGGTGTGGTAGGCTGTTGTTGCTGCTGGACGATCGTTTGCTGCTCGATCAGCTGCCCATTGGGCCCGGTGATGAGTTGAACCGTCTGCTTACCCATCTGCGGGGGCGCCTGCTGCTGCTGGATGGGTATCTGCTGGACCCGCAGCTGTTGCCTCTGCAGCAACATTTGCTGGTTAGGGTCGTTGGGATTGAAAGGCTGTTGCGGTGACTGTTGCTGTTGTTGTTGCGTAGGTACAACTCCGGGCTGCTGCTGCTGAATGGGAATGGGACTCAGACCAGGAGTGCCCCCAGCTCGCACCACCACCCGTGTGCCCTGCTGTTGCAGCCACAGCATTTGCTGCTGCGGTGTTAGTCCCGGCGGCATTTGACTCTGGACAATTATATGACCCGGGGGAACTGGACCAGAAGGTCGCGTGGAGACTACGCCCGGAGCGCCAGGACGTGGCTGATAGGCCACTTGCTGGCGCAGCATTACCCTGGGCTTGTTCTGCTGATTAAGCTTCGCGATGTACTCGGCTCGTTTGTGCGCGTCCAGAGACATGAAGTGAGCATGCGTTTTTTCATCCAGGACAATTTTTTGTTGTGGCTGCTGTTGCAAAACAAGCTGCTGCTGTTGTTGAGGTACCTGCTGTTGTTGCTGTTGCTGTTGGGGTGGCGGCAACACAAGTTGCTGCTGTGGAGCTTGAGGCTGTTGATGTTGTTGTCCTGGCCAAGACGTTTGCGGCCGCAATCCACGCGGTGCAAACTGCTGCGGTGGCTGTTGCTGCTGCTGGGGTGTTGACGGTCCGCCGGGTAGCGGCGACTGCATTCCAACACTGCTGGTGGGCGTGCCAGGTGTAGTTGGTGCCATCTGGCCCGAGGCAGGGCTCTGAGGAGACCAATGAGCTGATTGCTGCATTTGAGCATGGTGTTGAGGTGATTGTTGTTGCAACAACAATTGCTGTTGCTGCTGCTGCTGCTGTTGCGGAGGGGGAGTTCGTTGGGGCAGCTGTTGTTGTTTTATTAGTACCTGTTGCATGATTTGCTGCTGCTGCTGCTGTTGTTGCTGTGGATCGATTGGAAGCTTCTGCTGCAGGATTTGTTGTTGCTGTTGCGGCGCTTGCTGCTGTTGTTGTTGCTGAATATGTATTTGCTGTTGTTGCGTTGCTCCCACAAGCTGTGGCTGCTGCTGCTGTTGTTGTTGTTGTTGTTGCTGCTGCTGCTGCTGTTGTTGCTTTTGCTGCATCAATTGTTGCTGTTGTTGAAGATACTGTAAGCGCTGGGGATCGCTTAAAATTTGCTGATTGACAACGATTTGTTGCGGCTGGGGTTGCATTTGCATGCGCTGCTGCTGCTGTTGCAGCATTTGTTGCTGCTGCACGAGCTGCTGCTGCTGCTGCTGTTGTTGCTGTTGCTGCTGATGCGATATACTAGGTTGATTGACAAGGAATACATTTCGATTCTGCTGATTTTGGTCCAAAATCTGTTGCTGCTGCTGCGCGCTTAGCTGATTGAAGTGCTGCTGGCTGATAATGAAAGTTTTTCCCTGCGGTTGCATAGGCTGTGGTTGTTGTTGTTGCTGTTGCTGCTGCTGCGGCTGTGTCTGTGTCTGTGGCTGCTGCGGTCCCAAGACCTGCTGAGGTGGCTGTTGCTGTGACATTTGCTGTTGCTGAAGAGGCTGCAAAAATGTAATTCGAAAAAAAATGCCCTGCATTAATCCACAGTATTGACAATATGATTTCATTAATGCGTTCGATCATTACGAATCCTGACTTCAGTCAGATTCGAATTATTCCGAATCACTAAAAACCGAAAGCCTGCACTGCCAGTTTCGTCCGCGTGTCTCTTAAACATACTCCCAGCATAATATAGCGTTCGTGTGACTTCGACTATGCTCACTCGGTTGAGAATTTTTAGGGAGTAATGTAAGCACATACCTGCTGTTGTTGCGGAAATTGTCCAAGGATCTGTTGTTGCTGTTGTTGTTGTTGAGAAACTTGCTGTTGCTGCTGCTGTGGCCGCTGAATCGTTTGCTGAATGATCCGTACCTGTCCACCAGCTCCGAGGGCCATCTGTTGCTGTTGTGTGAACTGAACTTGTTGCTGTTGCGGCTGAGGTTGCGGTGGAAGCTGCTGCTGCTGCTGCTGAGGTTGTTGCTGCGGTGGAAGCTGCTGCTGTTGCTGCTGTGTTATTTGCTGTTGCTGTTGAACATGCAACATTTGCTGCTGTTTCTGCTGAAGATTCATCATGTGACTCTGTATGATTTGTTGCCCTTGCGCCGTTGATGTATTGATGACATGTCGTTGCGTGATGACCTGCTGCTGTCCAGGTGCAGGTTGTTGCGGTGCCATTGACTGTTGTTGTTGTTGTTGGGGCTGCTGTTGCATTGGCTGAAATCAGAACCGTTTTTTATTAGTAATCCTTTCTATAAGCTTAGACTTAGGACCCCATAACATTTGTTTCTTTGGATATTTTCCCATTGGTATTTGCCCCATATGATCCGATCCATACTATTTTTTGTTGCATTAGTTAGTTAGTTGCATTAGTTATGCCCAGAAAAATCTTAGATTCCAAAACGTTATCGGAATCGAGGACGGAAACAAACCATAGGGATCGTTGCTGCTAGCGACGACCCTGACCTGACATCATTGCAATCTATCGGACTGAACAAAGTGCTACAGCTCACTGACAGGACATGAAGAATGCCAAATATATACCAACTATGACGTAGTGCACCTCTAAACATAGTAATAATGTAAGATATGTAAATATAGACGTACTGGTGATGTTTGTTGTTGCTGTATCGCGGGTGTCGTTGGCTGTGACTGTTGATGCTGCAAGGGCGATTGTCGCGGCGATGGAGTGTGTTGGGGTTGTTGTTGTTGTGGTTGTTGGGGCGGCTGGGGCTGCGGTGCCATTTGTTGCTGCTGCTGCAACTGCTGTTGCTTCAATTGCTGCTGTCGCATTATCAAAGAGTCTTGATTACTGCTCAGCGCAGAGCGACTAAGCACTTGGGCCACCTGAACGGGATCTGTGGGATCGATGGGCTGCTGGGAGAACGATTGCTGCTGTTGGTGTTGCGGCTGTCCCCCCACTGCCGGATGCTGATGCTGTTTGCTTTGCATTGGCGGTGTCTGAGATATCTGCGGACTCTGAGGGGCTGAGATGTGCTGCGGACTTTGCTGCTGCTGTTGTTGTTGTTGTTGGGCCAATTGTTGTTGCTGTTGCAATTGCATGCGTTGTTGCTGGTGGACGGGCTGCTGGAAGGGCTGCATTTGTTGTTGTTGTTGTTGCTGCTGTTGCTGCGGGGACATCATCGATGGCGGTTGTGGCTGCTGCGGGGAGCCCATCATGTGTTGTTGGCGACTCTGTTGGAGCTGTTGCTGCTGCTGTTGGCGCAGGAGCTGCTGCTGCTGGGCACTTTGTGGCGAAGGAGGTGGCGGGGGAGTCATTTGCGGGGCTGGCGATTGAAGCTGGCGCGGAGACTGAGGTGGCAGCATGTTGCTGGTGGCATGATGTTGCTGCTGTTGCAACGAAGGCGAGGGCGTGTTCGGTGGCATTACGGGCGACCGATTTTGTACCATTCGTGGGGACTGTTGCTGTTGTTGAAGATTTTGCTGCTGTTGTTGTTGCTGCTGCTGCTGTTGAATTTGCATCTGCAATTGCTGTAGTTGTTGCAGTATTTGCTGCTGTTGCTGTTGAATCTGTCTCTGCTGCTGCTGCTGCTGGGCACTGAGTGCTTGTCCGCTTTGAACAATTTGCTGCAAGTGCATTTGTTGCTGCTGCAATATCTGCTGTTGTCGCATCAAGTGTTGGTGTAAGATTTGGGGGGAAACAGGCACCGATTGTTGTTGAACAATTTGCTGTTGTTGAACCACTTGTTGCTGTTGTTGTTGAACCACTTGTTGCTGTTGTTGGACCACTTGTTGCTGTTGTTGAACCACTTGTTGCTGCTGGACTATCTGTTGTTGGTGTTGCTGGGGCGATTGCACAGGCGGCGTTGTTGTCGGCGTGCGTGGTGTTTGTCGGCCCGTGGTAGGTGTTGTGGGCAGTCTAGGCGACTGTTGTTGCTCTTGCTGAATATGCTGCTGCTGCTGCTGTTGCTGCATCATTTGCATCTGTTGTTGTTGCTGGGAGTGTTGCTGCGAGCTCTTGATTTGCCTTTGCTGCTGCAATATATTCTTGATCTGCTGTTGATTCTGTTGTTGCTGCTGAAGATTGGCGGGGATTATCTTTTGCTGTTGTATTATCAATTGCTGTGGCTGTTGCGGATGCGGTGGAGGGGGCGCTTGAGGGACCCCTTGCTGCTGCTGCTGCTGCTGTTGTTGTTGTTGCTGTTGTTGCAGCTGATGTTGGATTTGTTGTTGCTGTTGCTGGTTCTGAAGCTGCGGCTGGGGACGCACAAACACCACTTGTTGCTGGGCGGGCGGCACAGGTAATTGCTGATGCTGCTGTTGGATTTGTTCCGCCGAGGCCTGTAGCTGAGACTTAATGCTGGCTATGCTCTTGGCTGCTGCACTGTCCTCGCCGAAACCCAAGATGTCCGAGAGCGTGGATGGTTGGGCGGACTGCTGTTGCTGTTGTTGTTGTTGCAACTGTTGCTGCTGCAATTGCTGTTGATGCTGCTGCTGCTGCAACTGCTGATGTTGTTGCAGCTGTTGCTGCTGCAATTGTTGTTGATGCTGCTGCTGCTTCTGGGCCCGCTGTTTTTCAATGGGTTTCAGCAGTCTGGGATGATACGGCTCCGATGCCAGGCAGGTCTTACACTTGAGGCAGTCCGTCACCCAGTCTGGGGTCACAATGATTATGGCATTCTTGGGAAGCGCCAGCGCTTTATTGTAGATACCGCCGTTGGCGGCTCCGCACACCAGATGTGTGTTGGTGGCCCCAAAACTGTGGGTGACAACGGCGCCGTGGTATGTGAGCATCGCATAGAGTCGCCTCCGATCGCCGGCCACAACGTTGGTGATGGCCGCTCGGATGCCGCGCATGAGACGCAGCTGATGTGGACTCGGATCGAAGGCGCGCGTAGAGGCCTTGCGGCCCAATTTGGCACTGTGCAGGATCCATTGCTCGGTGACGGGAATCACATTGTATAGCTCCAGGTTCATCGACAGCTCCTCTTCCGAGTAGTTGGTGGCACATATCAGATGTGTGATCTTGTCCGAGAGGAAGAGTTTCGACTGGGCGCCGCCACTTTTCAGGAATCTTTCAATCTGCAAAATTGAAAATCAAAATAAAATGAGTTATATTCGATTCGCACCAGTACAAATTCTACATGCTAAAACTCGGCGATTCTCGTGTCGACGTGAGAGAGAGGGAGAAAGGAGAAGTAATAGTTGCGTGAGTATGGCAACGCTTTTGCTCTTGTTTTGGGGGAAGCGCGCTAAAAACACACACACACACACACACATACATATAAGCGCGCATGCACACGATCCAAATGCAGTACAGCAACGGGGAATCTTTACCTCTTCATCCAGGTTTCCAAGCACGAAATATATCACATCCTCGAACAGCTTATCACTTATTTTTAAGTTCTCCATGGTATTAGCGTTGGCGTTCGACTAGCTAGTCGCGCTTTTTTCTTTGCATAAATTTCACTCTTGCTTTTGTTATTGCTGCTGTTGCGGCCGCTCTGTGGACATCTACATTTCAGCGTGTTTTCTCTCATTTATCCGAACCCAAAACGCGCGCGAACGAAATAATGCCGTTATTGCAATGTTTTACGTGATACAGACTCACGTTGCAATTAAAACTGATTATTTTATATTTAATTTTTGGGTTCTTTTCGCCACCGCCGCCTAGGGATCAGTGTGACCCGGGATTTGTCGATAAAATATACGGTCTGACCCTCAGGAATATACCGAAATTTACGTCACAGTTCCAAAATATACTGTAAATATGCTGTCGAACTATTCGTATAATTTTTATTATTAAATTTGTATTCATTTTCCAACATACATTAATCGGTTTTGATATTTGCTTGAATATTCCTAACAACTCCGAACTCATAATTGTAGCTGTGTAGTCTAATTTAAAGGTTAAGCGGGTTGTTTTGTCGGTATATTTTGAAATTGACGAAGCTATATTTCGGTATATTTCAGATGGTCAGGCGGCATATCTTATCGATATCGGGTTGCAAAAATCAAAATTTGTGAAAAGTTTGTTGATTGTTTTAAATGTGATCATGGAGGTAGAGGACATCTCCCAGATGTGTATCGTATGCCGGGAAGTGTCCGACTTCCTGGTGTACATATATTCCAAAACGCCTTTCTGGCTGCACGAATCAGAGAGGGAGAAGAAGCAGCAGCAGAAGCAGCTGTGCCTGGCGGATATGATAAATGAGTGCTCCGACTGCAAGGTGAAGCTGGGCGATGGCTTCCCGCCGTACATGTGCGAAAGGTGCGCTGTGTCGACAAAAGCTGCTTTCCGATTGAAGCGACAATACGAGGAGAGCTACCCCTTTTTTGCACAGGTGATAAAAGCGGAGGACGATCTCTGTACGATGCTGGTTAATGAGGATTGGATTTCGACTGATGAAAAGAGCGAGCCCCGTGAACCTGAGAAACCAGACGACAATGAAATGACATTAGGTGACTCTACTAATAATGCAACGGATACATCCGAAGTAACCGATGAAAACGACAACTGGGAAAATTCCGAACCAGTAGCAGCACGCAAAACGCAGCGGGCCAAGGAGCTCATTGGAGCACAAAAGACAAACAGAAACAAGAAAGATTGCGTTCGTACCAATCCAGCTAGAAAACTAAAAAAAAGAAATTGCAAGGCGACCAAATCCGTCAAAGAGGACCGTTACAGGGACCTCCACAATGATGAACTCAAGGAGTCCAATGAAGCTGAAACCGAAACGCACATCTACGAGTCGAAGCTGTCCGTGCAAAAAACGAAACCTTTCCAGTGCTCCTTTTGCAAAAAGTCCTTTGCACAACATCAAACTCTGAAGGTTCATATTCGTAGTCACACCGGCGAACGGCCCTACCAGTGCTCCCAGTGCTCTAAGGCCTTTCCGCAGCAGAGCAATCTAGACTTACACATGCGCCGGCACACCGGCGAACGGCCCTTCCAGTGTTCACAGTGTCCTAAGGCCTATAAGCAGCTGGCCAATCTCACAGCACACATGTGCCTGCACACCGGTGAACGGCCCTTCAAGTGTCCGCATTGCCCTAGGGACTACACCCAGATGGGTCACCTGTATTTACACATGGACACTCACGCCCTCCCACGTTTCAAGTGTGGGCAGTGTCGGAGCAGGTTTAACCAGAAGAGCGCCCTCCAGAAGCATATGATCATTCATTCCCGGCCGTTATATAAGAGTAATAAGTAAAGCCCAGGACCGATTACAAGCTGCGACCAAGAACTACGATGTAAGAAGAGAGAAATCAGGCTATAGATATATGAAAATATCAATACTATTAAAAGTAAGATATTTAAGAATGAGAGATAAGAATTATGCTTTAGAACATTGTATGTTTTCAACGTAAAACTGAGAAGAATGCAATGCATATTATACAATCCTTTTGAACTATGTTTATGTTTGGACGAAGTACAAATTACAAATAATATGAATATACATATGCATGTGTAAGGAACATGAATTAGTTTAACTTATTTTGTTTTAATTAATTGCTCTTTGCCAATAATCTTCAGTCGAGCAGGACTATGCCTATGTCATGCACTAAAGATGTTGTGGGCATTCTTTGCCATGGCTCTGTTGAATCATTCGAATGCGCTTCTTTCGCTGGCGTCTCGTGCTTCGTTCGTCATGTGGGAGCGATGCGATGGAAGCAAGAAGGACCTACCGCTGGATTATAGTACAGGAAAGACCTAAGCATATCATTGAAGAACGAACATTTTGGAAAGGCAGACCCAAATATTTAGCAATTTTAAGTTGTGAAATATCCAAGAATTTATTTGGAAAATATAATTGGGTTTTCCTTGTTATATTTTTGCTGGAATAATATAATCGTAAGTTAAATTATATATGGGTTTCCATTTTCGCTCTACTTTATATGTATCTTATCGCACGTCAGTACAGTATAGTACAGGACAGGACAAGACATTCTTTCTTATGTCTTAAACATTGATCGCCTAGTTCTAACAAAATATATTCTATTGTTTCAGATTACTTGATACGACTTTCATTCCGTTCGGGACCTTTTATCAATTTCTGCCAATTGATCGTCCTCGTTTGTACTCTTCCTCTTTTTATGGGAGCGACTGTGGAGTAGGAGCTGTACCTTCTTGGGGAACGTCTTTGGACAGTGTATACACTGGTAGTGGAGCGGTGGTGGTTCGGTAATAATAGGCTGGGGATCCTCCTCCTGCGCCACTACCCTGATGGTGAAAGGCCTCTTCATCAGTGGTGTGTCGGGGGTAATGGTGTTGCCTATCTCCTCCACCTCCTCCCCATCCTCCTCGGCCTTGATGCTTGTTAAGTCCAAGTCGTCGGTCTCGATGATCTCAAAATATTCCGCCGCAATGTTTTCGTGTTCCGCCTCGTTAATAACCGGCACAGTGGAATCAGGGGCAGCATCAATATATACCTCGTTTTTCACGTTTACTGGCTGCCCCAAGTCCTCGTCATTTGGAATTATCGCGATCTGTTCATCAGTTGGTTCTCTCTTCACTGGTGCATGGGACTGCATGGTCCGGCAGTACCTGCGCCTGAATCGGTACGCTTTCCGCAGCTCCTTAAAGCACGGTTCGCATAAATGCTGATGGTGGCCGTCTCCTTCGTCCACATTCAACCCGGTGCACTCCTTAATCAGATTGGCCGGGAGGTCTTCCGGCTCGTAGAGCAAGCTCTCATCGTGCTTCTGCTTGGCAAAAATGTCCACTAGAGTTTCGGCGTCTTTCAGACAAATTCGGCAGCACATTTTCTTCAAATCGTTCATGACTAGGGGAAGAGAAGCCTTGGGATAGCCTTGGCTTTCGTTCAAACAACTAAATAAGCGCAGACATTTTATTAAAAAAAATATTGTAAACGCTGTTTTGATGCCGAGGTAGTGTGACCGTGGATATATCAAATATACGGTCTGCAAGCCAAGTGGAAAATACATTGGTATGTATATCCATATACACACACTCATTCCACTAACCATACAATATATAGATGCGACATTTCATACATTGAATTTGACCGCACCAACAGGGCAGGCATCAGCTACCCGGCGAGTCGTGAGAGGGTATGTGTGCACATGCATTCTCACGTACTTTGCGTGTTTGCAAGTGTGTATGAGCGCACAACTGATACTTGCGCTCTCTCAGCTTTGTTTTGATTTTTGTGCTCGCGCCACCCTTCACTTTAGCATTTTTAGAGTCGACCCTTTTTGAAGACGCTTGCCTTATAATAGCAGAATAAAATAATTGTTATTTTGTACATGCTTTAGATGCTAACTTTGTTTAATATACCATATACTAATATAATAAGCTGATATACATATATGTATATATATTCACAAATATATATTTCATTGTATGGTGTATTGTATTATACAATAATATATTTGATCATATATAAAAAAGTAGTATGCGCTAAAAAACATATATATATGAATATGGATAATAGTGACATATAAGTGGGTAATAAATGGGTCCATACGGATTTTAGTGCCACACTTGCGAAACAAATTTGAAATCATCCCTCTTTTTCTGATGCGAATGTCCATCCACAGAGAGAACTTGCAAGTACGTTCATATGTGTGTGTACGTGTGCAGTGCTGCCGAATTGCCAGCAAAATATTTTTGAGAAGATTTCTTGAGACACAAATTTATTTGCTGAGTGTCGCTTATTGACGCGACGCACTAATACCCTATAGACAATTAATATAATTTGATGTCATGTCTGATATACATTTTGCATTTGTACATATTTACATTCGTTCATTATAGTACATCAAACAAAATTAGCATATAAAGGATATTCAATATATACAATTATTTTAATATTGGGCAAGCGTCATCATAAAATCATAACTTACAATCAATTCTAAAGTAATGGGTGTTTTTGTTTAGCAGCGGCGTTGTAAAAAACCAATACAAATAAGCAGACTTACAATATGTGCCCACATACAGTTAAAGCTCAGCCTCACATACAGAGCGTTTGCCTCTAGATTCTAGAGCAGGGATCGGCCCGCAGACACTTCCTTGTTCTTAGTGCATTTGTGTGCGCAGACAACAGACACGAAGCCACACGATTCATTTCCCCTACCGGTGCGACAGCCAATCAGAATTATGAAGCCTTTTATGCATATGGCCAAAGCCACCCGAAATATTTTCGCTGCAGCAGAGCTGCCGATCAGAATTATGACAGCAGACACGAAGCCACACGATTCATTTCCCCTACCGGTGCAACAGCCAATCAGAATTATGAAGCCTTTTGTGCATATGGCCAAAGCCACCCGAAATATTTTCGCTGCAGCAGAGCTCCCGATCAGAATTATGACAGCAGACACGAAGCCACACCATTCATTTCCCCTACCGGTGCGACAGCCAATCAGAATCATGAAGCCTTTTGTGCATATATATATATGTATATATATTCACAAATTTGTATGTATTTAATTGTATGGTTTATTGTAGTATATAACGATATTTTTTATCAAATTTAAAAAAGTAGTATGTGCTAAAAAAATATATATGTCATCCTTATATGGATATTAATGACATATAAATGGGTCCATACGGATTTTAGTGCCACACTTGCGAGTAAAATTTGAAATCATTTCTGATGCGAATGTCCATCCACAGACAGAACCGCAAGTACATTCATATGTGTGTATACGTGTGCAGTGCTACCAAAATTACCAGCAAAATATTTTTGAGAAGATTTCTTTGCGACCATCCTGTAGGCGCTTTCCCATGGGTCCTCTTCGGCGGAGTCGCATAGCTGGAGGAAGCACTCCCGTTTGCTGTCCCTGATGGCGTGTTTCAGCTGCTTCTTCGCTGCTTTGTATGATGCGTCGCGGTCCGCTAGGCGCGGTGTGCCCCGAGCTCGCTGGAGCAGCCTTCTGGCGCGGATGCACGTTCGGCGGAGCTCGGCTATCTCCTCACTCCACCAGAACACCGGCTTATGGTGCTACCGGAACGCCCTCCTCTGCTGCATATTCTGGTCGCAGGCCTACTGCGACGGCCAAGTGGTTGGCCCACTCGTTGGCTCCAGCTGCCTCGCTTGAGTTCGAGCCCCGCAGTGCTTTAGGGAAGGACTGGGCCCTCATAGTGTCCTGGCGCTACGCCTTCCCTGACCCTGCTCCTGCCCTGTTGAAGATCTACTGGGATCCTTCGTTCAGTAGGACGAGGTCCAGC